>CM057829.1:25288596-26488596 GCA_030068075.1 Paguma larvata
AGCATGGCCCGGCAGGCTGACACATAAAATTAACCAGCACAACCGTCCGCCTGTTAGAAAGGTTAAACTAAAATAACAGAATACAAGGGTGTGGAATGCAAAGGGGTTCCATCACTTGCAAAAAACACTCCAGCATTCCAGGACCGAGGCTGAACACACGCACTGACGGCGGTTCCACAGCTCCATCCGCGAGGGTGTCTGCCCAGCGAAAATCCCGACTTAGGTTCCCTTGAAAGACACGTACGATATTCACGGCAGCACTGTCACAGCCCAAACTGGGAACATTCCAGATGCGTCTGTGGAGGAGGTGGACTTTAAGAAATGCCTCAACATCTGGGGCCGATTCTGAAGAGTGGAGAAGGTGGGGAAATGCCCGTGGGAACAAGCGTGGAGCCGCTGGGGGCTTCGGTGACCCAGGACGCTCAGAATGAGAGGGGCCCGGAGGGGCGACGCGCCAGGATTTGGGGCCCTGATGGCTACTCTTGTGATCCATAACTTCCGGGTCCCATTCCCCCTCCCCTCCTCCTCCTCCTCCTCCTCCTCCTCCTCCTCCTCCTCCTCCTCCTCCTCCTGGGATGTGTGTGTGTGTGTGTGTGTGTGTGTGTGTGTGTGTGTGTGTTGTGGGAGTTTTTTGTTTCCTTTTGTTCTTCTACAAACAAGAGGTCTGTTCCTACCTGGACCTTTCCTTTCCACTCTCTTCTGCAGGCAAATCAGCATACTGAGTCTCTGAGTTTATACTTTGTTTCCTAAATCAACCATAACGCCCAGGTCAGCGTTCTTGGTCCCGCATGCGCGGGAGAGGGCCGGGACCAGGGAACTCTCCCTGGAGTCTTTAAGTTGTAAGATGGAGCTATGAACACGGCGAGTGCTGGCCAGAAACCGGGCTGTTACGTTTGGGAGTTTTTCTCTAACCGATCTGATTTTCATTTTTTAATTTTTCAATCCCACTTCTGTACACTGTGTGTTGTTTGACTCATTTCTAGCCATCTTTGGACCCAAACAGACAAGTAATGAAAGGAAACCAAAACTTGCAAATGTGCTACTATGACACACTCGGTGTATACAGTGTATCAGACTTCAGTGTGCATGAGAGACCACCTAAGCTCAACCTCTACGGGTGCCACTTTATCTGGATGTTTCACGGTAACACCACGGTAGGCGTGATTCCACAGGGACTCACGTTCCAAAGGTTGACTATCCTGGTCCTTTACTTAGCTTATGTGTTCTGACCGCTGCTGCCACAGAGCTCCATTAGTAATTTCTGCTCTAAAATCATTCTATGACTAATCCTGGCCCCCAGACTCTTGCAAGTCCCCTTCCCTACGTCCCCGTTCTGAGAGACACTGAGACTCTTTCCGTCTGAGACTCTACCCTCCTGAGCTCAATACACCAAGTTCCCAGAATCGACAGGCCTCTTCCCTGATGGTTTTTGTATGGGGCTCCACACGGATTTTGTTCTTACTCCCAAACTAGAAATATCCACTTCCTGAGGTTTAACAAGCTTTTCCCACTCTCGGGCTCTGGAGTTTCAGGCTGAGAAGGTTTAACGGGTGCTCTTTCTAAACTGATCATTCGTGTGAAGCCACACTCACGGCCAGTGACTGTCACTCACGAACAGGTCACACCTCACTGCTGTTGCCTGATACTCCGTAAACTTGGGCTAACAAAGCACTTCATACACAATGGGTAACCACCTCAGACTCCCAACCAACCACTTAGATTTTTCCATGGAGGCAAAAATCTGGATAAGAGAGTCAAGCAGTAAGACAATAGCAGCGAAAGCACCCTGAGCTGCCCCCCCCACCTGCACCAACTTCTGGCTCCCTGGGTATAGACACAAACCCACACAGAGTTCAAGTTCAGCCCTGCCACTTACTAGCTGGGTGACCTTGGCCAAATTATTTTACTCCTGTGGGTGCCCGTTTCCAGATTTGTAAACTAAGGATAATAATAGTTTTCACTTCATATGAATGTGGTAAGGATTTTACAAGCTAACATACATAAAGCACTTGGAAATTTGTAGGTAATGAATGCTCGACAAATACGAACGGATATTAAAGTAATTCCTTTGTATAAACTACGCCAGGGTTGAGTTGCTGACCACTGGTTCCCTGTGATATTTGTGAAAGGTGACTTCAACCGCATTTAAGTAAGTCCTTGCTCTAGATACCATTTTCCTGGGCAGTGCTGGGCGACTCGATCTTGGGTTTCTTTATCTGTAAAATGGGACTCACGTCACCTACACGATAGGGTTATAGGACTAAACGAGGTAATGCAGATAATCCCAAATCCAGTGCTTGGGACATGGTCAGGATTCAAAACATGGTAGCTGCTTTACAAATCCCGAGTTCCCGAGAACGGAGGGTAGCGAGGAAAACACCTCGTCTCCAGGAGAAGATGGGGTCTGACTTGATGCTGAGGGAACCCAAGTTGGCTCTGAGCCCTACCTGGGGAAAAGGAACGGCCTTCCTCAAACCGAGAGGTCCACACCCCAACGGACTCACTCATCCATTTGCGACGGATGTCAAGCTTTCAGACACAGCGGCGTGTGGGGCGTGTGGAATCGGAGGAAGGCGTTGTTTGACCCAGAGAGACAGGTACCAGGTAGGGCAGGGCGCGGGAGCGACGCCAAGGGCAAAACCGTAGCCGGCAGGATTCGAACCTGCGCGGGGAGACCCCAATGGATTTCAAGTCCATCGCCTTAACCACTCGGCCACGACTACCTGCCGGCGGCATCGCCTCCTGCCAGCGAGTTTGAAGGGAGGAGGCTCGGGGTGCGGTGTCGGGTCTGCGTCCACGCGAGGCCTCTCAGACGCAGGGGTCGCCCAGGCGCGAAGGGGGCGGAATTCAGGGAGGACAGTCGGTGTGCAGAGTCCCCTCCCCGGTCCCCGCAGGCCTCGCGGCGGGGGGTGGTGGGGGACTTCGGAGCGCGCGGCGGGGCCGGTGGCCTGGGACCCGCAGGTGCCGCGGCCTGGGGGCGCGCGGGGAGGAAGCGGCGTCGCCGGCGTCCGCGGTCGGCGGTCCCCACCGAAACCTCAGTTCCTCCCAGGGCCTTCGCCTGCTTTGCCCTTTCCTGCTTTAAAAGAATCGGTTGAAACCCGGCACGAGCGGAGGGGGGTGGGGGTGTGCGGGGGGGGGGGGGAAGGGGCGGGGAGGGAGCAGGTGCAGAAGACCACCCTGGGGGGGGGGCGCGGTCCCTGCGCCTCGCCTGGCCCGGGAGGGAGGCCTGGGAGCGGGGGAGAAGCAGGTCGGAAGGTGGGGACCCTGTGGACACTCCCCAACGCACAGGAGGTTCGAGAAATAAGACGGTGCCCGCGCGCAGAGTCTGGATTCAGCGGCGCACGGTGGAACCAGGTTCTTCTTTTGGTGGAGAATTTAGGGACCGCGGGGGTGAGAACTGGGGACTGAGTGCTTGGTCAAAGCTCCGTCACAGCACAGTCACAGACTTGCTGGTACAATCGGGAGAATTCCCTTCGCGCCCGAGGCCCTCAGACTCACCCACGTCCGTTCCCACTTAGGGCGGGCGGAGGGACAGATGCTCCCGCCGTGGGTCCAAGGCTGGCGCCAGGGGACATCCGCTAAAATCTTGTCCCCCCCTCCCACCTGTGACCGTATTTGAAGAGTCTCTGCTGATGCAGTCAAGTTAAAATGAGGTCTTGTGGGTTAGGTGGGGCCCTAAATCTAACCATAGTCTCCTTATAGGAGAAGGAGATTTGGAGACACACGGGGACAAAGGCCACTAAGAAGGAGTCAGAGGTTGGAATAATGCGGCTGCGAACCTAGGAAGCCAGGGAGACAGCGACCACCAGAAGCCACTGGAGAGCCGTGAAGCAGCTTCCCCTGGGTCCCCCAGAAACACCAGCCTGCAGACCCTGTGCACTGGGGTTCCTGCACGCAGAGGGGTGAGAAGATACATTTCGGTTCGCTCTAAGCCACTCACCTGGCCGGAACTTGTACTTGTTAGGGCAGTCGGGCCGCGAAGCCAGCTCCCTTCCCCCGTGCTTGGAGCCAGATCCTGGTTCAGGGCCGCACTGCCACCCAGGAAGCCCACACAAATGGTTACTTCCTTCCATGGCAAACTTATTTTGGAGCAAACTCTCCTAGGGAGATAATCCAAACGAAAGGAAATTACTCATGCGCAAAGACACTTATGATACTCTTGTTATAATAATAACATAATTAAAACATTTCCCAAAATGGGAGGGGGTGATGATATAGTTTAGGTATATTTACCTGGAAGAATATTACAAAGCTATTGATAACGATATTTCGGAAGAGGGTGTGTCAGCTCAGGGAAGAGCACGGAAGAAATGCTAATTTTCTGAAAAGGGCAGATTAAAAATATATGTGATACGTGACTTTGGCTCTGTAGAATTTTGCTTTATAAATATTTGGAGGTTGGAAGAAAATACAGCAAACTATTGCTAGTGTGGCTGCTGGCTTTGAGGGTTGTGGGCTACTTTTTTTCCTTTTTTTTTTTTTTAATGATTTGAAGCACACATCATTACTCAAGTTTTTTAAAATGAAGAGGCAGAAATAGTGATTGTGTTGCTGGAGCAAGAAAGATGTATTCTCTAGATACAAGACTTCGGTATTACTCGGCAGCCAAACGTTGGCTCAAGCGGTCATTGTCCAAAGAGACTATACTTGTCAACCACAGCAGCGACGCCCTGTTTGACTGGGAAGGAAGTAAACACAGAGAGATGAAGTGTCCGGCCCGAGGCCACAGAGCCAGCAGGAAAAAGCCACGGAATGGTTGCAGCCGGGAAGTCTGAGTTCGGTTTGGGGAGGATTTAGTGCAGAAAAATGCCGTGTTCATTTTGGGTTTTGTTGTGTTTTTTAAGAGGCTTTGTCAATTCACTTGGCTTCTGAAATTCAATATTGGGCACATAATAATAAAAATAATAATTTGAGAAATCATTCAGGAGATTGAAGTCCAAAACTAGCTACAAAGGTGAGGCTTGAGGCTGGAAGAGACTGTCCCGCTGAGGTGCATTGTGGAAATTAGTCCTCAACGAACGAATGTATAGATGGCACTTTTTTGAGGAGTGCGCTTTTCTCACTGGAACAAGCCAGAATCAGCACCGGACAAAAACCATTAAAATGCTCTGGAACAGATTCGCTCCTTCTTTGCAAAGTGTTTGTTTGCAAAGCAAGGTCTTCTGCCCTTGGCCTTGTTTATTTAAGAAAAGATTTTTATTATTAATTAAAGTAGAGCCGTTTTTCAAAAATGCAGCTGGAGGGGCCGTGTCCGAGGGGGGGGTGGGGGGGTGGGCAGTTTCTCAGATGCTCGGCTCCGGCCTCCCACCTCCTCGCCCCGCCGCCCGTGGGTTTCACGCAGAGTAGAAAGCGATCCCTGTCGGCCTGGAGCCAGAATCATCCAAGCAGTCGTCATGGGATGAAACTTGAACTTGGCGTGGTAAAAAGGACTAGAGACACGAATCTCCTGCGTGAGGGTGCAGGCAGGAAACTGGCCCTGAATGAACTGCCGGGGAAGATACACGAGAACACTCGCACACCCCAGATGCCACCATTTTTACTCATCTGCGCATAATCACAAGGAAACAACCTTGAAAATACTGCCGATTAGGGACTTACGGGCGCGCGCGCGCGCGTGTGTGTGTGTGGGTGTGTAACTCTGTCTCTGTGAACATGCACATACAGAGAAGGATGAAAGCTACGTGCACACAGCAGTGATTCCTCACCTCGAGGACATGGTGGAGAATGTACCAGAGAGAGACGCGGCCATTTTTCCAGACAACGCAAAGGACTCAATATTAGAAAATTTTAATTCTGTTCATCCCTCTCTTGATTTAAATGCCATTGTTTCCCTGCATTTAAATTCTACATTCATTTTCTCCTCTAGAAGACATTGATATTGTTGTATTCAGTCAATGCTCACTTCGCTTGGCTGACAGTGTGCCATTCACATTCGTCTTTTCTGCAATTTCCCTGGGATCCTTGCTACTTTATCTCTTAATCTTTGGGGAGCAGCAAGACCTTCGTCTGGAATATGGTTTATGAGATAATTATGACTGAGGGGTAACAGTGCCTCTGAGTGGACAGGAAAAAGCCCAAGGAAACTAGGTTCGTTTATTTTTATTTTTTTAAAATGTTTATTTTTGAGAGAGAGAGAGAGTGGAGGAGGGGCAAAGAAGAAAAGACAGAATCTGAAGCAGATGCCACACTGTCAGCACAAAGCCCCACATGGGGCTCGAACCCTCAAACCATGAGATCATGGCCTGAGCCGAAGATGCTCAGCCAACTGAGCCACTCAGGCTCAGACCTAGAAACTGGATTTAAATGACACAGAATGTTAACTCACTGAGAGTCAAGCGAGAAAAAGCTGTCTGCCACCTGCCTTCCATTTCCATGCCAATGTCTTCAGCAGTCCGCAGAGAAGGTCAGGATTTAAGGGGTCTTCTCGGAGAGGACGCGGGAGAGGTCCGACTGCCCCCTCCCGACAGAAATGAGCCTGCTCCCGCCCCCCATTCCATCGGACCTGCGAACGTCTGAGTCACGTCTCCCCAGACCGCATTCTCAGGAATCAGCACCCCGACAGCCCTCTGAGAACCAGTCCAACTAGTATTTTGGCTTCAGTCATGGTTGCAACTGTGACCTAATTCACAGGATGAAGATTCATGAGAAATTTAGCCACAATTAAAAGGTGGTTTTCCTTCAACGGTGTGATGCTTCATTTGTACTCAGAGAATTTGTTTTTATTTAGTTACTAATCAGGTTAGGTGGCGTAGGAGAATCTCCAAATGCAGAAGATTCATAGTGGTCCATGAACACTCTGGAATTGTTTGCAAAATGATGTATGTATGTATCTAGGGGCCACCTTTGGGCACCTTTGTGGAAAAGGGGTTTCACAGATTTTATTCGATATGATCTGGAGTCAAGAAGCAAAAGAAATATACTACGAATCCTTGCTCTAATGAGTTCTTTATGTTGGGAAAGAGGATATTTTTTCAGCAGTGTTTTGTTGGGGGGAGGAGATAAATAAGATGCTTATGAATGAGCATGAACACTTCAAGCCAATTCCCACGGACCGGTCCGGGCCTTTTCTGTGACGTGGAACTAACCTCAGTCTTGCAGGGAACTTGGCTTTACGTGGGGGGCGGGGGGAAGCCTCGCTG
This sequence comes from Paguma larvata, assembly GCA_030068075.1. Taxonomy (NCBI): domain Eukaryota; kingdom Metazoa; phylum Chordata; class Mammalia; order Carnivora; family Viverridae; genus Paguma; species Paguma larvata. Next base: position 25,295,736 of record CM057829.1, read on the forward strand.
GAGACTTCACCGCGCTCAGGGCGCTCAGTTCAAACCAGGCCCTCCAGCCCTGACGCGACCTTGTGGCTCGGCCTGAACTGAGGTCTCAGCCCCCCACTATGGCATCGAAAGCTCCTCTTTCACTGTAGATTACTGCCCAGACAGCCGCCCCCCCATTTATTTTATTCAATAACTTTTTGTATATCTGCAAGGAATCATGGATATTTATTTTATATTTTGGGTTAAAATCCAACAGTATTTACTGTTGCTCACATTGTTCTGGTTTTAACCATCGGAGGCCTCCATTTATTATTATTATTATTATTATTATTATTATTATTATTATTAGTCAGAGGGCCCAGAACCTGGTACAAGCCCTAGCCTTTAGAAATACTCATCGAGAATTGTCGCATGGACCTTAAGTTCAATTGTGTTGAGCGTGCTCGCGAGCCTGGTGCCTCCTGTTCCTGAGGCTCCTGGAAATCACAGTATCTACCCTGCTTGGCGGAGGAGTTTCAGTCTGTCTTTCTGCCGGCGAGCGGGAGGGTTCGGGGGCCTCAGGGACGCAGGAGGCGCGCTGTGACTCCAGGGCCGCCTCTCGCGAGGTCGCTTTTCACCCACGAGTTGCGCCTCTTCAGGGAGCATTTCCCTCCGTGTCAGACGTCTGCGCATCAGACACCATCGGGGGCTTGTTGGGAAGGTTTTCAAACCCTGACACCTGTGGTTACTTACTCTCAGTAAAGATGATTCGCTTCCGTCCCCAACCCTTCGGCTTGGCAGTCTGGGATCGCTTCTGTCCCCTGCCGTCCCCACCCTCGCTGGGGTGTCTCTTTAGCGACACCAGGGAGTCTTACTGCTGAGAAGCTCGGAAAGGCTCGCCTTAAGGGCCAAGTCAAAGCTTCCGCAGACAAAGCGCTGCTCCGAAGGCGGTCGAGGTTTTTCTGCGCTTTTACCCTTCAGTCTCCGCAGGGCGGAGCGCTTCCCGGGAGCGGAAGGGGTCTCTTTCCCCGGGCCAAGCGCAAAGTCCGGGGCGGGCTGGCACAACGCATAAATGACGTCATCCACTTTACTTGTCACGAAATGACCCCAAGCTGGCGGCAGAGGACGCGAGACGCGCACGCTCTAGGTCCCGGCGGGGGGTGCAGCCCCGCTGCGGGCAGGTGGGACCCCTGCCGCCAGGAGGTGGAGCCTCGGGCGCCAGGAGGTGGGGCCTCGGGCGCCAGGAGGTGGAGCCTCGGGCGCCAGGAGGTGGAGCCTCGGGCTCCAGGAGGTGGGGCCTCGGGCGCCAGGAGGTGGAACCCCGGCCGCCAGGAGGTGGGGCCCCGGCCCCCGGGAGGTGGAGCCTCGGCCGCCAGCAGGTGGGGCCCCGGCCGCCAGGAGGTGGAGCCTCGGCCGCCGGCAGGTGGAGCCCCGGCGGCCAGGAGGTGGAGCCTCGGCCGCCGGCAGGTGGAACCCCGGCGGCCAGGAGGTGGAGCCTCGGCTCCCGGGAGGTGGAGCCTCGGCCGCCAGGAGGTGGAGCCTCGGCCGCCAGCAGGTGGGGCCCCGGCCGCCAGGAGGTGGAGCCTCGGCCGCCGGCAGGTGGAGCCGTTGTACCTGCGTCCGCGCAGCGGGGCAGCGGTGGTTGGGCGGCGGTGGCAGGGCCCAGATGGGGGTGCGGGGGGCGCGAGCTGCAGAAACGGCCAAGGGCGCCCAAAAGTAAGACCTGTCTCATCTGTTCTAGAAACCTATTTGCTTTGGGATTTTGCACTAAGAGCCCTGTGCGCGCGAGAAAAGGCCCGTGTGTCACGGAGGCTGGTGGATACCTGCCCAGGGCGCAAGTGTCAGCTTTTCCAAGGAACTTAAGCTCAGAAATGGGGATGAGTCCTGTCAGGGAGGAGAGCTGTCAGCGACAATGGCTGTGGGGTTCCATGGTGTAATGGTTAGCACTCTGGACTCTGAATCCAGCGATCCGAGTTCAAATCTCGGTGGAACCTAAGTGTTTTTATTCTTTCTTCCTTTTTTAAGATTCCTTTTTTAGGAATGATTGTCAGGGAGCCCCCGGTTCACATGAAACCCAGAGTGTGATCTAGAAAGGAAGATGACACGGACTCTGCGTGGACCCCACTGACTCCCTGCCGTATAGTTCAGAGTAGAGGACCACCCTCCCTCATTTCTTCCCATTTTCCTCTCCCACCTAACAGATACTCTGTGACACTCATAATTCTGAGTTGAGCTGAACTTTTCCTGGTTTATTGCTTTATAAAATGTAGTGAGCTCACTTGGTGCAGGAGCAAAAGGATGCTACAGAATTGACAGAGAAAAAAGATTCTCTTGAATACAATACTTTTCTGCCCAGAGAGAATGAGACTTCATAATGTCTAGTAGATACAATGACCAGAATTTAGAGGTGTTTCGTTTTCCACGGAGATACGAAGATTTGTGAAAATCTAGTCATACTTTAAATAAAGAATTTCTGGACTGTCTCAGATATTTGAACACCACTGGATGCCCATGTAAACTCGAAGCACTGTGGACAGAGCAAATAAAGACCCAGATACATTTTCTAAGTGTTTCTGCAGTGTTTCTTTGGTCATTTCTATAACAGTGATCCACCACACAGAACTTCTGTCTGTGGTGAATACGTTCCACAGAAATCACTGAGCTTTCAGACTGTATCCTAGGATATCTCTTTGATCATTTTATTTTCATAAAACTGAATGTTCTGATTGCCAGTTAGTTCATTTTCTGGTGAATGTCTGCATATGCCACCCCCTCAGGCAGGACAAGAAAGTTGCTGAGATCCTCAAGAAGTAATTCCAAAGTGCTTTCCTTAGTTTTATTTCATCTGTTGTATTTCTAAAAATTGTATATATGTTTTTCTTCATTTAATATTTGCTAGGGGGTATAAGCTTTCATATGCCCTTTAAGTTTATTTATTTTGAAAGAGAGAGAGAGCGAGCGAGCAGAGGACAGGCAAGGAGGATCCCAAGGATCCCAAGCTGCGCTGTCAGCACAGAGCCTGATGAGGCCCTGTTGTGCCCAAATTCTGGATCCCAAGCAGACCACCAGAGAGCCGGGACTGATGCAAACGCAAAGGGTCTTTGTTCGAAGCTCGAGCTCGGACTCTTGCACCTCCCGGCGCAGCGGTGCAGTGGCAAGAGCCCTGAGCCAGGTTTACACAGGCTTTTTATCAGGGTTCGAGTATACTTTTTGGGCAGGAATGGGGATCCTTTGAATTGATTGATTGGCATTTTTGCGGGCTAGTTTCTGATTGAGTATTTCGTATTTGGCGGGCGCGGGCTAGCTATGGATTGGCTTAGTTTGGGGGTCCCGCGCAGATTCAACTGGTCAGCGCGCGTGGGCCAAACACTGATTAGCTTTGCTAGGAGCTACTCTAGGAATCTGACCTCCTGTGGTTTCCCTGGAACTCAAGGTGGAGGCAGGATCTGCTAATCAGGGTCCAGTCCCACCCGGGGTAGTGACGGGGTCTGCTAATCTGGGTCCGGCCCTTGGCTACTCTGTTTCCTGGAACCCGGGGCAGAGTCCAGGGTGACTTGTTTTCCTGGAACTCGGGGCCCAGAACTACTCTAAGATGGAACCTAAACCAAAATGGAGTGGCCTTAGCCCTCACAGCACTAGACTTTCACAACATGGCAATTCTCTCACACAGCAAACAGGGTTCACAGCAATCACAGCAAACGGGCCAGGAGTCTAGTGCATTCCTAAGTCTCTAAATCCAATACCTAACAAGATTTAGCACACAGCAACTTAGTCTAATACGTAGCAAACTAAACAGGCCTCACAGCACCCCAAGAAAAGTTTCACAGTGTTCACAGCAAACAGCAATCAAAACAGAATTCTCAGCAATCATAACCCTTAACAAGGGTCACAGTAAGCCGAAGTCTGGGGCACACTATCGCTAACACAGTACCCCTCTATGTTTAGCAGAAAAGAGAACTGGCTTCAAACTAATGCAGGGCTGTCACTTAGGACCAGAAACTTAAAAACGCTCTCTGCAGCCCGATCCCATGAACTGTGAGATCATGCCCTGAGCCAGAACCAAAAGTCAGAAACCTAACTGACTAACCCACTCAGACAGCCCTAAAAATTGCATATTTTTACTTCTTTTTTTTTTCATATTTTTATTTCAAGATACAGAGTAGCATGCTCTAAGTTATCTTACGGGTGTTACTCGCTCACCTAATAGTATATTGCGAAAATTCATTGCTATTTTTGTTGCAAGTAGCTGCCAGTCATTCACTCCTTCATTCAGGCATTAGACTCTGTGTCAATATACTGCAGGGCCTTCATCCAGCTTTTTGTTAAGGGGAAAGTCACATAATTATACATAATATGAATTGGGTTTGACTTAGGTCAGCTCTGGGGTCGCGGGAAATTGAAACTGTTTGGGGGCAGAGAAAATCCACAATTCGAGAACACACATTCAGCTGAGAACTTAGAACTTAGAGCTGTCATTGTCTCCCTCCAAAGGCTCGGGCACAGTGATAATCACTGACCCTTTCATAGTACACCGCCCGGTTCTCCTCATTCCTCGCAACGCTTTACTTCCGGAGGTCCCTGCCAGCAGAACTATGTCCCCCGGTACCGCAGGCTGTTGCTGGTTCTAAAAGCTTATGTATCTACCTAAACTTACTGTTTCCAGGAAGCAGTTCTGCGTAAGACTTTTCCCACCTGTCTCTTTCTTCTGAAAGAAGAGATCTTGCTTTCAGACATCTGATCAGCAAAGCTGAGGGCACATGCCTGCATTTCTAGCTGCACAGAAGGCTGGGAACTGAGTTGTTGGGAGCCGTTTTGGGCTCACAGGTTGAGCCCCCTCCTTGTGTGGAAAAGGTTGAAGCAAAGCTCCCGCCGGCCAAGATGGCGCCTAGTCTTACCTCCTTCTAACTAATTTTTCAGGCTTGATTTCTTGAGCGGCTCTCCTTGGCCCCAAGGAATGTAATGCTCTTTTGTTTTATGGCATTTAGATAAAAGGGAAGGACCTGGAGCACGATGCTTTGATGGATTACATCTGAAGGAGAGTAGCCTGGCCAGAAGTAACCTTAAAGTTGCATCTTGGGGATGGGTTGCACAATATGATAGCAGTTATGAGCTGGCTGGATATTGGTGTGATTTGCATAATCGTTAGGCTCCTATTATGTAAATTCACTCATTCACCAGCAAAGGACAAGCATTGGGGATTCTGTCCTTGCCGGATGGGTTACACTCCCCCATTGTGGTTGGAAGAATAGGCGGAATGACTCCTGGCCTGTTTATAGATAATCAACATAGGCAGGCCTAGGTAACTTCCTGTTCTCTCCCCCAGTCTTAAATTTATATGCTAATTAACTTGAAAACAACTTGCAAGATTGAGGAAATCACCGCTTTACTGATAAAACACGTTATTGTTCAAACTATGCTTGCTGATGTGATGTCACTCATTGCTGTAATGTAATCACTACTTTTAAATAAAGACATGGAGGCCAGCAGGGCGGAGACGCCAGACCTGCTCAGTCATCAGACTCCATCTCTCTCGTGGCTCCCTCACTTCCTTGCGCCTGACCGTCGTCCATCCTTCGGGGACCCCCAGATTCGCCGGAACTTGACCCCGGCGCTGAGTTACAGCCGCTGTCTCCAGGATGCGCAGTTCGTAGCCGGGGCTGTCTTCCTGACATACGAAGTCTTAGGCATATTCGTGCCCTATGCTCAGCAATGTGATTGTCACCTACGATTCCTTGTTCGTAACTTGCCCAACTTTTCTTCACCCAGTAGTTTTCTCTTCCATTATGACTCATCCGCAGAATATATCCTAAGGAAAGCTATTAAGCACAGCAAACGGGAGAATTATATCATTAAGAAAGAAATTATTAAAAATATAACTTTTAATAAACAATAACCATAAAAAGAAAAACATAGAGAGGAAATTTGTTCATAGATATTAAAAGCTCAAATATAGTTTGAACAGTAGAGATGACAAAAGTGATGAACAGATTAATGAACAAGAAAGTGGAACTAATGACCAAATGGTATACAAAAATTATAAAGAACAAGAAAATTCAGAAACACACAAGAATATCTAAAATACACAGGGGCACCGGGGTGGCTCAGTCGGTTAAGTGTCCAAATTCGGCTCAGGTCATGATTTCATGGTTTGTGAGTTCGAGCCCCACGTCAGGCTCTGTGGTGACAGCTCAGCCTGGAGCCTGTTTCAGATTCTGTGTCTGCCCCTCCTATGCTCATGCTCTGTCTCTCTCTGTCTCTCAATAATAAAAATAAGCATTAAAAATTTTTTGAAAAAAGAAGATCTAAAAAAAACAGTGGATGCATAAGTCAATATCATTAGTTAGTAATTACCAACTTTTGAGATGTAGAAACGGAATGAAAGTAAAATAATAGACAACAATGATATAAGAAATGGGACATTGTGATTAGGGTCAAATTATAGTAGAGTTATTTATTATGAGAAAATATTAAAGACAAAGTTCATTGAAGTCATAATTCATGCAAATGATCGATGACTGTACAATCGGTGTTTGTCTAAGTCCCTGGCCGAAGCCACACAATAACCATTTGTAACAAGGGATTTAAAATGCCAGGATATAAAAAGCCCAAGAAATATTATTGGAAAAAATCAATTAATATTAGCATTATATTTTATTTTTTAAATGTTTGTTTGTTTATTTTTTAGAGAGACAGAGAGAGACAGAGTGTGAGCTAGGGAGGGGCAGAGAGAGGGAGAGACAGAATCCAAAGCAGGCTCCACACTCTGAGCTGTCAGCACAGAGCCCGATGTGAGGCTCGAACCTATGAACCATGAAATCATGACCTGAGCCAAAACCTAACCGACTGAGCCACGCACGCGCCCCCGTAGCATTATATTTTAATGTAGTGTATGACAAGTGAATATACTGGAGCATTATAATTATGCTGTAATTATTTTAATAGCCAAGAGTTAGAATATTGATATTACTGTGTGAACGCCACTTGCTAAGTTTTCCTTCATTGTACTGCAGAGTTGGGCCCCCAAAAATGCCCTCTCATACCTTAGATGGACCCCATTTTTTTCTAACCATTTCTCCTTTTCTTCATAGACTTTATTATATCTGAATAAATGAATTTTAGAGTTTTTCTTCCTTGTGAAAGTTGAATATAGCAAAGTAAACATTCTACTTTTAAATTATCAGGAGCAGATGGAAAGAATCTCAAACAAAACTTTTTCTTTAAAGACTCAAAGCCAAAATAGAATGTCATTTTTTAAAGTTATGTTTAAATATTCTAGAAATGAAGACTTAAGATATAATCACATCTTTATTCCTCTTCATTTTAATCTAATGCAAATATTTATAAACACTTTGTGGGGATAAAAGTGTGAGATGTTCTTTTTAAAATTATTTATTTATTTTGAGAGAGAGAGAGAGAGCGAACATGAGTGGGGGAGAGGGTCGGGGGGGGTAGAGAGAGAGAGAGAGAGAGAGAGAGAATCTCAAGCAGGCCCTATGCCCAGCACAAAGCCCAAAGTGGGGCTCAGTCTCATGACTGTGAGGCCATGACCTGAGCCCAAATCAAGAGTCAGATGCCTAACTGACTGAGCCCCCCAGGGGCCCCATGAAATACTCTCCTTCCTGCTAGCTGTTGAGCTAAAGAACTCTCAATATTTACAGTATATTTTTTATATTAATTCAATTTTTACTAATTCTTAATATTGCATAAACAGAATTAGCCATTTTCACAAATTATTAATTATGGAAGCATTTTACCCCAGAAAGAGTGAAAATCCATTCATATTTCAACTGAGAGTATTTTAATATATAAAGCACATAAGGAGATTTTCTTTCCATGCTTAATAGCTAGAATTATTCTTGTTTTAAAACAACTTTTCAGATAGCAACAGTGAACTTGAATGATATCACTAATAGTCTTACTCTGATGAGATCTGATGATAAATAGTACATTCTCACGATCGCGTATTAAACTTAGCTTTAAGGACGCCAAAAATGATGTGGAAACAGGCATCTGGCTAGTTCGCCTCACAAAGGCAAAGGATGGAACAGTATCAATGAGCAAATTGTTGAATGTAAGGCTAAAATCAAGTTTTGTTACATCTGATGTTGACGACATGCAGATGTGTTAAGTATGCATATTAAGACTTTAAGGGAACTATAATAATAATAGACATGGTATATTTTTTACTCTGAGACAATTGGAAATTCCAATGCACCTCTAAGAAATAGTACAGAGAAGTGCCCTGTTCCCTTTACCCAGCTTCCCCCAAGGGTGACATCTTCCAGACTATCCCACAACGTAACAACGAGGATATTGATATAAATACAGTGAAGACAAAATAGTCCCATCGTCTCCTCCCTTTCACGGCCGCGCCCACTGCTTTCCTCCCCTCCGCACCCGGTCCCCCATCCCTGGGAGCCACGGATTCATCCTTCTTTCTACATGTTCTCATTAAAGAATGTAAGAGTCTCTCGGTGACTGAAGCTGAGAAGATTCTAGCCGGGGCTGATGACGTAGGACCTCCTTGTCCTCTCCTTCGACCTTTCCCCAAAGCCCCTCGGGAAAATGGTTTGAGCCTCTCTTTCCCCAAAAAAGAATGCTATATAAACGGAATCATAAAGTGTATAGCCCTATAATGCGAGCTTTTTTCACTCGCTGTAATTCCTTCAAGTTGAGATTTTGATCTGCAATTCTCTTAGTGAGCAATGATGTTGAGCATCTTTTCAAATGCTTCTCGGCCGTTTGTAAGTCATTTTTGGAGAAATGTCTATTCGAGTACTTTGCCTATTTTTTTTTTAATTTTTTTAACATTTATTTATTTTTAAGGCATAGAGACAGAGCGTGAGCAGGGGAGGGGCAGAGAGAGAGGGAGACACAGAATCCAAAGCAGGCTCCAGGCTCTGAGCTGTCAGCACAGAGCCCTACGCGGGGCTCGAACCCACAGACTGTGAGATCATGACCTGAGCCGAAGTCGGACGCTTAACCGACTGAGCCACCCAGGCGCCCCTTTGCCTATTTTTAAAACCGGGTTGAGTAGTAGGAATTCTTTCTCTAGTCTAGATACTAAATCCTTATCAAACATATAATTTATGACTATTTCCTCTAAATCTGCTGCTGTCTTTTCCCTCTCTGGATAGTTCCCCTGGCGCGCTAAGCTAACATCAAGGTGCCAGTCTCTTCCAAGGAAGAGCCTGTGACCTTACTCAGCTGGGTCAGAATTCGGTTCCCTGTGGTTGTAAGACCAAGGTTACTTGCTGGCTATAAGCTTACAGGGCTCTCCATCATTCCGAGGCCACCCCGTTCCGTGGTTTACAGCCCTCCTCCCCCATCTTGAAAGTCAGCAGCTAACCCTCCTCCCCTCTCTCTCTGGCCTGCTGCTTTGCCTTCCTCTTCCACCTTTCAGCACTGTAGTGATGAGATGGGGCCTTCTCAGATAATTCAGGAGAAGCTCTCCATCCCGAGATGGAGACGGTCATCACGTCTCTATCACAGCTGCAAAATCCCTTTTGCCGTGTAAGGCGACATATTTGCAAGCGCTAGGGGTTAGAACCTGGGCATTTGGAGATACCACCATCCTGCCCGTCACAGCAGCTGCGGAGAGTCTTTTCATTCAGCTTAAGATCTTCCTGGTTCTTGGCCTGACAAATGACACTCGATCGATTCCGGACATTTTGGGTATTATGCTATGAGACTTTGGATCTCATTTAAACCTCGCCGTTAGCTGGCCCCTCTAACATCTCACACTGCTCTGACAGGGGAGGGGGGAGCCTCCTGGTTACGACCAGGGGGCAATAGAATTTCAGGGTCCCCATTAAGTCTCTGTTGCTACCCCAGGTGTAGGCTCCTTATCTCTGTGCAAGAGAGGGCGTCCTGGCTCCCCGTGAGGCTCCCTCCGGCGCCTCCCTGAATTGGGGGAGCAGGAGAGCCTCGTCACTGCTCCCCACGAGGCCGCCACGAACACTGAGCAATGACGAACGCCTTGTCACCCCACTAGGCCTGGTCCAACATCACCCCGGTGGGGAGGGTGATGGGCACGCCATTCCTGCCTGGCGGGGGGGGGGGTGCGGCTCCCCATGGGGTCTCTACAGACAGGGTACGGGAAAGGCCTTTTTAGAGTCTGGAGCAATGAAAGTCTCAGCCTCTTACTCTGCTTTCTCTGACATACCTTGCGTTGGGGGGCAGGGGGCAGGGGCAGAGGGGAACACCGTGCTACTGTCTGGCAAGGGTGCATTCCGGGCTTCTCACTCTGTCTTCGCTGCTTGTGGGTGGGGGTGGGCCTACAGTTTGCTTTCGTTTCCATCCTCCTGCAAGTGAAAATCTCTCAAATGGAATTTTTAACTTCACTAAATACACACAATTAACTCAAAAGCATAAATCCAGAGACTAAACAATTTTTCAAATATAAAGCTTTTAGAAGAAGAGGCAAGCTGAGGGCCAGGAACTTGTCAAAATATCATGACTTCCTGCTGGGAAAGTGCTCTCGGCCTCCCATCCGCCCTTGCTGATTTAGATTATATAGATTGGGTTTTTTCTTTAAGTTTATTTTATGAGAGAGAGAGAGAGAGCGAGCGCGCAGGGGAGGGGCAGAGAGAGAGTCCCAAACAGGCTCTGCATTGTCAATGCAGAGTGGGACAGGGGGCTTGAACTCACAAACTCTGAGATCAGGGCCTGAGCAAAATCAAGAGTCAGATGCTTAACCAACGGAGACACCCGGGCGCCCTTAGGTTATACAGATTATGCAGCACGCATACCAACTGTGGGTCTGACCCTCGGGGACACTGTGGCCTATTAACTGTCTCCACAGTTCTGTTGGGGAAGCCCCCCCTAGCTTATGTCGTTATGTAACTGCCGACCTTGGCCGCGGATGCTGCTTACTTCCACCAGGCTCCAGTCCTATCGTTCCCATTGCCACCGATGAGCTCAACTCTGTGACCACATGTCCTTCCGCAAGCCCTGAACTTCCCAGGAATTCTAGTGCCCTTCTCACCGGCCGACGTCTGACGGCTTTGGAGAATAGGGTGGTCATCTCAGTGAGACATGCCCGGAGTCACGTGGGAGCTGGGGTGTTGGTTGTGACCTGCCTCCATCTGGCTCTCACGGGTGTGTGGACTGGCGAAAGATCATAAAGCCTTATGCTGGAGAGTCGTGTATATTTCTGTGTCTGTCTTGCTTCCATAAAAACAAAACTCAATCTGCCTTGATGGAGATCTCTGTTGAGCAAAAGGAATAAAACCCAGCATTAAGACAGAGGTCGTTCTGTGTTAAGGGTTTGTCTGGGCACATTGCAACATACTAGACAATGACCTTCTCATTTTAAAGCCTGAGAGACGGATACAGAGATTTTACGTAACTCAGAATCACACATGGAGTAAGTGACAGAGTTGATCTCTGAACCTGCTGATGACCCCGGGGGTGGGGCTGGGGGTGGGGCTGGGGCTCTGGCATCAGAGTCTGGGCTGAAATTCCCAATGTCTACAAATGAAAAATAGGAGCTTTGAACACGATTCTTTCATAAAGTAAATCCAAGGCCGAGGATGGTAAGGAAGTTGGGGTAAGAAGTCCTACCTGGCTCCGGAAGAGACACCCGGAACTGACTTACTCTCCTTCAGGTCACGTCTCCGAACAGCGACGGGTTTTTTGGTTTTGTTTTAAAGTAAGTTCGACTCCCTACTGGCGATGCTTGTAAGTGGGCCGCGACGGGCGCAGCAGGTGTAAGTCCTGCCGGTGACCAGAAGTGGGCCTTCTGCCTTTGATCAGATCTTCCACTATGTGCAGAACTCAACGCTCGTCTTGAAAATGGTCGGTCATTTGCAGTTGTCCAGCCTGTCGCTGTTCTGACGGCTCCGCGGCGGTTGCTGGAGCCTGGCGGGCTTGCCGCGCGTCTCCCGGGTCCCCTCGGCAGCCGGCCGCGCAGGGAGCTGGGCTCCGGGAGGTGTCCTGCCCCAGCCCGACACCAGGCCGTCCGAGGCAGGGTCCTCCCGGCCTCAGCACGAGGACGTGTGGCTCCGCCAATTCGCCCAGCTGACGACCAACGGGAAGAGACGGGAACAGCAGACGCGCCTCCTGGTGGAAGCCGGGCGCTCCCGACACCTGCGGGCCGCGCGGCTATTTATGCTAATGAGGCCCGCGCCTCCCGTGTAGTCGTGGCCGAGTGGTTAAGGCGATGGACTAGAAATCCATTGGGGTCTCCCCGCGCAGGTTCGAATCCTGCCGACTACGGCGCCCCCCCCCCCTCCGCTTTGGGGGCTGTCCTATTGTCACCGCCTAGGAGCCGGGAAGGCAGCGAGCGACCCCGCCCTTTCGGGGGGTGGGGCGGGACAGGAGGTGAGCACGCCATGTTTTCATCCACTTTTGCAGAAGTCACTCGGCCCCAGTCCTGCAGGTGTGTCCCTGTCCCCGAGCAGGAGCCCGGGCTTTTCGATGCTCCCGTGTCTGCCGAGGTCCCAACTCCGCTCGGACGGCGGCGTGTCCTCCCGGGAGGTGACCGCGGGGTCCGCGAGGTAGCTGGGGTAGGGGGGTTCAGGTGCGGGCGTCCCCCCGGGAGCGGGACCTGGAAGTCACGGGAGTGCCGAGCAAAGAAGGGGTGCAAACACAGCCGGACCTGCAGCAACTCCCCCCCCCCCCCACTTACACGGCCCCGAAAATCTCCAGCCGCTCCTCCTCCGGCGGCTGCGCCGCGTCTCGTGAGCAGAGCTGAAAGGAGGAACGCGGGGATTTGAACCCTATACCTTCAGGTTAAAAGTCCGCCCCCTCCGGCCTCGACGGCGCGGCCGAGGCGGTGACGGAACAGAGCGTCTTACCCGAGTTCGGCAACTCCACCCCCGGCCGAGACTGGGGTCGGGCTGGGACGTGCGGCGAGCCAGCGGGGAGGGCGCCCGGAGTCGGGGGCCTCAGGGTGGGGCGCGGCCGTCTGGGGTCCGCGCGTCTCGGGTCCCGCTCGGTCCCCCTCCTGGGAGCGCAGCAGCGGACGCTGGGGGTCCCTCCTGGGAGCGGTTCCCGCCGGCGGGGACCCCCGGCCCGCCGCGTTCCGCTGCTTTTCCGTCCGCGCCCGCCGCGCGGCCCCTCTGCGTCCCCCTCTCGGCGCGCGCCCGCCCTCCCCCTGCCCGCCCGCACCTCCTCTTCCGCTCGCGCCCGACGCGTAAGGAGTCCCGCGATTGCTGGGGCTTCTCCTACGGGCGCCCTCCGTGAACATCCCCGCTCGCCCCCAGGGTCGCCCCGCCTCCCCCGAGGGTCACTCCCCTCCCCCGAGGGTCACTCCCCTCCCCCCCGGGTCACCCCCACTCTCTCCGGGGGTCACCCCCGCTCCCCACGGAGGTCACCGCCGCTCCCCCCAGGGTCGCCTCCCCTGCGTCCCAAGCCGAGGCCGCCGCCGAGCTCCCCCAAGGCCCCTGTGACTCGTCGTTAGGTTTGAGCCCGAGTCCAGACCCGGAGTCGAGGTGCGGGAGAAATAAAAGGTTGGGGAGCGCTTTCCGTCACTCTGGGAGCTTTGAGAACGAGGCACGAGGAAGAGAGCGCCCGGGCAGCGGAGGAATCCTTCCCCAGGAGGCGCCCCTGCTCTGTGGAGACGGGGACCCCGCGGCACCGCGCGGCAATAAGCGAGCCTAGCAGAGGATGGTTTCGATCCATCGACCTCTGGGTTATGGGCCCAGCACGCTTCCGCTGCGCCACTCTGCTCGCCCGGCGCAACGGCCGTGGACGTTCCTCCTCCGATCCTTACCTGCCGGACCCGCGCGCGCCTCCCCTCCACTCCCCTTCCCTCCGGCCGTCCCACGCGCGCCTCTCCCCCACCCCGCTTCCCCCCGGCCGTCTCCGGTGGCATGTCACTCTCTCCCAGCCCGGCGCTCCGCGTCGTTGCCAGCGCGCCATCGCCCCACGGACCCTCCCGCGCGTCCCACCCGTTCCCTCCGAGGCCGCCGTCGGCCGCGTGGCGCTGGGAGCGGTGGCGGCCAGGACGCCAGCTCTCCACACCCAGGCTCGCGCGGAGCCGGCTGGAACCAGTCTCCCGGAACCAGAGCCCCTTCCCTGGGAGCCCGCCGGGTCCTCCAGCCCGTCGCCTGCCTGCTTTCCCTGCGCGCCCCCCCCCCCCCGCGCGCCCGGATCTGTCCGCCGGACGGGCCCCGTCTCCGTTTTCCTTTCGTGCCCCCCGCCCGCGGGTCCGCGCAGGCGGCCTTCGCTCTGCCGCTCTCCGTTTCTGGAGACCCCAAGTAAGCCCCCCCTGTTTCCAAGCCCCCCTCCCGGGGTTCAGGGCCGCCTGCACGCAGGCCTGGGAGCGCCCCCGCGCGCCGCGCCCCACGTTCCGACGGCTGCGTGGCAGGTCCCCTCTCCCTGCTGGTCTTACCGCGGCCCCCGGCAGACGGGTGACAGCACGGAAGGCCCTCGGACTCCGCAGCTGCCGAGGCCGCAGGCGGTTGAAGGAACGGACGCGACGGCTCCCGGAGCGGAGCCGCGTCCTTCTCCGAGATGCTCTTACCCAACCCGGGGCACGTTTCCCCAGGTCCGGGCCGGTGTGTCGCACCCGCAGGTGCCGACTGTTTCCCTCCCTCGCCCCCTTTCGCTCCCCTTCTGAATTCTGCACGGTGCCACCTGCTCTTCTCAGGCAGATTCTCGCAGATTCTGCCCGTTTCCCCGTCGTCTGCCACGGAGGCTGCAGACCCCGTGTCGACAGCCAGGACGGAACGTTTCACGGGGAGGCGGGGTCGTCCCCGCCCGCAGGAGCAGGGCGCGGTCCCCTCCTTCCAGAAGAGGCGCTCTCGGCCTCTGCACCTGCGCGTCGGTCACTTCCACTCCCGAAAGCTCTCCCGGGAGCCTGAGAGCGTCCAACCAAGCCTTCAGAAAAGATTCGAGGAAGCGCCGAGACGGCCCCCAACCAGGGACTCGGCCGTCGCCCATCAGCTCCGTGACGCTAAGCCAGGCTCCAGGCGCACATTGTTAGCTTGACCGGCAGCCCGTTTTGTGGCTTTTGACTAAAAGTTCTAATTTAGAAGCCTGCTTTTCTTGGGCCTGTGAGACTATCTGTGGAACGCACTAGAAGAGCTGAAACTTAACATTTTTGTATCTAGAGAGAGCCCAGTGTTTCTCCCTCAGGATGCGAGGGAGACGCTGCAGTACTCCTGACCTTGAGCTTCCTGAAGTCTGCTCTTCCGCCTCACTCCGCCTCCTTCGCCTTTAGATGTCCCCTCCCCACCCCGCGGTCACTTTGGCAGTGGGGTGAGTGCATCTTAGACTCAGTGCTCCTCTGCCTTGGTCTTCCTTCATCTTTTCAGGTGCAAAAGCTTAGAGTCCTAACTCGATCCAGGGAGAATCAGAGTTTGGGGGGCTGCTTATTTTATATATAATACTGGAGACGGAAATTCCTGTAACGAATTGAGAAGTAGACTTAGATCCAGCAAGATAACTCATCGGAATGAAGCAATTGTCTTGAACCTTGACTCTCTCCCAGTGAGGTGAAACAACATATTAAAATGTACCTTTGAAGCCAAAATTTCTTACTCTTTGACATAATGAGTCTAATAGATGGCCGTCTGCTCTTATGACAAATGGGCTTGCTGTGCTCTGTCCCTGGATTGATGAGACTCGATTTGAGTTAATTTCCAGCTTCCTACTTTGTCAGCCCCTGATGGCAAGTGGGGAGCTACCCTCCAAACCAGGGCAAACTCTGACTCAAGCAGGAATACTACACCTGTGAAGAGTGACGGACAACGCAGACATTTGCCGTGAACTTATGTGCAATAAAAAGCTTCCGAAACTCTAAATGAAGTAGTTTTTGATTCTGTAAGCTGTGGAGCACACATATAGTGAAATATTCTGCAGTCGATCGTACGACTGTGGCATGTTTCTATGTACCCATGTGAATTACACATATAGAATATATGTAAATGTATGTATTACTCCATACAGCTGCAGACTCACACACAGTTGTAATAATAACAAAGAGAGAACACGCGATCGGGGTTCCCCCAATGGTAGCATCCTGGGTCATTACAACATCACAAGCAGGATATTGACATTGATACAGCCCTTGTCTTATTCGGATTTTCCGGCTGTGCATTTCCGTGGGTGGGGCAGGCATCTCCCGCTCCGCAGTTTACCGCCTGTGCTGGATTCAGGCATCCAGCACCGCCCGGCTGGTGGGAGCATCCCTCCTCCCGGCACTCCCCTCCCTAACGCCAAAAACCAGACGCTGATTCTTCATATCTCTTATGTTGTCTTCCCCGGAATGTTGTAGAAGTGGAATCACACAAAATATAACCTTTCGAGCTTGGCTTCTTTCCCACTTAATTCCCTGGAAATTCATCCGAGTTGCCGCATGTGTCTGTAGTCCATTCCTGTGTGTCGTGAGCATCTTCCATAGTATGGATACAGCACTAGCTGCTCCGCCATTCACCTCCCTGTGTCTCCCGTTTGGGGCTCGTCTGGGTAACGGTGCTGTGAAACAAGAACTAGGTGCAGATCTTTGTAGGAACAGAAGTTTCTATCTCTCTGGAATAAATGCCCAAGAGGGCAATTACTGGCTTATCTGATCATTTCATGTTTACTTTTCTAAGAAACTGCCAAACCATTTTCCTGAGTCACTTGACCACTGCACCTCCCCAGCATCCGTGTAGGAGTGATTCGGTTTGCCCGCGTCCTCACCAGAGCTGGCTGCTGTCATGACTTTCCGTTTAGCCATTTTGCAGGTGGAGGGCGATACCTCATTGTGGTTTTCATTCACATTTTCCCAGCAGCTAGTGACGCGGAACATTTTTTTCATGTGCTTAATTTGCCCTCCGTGTATTATCATAGGTGTAATGTCTCCTCGTGTCTTTTATCCATTTCCTAGCCGACGTGCTGGTTTTCTTTTTTAGTCTGTTCAGTTTTGAGAATTCTGCATACATGTTCTAGAGGCTCTCCTTTGTCAGATATGTGGCTTCGAAATATTTCCCCCCATTTGTAGCTTGTGTTTTCGACTGCTTCATAGTATCTTTCCTTCCTGCAGAGTAAAAGTTGTTAATTTTGAAGAAGCCTGATTTATCTCTTTTCCTTTTGAGGAGCGGGCGTTTGATATCAAGTCAAAGGAATCTGCCTGCCCCGAGATCCTGAAAATCTGCGATGTTATTTTCTAAAAGTTTTTAAATTATACATTTCAGTCTGTGATTCCTTTTAAGTTAATTTTTGTGTACAGAATGGGGTTTAGGTCGATGCGGATTTTTGTTTTCACTTTTATTGGTTTTTGTTTTTTTTTTTTGCCTATAGATGTTGACTGCTCCGGGACCATGTGGTGAAAGGCTATATCGCTCCTCTGTTGAATTTTTTCCCCGGCACTACGGTTCAAAACTCAGCTGGGTGTATTTCTGTGGGTCAGTATATATTGTTAAGGGAAAGAAACCACCAAGATGAACACTGTTATGAATCCGCTCCCCTTCACTTAAAGGTGTCGAGTGGACTGAGTATCATACACACACGGGACTCTGGAAGGTTGGACGCACTCATTCCACTGGGGAGGGAAATGGAAGAACTAGAGCAATTAGATAGAAAAGGCTTTTTTTTTTCCACTGCGTGTTTCCCAATATTATTTGAGATTCATACCATGATTATTTTTTAAATGTTTTAAATATTAAAATTCTTAACAGGCAAAGAAAAGAGAGTTTATGCCAGTTGATTACAGCTTTGTTTTGGGCTTTATATTCCGGTCACATGGGAGCAAATGATTTGACCGTCTCCAGGGAGCAGTTACATCTGGGACTTCTTTCCTTCCCCTTGACGAGGCTGGGGTGCGTTAGGCAAGCACGGAACTCCAGCTCGGCCTCACCCAGATGGATGAAAATATGAGCGTGTTGGGAGATATTAAGGATACAGTTTGTAAGCAAAAATGGCCGAAAGGTAACAATTCCATGGAGAAGCAAGCACTCCCGCCAGCTTTTCATCTTTCTGAAAGAGTGACCCTGAAGCAGGAAACACCAAGCTATCTCTGAAATTTGGACTCTCCTGGGAGAAAATAAAGCTTTAGGACTCTGGTCAAACCTACTGGATAACACCGTAATTATGATTTCCTTTTTCCTGGCCAGATTGAGAGATGGCAGCACAGGTCCGTTAATCCCAAGAACAAAGCAGGGGAATTTTAGTAAATGAGAATGCATTGCTTACAGTTTGGGAGCGGTTCGTGTTTCCCTTGGGGCTTGCAACTTTTTAAAGTAACCTACGGGATGTCAAAAGGCTCCATTCTGGAAGGAGCTGCTGCGTAGTCGGCAGGATTCGAACCTGCGCGGGGAGACCCCAATGGATTTCTAGTCCATCGCCTTAACCACTCGGCCACGACTACGTGATGGGGCCATTGCTTATTAGAGTAAATACCCGTGCTGAAACTTGGCTCTGTTGGTGAGGATCAAGTCGCGTACCAGAAAGTGCACCTGTAGTCCATCCTCCCTACTCTTCAATGTCACTTGGATGACTACCGTATTGGCAGTAATGCTTTCTCCTCACAACTGGAAGGACTCCTTGTTCTGATGGTCGTTGGAATGAGATCAACTTCCTACCCAGCCGGCCTTTGGGGAAGACGGGTGGGATATATCCCCCAGCTGGAACAGCCTTTGACATTCACGGCAAGATGATACGTAATAGCTACAATGTTTAAAAACTAGAAAAGGTGAAAAGGTGGTGCACGTGCGTGTACTTTCCCTCTGGAAGGTTCTGCCAGACCTGGCTTCGGCTTGCTGCTGTGCCTGCAAATTGAAGAGCTGAACTCAGGGATTGCAGAGCTTTTAGTTTTCACTACATACACGGCAAAATAACGTGCGTTGTACCATCATTATTATTTATTTATATGTTTTCCTGTATCTTGTTTATATACTTGGACTTGCTGGCTCATATGGTAAGCCTGTGCTTAATCTTTTGAAGAACTGCCCACGTGATTTCCCACATGAAAGCACCATTTTCATCCCCCCCCCCGCCCCCGCAGTGTAAGATGGCTCTGATTTCTCCATACCCTCCCCCACAGTGTTATTATATGGCCTTTTCATCAAAGCTATCCTGATGGGTGTGAAGTGGTATCTCACTGTGGTTTTGATTTGCATTTCCCAAACGACTGACGACTGACGATAGCAAACATTTTCTCTTGTACTCAACGGCCGTCTGTATATCTTTCCTAGAGAAAAGTCTATTCATGTACTTTGCTCATTTTTAAATGGATTATTTGTCCTTCCCCAGAGTTGCAAACGTTCTTTATAAATTCTAGATGCAACTCCCTTATCAGATGTATGATTTGCAAATATTTTCTTCTAGCTATTGGGTTGCATTTCTTCATAGTGTCCTTTGAAGCACGATTGCCTTTAATTTTAATGAAGCCCAATTTAGGTATTTTTTGTTGCTTGAACCTTTGGTGTCATATCTCAGAATCTACTGCCAAATCTGAGGTCAGGAAGATTTTCCCAGTGTCTCCTTTGAATAGTTTTATAGTATTAGAACTTATGTTATGTCTTTAACCCATTTGGAGTTAACTTCTGTAAATTCTGTGAGGTAAGGACACAGCTTCGTTCTTTTGCATGTGGTCATCTAGTTTCAGAGCACCGTTGGTTGAAAAGACCATTCTCGCACACACGCACCCCCGAATAGTCTTGCGCTTTTTAATAAAACGCCAGATGACTGTGGACATGCAGCGTTATTTCTGGACTCTCCATTCTATCCCACTGATCTCACTGCCTTGATCATTATTGCCTCGTAGTTAAAGTTGGGAGGTGAGTCCTCCTATTTTTTCTTCTTCTTCAAGATTGTTCGGGATATTCTGGGTCCCTTGAGATCCCATGTGGACTTTAGAATCAGCTCATCAGTTTCTACAAGAAGTCAGCTAGCATTCTGAGAGGGAAGCCCACTCTGGGCGAGAGTGGCTATCCTAACAACACAAGATGCAATCCTTAAACATATCTATCTTCATTTATTTCAATAATGTTTTGTAGCCTTCAGAGTATAAGTTTTGCATTTCTTTTGTTACATTTATTCCTGAATACTTTATTCTTTGTGACGCATTTTGAGTAGAAGTACTCACTTTTGACCTTTTTTTCCTTCCCTGTGAAACATGACGAAACTGCCGGAAGCCTCCCAGGTATACTCATCTTAAGTGCTGAGAGACATCAGGGATAAAATTGCTGAGGAGAGCTTAGGCAGACACAACAAACAAAAACATCAACAACAGAAAAAACAAACTGTGAAACACTGCGTATCTTTGACCTCAAACGGCTGGCTCCAGAGACCTCGACGCTCACCCTGACAGCATGGAACCCCTCCGGTTAAAGAGTCTCTTTCTTTCCATATGATTCATGATGTTGTAAAACTCCGTTTCTGGCTGAATTCAATCTTATTGACTGGGGTATAGTTAACACGAGGTTAAGGCCAAGAACGTGTCCCTGCTCTCATGACTTGTGTCCACTAGGAAGGCTACTCTGTACCCATGCAATGAATAGAGCCCACACAGCAAGAAGAGCCGCCCAAGGCTGGAAGCACAGGCGCACCTGGCTGGCTCAGTTGGTGGAGCGTGAGCCTCTTGATGTCAGGGCTGCAAGTTCAAGGCCCACATTGTATGTGCAGAGATTACTTAAAAATAAAATCTTAAAAAGAAATAAAAGTCTAATGGCAGAGATGAAGTGAAAGGCATAAATAAAATTTAAGCCTGCGATTTTTAGGCGAATGGGACTTGAAGATGCTGGCTGGAAGGAATTGCTGGCCTGTGGTTTGTAATAGATAAGAGGGAGCTTGCGGAACTAGATCCTCAAAGGAGAGCCTGTTCTCAGCACGACAGCGAAATAGAAGAGGGGGAAAGAGAGTGAGTCTGTCAATGCCGTTGGCACGTGGTCAGTCAAGTCCCTGAAAGTCATTCGCTTTAGACGGACACGCGCCCGTCCTGGTCTGTGCGCGTCGTGACCACTGCGGGTGCAGCGAGCACGGAGCTTTCCAGTGAGTCTTCTTCCCTCCATAGTGGTGAGCAGGGCTTTGTCTTTGGGAAGAGCGAGGATGGGCTCATGTCAGACAAGCCTGGTACGAGTTGGAAGGAATTCATTTGAAGCCCACATATCTTCCCTTAGTCATTTTATGTGTTTCCCAAAACAACAAACTAGAGTTTGGCCAGCTCTTCTCGTTCAGTGGCCATGAAGCTATTAAGGAAGAAATTGTTAACTTATTTTTTGGCTCAAAACCCCACGGCATGTAAACTAACAGTTAGTCACCCTCTCACAGAGAGACGCGCCCCCTCCCCCCCCCCCCCCCCCCCCCCGCCCAGCCCCGACGCAAAACCAACAGTTGTCGAGCCGAGCCCGTGGGGGGGGGGGGGGATTCACAAACACCCGCGGAGGCCGTAGACACCAGGCCAGAAGCCGGCTGCGTTTTAGAATCTCTTTTGTGTCACGTAACCTGATTCTAACGAAGAAGCTTCACCACTGCTACACTGTAATTAAATACAAAGTTGCCAAAGAAATATCATCTTTCAACGTGTCTATGTGAGTCATTAACCTCAGCTTTATGAATCAGGAGGCCAAAGCAAGCGCACCCGCGCCCGAAGCTAAGGTCCTCGTCAGACCTGCTCCACGACTTCTCTCACCTTTGCTGGGTGTGAGTTCCTCAACATCTGAGACCCTAACATCAGACACACGCAGGCCCGGCCAAGCGGAAGAGGGCTCTGTCCCCTTTTAACCTCTATTTCACCTCCCTTCCAAACCCAATTCCACGATCTCCACCAGGAAGAAGCCCTCGGTTTGTCATTTTCTGCCTTTCCTGCTGAAGAAGGAAGCACAGGCGCCAGGCAACGTTCCTTCTCTTACAGCTTCCTGAATCCTCTGAATTCCGGGTTTTCACTGAGTGTTTATCGCAGTTGCTACTTAGGTGGCATTTTCCATCTGGGACTCATAGACACCGCACAAACAGCATCTTACTCGGGGTACTCTGTTGCTTCTGAAGGACTGACAGACGTAGCAAAGGACATAGAAGTTTCTTCAAACAACATAAGGAGAAATGCCGGATTAATGGATCTACCGTATGTAGACTCTTGGGCGAAGCCAGGAAAACGGAAAAGAGAAAAGGACACTCTATCTAGGAATTCACTGTTTAGAAAGGACACAACACCAGTTAGATTCGTCAACGGGGTTATTTGCTACTACAGCAGTTTAAATCATCGAAAGTGACTCAACAGTTAATTACCTGGGCTTTGAGGATTAAAACGCCAAGTCTGCTTACACACACCTGTTCTGCAGCGGAATGAATGACAAATATAAACCCGGTTTGATATGAGATCTACGTGCCGAGGGATACAGGGGCACTAACGGTAATGCCGCATCTTCCGAAACCATGTTTGGGCAAAGTCAGCAGCAGAGGCACAGGAGCAGGGGTGAGGGGTGAGGGGCGAACCGAAGGCCTTTCCAAGGAGGAGACGCGGGTGCACCGATCGCAGGAAGCGGAGGCCCGGAGCTGATCAGCAACTTCCACCCACGAGGGATTCTACCTTCGTTTAAGGGCAGCAACTCGGCCAAGCAGAGACCCGCGACCCCCACCACGGCGGCAAATGTAAAGGCAAGTGGGGCGGGGGGCCGACGAGTGATGAAGGCGCCCGGGCTCCCTGGCCTCTGCCTTCCCTGCTAGGGACAGACAGTGTCCACGGTGCCCAAACAGCTGCTTCTGGGGCCGGGACAGGTGCTGCCCAGCGCATGGGGACAGGAGCTACGAGCATCACTCACCGGGTTCCTCGGCCACCGCGGGGGTCAGGGAAGGGCGCTTGGAAATGCTGGGAGTCACAGTGACAGTAGTCCCCAAAGCGCTGTGAGGTGCTCGCTGTGGACACTTCCAACTTAGACAGACCGGTTGTTTCCCGCGTCGACCTCCTGCAAACGCGGCTTTGTGCTTCTACACACCGCAGATCTGGGTGTCTCAGCCACCTGCCTCGGGTAAGCAGAGACACTTGGTCCCCGTGGACACCCACTCTACCTGCCAAATACACACCAGGCTTCGAAGACCGTGTACAGAAAAATAACAAAATATCTCGTCAACTTTTCAAATTGCTTACAGATTGAAGTGATAGGTTGGCTCTATTGGGTTAAATAAAACATTATTAAAATTAATCATGTTTGTTGTTTTACTTTTTAATATGACTGCTAGAAATCTTTAAATTACAGCCGTGGTTGTATTTCTCCTGGAAATGCTACTCTCTGACTATCACAATGACGGAGAGAGGTGAAGTGTGGGTCTGTCGGGCCTCCACTTCCTCCCTTACCTTCTCTGTGGAAATGACCAGAACTCTGTTCAGGACACGGTCCGCTAGTGTGTTGTTGTTGGCTTTATCTTCCTTGTCTACAAGATGTCTTGGCAACTTAAAAGTAAAGAAGAACTCTCTCTAGAACCCCAGGGGCAATGTTTAGAAACCAGATCACACACCCACACTCCGCAAAGCAAAATTCTGCGTCATCGACCCTCCTTTGGGTCCTTGCTCCGCCCCCGAACGTGAGCTCCGACCTCTGCGGGCTCCTCCAGAAGGAAGCTCTGAGAATGACGGGAATCCTGCTGGCAGATCAAAACTCTCCTCCAAGGTGTATTTTTGAACACATATTTAAAAAACTATCTTTTTTTTTAATTCATTTTTGAAAGCAATCTCCACACCCCATGTGGGGCTCGAACCAACACCCCTGAGATCAAGAGTCGCACACTCTACCAACTCAGCCAGCCAGGTGCCCCTCTTTGAACACATTTTTATTTTTAAATTCTGTACTGTGACGTCACGTGGGTCCCTTCCCTCAACACTCAAATGAGGGACTGTTTCCACACGAGGACGCGAGCGCTCCGTCAGCTCTGACAGTTTAGAGTTCCGTTTCTGAGTCTCGGCGCCCAGTGGACGTGAGAGAAGGAGAGAAGACAGATGATGGGTTTTGCAAAGAAAGATCAGGTTCATCCTGGCACTGCTCAGCCAGGGGACCGGTCACAGCTCGCCGTCACCGACCTACTTGACTCGGCCACTGGGTGCTTTTAACACCTTTTTACTCCTCCCGCCCCCGGAGACACACATGAGGGAGGCAGGGAAGGGGTCACTCACCCGTAGGGTGGGCACCGTGTTTACGAAGAGTTACGAGAAGCATCCTTGCACCAGGTGCACAGGGGTGTGACGACACGAAGCGACCAGGACACTGACGGGCCGAATTCCCTAGGGAATGTCCAGGGAGGGAGTGGCGGGTGTTCCTTTAACACACGACCCCTGCCTGTAATTCCTACGGTGGGATTCTGCCTCTGAATGGGGCCTGGCTTGTGCCCAGGGAGGGTCGAAGCTCTCTTGTCTTTGGCCCCTCTTCTCCTCCTCCCACCCTTGTCCGGGACCCCAGGACAAGCCAGTCCGGCGAGACCCCGTGGACCCCGCTGGGCGGGGACAATGGCTTTTCTTCATTCCCTTGCTCGTGCGCTGGTTTGGATCCGCGACCGGCGACGATCGCTGGGTCGTGGTTTTCACGCGTGTTTGATCCGGCGCTTCCTGGGACGTCCTTTCCAGTGGCCAGGACGCGCGCAGATTCAGGCCCGGGGTCACCTCCCGGGCGGACACGCCGCCGTCCGAGCGGGGCTGGGACCTCGGCAGACACGGGAGCATCGAAAAGCCCGGGCTCCTGCTCGGGGACAGGGACACACCTGCAGGACTGGGGCCGAGTGACTTCTGCAAAAGTGGATGGAAACATGGCGTGCGCACCTCCTGTCCCGCCCCACCCCCCGAAAGGGCGGGGTCGCTCGCTGCCTTCCCGGCTCCTAGGCGGTGACAATAGGACGGCCCCCAAAGCGGAGCGGAGGGGGGGCGCCGTAGTCGGCAGGATTCGAACCTGCGCGGGGGGACCCCAATGGATTTCTAGTCCATCGCCTTAACCACTCGGCCACGACTACACGGGAGGCGCGGGCCTCATTAGCATAAATAGCCGCGCGGCCCGCAGGTGTCGGGAGCAGGTGTCGGGAGCGCGCGGCTTCCACCAGGAGGCGCGTCTGCTGTTCCCGTCTCTTCCAGCTGGACGTCAGCGGGGCGAATTGGCGGAGTCACACGTCCTCGTGCTGTGCCCGGGAGGACCCTGCCTCGGACGGCCTGGTGGCAGGGGCTGGGGCAGGACACCTCCCGGAGCCCAGCTCCCTGCGCGGCCGGCTGCCGAGGGGACCCGGGAGACGCGCGGCCAGCCCGCCAGGCTCCAGCATCCGCCGCCGCGTGTTGGGTTCTGCACTTAGTGGAAGGTCCGGTCTCTGAGAAAACTCGCAACCGTTTGATCGCAGGGACTGTCTTTCCGCTGCCGCAGGCAGGAAGAGCCCTGGGCCGGCCTCCAGTAAAACCCTTCCTCGAACCTTAGAAATACCAACAGTTATGGTACAAACGTCAAAGCCTCTAAAACGGTCTCACTGTTCTTTCAAAATTATTTTTAAAAAACCCAGCTACATGTCAGAAAGCAAGAAGGGATGGAAAAGTCTTCGTTAGTCTTGCCAATCGCGAACTGGCATTGATTATTAGAGAAACAAGTTCAAGGTAAATACTTTAACTGCGCAGCGCTCCACGAGGCGGACAAGGAACCCAAGAACCATTTGAGGCAAATGTCAACTCTTGGGTCATATGAATAAATAACCAATAAGTCAAAAAAACGCATCGCTCTGCGATTCGCTTATCGACCTGCTTACCTGGCTCTGCAGCAAGCGGAGGAAAGTTCACTCGTGACTCCAGGACCCGGACACCAGCAAGAGACGCGTCCTGAGGTTCCCTCCCTTCCTCTCCGTATTTCCCAGGCAGAAAGTGTGTCTAATTGAAGTCGTGTTAATTGCATATTGCTCTTGTCAGCGAATAAATATCCTACCATAAACCTCTCCCCGGAACAATGACAGAATCTTCCCAAACTTCATCTTGGTGGCTTCTTAATGCTCCGTTAGGCAGACGAAGCAAAAATATTTAAACATTTCATCCATTTTAAAATATCTTTTTAAAACTATCGCAACGGGAAATGACAAGTTTGTGTGAAGTACACACTCTTCTCTGTTAAGTGTAAGCCCCCGGGACGGTGCTCCGCGGGCTCCAGAACCCCCCGGGGGCTTCCCGGTAAAACCACTCGCTGGACCTGCGCGTCCCCACGCCCCCGTTTCCCGGGCTGTGGATTGACCTGGGCCCGAGAACCTGCATTGCCGAAGAGACTCCAGGGGGCGCGTGTGCTGCTGATGGGGGGGCATATTTTGATAAGAATGCAAGGACGACGAGACAGTTCAGAGTAGATTCGCTGTGGTCGGTGCTAGAGACCGTTTCCGGCCGAAGCCGCGCGGGAGACCGCGGACCGGCCCGAAGGCGGAGGGACGCGCCCCTCACCGTTTCCTCCAGCGGCGCCGGTGGGACGCGCGCGGGTCCGGCCTCGCCAGGGAGGCCTCGCGCCTCCGCGTCCGAGACTGGGTCTCAATCCGCTGATTTTCGTGCTGCCCACGCATCTGGGCTCGCAGAACTCGGGGCGCAGCCGGGTCGCAGGTCCGGGACCCCCCGGGAACCGCGATCCGGTCCGCGCGTCCCCGGAGCGCCCCACCGCTGGCGCGTTTGCGTTTCCTCCTTGCGCGTCTCCGCGCCCGAGGAGGGGGGCCGAGCTGTCCTCCCCCGGGGACCGGGCCGCGGATAGCCGGTGACTTCTGAGCCCCCTCCCGGCCCGGGGGCCCCCTTTCCCGGGAGGGCAGAGATCGGAGACCCTCTTGCCCGGCCTTTTCCGGGCGGGACAGAAACCAGGCCCTCCGCGCTCTCCGCCCCGGACTGTTTCCGCCTTTTCCCGTCCCCTCGGACGGACGAGGGAGTCCTTTAATGCCGCCGGAGAGCTTCCTGATCGGGATTTTAACTGCGTAACCGCGATGGTCCCCCGTCCCCCACACCCGCCGCCTTTCGGTTCCTTCTCCCTTCCGCACCTGCCTTCCGACGCGACGCCCAGTTGTTTGCCCTGGGCCGTCTCCCCCGCCCCCTCCCCCGTTCCCTCCTGGCTCCCTCCTGGCTCCCTCCTGGCTCCCTCCTGGCTCCCCCCTGGCTCCCCCCTGGGTCCCTCCTGGCTCCCTCCTGGCTCCCCCCTGGCTCCCTCCTGGCTCCCTCCTGGCTCCCCCCTGGCTCCCCCCTGGCTCCCTCCTGGGCTCCCTCCTGGCTCCCCCCTGGCTCCCCCCTGGGTCCCTCCTGGCTCCCTCCTGGCTCCCCCCTGGCTCCCTCCTGGCTCCCTCCTGGCTCCCCCCTGGCTCCCCCCTGGCTCCCTCCTGGGCTCCCTCCTGGCTCCCTCCTGGCTCCCTCCTGGCTCCCCCCTGGCTCCCTCCTGGCTCCCTCCTGGCTCCCGCCTGGCTCCCTCCTGGCTCCCCGCTGGTTCCCTCCTGGGCTCCCTCCTGGGCTCCCTCCTGGCTCCCCGCTGGGTCCCTCCTGGGCTCCCTCCTGGTTCCCTCCTGGGCTCCCTCCTGGCTCCCTCCTGGCTCCCTCCTGGCTCCCCCCTGGCTCCCCCCTGGCTCCCTCCTGGCTCCCCCCTGGCTCCCCCCTGGCTCCCTCCTGGGCTTCCTCCAGGCTCCCTCCTGGCTCCCTCCTGGGCTCCCTCCTGGGCTCCCTCCTGGCTCCCTCCTGGCTCCCCCCTTGGCTCCCCCCTGGCTCCCTCCTGGCTCCCTCTCGGCTCCCACCCCCCCCCCCCCCCGCTCCCCCCTGGCTCCCTCCTGGGCTTCCTCCAGGCTCCCTCCTGGCTCCCTCCTGGGCTCCCTCCTGGGCTCCCCCCTGGCTCCCTCCAGGCTCCCCCCTGGCTCCCTCCTGGCTCCCTCCTGGCTCCCTCCTGGTTCCCCCCTGGCTCCCTCCTGGGCTCCCTCCTGGCTCCCTCCTGGCTCCCTCCTGGCTCCCTCCTGGTTCCCCCCTGGCTCCCTCCTGGGCTCCCTCCTGGCTCCCTCCAGGCTCCCTCCTGGTCCCCCCTCCCCCGCCTCCCTCCAGGCTCCCTCCAGGCTCCCTCCAGGCTCCCTCCTGGTTCCCTCCTGGGCTCCCTCCTGGCTCCCCCCTGGGTCCCTCCTGGCTCCCTCCTGGTTCCCTCCTGGGCTCCCTCCTGGCTCCCCCCTGGCTCCCTCCTGGGCTCCCTCCTGGGCTCCCTCCTGGCTCCCCCCTGGCTCCCTCCTGGGCTCCCTCCTGGGCTCCCTCCTGGCTCCCTCCTGGTTCCCTCCTGGGCTCCCTCCTGGCTCCCCCCTGGGTCCCTCCTGGCTCCCTCCTGGCTCCCCCCCTGGGTCCCTCCTGGCTCCCCCCTGGCTCCCTCCTGGGCTCCCTCCTGGTTCCCTCCTGGGCTCCCTCCTGGGCTCCCTCCTGGTTCCCCTCTGGCTCCCCCCTGGCTCCCTCCAGGCTCCCTCCTGGCTCCCCGCTGGGTCCCTCCTGGCTCCCCCCTGGCTCCCTCCTGGGCTCCCTCCTGGGCTCCCTCCTGGTTCCTTCCTGGGCTCCCTCCTGGCTCCCTCCTGGCTCCCTCCTGGGCTCCCTCCTGGCTCCCCCATGGGTCCCCCCTGGCTCCCTCCTGGGCTCCCTCCTGGCTCCCTCCTGGCTCCCCCCTGGCTCCCTCCTGGCTCCCCCCTGGGCTCCCTCCAGGCTCCCCCCTGGGCTCCCCCCTGGGTCCCCCCTGGCTCCCTCCTGGCTCCCTCCTGGCTCCCTCCTGGGCTCCCTCCTGGCTCCCCCCTGGGCTCCCTCCTGGCTCCCTCCTGGCTCCCCCCTGGCTCCCTCCTGGCTCCCCCCTGGGCTCCCTCCAGGCTCCCCCCTGGGCTCCCCCCTGGGTCCCCCCTGGCTCCCTCCTGGCTCCCTCCTGGCTCCCTCCTGGGCTCCCTCCTGGCTCCCTCCTGGCTCCCCCCTGGCTCCCTCCTGGCTCCCTCCTGGCTCCCTCCTGGCTCCCCCCTGGGTCCCCCCTGGCTCCCTCCTGGGCTCCCTCCTGGCTCCCTCCTGGCTCCCCCCTGGCTCCCTCCTGGCTCCCTCCTGGCTCCCTCCTGGCTCCCCCCTGGGTCCCCCCTGGCTCCCTCCTGGCTCCCCCCTGGCTCCCTCCTGGCTCCCTCCTGGCTCCCTCCTGGCTCCCCCCTGGGTCCCCCCTGGCTCCCTCCTGGCTCCCTCCTGGGCTCCCTCCTGGCTCCCTCCTGGCTCCCCCCTGGCTCCCTCCTGGCTCCCCCCTGGGCTCCCTCCAGGCTCCCCCCTGGGCTCCCCCCTGGGTCCCCCCTGGCTCCCTCCTGGCTCCCTCCTGGCTCCCTCCTGGGCTCCCTCCTGGCTCCCCCCTGGGCTCCCTCCTGGCTCCCTCCTGGCTCCCCCCTGGCTCCCTCCTGGCTCCCCCCTGGGCTCCCTCCAGGCTCCCCCCTGGGCTCCCCCCTGGGTCCCCCCTGGCTCCCTCCGGGCTCCCTCCTGGCTCCCTCCTGGCTCCCCCCTTGGCTCCCCCCTGGCTCCCCCCTGGCTCCCTCCTGGCTCCCTCCCGGCTCCCCCCCCCCCCCCCCCCCCCCCCCCCCCCCCCCCCCCGGCTCCCCCCTGGCTCCCTCCTGGGTCCCTCCTGGGCTCCCTCCTGGGCTCCCCCCTGGCTCCCTCCAGGCTCCCTCCTGGCTCCCTCCTGGTTCCCCCCTGGCTCCCTCCTGGGTCCCTCCTGGGCTCCCTCCTGGGCTCCCTCCTGGGTCCCCCCTGGCTCCCTCCTGGGTCCCTCCTGGGCTCCCTCCTGGGCTCCCTCCAGGCTCCCCCCTGGGCTCCCCCCTGGGTCCCCCCTGGCTCCCTCCTGGCTCCCTCCTGGCTCCCTCCTGGGCTCCCTCCTGGTTCCCCCCTGGCTCCCTCCTGGCTCCCTCCTGGGCTCCCTCCTGGCTCCCTCCTGGGTCCCCCCTGGCTCCCTCCTGGGTCCCTCCTGGGCTCCCTCCTGGGTCCCCCCTGGCTCCCTCCTGGGTCCCTCCTGGGCTCCCTCCTGGGCTCCCTCCTGGTTCCCCCCTGGCTCCCTCCTGGCTCCCTCCTGGGCTCCCTCCTGGCTCCCTCCTGGGTTCCCCAGCGTTCGGTGTGACTGCGGTGTCTGCGGATGGCGGCAGCTGGGGGACGGCTCTGGCGCCCCGAGCCTCGGACATTCGAATCTCTGGTCCAAGAGCCTTTCACTGGCCCGCCGCGTGGTTGGTGGTCCTCGGTTTGCCCGGGGACGGCGGATTGGCTCCTCCGTCTGGAGGACGAGGGCCCCGGGCCCACGGAGCTTCCCAACTGTAGGCAGACCTACTGCACGCAGCCATCATCGCCTGAGCCCAGGCGACCAGGTAGTCGTGGCCGAGTGGTTAAGGCGATGGACTTGAAATCCATTGGGGTCTCCCCGCGCAGGTTCGAATCCTGCCGGCTACGGTTTTACCAGGAACAGTCCAGATCTTCTCCAGGAGGAACAGTCCAGATCTTCTCCAGGGCGTCCGCAACCACTGCAGAGCGTACCCCTTTCTCCAACCTCAGGGGCTGCTTTCTCCAGGGCCGGCGGAGCCCAGAACGGCTCAGAGCCAGAACTTACTGCCAAATTGGCGTAATTCACCTGCCTTCATCAGAGGCCTCGGGTGGCAGGCTCCAGCGCCCCGGCTGGCCCTCCTCTCATGGTGGGATGTTAGGACCCATAAAAAGTAGGGACCCTAATAGGCCCCTGTGGATCACTTTGTGCCAAGAAGACCTGAGCTAACCAGGAGTCCCTTGAAACCTTTATTTCCACTTAACAGATGAAGAAGCCGCTCCGCGCCGCGCAGTGAGGCGGTCCTGCCCAGGACTCCCAGGCAGGTTTCTGAGCCTAGGTGCTCACAAGGTCCTTAGGACACCCTCCTAAAACTGTCAAGTTGTTAGCAGCTTCGAGGTTAGATTTGTTAGCACCCCGAAATAACAGGTCCTCTTTTTCAAGCCCCTACAACACCCCACCATTCCAGAGACTTGACGTGTCTTATAATTTGTCGATTTTTCCCCGAGGTCCACAGGGGTCCCACCGTACATAATAGGACCGAGGTCTGGGGGCCAGGAAGCCGGAGGGCGGAGCGGGAAGGTGGCTTGGTTTTCGCTCCGCGCCCCCCTCCACCGCTGCTGGGCATTCCGGCCGCCGGCGGCCCCGCCGCTGAGTCAGGTCACTGTTCCGGACTCATCCTCTCCGGCGATGAGGCCACAGAAGTGGGCGATGTCGGATCCTGGATTTGGCCTGGGATCCAGACTGCTGCCCAGCGAGGGTTTAGTGCGTGTGTTTTCTTTGATGCAGGAAGGATCGCTCATCAGTACTGGGTGGGGGGGGTTGCCTGTTTCCAGCGGGGCGTTTCTTAACAGCTTATAGTTTCCCACAGAGCGGACCTTTTCAGCCCCTGAACACCGGAGCCTGACGCTGGAAAGGGCTTTTTCAACCAACGGGATTCGGATATAGAGTCTGAGACTGCTTCGAGAGAAGGGTAAAGGCTACTTTGACTCCAGAGATGAGGAGGAATCGGAATTAAGGCAGGTATGTTGGAAGGGAGTGAGACTTTTTAAACTCTGCAAAGCATCGATCCGCATATTTCTAGAAAGAACCAGTGCTTCGATTCTGCTGCATAGAGAGAGAGGCCAGGGAGATTCTTCTGCCCCCACTCCCTTCTCCTCTTGCTCGTTCGGGGGAGGAAAGTGTTTCACAAATGATTAGAAGGGACGAATAGTGAATAACAGGCTTATGAGTTCCCGTCCAGAAGAAAGAAAGACGGGAACAAACTTATGGGTGGGGAGAAGGGACAGCAAGGCTGGGACCGTGGGAAAGGTGATTGCAAACAGAGCGGGGAAACACAGGACATCTCTTCGTAAAACTATGCGACTTTGAAGATCGAGAAGAATTACTTAGGGAGTCACTGAAAAGGTCACCTATTGCTAAGGGCGAGAACCATCCCGGAGGCCGCCTTGCATGGACCGGTATCCAACAGCGTGAGCGAGCGGGACACCTACTCGTCCTTAGGGAGACACGATGTAAGTCAAGGATTCTACATTCAGCCGAGATGTATTTTGCATCAATTAAGAAAGCGTATTCCCACCGAAAAGGATTAGGCAGCATTTAAAAGGGATAGATCCACACATAACTCTATGGATGAATCTCAAAAAGAAAAAAGTGGAAACTTCAGGAGCAGAATGAGACACAGAGCAAAATATATGGAAAATAAAATTAAATACACGAAAATACAGACATCTGCTTTGCAGGAACAAATGTGAGTAAAAACATAAACGTTAGATACTTTTAAAGTTAACTTCGTAGGGGAGATTAGAGGGAGACCGTTATGGAGATAAAATAAACCATCAATTAAGAAATGGCCTTTGCAAGGATGCCTGGGTGGCTCAGTCAGTAAAGCGCCTGACTCTGGCTTCGGTCATGATCTCATGATTCATGGGTTCAAGCCCTACATCGGACTCTGTGCTGACAGTTCAGAGCCTGAAGCCTGCTTGGGATTCTGTGTCTCCCGCTCTCTCTGCCCCTTTTCCACTCACACTCTGTCTCTCTCTCTCAAAAATAAATAAGAACATTAAAAAAATTTTTAATAATAAAAAAAGAAATGGTCTTATCAGAGGCTAGTCTAAAACTCTGACAGGGGTTTAAAATCATTGTAATCTTTAAGACATATTTATATACATATACGCATATATTATATTAGATGCAATTTAATGGATAAAAGAACGACAGAAATTTCAAAATGTCAACACTGTTACCGGGCTATCCAATGCTTGTGAACTGACGTTTGGAAACTGTGGAGCTATTGTGGAGACGAATCTGTCACCAGTTAATTACATAAAAGACAAACCTACCACCCGATCCAGCTTTTCTCTGCGTCTCATGCTCTGCATCCCGCAAGTCTGTAGGAAGGTATCTGTGACTACGTTCAGTGTAGCGGCGTTTATTATTGTTAATCGGTCTGTTTGTCTGCGCCTTGGTGAGTTGAGACAACCGAGTGGATGCACACCGAAGTACGACACACTGAGAGGAAGTTGCGCATCAAGGGGAAACAGTATGTTCAGATAAAGTAACAAAATAACACATGCAAACAGAGCTACGTATTTCCGAAGAAAACATTCAAACCAAAAGTTACAGGGTCGGGGGTGGGGGTGAGGGGGGAAATGTCGCAGGGCGCCGAGGAAAGCGGCTGCTGTTGGAGTCGGGAGACACCGGATGTCATAGCGTGAAAGGGAGACATCGATCCAGCCAGTTAAAAACCAAAAAAGAGCTGCATCTGGACCGATAAGGGTCATGTGCTTTGAGTTGTGGAACATAAGTCAAATGCCTGCTCAGAAATCCGAAAACAAATTGCAACTCTTTGGCTTTATGTGGGTGGCATCTGTGCCCCGCACCCCCCCCCCCACTACCAGGAGCAAACCTGTAGGGGCTCACGCTGGGCCGAGGGAGAACTCACACCAGGGGGGTCTCACGGGAACGCGCTGGAGAGAATCTCTTTTATGATCCGGGCTTTGGCCAGGTGCTTTGGCGGATGGTCCAAGTAGCGGGGCGCTGCTCTGGATTAGAAACGGTCAGAAAGCAGGAGCGATTCCATAACCGGGTGTCTCCGTTGATCTTCGTTGTAAGGAGGCCGACTGCAGCGGAGATAGAGCTGTCACTGGTAAGAAGTCGCGGCCACTCATTCTCCTGAGGAAGAGGTTTGGAGTGGTGTGTGTGGCACCGTGACCTTGTTCTGGCTCGGCTTAGACAAAGTTGTGCCATCACCTGCTTGGCTCAGGGGATCATGGTCTTGGCGTAACCGTGTCTGAGGTCGGTATTCTGTGCGATTTTGGTCAACAGGAGAGTCACGTGCCTGAGTGCCGGGCCGGGCCGGATGTTATAAGACACTTTCTTCTCCTCCCCTTCTCTGTACAGCACTTCTCTTGTGAGGAAGTTCTTGCTGACTTCTTAATTCCGAAATTGAAATTCCACATATCAAACTTCTTTGGGGATAGGAACGGGGAATATTGACTTTGACCAAAGTCTTTGAGCTCCATCTCGCGATAGATCAGCATCTAATATGTGGGTGAGGGACATTAAAACAATCTCAAACGGGGCCACCTGCGTGCTGCGAGATGAACAACCTTCGAGGTGACCAGAGGTCGCCGGCGTGATTAATTCCATTGCAGACAATCCATGTACCGGCAATCCCTGGGCCAGCCCTGCACCTTGGCTTAGTTAGTTTGCAGACAATAAAGTGATCTCACAGAATGTCCTAGGACATAGACGTCACAAGGTGTCATTGTAGGTGGAGAGCATCACAAAAGTGACCCTGATCTCACTTGAGGACATCATCGTCACTATATGATGACTGATTGGGGCCCCTGGGTGGCTCGGTTGGTTGAGCAACTGGCTCTCGATTGTGACTCAGGTCATGATCTCATAGTGGTGAAACTGCCCCCCCCCCCAAGGCCAAGCCTCGGAGCAGGCTCTGAGATGGACGTGGAGCCTGCCTGAGATTCTCTCTCCCTCTCCTTCTGCCCCTCCCCTGCCCACACTCTCTCAAAAATAAAATAAAAATATTTAAATAAGTAAATAAATAAATAAATATATTTATGTAAATGTATAATATATAAATATATAAATGAATATAATAAATATCATATATACTATATATAATGACTGGTTGATATCACCTGTGGGTGAATGAATTTCTACTTTCTCTGGACATACACTCATCTACTTTACTCATGCCTTCCTTCTTCTTCAGGTAGGCTGAGTCTTCTCACACTTAATAAGAAAACACAGAAAGGAAAAGACTCTCCACAATCCTTCCTCCCCTCTCCTCTAATAATCATACTAATCTGTACGGCTATAGTTTGGTTTTAATGAACCACGACTGTCAGCTTTGGTGGAGAGGAAATACCTGGTGATTATACCTTAAGTTTTCTGATTTCGATTCATGTGTACAGTTTTCTGATGGCAAAATATTTTCAATAAAGGCTTAGAGTTTTACTTTCGCAGAGTAGAGACACTTTTTGTATTTTTGCCTGGAAAAGACAATGTGTCTGGGAAGGTAAGAAAGGATAAAGCTAACTTCGGTGCTGGCCCCTCGGAAAGCAGTCTGCAGCCGGCAGTGACGGGGGATGAGGACCAGATGCCACACACTCTGAAGGTCGGAGGGCTGCAGTAAGGCCACCATTAGTGTTCTCCCAGCACAGACCTGGCAAAGCACTCGGGAATGGGTAGTATCCTACAGTTAGTGACACTCCGTGAGAGAGAAAACCAAAGATCTCAAATTTTGAACCGCGGCGTGTGTTCACACGTGGCGGCGGCCGCTTCGCGGAACTCATTGAACGCGGGGGAGAATCTGGACACGAATGTTTGGATAAACAGTTCGCCCCAAGCGGCGATATGAGAAGCGGGCCGTGAAGGAGACCGGGATACGGGGACAGAATCTGCAGGGCGAGCGCACTTGGAGTTGGTGACGCGCGTTGGTTGTGAGGCAGAAGTTGCCGAGCGATGTCACACACGCCGGGTGTCCTCCTGAGACTGTCGGCAGGCATGGACTCTCCCCAGCCCTTAGGGAGACGTCTGCGAATTCCCAATCCAGGGGGAAAACGACCCTGCTTCCCCTAGCACAGATGCCATCCTAGGAGTTCGGAAAAAAAAAAAAAAAAGCTCGAAGGCCTGCGCACAACAGTACAAGAGCAAATGAAAAAAGGAAACTTCTACAAATTAGTATAGAAATAGCCGCAGAGCGGGAGTTAGTGATTCCAGGTGAGGAAGAGGGAAGCCTGGCCTTCGGGGCGGGGGTGGGGGGGGGTGGGGCACGATGGCTAAACACCGCAGCGAGATGATTACTGTCCATTCCCCTCAATTTTTACTTCAAAATATGTTGACTGTGTAGATAGTTTTACACTGTAATAGCGAGTCTTAGACGCCCCCCTACTTGGAGTTCCCTAATTTAAGATTTTCCACATTTGGTTTCTGCGTGCGGGTTATATACATAAACAGGGTTCAGTGGCCACAGGGAGAGGGGAGGGGAGCATTAGAATTATTTATTTCCCACGTTTGAAATACATAACAAGCCCCAACATTCTTTTTAATGTGCACAGAAAATAAATGTCATACGAGTCAAATCTTGCTTTGTGTTTGGAGCTGTTTTCCCGTCACAGCGGAGTGCAGGGGCTTTGCTGTTTCTCTCCTGTATTCACTTCTGAGGCTTCTTTTGCTTCCTTATCAAAGAAACCCCATTAAGCCGGAATGAAAATCTACCCCTTCCTCCGGGCCCACGTGCAGGCGTCGGGGGACTTGCAGGGCTCACAGGCGACACCAAGGGCGAAAGGGACTAGGGTCAAGCAGGGGAAGAGCGCTTTCCAGGAAAAAGCCAACTGAGACCAAAAGTCCACAGCAGGTCCCACCGAGACTTGAACTCGGATCGCTGGATTCAGAGTCCAGAGTGCTAACCATTACACCATGGAACCCCGCCTGGGAAGGCTGTCCTCGTGACTGTCTATGAGGAGCTTCAGTAATTCCACTACAAGCGTTCAGTCCAGTTTGAATCAGAATTCTTCGTCCACGTTAGCGCAGGGCACTCAAAAAAAAAAACAAAAAAAAACAAAACACAAAACCTAGGAGATTTGATTTGATTTTTATCTTATTTTATCTTCTGCCACCCAGACGACCCATAAAGTGCCCCCTCCCCAACCCAGACCCCTAGGGGTCCTTACCCTCGCTTCTTCATGGAGGGAGAGCGGGAGCACCTGCGTGTGGTCCACACCTGGGCGGGGCTGAACACACGCACTGAATGATGCACCGAGTGAAGCCTCGGCGAAGGGGCCCCAGACACGCGGGAGACAGGCTCGGAAAGCGCCGTCTTCGGTCTGCAGGTCTGCTCACTTCCGGCCCTGCGGCGTTTTTCTCTGCGCGGTGCCTTAATGATCGCGTCTATTGCCTCCAGGAAGACAAACTAACGTGTCCGTTTCCGGCACGTTCACGGGAGAAACCTCGCAAGAGGAGCTGTGTTTGCGAGAAAATGGAGCAGGTGGCCTTGAGCGCAATTTGGCCACCTGCAGGGGTCAGTAAGGAGCGTGGGGGACACGCGGCAGGTCACCGTCTACACCCGCGGCCTGACCCGAGAGGAACTCCCAAGAGGAAGGTGCGCAGGGAAGGCTGCCGAACTGTCCCCACGACGTTGTTTCCTGTCGCCCGGCACAGACACTTCCTTAGACCCGGCGCTCGCCTTTGGCTAAAGAACTGGGTTCTGCGCGCGGAATTTGTGCGGGCGCGACCCCGGGGTGCGGGCGGGGCCCCCAGGGGTGCGGGGGGAACCCTGGGGGTACGAGAAGGACCCCAGGGTGCTGGCCGTGACCCTGGGGGTGCGGAAGGGACCCCGAGGATATGGGAGGAACCGCAGGGGTGAGGGAGGGACCCAGGGGTGCGGGCGGGACGCTGGAGATACGGAAGAGACCCCAGGGTGAGGGCGGGACCCCAGGGGTTCAGGGGGAACCCGGGGTTACGGGAGGGACCCCAGGGGTGAGAAGAGACCCCAGGGATGAAGGCGGGACCCCGTGGGGGGGGGGGGCGGGCTGTCTGCCCCGCGCGTCCGAGGCCGCAGGACGACTTCTCATCCAAGGGAAGCGGCCCCCGCCTGGCGGCGAGGTGACTCCCCGGGCACGACCATCCGCGCTCAGGACCGTGGCCTTCGAGGCCAGCACCCGGGTCTCCGTGTGGCGCCCCCCCGCCCCCCAGGCACTCGCCACGAGGAGGCGGCGGCACGCACCTCCCCTGCGAGCAGGGGCGAACGAGGCCGGAAGGGCGGCCACCTCTCCCTCCAGTCGTCTGTGCTTAAGGACCAACAAAGCTCAAGAAGCTTGCAAAACATCACCTCCGTGCAAACACCGTTCCGTGCAAACACCGACTCCGTGCAAACACAGTTCCGTGCAAACACCGACTCCGTGCAAACACCGACTCCGTGCAAACACCAGTTCCGTGCAAACACAGTTCCGTGCAAACACCGTTCCGTGCAAACACCGACTCCGTGCAAACACCAGTTCCGTGCAAACACCGACTCTGTGCAAACACAGTTCCGTGCAAACACAGTTCCGTGCAAACACCAGTTTCGTGCAAAGCCCTTGGAGGACTAGGACCCGGTTCCGGAATCTGGGTCCTGCTCCCCCGCACGACGGCGTGATCTCCCCGCGGGGAGAAGCTGTTACCCTGCACCTCACAGGAGCAAGTGCAGCAACATCGCCACAGAAAGTAATTTTAAAGGAAATGTGGAGTTAGAGCTTGCAAAACGCAGAGCGGAAACTTCTCCTCTATCTCAGGCTCGGGGTTAGCCCCTGGCCCCTGGCCAGTCACTTCTTGGTCTGGGCGTATATACCTATGTATCCGAAAAGCAGGCGTGAGGAATTGGGAAAAGAAGAAATTAGAACTGGACCAAATCGAAGGATTTAAACAGAAGGATATCTATCTTTAAAGTTCCTATTGTAGAAAAAAGTCATTAGCAGCTATTTTTCAAGATCATTTAACAGCTTTATTGAACGCCAAAGGTCAGGGTGCTAGAGGTGTGAAGGGAAATAAGACCAAGGCTCTGTACCGGGAAGGACGGTCCACAGACACGCACACCAGCCAGGGCTCCCGCGGGCATCAGGGGGCGCTCGGAGCTGGCGGTCCAACAGCCCGGGCCAGATGGAACGGAAAAATATCGGTTTGCACAAGAGTCGACAATGCTGCTCTTCGGGGTGAGCTTCCAGAGGAGAAGTGCACAATAGAGTTCAGCATGTGGGGCCCGATGATGAGAGACAGAATGGGTCATCTTGGGCGGCGACGAGATGCTGAGACATAAAAGGGAAAATAAAGAGTAACTTCCATAATGGACTCAGAATTTTGCCTCAAACAAGCCTCCAGGCCGCTGGCTTTTAGAGGGACGCCCTGGCACTGGGGTGTGAACATGGAAAACATCAAGGGCAACGCCAGCGAGCCCGGGGGCTTCCAAATGGGCTTCTGTCACGAGGGAAAGACATGCCGAGTCCAGCCAGGGAAGCGGCTTGTACCAGACCAACAGAAGGTGCCGGGCCTCGCGGCCGTTGGGAGGCATTTCGTGCACGTCTCAAAAGGAGAAAACGAAGCTGGCAATCTCTTCTGTTTCTTTTTTAATGGACTGTGAAGTTACTAGGAAGACTTCTAGAACCTTCGTGGGTTAAGCACCCCACGGTGTAAGGGATGGAAGCGTCAGCCCCGGTCACACAAAGGCGAGCCTGGCACAGACGCCCCGCCTGCGCAGGCCATGCCAGGAAGTTCCAAAATGACCCAAGACTCCGAGCCCCAGGCTAGGGGCGTAAACCCTGCGTTTAGGTTTTTCCTGCGTATCATGGAGCCCGACTGTAACTGTTAAGAAATGAAATCACTCCAGTAAAGTCAAACATAAAGCTCCTAGAGAAAGATCCTCTGTAAGTGCAGGCATCATGACTCACCAACCTCAAAACTGTGAATTAGGAGGCCAAGGCACGCCCAGGCCTGAAGCCGAGAAGCTGGTCCCGCTGGTTCTCGCCTCTCAGCGCGGTGGGTGCGGGTGCGGGTGCGGTGTTGGGAGACCACAGTCCCGCAGATCCAGGCCAGGCCCTGAGGATAGGCCCAGGCTCGTTTCTCAGAGGAAGGTCAGAATCTGTCCCGTAGCTTCTGCTCAACCTTGATCTTGCGTTTCCCTTGAGAACAATTCTCGAATTACATCTTCCTCATTTCTTTTGAGAAAGGAAACGGGTAGAAGTTTCTAATTGCAGTACTTCTCCGAAGTCTCAATCGATGTGTGGCGGCGGCGCGTATGAACTCATCTTTCCCCAGGGTTTTCTTGTTGCAATTGGAGGTGATGCCTTGTATCTCCAAGTCGTAGCTATTTCAGGAGCCATGCTTTCTCCAGAGTTTCATCCTTCTGGAAGATTAAGAAATGGAGAAAAAATTCCAGGTAGTGACGGAAGTAAAAAGAGACACAGATACAACCACAATCATAGTGGGATATTTTCACACGATACGCCTCTCTGAAAAGCTAATAGAACACGTAAATGGAAAAGTAACCATAATTCATTCTACTGTAATTCATCTAACATGCATATAAGAGAGAACAGTGCACACATCAACTTTAGGATTCAAACTTTTTGCAACACAGGTGAAATGATCTCAAATTCGACATTTTATCAGGCCACGAAGCAAGGCTCCAAAAATGGAACAGGGCTGGGTATGTGCTATTATTTCATGGCCATACAATTATGCCAGAAATCAAAATACGGAAATGAAAAATTATATTTGTTTACAAAATTATATATATGCTTCAAAAGAATCTATGGTTCATAGGATAGATCACAAATGAAATTAGGAACTATTTTGAAATAAACGATAACAATAATGCATATCCAAACACAGACTGTGCACCTAGAAGTGTATTTAGAGGGACTCCCTTGTGAACATAGTATAAATAAAATAAATCCTCAAGGGTAATGATGTAAGCATTCAGTACATGAAATTAGGAATCAACCACTAATTTCTTTCCAAAGAGACTTTAAGGAAGGAAATAATGAAGCAAAGAGCAGACATTAATGGAAGAGAAAATAAGTTCAGGGGCGCCCGGGGGCTCAGTCAGTCGAGCATCTGACTTCGGCTCAGGCCATGATCTCACGGTTCGTGGGTTTGAGCCTCGCATTGGGCTCTGTGCTGACGGCTCAGAGCCTGGAGCCTGCTTCGGATGCTGTGTCTCCCTCTCTCTCTGCCCCTGACCCGCTTGCTCTCTCTCTCTCTCTCTCTCTCAAAAGTAAATAAACATCTTGTTGTGCCCGAATTCTCGAATCCCCCCCACAAGAGACCACCAGAGTCGAAAGTCAAAGCCAAGTGGCAAGGGTCGTTTTATTTCAGGATCAATCCCGGTCCTTTCGCATACCGCTGCCAGTATGCAAAAAGGCCCCGACCATGCTTGGTACAACATTTTTATAGACAGAGACAAATAGTACAGGATTGTTTCAGGTTATAGGGTGACTGATTGGTTGATATTTGAAATACGAACATATGCAGCCCTCTGATTGGAGTTTCTTTGTCTGTTCTTTGGCAGGAAGTTTCTGTCCGTTATGTGAAAAAGTCAGTTATTTATTTTAATACATAACAGAAAAGGGGGGAGGGGAAGAACGTGAGGGAAGCAAGGTTCTCAGGCTAAAAATGTCCGCTCAAGCTAACGAATGTCCGAAAGGTGACGGGGAAGATAAGAAAGCCAGTTACACAAACTAATACATGTCATAAAGGGGGAAGGGGAAGAACGTGAGGGAAGCAAGGTTCTCAGGCTAAAAATGTCTGACTCCACTCAGAAGAAGTTTTATAATGTTTACAGCAAAACAGAATTCTCAGCAACTGTATTTCTTATCAGCGGTCCACAATCGGCGGAAGGCCAGGGCAGCTATCTTTAACCCAGTATTTGTCCACAGAAAAAGAGAACTTAGCTTCAAACTAAGGCAGATGTGCCGTCTGGACATGAAATTTTAAAACCGCTCTCTTCAATCTAAAAAGAAAAAGAAAACAAGTACAAAATGGGGATTCTCAACAAGGCCAAAAAGGTAGTCATCTTTTTTCTTTTTTGGTGTTTGTCGTGTGATAAAATATACACGCCATCGAAACTGACCACTTCACCATTGTTCGGTGCACAGCTCGGTGGCGTTAAGCACTCTCACGCTGTCATGCAGTCATTTCCATGTCTCTCCCGAACTTCACTCGCCTTCTCGAACTGAAATTCTGTGCCCACTAGTCAACACTCCCCCATTTCCCCTTCTGCCCGGGCCCCGGAAACCCCTGTATTATTTTGTCTCTACGTGTCCATTCCAGGCATCTCGAAGAAGTGGAATCAGTCTTTGTGCTTTCGTGGCCTATCTCATTCAGCACGAGGTCTTCAAGGTTCCCCCGTGTTGCCGAGTGCGCCAGAATGTCATTCCTTCCTCATCAGAATGTCATTCCTTCCTCAGGCCGCGTAGTCCCCCGTGGCGTGTATAGACCCGTTTGTTTAACCATTCGTCCACTGAGGGACGCTCGAGTGGTCTCTACTTTCTGACTATTGTGAATATTGAGTGTGCAAACATCTGCTCGAGATTGTGTTTTCCATTCTTCTGGCTGCCTATGCAGAGACGGAATTGCTGGGTAGTATGGCAATTCTATTCTAAAATTTTTCCAGCCTTATTGACATCTATCGGACATCTAACATTGTGTAAGTCGAAGGTGCGCGACGTAATAATTTGGTATATGTACGTAGGTACGTGATCGCCGCAATAAGGCGAGTGAACACATCCAGTACCTCACGTAGTTTCAGTTTTGTATGGATTTTGTGATTTGTTGCAGAAATGCAATGTGAGTTCACATTCAAAACTCGATCTCTAAAAGTAAATCTTTTTAATTTATAATATTAATAACTAAAGGAATAATTATATATAATCAAGACACATGTGTAGAAAGTGTTTGATAAAATACAGTTTCCATTCATATTTTTAATTGAAAGAACTTTCATTTTAAATGGTCACAGATACATAGCAAGTTGCAAATATAGTACCGACAGGTTCCGGGTACCCTTCCCCCATTTCCCTGGTGGGTTACTTGTTACATAATCAAAGTACGATATTAAAAGCAGGAAATTCATATTGGCTCAGTGTTTGTGTGTGGTCCTATCTCTGGTGAAAGAAACTAATCTCAAAAGGTTACACTCTGGGGATCCTGGGTGGCTTAGTCAGTTAGGCGGCCGACTTAGGCTTAGGTCATGATCTCACGGTCTGTGAGTTCGAGCCCCGCGTCGGGCTCTGTGCTGATGGCTCAGAGCCTGGAGCCTGCTTCGGATTCTGTATCTCTCTCTGCCCTTCTCTTGCTCATGCTCTGTCTCTATGTCTCTCAAAAATAAAATAAAAACGTTAAAAAATTAAAAAAAAAAAAAAGGTTACACTCTGCGCGGATCCGTGTAACCAATACACAGAACATCTCCGGGACGGTCTTCACCTGGTCTCCTCACGGTCATGCCCACACCCTCCTCCCACCCTCCCTAAACTCTGTCAGCTGCTAATGTGTTCTAATCTCTATAATTTTGTCATTCTCACAAGGTCATAGAGTTAGAATCTCACACTATGTGACCTAGCAGGATTGACTTCTTTCGCTGAGCCTGGTGCCCGTGAACCCTTCCGGACCATGGATTCAGCCCTAGTGCTCCTCCCTATCCTGCCTGGAGTTCCGATCCATGTGCTTTTTGTCATCATTCACCTGCCGAAGGACACTTGGGTCGTGTTCAGATTTTCGCTATTGCAAATAAAACCCCTATGAACGGTCATATGTAGGCTTTTGTGTAAACACAAATTTCTGTGTCTCTGGAAATGAAGAGCGTCATGGGCGAGTCCGATAGCAATTTCCTGTCTGATTCTATAAGAAACTGCCGAACCGGAGTGGCCGTGCCATTTCGCATTCCCACTCATATAAAAATCCTACTCAATTTCTAGCACATTCTCAGAAAGGCCAAACTATAGGGCCAGGAAACGCGGGTGGGGACCAGCTGTTGCGCTGGGGTTGGGAGGGGCCTAGAAGGCGGAACACAGGGCAGTTATGGGTGGATAAAACCGTCTGGATCCTGGTGCTGGTAGCCGGTCACACAAAAATGTGCATACGCTCTCAAAAAGTGGATTTTACTCTTCAATAAATTTTTAAAATAAGATAAAAAGAGCTTCTCGTGGCAGACTAAATGCCCTCTGCAATTTATCTGAGGGACACTTCTCCCCAGTTGTCTTTCTGTGAAATAGCTTACTATGAGCAGAGTTTCGGGGTGAGAAAATTCGGAGATACCCTTAAATGTCGCACACCTCTGGGCACAGGTCTGTGGTGCAAATTTTTTGTGGAAACAGTTGTGATCTCTCTGCTGTTTTCCTGGGCAGCCTTGGGAGCACGAGGCGTGTTC
This sequence comes from Paguma larvata, assembly GCA_030068075.1. NCBI lineage: Eukaryota > Metazoa > Chordata > Mammalia > Carnivora > Viverridae > Paguma > Paguma larvata. Next base: position 25,339,506 of record CM057829.1, read on the forward strand.
GCCAGGCCCGAGACGGGTTTGCACAGGAAATCGCACCCCCTGCAGGTAGGACCCGACTGGGGAGGAAGGTGAAGGTGGCCTCTCCCGAGTCGCGGGGCAAAAAGCTGAGACGTAGTCGGCAGGATTCGAACCTGCGCGGGGAGACCCCAATGGATTTCTAGTCCATCGCCTTAACCACTCGGCCACGACTACAGGCACAAGCTGGGGTTCTTCAAGTTATAGAAGGGAATGTGGTAGGTTTAGAGGTAAGCCGCCTGTGTAGATAACAGCGTGATTAGGAAGTCAGGCAAGGTGCAGGGAGAGAGACGAGATGCTGCAGGCCGATCCGGGTCCCCTCACGCGGGGTCCCCAAGCTCCGAGGCTCACTCCCAACATACTCATCTGGCCGCGTTCGGGCAAGTGCTTGGCAAATACCAACGCGCTATCACTTTCCACGCGGGTTAGAAGGAACCTATAGGTATAGACTGTCCAGGAGTTTCATTTCCCGGGAAAGCCTAGCTGCCTTCTGAAAAAAATGGGTTACCTGGTGTGGTTTGGATTTTGCCAATGCAAAGAGGAACCAACACCAACGTTTCCTGTTCTGTTCCTCACATTTGTAACGCACCGCTTTCTTGGGCAGAATTTCCAGATGCTCTACAGGACCGATCCGGAACAAGACGGTTAAGTGTGGATGCCACGTAGGGCGGTCCCCGTTTTATGACCAACGGGTCAGAGGCGAGAGGTGATGAACTTGATGCTGCGATGCTGAGATGGAGAAAGCTGAGATAATTGCTTGGATTTGATACATTATATTTAATCAGAAGTCACAGGGGGTTCTCTAGAGTTTTTTTTTTTTTTCAATTCAGATATCAGTGGGAATGGGGGGCTAGGTCTAATCAAAGATCAAATACTTTCCTTTTATTTATACCCAGAAAAGAGAAACCGTGCTGTCACTAACGAGCAGAAGGACTACGGTCATGGAGAGTAAGCAGGCATCACTAGCGATCTTTGGGAAATTCTCCCCTGTTTGCTTTAAAAGACCGTGTGATGTATTTTACACCTTTATTTTCTGCGTCTCCCCATGAGAATATTTGGGGGGCAGACCTTTGTCTTGAGCTTTCCTAAAACATTTTTTTTAAGTTTCTACGTTTTGTTAGTGATATAGTAACCCCCAAAGACTTCTTCATCAAGTATGCATGCAAAATAATTCTTACGGTCTAATGGAATGGCAGCAGGTCAGAGAGGCGGCGAGGCCTCCAGGAACTCAACCAGCCAAGAACAGACCGGGAGGTGGCGACAGGCGTCGGGAAAGACAGGCGATGGAAGCAAGAACTACCGAGGGACAGTCAACAGCCAAGTCCTCCAGTCTACATCTAGAGAATTCCCCTTTCTTGTGCCAAGGAAAATAGACATTTCTCCTTCTCGATTAGAAAGTCTACGATGGCTGTCTCACACTGGGCGAGGGGGGCGAGTCACAACCCACGGGGCCGCCTCCTGGAGCCGGCAAGGGCAGGACTTGGCCTTATCTTCTTTTTCCCTCATCCCCAACCCCAGTACTTTCTCCCTCCCTCCCTTCCTTCCTCCTCCCTCCCTTCCTTCCTCTCTCTCTCTTTTTCTTTCTCTCTTCTTTCTCTTTCTTTCTTTCTTTCTTTCTTTCTTTCTTTCTTTCTTTCTTTCTTTCTTTCTTTCTTTCTTTCTTTCTCCCTGTATCTCTCCCTCTCTTTCTTTCTAACACAAGGGGGAAAGTTTATTAAAGTGAAAAAGTACACTCTTGAGATATGAGAGTGGGTGAGCGAGCTTGGCCCCCTCTCCCCGTATTCTGAATGCAAAAACAAAAAAAGCGAGTAAGTGAAGCCATACAGAACTTAAATTGTGCCAATATCTTCCAGACAAAACCCACCAGGAATACATAAGCAGTTGAACAAGCCGGGTTATTATTCCTGTGGTCGTCAAGGACCCACACCGTGGGAACGCAGTAGAAAGTACTCACGGGATCGAGTCTGTGTTAGGGGGTCTGGGGGAAGATGTAGACTGCATGCGGCCTGGAAGCACGGAGTGGCTCTGCGACTGGGTGGCTGGATACATCCTATCCTGAAGGAAGGAAGAATAGAGCAAAGCTAAAACTAAGATTGCTAAAGAAGCCGTAGTTACCCGTAGTGGACAAGTTGGGGAGACTTGGGGCCATTTTTGTGGCTTCACAATATTTTGTTTCTGTGTGTGTGTGTGTGTGTGTGTGTGTGTGTGTGTGTGTGTTCAGACACGATTACAGAGTGACCTTATTTTCATCCCCATCCATCATGGTCCCTGAGTGGCCTCGTCTGACACCTGTGTTCCCCAGCGGCCTTGTCTCGGAAGCTGTTTGTGCTCAGCGGAAGGGGCGGGCAGCGGGGGGTCCAGGTCACCTCCCAAGTGCCGCGCGCTGCTTTTCTCTCTCTCAGCTTTGTATTTCACTAATTTCTTCCAATATTACATCAAAAACTCTTTTTGCAAGAATTCCCCAAATGTCGTGGCAGTGGCTTTGTGCTGTTCCCTTCTTCAGATGCGGTCGGAACGACTCAGGATGTCCCCTTCCCGCACGACTGTCCGATTCCCGCGGCGCTACCGCTGACCCGGTTTGAAAACACCGTGGCCGCTTTTGCGCACCGAACGGTCTTCGCCAGGCGGCTCCTTCTGTGGGACAGGGTCTTGCAAAGTGAATGACCGTCTCGAGGGTTGTCAGCTTGCATCAGCTGACGTGCGCGGCTCAGGCGCGGCGCTTGCGGGACGAAGGTGGCCTTGCGGCCCCGACGGCCGCCCCGGCCCTCCCGCCGCCGGGGCGAGCGCGAGCCCTTGGCCTCGACCCCCGCGCGGAGCGTCCCGGACGAGGGGCTGGAGGAAACCCGGCCCCTGGAACCCGAAAATCGGGCGGATTTTGCGCCCCCGCGAGGGCAGTGCTGTTCCCAGGATTGCGAGCCGGAACCCAGCGCCTGGAAAGGCCGCCGGCGGCGCACCCGGCCGCCGGGACCCACAGACGCCCCGGGCCCAGAACCGCCCCTGTTCCGTCCGGCTCGACTCTGTCCGGGACCCACGAGTTCCCGCCGCTCGGGCGCCGAGTGTCCCGGATCCGCGGGGCTGCGTCTGCGCCGCGGCCTCCCCGAGCCCAGGGGCCTCCTGGCCCCGCGCCCGCGTCCCGCGCGGAGGCCCGGCCGTCCCGGGGTCCCCCCTCCAGCGTGGAGGGAGCTGCCCGTTCCCCGCGGCCTCGGCCGGCTCCCCCGCCAGCGTCCCTGGGCCCGGGGGCCAGGGGCCGCGCAGCCGGTGTAATGCCGGCTCACGAGTCCCAGTGAGGTGTCCTCGGTGAGAGTCGCGCAGGTGGGTCCCCTCCACGCCCCCTCCTCCCCACGCCCTGCCTTGGCGCCGCCCGGTTTGCCAGACCAGGATGTGACCCCGCGGTTCCTCGCAGGTCAGCGGCCGAGAACGCACTGTGGTCAGGGAAGCGCATCTCCCCAGCCCCCGTCGGTCCGGCTGCGCCGGGGGCGCATTCTCTAAGAGGAAGACGCCTCGCGTGAACCAGGTTAATTCTTGCAAGACTCAGTGTGGGCCGATGCCCCCCCACCAGGCGTCCGTCACCTCACTGCTAGCAAACCCCAGCCCCGCGCCAGCCTGCACGCCTACAGGAATTCGCATCAGGCGTTAACATTCCATGAACTATTAGGGCGGTTAGAGGAGTTGAAATCGGGCCCCCGGCTGTGAGGGGGAAGCCCGTGGGAGACTTAGGTAGTTCCAGAATCCAAGATGTTTGCGCGGAGTGTAAGAATCAGTTGTTCAGGAAAGTCAGCACACAGATCTGCCGTCAGGAAAGGTCTGAGAACGACGGTGTGGCCAGTGGTATGGGTGCCTAGCCGCCTCAGCCTTCGCCGCTGCTCAGGCCCGAGGATGGCTCCCCCACCGCGGGTAACTCCGGCATGAGCAGGGGGCTGAGCCCTGTACCTACCAGGCCTGTTGGGAAAAAAACAAACTGGATTCCTAAGGATGCCCACTGTCATTCAGTCCGTTACCACAGCGGTCTAGACGCCGCGCACCAACTTTCTGAGCCACCGAAAAAGAATACCTTTCCCTGTGAACTAGGATGGCTAAGGGTTTAGTGCTGGCCGGGCCCAGCCTTCCTTGTTGGGAGAGGTATTTTCGGCGAGGCAGAGGGGCCCCCGCAGCCACCATTCACAGTCCCTGGGGTGGTAGGACAGGGAATTCTTGGACAGGAGCGAACTCTGCTCTCGCTCAAAATCTGCGGTCTGAGACCCGCAGGGTTTCAGGACACCCTCGTTCCCCGGGAGGGACAGCCCGCTTCCGACCCTCGCAGTCGCGCCCAGCATCGCAGGGTGGTTCGCGGCACACTTAGGATTCCGCGTGCTCTCTCCAGGAAAAGCCGCGAAGTGTTTGGAGAAGGTGGGTACACAGCGCCCCCTAGAGGACTTCCCAACCTATGATGAAAACCATGGTCACGCGCCACCGCTGCTTCAATTACTTATTTGAAAACATGTTCTCAGATGGGTTTCTAACATTGCTGAGACAAGGGGGGACTAAGGTCCAGAAGAAGATTTCACTGCCAGACCCCCATGCTGGGGTTTGCGGCAAGCCTCTGCGCCCCAGCTGCGGGAGACAACTGCTCTGTGGTCCACGCGCCTTATTTCCGCGAAGCAGCCCTCACAACTGAGCATTGTTTTGATCGCATAGACGAATGACGAATTTATTTTTACCGCCGTCCACCCCAAAAGGCTTCCTTTCACTGGAAACCTTGAAAATTCTCTGCAAAGCAGAGTCTGTGGGTTCAACGATCTCAGTTAAGCGGCCCGCGGCGTCCCCAGGGCTCTGGCTCGCCGGATGCGTCTTCCCAACGGCCTCGTGCTCGTCTCAGCTCCGCCCTCTTGAGAAAAGAACTCCATCTTGTCAGCGGACGCGCGGGAAACAGGCCGAACGGCTCTCCACGCCCGGCCCCTGCGCTCGGGCGCCGAGAACGTTCCCCCCGGCTTACCTCCAGCTCCGGTCGAACGCTCTCGTCCGGTCCGCTTTGCACTTTTGTAGACGGTGGGTTCAGAGCTCGGCTTCGTCCTGCACGCTTCGGAGCTCCCTCCGTGCTTTCCCGGGCGCGGCCCGGAGGCGGCGGCGGGACTGGGTCCCCGAGGACCCCGCGCGCGCGCGTGCCGGCCCCAGGCCCCTGACCTCCGCGGGTGCGCGCTCCGCCTGCGCGGCCGGGCTGGAGTCCCGCTGTCGGGGTCGCCGCCCGTCGCGTCGCGGCTCGGCAGGGAACAGCCCGAGATGTCTTCTCTCTCCCGCCGGCCCCCTCCGGATGCTCGGATCACCCCGGCCGCGCGTTCGGGGCCCGCAGACCCTGGACTGGCCGCCTGGCTGCCCCTCGCTGGCCGCACCTTGTCGTCCGCCCCTTTCTGTCCGCGGGACACCAACCCACTGGGCCGACGGTCGCACAGGAGAGAGGCAGCAAAGAAAACTGCCGAGTTAGGAAACCTGCAATATTTCCCAAGCTGCCTGGATGGGCTCAAAGCCAGCGGGCCTGCGTGGAGGCGTGGGCCTTGCTCCGCGAGTCCGGGGACCGAACGGCACGCGGAACCCACCGTTCTCGTCAACAGCACAGGTGCCAGCGAGGGCCTCCCCGACTGGGGGCGGAGGGGGCGGGGGTCTAGGGATCGGGACGAGTTAGACCCGACTGACTCCCAGGCCACGTGCTGGGAGACCCCGAAATTCCGTATTCGCGGAGCCAGCGGCCGGGAGCGCGTCCGGGCATCACGCGGATAAATGGCCTGTGGTTTTGAGCCTTGATCAAGTTGTTCCTCATCTTGTAGTAACAGATGACAGTGGTCGCTGGAAGGATCAGAAACGCCCGCGTCGGGTACTGTGTGTCCCTCGCATTGTCTTTGTGTTTCTTGCAGTTTTCGCGGTGACTGGAGCAGAACAAATTCCCAGAAATATATTGCATTGATGACTGAATGCATCGTCGACGACCTTAGTGCTCGGGCCCAGCACCGTCCCCGTGCTGGCTCTGTAGCGCAATGGATAGCGCATTGGACTTCTAGCGCGGGCCCGGAGGGATTCAAAGGTTGCGGGTTCGAGTCCCGCCAGAGTCGGAGGTGTTTTGTCACCGCAGGGGCCGAGGGTTCCTCGCTGCTCCTTCTAGAATATTGAAAACGCTGGGGCTTTGCACTGGCTGATGCTCAGCCCGAGTCTGCGCGCCCCTTCCCCCACTCTGCCCCCAAAGCGCTCCTTGGCAGCACCGAAGGTCCAGCTCCAGAAACTTAACCAAAATTCAGTTTGAGTTTAAATGAATGGTGGGTGAAATCGGTAACAATTACCCCCCCCTTAACTGGAAATGGAGACAGAGCCAAAAAATAGGTCTGCTTTCATCCTGGAACAGTACTTCCTTAATTCTCTCCACTGGTGCTTAAAGTACCCTTTCAGAAGTTACATACACACATATATTTTCTATAAATATATATTATACAATATATCTATATTACATAAAACTTACATGTTTACATGTAATTATATGGATCTCTGCACCGTCTTTCGTGTATGATATCATCTCACATATGTTGAGTTGTATTCTTTATATAAACTAGGTACTAGTCCATAGCAGGGGTTGTACAATTGTATCATAAACACCTCACGTCTTAAATCCAGGTTGCCCGGCATCGCGTGGCCTGGCCCACCCTTACCGAAGGCCCCCCAGAGGGTCTTCAATTTGCCATCAGGAAAAGACACAGGAGGACAGACCCAGCACGTGCCTGCATCAGGCGCGCTTCCAGGAGCTGAAAAGGGAGAACTGGTTGACCTCGACCTTGGCTGGTTGAGCATGGGCTCATGTATCCTCCAGTAGAGCCTTTTTCTTGAACCATCTCTTGTGACACGGTGGGTTTTTCCCTCTTCAGCTTGTACAACAGTTTGGCGATGATGTACCAGTTTCCCAGTGATCAGCTAGGGTGATGATTAACCTACAGAACATTGCCGATGACACACTCCTCATACCATGACATACATCACATGTCCCGCAGCCACGCGGTGAAACGAGGTGATGGTTTCACAGCCTCTGGCCTCTGTTCATTCCTGCATGGATTTCTCAGGAAATTACAATGTTCCTACTGTAGCTGCAAGGCCACTGTTGTCTCCCACCAAGTTCGCACGTGTGGATGGTTTCTGAATCCTCTGTGCCATTCCGTGTTTTATCTGTTAATTCCTGCACCAACAATGCATGCTCTTAATTAGACTAGTTTTCTACTAAGTCTTGATACCCTAGTATGCTAAATTCCACTGTCTTTTTCTTCTTTAAAATCCTCGTGGCCAGCACGGTCACAGACTCGCCTTTTCTCTTTGCCTTCCTTCAAGGATCGCAGTCCTGCACTACCTGCTTCCTGGTGTCTTTTGTCTCACGGCTATTTCATAGTTTGTTTGTTTTTTCTGGTTTTCTAATTTGTGTATAGCCAGAGGACAATTCCCCTAGCGGCTAATCCTTCATGGCTTGAAGTAGAATTTTCATGAAAAAAATAACACACCACAGGGATCAGCAATTATTTTCAGCATTTCATAGAACTTTCGTTAGATTTGTAGATTATCTGATCTGTGCCGGGGGTGTTTAAGGACCCTCTTCATCCATTGGTTGATTTCTTTTTATTTGCATATTCTATTTCCTATGTCATTTTTTCTTCATAGGAAACCATTCGAATGTATGAACTATTTTCATTTTTATTACATTAAACCATTACATGTTGTCTTGCAGAATATGTAATATTTTGTGTGTATCCTTTTTATATTACAAAATTATACTTTGTATACGTATCATTCCACTTCTGACTTTTTCTTTTTTTATAAATTGCTTGTTTTTAATATTTATTTCCTTTTGAGAGGGAGACAGAATGTGAGCAGGGGAGGGGCACAGAGAGAGGGAGACACAGAACCTGAAGCAAGCTCCAGGCTCTGAGCTGTCAGCACAGAGCCCGACGCGGGGCTCGAACCCATGGACTGTGAGGTCATGACCTGAGCCGACTGAGCCAACCCAGGCGCCCTGACTTTTTCCATAACCATTATTTTCTTTATGTGTCATTTAAATGCTAGGCGATGCTTCCTGGGTATATCTACCATTTTTTACCTTTCTCTAATGCTTCCAAGAAGGTGCTGTTTCAGTTCCTGATGCTACACAGAACTCTGCCCGGACGCCTCACTACATCCTTTCAGGGACTTGTGCGAAGTCTTCCTTGGATGTAACCAAGTCACGCAGAAGCTAGAGAGCGCGTTATATGTGCGTCCCGATCGGGTCGATTGGAACCAGACGGCCCTCCTGGACGAATGCAGCATTTTCAACGGGACGGGGTAGCTACGAAGACCTAGCTGTGGCTTTCACGAGCGTAGCTAAGACTTGCAACGTGCTGTCACATGGAGTTTGTATCTCGTACAATCGATGACGACACATTTCCTGGTTTTGAAGGTGTTCATTTTTTTCCTGCAAACTGTTAACCTCGATCGCCTGCCCCCGAATTGTAACTGCTGCTTTTAGTTGGAAATTACAGGCCACTCTCGTGTGCTGATACCTTATCAATCACAAATAATTTTCTCATGATTTAGGAATACGATTTTTTCTTTGCAGACCTGACATGAAAGCCAGAGGCTAGTTTGCTAATGTTACACTATCATCAGCAAGGTTAGGTGTCTTCAGATATCAGCTCAGGTGCAGGGCAGGTGGCAGAAATTAAAGCCAAAGCCAGGGCCTGGATGCCCAGCTGGAAATTCGAACTTCTTGCTTCTTTGTGTCTCTGTGTGTCCTCACCACCTTTATTGCCTTTTATATGCAGGAACATCAGCCCTTCATTCTTATAAATTAGGACTGGAGGTCCCTCCAGAAGGTCTCCAGCTCCGTTCCCGAGTGCCACCTCCCCCCTGGTGGCTCAGGACGAGTCAGCTCTCCGCTCTCCAAATGGGACGGTCCTTCCAGGGCTTCTTTCCAGGGTGAAAGTGCGGCGGAAACAGGAAAAATCAGCCCTCAGGTTGCTTTTCAGGCCAGTCTTGTCGCTGCCGGAATGAGATCCAAGTGTGACGAGTTTAGTGCAGTCCGTGCAGCCGAGCTGCACCCCGCAGACCGCCATGGAGCAAACATGGCCGGTGTTTGTTTGCTTGTTTGTTTTGCCAAGCAGTTAGGTTCTCGAACAAAGGTCCGGGGTCTCTCTGTAGGCCACGGGGCCTCGATCTTTAGACACGACAGCAGGATAAGAAAGAGGATCAGAAAGCCAGATGTCAGGAGGAGTTGGGGCCTAAGTGATCCTTGGATGACTGTGGAGAGAATCAGTTCTGTCCCTCTAAGCTCGGGCCTACAATGTGTCCCCAGAGCTGTTCGGGGCCCCCGGGGCTTCAGAATCAGAACGTCTATGCAGCGCACACGGTCAGCGGGTAGACGGGGTGCACGGGTGCGAATGAGGATGTGGTGACAGGGTGACACGCGCCTGCATGTGCCCCGGGGCCCAGAGGTAAACTGTCACAGCGAGGGCCTCCGCTACAAATCGGGTCTCACACGGAGGAAAGAAACTGTTTGGGGCTTTTGCTCAGTTTTGGGGAGTTGGCACTAATGACGCCAAGGCGCCGGGCCGGAACTCTGTGTGACGCCACTTTCGGGCATTCCTTAGGAACCCAAAATTACGAGTAAACGTGACGGATCGGAGAAGGGGCTGGTGACCGTTTCCTGGAGGGAAAGTGTGAGGTAACTGGGTTTGAGTCCACTGTGGACGAGATGGCCCTGGCTTCCAGGCTAGGGTGACAACTCAGAGTCCGCTCTTCTGTGGCAGAAAATAGGAAAAAGAACAGAATACTAGGACTTTTTCTGGAGAAAAGCAGGACCCCGCAGAGGCTACAGGGAATCACGAAGGGGTAAAGATGGCTTCCCACAAAGTTCAGTCCGCGTCTCTTCAGTTTGGACAGTGCACAGGGGCCTTAGGCTCTGGCCTCGGCCTAGTGTCCCTATAACACCTCGTCACTTGGGGAGAAATTGGATTTTTTTTTCTTAACACACTTGAGGCATCGACACCATGTATTGGCAGAATCCCACTTAAAGCCTTACTTTCTGTCATCCTTAGAGCTTCCAGTCTCTCAGAAGTGCTTCTTCAAAGCCATGCAAGTTCATTCAAATGAAATAAGCTAAAATTATGCATTTGGAAGCCAGGAGGTGAATATGGCTGATTTGCCAAGAGGGAAGGACACTAAAACTGACTCTGGTCTTGGATATAGACAAAGATTTTGGTGAAGGAGGCCTCCTAAGTTTGGACTCTGATAACTGGAAGAGTAATAATAACGCAGAGGACCAAGGGAACATTAGAGCTACACAGATTTGAAGAAGGCACCAAACCTGTCTGGACAAGTTTGAGTGACCGCTCTTTCTTGGCAAGACCGGAGAAAGTCTGTGAGAATACGAAATAAAGCTGGAGGAAGTGGTTTTGCCTAAAAAGGATTTAATAAAACAAGTTTTAAAATGCCTTTGCCAAATTCTATCGGCAACAGCGGACTGTCGCTGACTAAAACACTCCACAGAGATAACCATCCAGCAGTGATTTCAGGCTCTATTTGCCGACCCGTCATCCACAGACAGAGTGGCAGAAACGCTACCCCCCCCCAAAAAAAAATCCTTCAGTTTCCTACATAAAGTGAAATAGTCCACTTTTAAAAAAACAAATACACATAGACAACAATTCTACATTATAATCATCAAACTTGCTAAAAGACCAGAATTTAATTTTTCCCGCTACTAAAAAGAAGTGACAATTATGTAACGTGATAAAGGTGCTCATTTTCACTACGATAGCAATCAGAATACAACCTGTAAATGTGTCAATTTTTATTCTTATTTTTCAAACAATTTATTTTGAGAGAGAGAGAGAGAGAGAGCATGAATGGGGGAGGAGCGGAGAGAGAGGGAGAGAGAGAGAATCCTATGAACCCATGAGATCATGACCTGAGCCAAAATCAAGAGTCCGATGCTTAACCGGCTGAGCGGCCCAGGTGCCCCAAAATATATCAAATTAAAAAAACAACAAACAATATTGAAGAGCATCTCCCATATGCTGGTCTCTGAGTTACGTTTTAAATATATAGTAATAAGTGAAAGAAATACAGTCTCTGCTGACAGTCCTGACTTCCCTTTCAATTATATCATATTTGCATTTGGCGGTGTGTATTTCATATAAAGTTATAGTTAGATAATGAAATGAAGGTACAACTGACAAGAAGCGGGCGGAAACTGGCTTGGCTGTGAGGGCGCCGCGGTGCGATCGTGTGTGAGGGAAGGAAATACTCAAGGTAGATCCCATCTTAATAAATAAATACATATATTATCAGTAAACTTACAAGATCAGGGGTTAAAAAAGCAATGAAATAAAACCATTTATAGAAGATGGGACTTGGTGAAACAAATCATTCGCCACGTTTCCTCCCACGTGACACTGACATGGTCTCCAAGCTTCTCAGCGTCTCTCTGCTAAAAGGCCTGTTTCATGAACAGCAAATGACCGGATCTTCTCCTTTTTCCAATCTGACCATTTCTTGATTTCAGAGTGGGATTTAAAACACGATGAGGCATTTCGGAGGATGTTGTAGGAATATTTCTGGTACCTGCTGAGTGTGAAGCTGTGTCATGTGTGTCTCTTGTGATGTGTAGCCGAGGTAGCCTGCGGGGAGGCGGAGGCCAGGACCAGCGAAAGCGCTCTCACACTCACGATACTGGGACACTGATTCACGGCAGAAAGCCAATGGGTTCCCTGGGGGAGTTAATCTCACTGTTGGTAAAGCCAAAAATAATACTTTAGGCTAAGGAAGTTTAACAATTTCTGAAGTTTGGCAAACTTACGTTTGGGATTTTCATTTATTCTTTGTGTCTTACCTGGACAAAAAAAGGATGATATGGGGAGTGAGAATCTGAGGAAGCATTGATACCCTACAAAGCCCTTTCGTGCCGATTCTGGGTAATTGAGTATACATCGCTACATAAGTAATGCAGATTTCACCAGGTAGGAAATGTCAAACAACATTTTTACTATTGCTAAAATTGTGGCTTCTTGACAAGAGAAAGCTTTGATCCATAGGAAAATTGTTTTTTGTGTTTTTAAGATTTTATTTTTTTAAGTAATCTCTACACTCAACATGGGGCTCGAACTCATGGCCCCACGATCAAGACTTGCATGCTCTTCCGACTGAGCCAGCTAGGCATCCAATATGAAAATTGTTTTTATATACATTTTTATACACATTTTATAGAATACACATACACACATTTTTGTATACATTGTTTTTGTAAGCATTTCTGTATCTTTTTTTGGTAGACTGGAATAAAATTAGTTTTTGAATGTGTAAAGGGGTCTTGAGGCTGGACTCCAGTGTCTTGCTGTTTTGAGGGGATTACAGGGTAGGCAGGTCAGATAAGCAACCGACACACCCTTGGCTTTACCTTGTACACTTTTGTCCTGAATCCTCATTTAAGACTGTAGTCAATTTATCTTTGGAACAGTAGGAAGACCACAGCCCCGGCTGACGTATGTGTGAAGTTAATCAGCACTAGCAGAACTGATGGTAAGTGGGATCCTTCCTTATAACAAATAATTTGTGACGTGGAGCTCAAGATCGCCCTGTGAGTGGGAACTTCTCGTAAACACGAGGAGGTTGCCAGATCTCCAGGACCGCTGCTTTAATTGTAACTCGTGCTATAATTGTCCCGACTGACTGACAATCACTTTATAGACAATTTTTATACCTATCCTTATGTTGAATATGCATGTTTTCTATAAGCTGAGAAATAAAAGATCATTGAAATATATTTATATTTAAATATTTTACTTTATTTTTATGAACTGAATTGTGTCCCCTCTCCCCCTCCCCCCACTCATATGTCGAAGTCTTAATGCCCAGGACCTCAGAATGTGACCTTATTTGGAAATGGGGTCATCGCAGATGCAATTCACTAGGTTACAATGACCTCTTGTCTGTTTAAAAAGGGGAAATTTGGGGGCGCCTGGGTGGCTCAGTGGGTTAAGCAGCCGACTTTGGCTCAGGTCATGATCTCATGGTCTGGGTCTGTGAGCCTGAGCCCCGCATCGGGCTCTGTGCTGACAGCTCGGAGCCTGGAGCCTGCTTCAGATTCTGTGTCTCCCTCTCTCTCTGCCCTTCCCCTGCTCACGCTCTGTCTCTGTCTCTCAAAAATAAATAAACGTTAAAAAAAATTTAAAAAAAGGGGGAAATTTGGACACAGACACATATATGCTCAGAGAGGGGAAGAGACGAAGAGATAGAAAAAACCACGTGAGCATGAAGATGGCCAGACATGAGCCGAGGAGGGAGGCCTGGAGTGGATCCTTCCCTCACGGCCCGCGGGGCAGCCGCCCCTGCCTCCGGCTCGAGTTTAGACTTTGAGCCTCCAGAGCTGTGAAACAGATTTTGTGGCTTCAGCCACCCGGTTTGCTTTGTCGCAGCACCCTCGCCGACTAATACCTTTATACGTAATTAACCTGGGAAGATCTTTTCAATGGTAGTCTTTTTTTAAAAATATAATCGTTAAGAATTCTCACAATACTTCTGAGTCAAAGTCTGAGAAATGACAAAGCAAACCTAATTATTTCTATTATTCTTCCTTTTAAAATGGAAGAACAAATCTTCGTGTTATTTGGAGGCCATTCTGGAAAACCTAAAGAATTTAGACACAAAAGACATCTTCATGGTTTTTACTATTCTGAATTTAGGGCCTAAACTTGGGGAAATCAAGTCAAGAGGAATCGTCATGGGGGACAAAACACGAACACAAGGCATAATTTTGTAAAAACGGGGCATACTTTTTAAAAATAGACGACATATAAATCCACAGCAATAATAACAGCGATTACTGGAACTTAAAAATAAGTAGATTTTCTTCAAATTATTTAAAAATACACCACAAGTACCAAGAGGCAACAGGATATTTTGGCAATTCAGAAAGAACCTCGGTTAACTTGGCACTAGTAACTTGGTAATTTTGCAGGAAAAAAATTCTAATTTTGCTCTTTTGCACGTATTTTCATCCCAGGAATTGTGTGTTCTTTTCCTACAAATAAATCAATTACAACTGACGATCTCATTTTTTTTTTTATCATTTGTATACTGCTTTTTAAACAACCCTTACTATAGCTCTATATGCATATATTTAAATATACACAAGTACAGCTCAGATGTTTCTCCAGACACTGCCGAGGGCCCACGGAGGGCGGGACCCGGTGCAAACCCCCCCGCACCCGCCCCCGGTTGAGAATCACTGTTCTAACCCCTCTGCCCTCATATCTTGCTGGTCTTCTGCCGCAGCCCACGCCTTGAGGCCTGAGGCCATCAGGGAGCAGTGCCGGGGAGAAGGTGTGCAGAGGAGGAAAGAGGAAGGTCGCAGGAGAAGAAAAAGAGGCGAGGGCAGCGGAGAGGAGAGACACGCAGGAGACTGGCGGAGGGTGCCCAAACACCTGCCCCTTACCCTCCCAGAGCCGTTCAAATACTGGAGACAGGAACTTGAACCCTCACCTCACCCATATTGTAAGACCTACATTTCCATACTGATAACAGTACTAGGATTCCACACAGATACTAATAAACATCATCAATATGAAAAGAAAGAAAAAGGAGGGAGAAAGGGCAGGCGGAGGAGAAAGACAGGCAAACCCACTGACTTAAAAAGGGTGAAGTGCGGGTAGTAATAGGGAGAAAGGGGAAGATCCGCTATTGCTGCCTAAAAACAAGGGTATGTAATTTTGAAAGTTGCTGTTTGACCGAGAACAAAAAAGGATGTGTCAGAAGTGGGATTCGAACCCACGCCTCCATGCGGAGACCAGAAACCCCGAGCGCGGGAAGCGAAGCTTGAGTCTGGCGCCTTAGACCACTCGGCCATCCTGACACCTGCTACTAGTAAGGCGCTAACCGGGGTTGTAAACACACCAGGGGGCGCTGGCTCGACGCGGCACCTGCGGCCGAGCGCGGGCCCAGAGCGCGGCCTGCGCGGCGCCGGAGGCCGGAAAGCGAGTTTTCTGGAAACTGCGGGCTGAGGCGCGCGGAGCCGGAGCCGGGACCCGGGACCCGGGGGCAGGAGGGGGCATCCGGGGGCCCCGCCCGGTGGGGGTGGGGAAAGCGCCGGCCGCCGAGCCTCCTCCCCCGGCTTCCCGCGGGGCTCACGCCCCTCCCCCCAGGGCTAGGTTCAGAAAGTAACAGGTACGGAGAGCCCGGGAGAGCCGGGCTCAGCGCCCCCTGCACCCCCAACCTGGGCAAGCGGCGGCTGGATTATTTTTCCGGTTAAGTCGAAATGACTAAATGTCACTCCCCCAAGCACATGGTTGTCGCGTTATTTCTAATTCCTGACATTCTGTGTATAATTTCTCTAACAAAATAACACGTACACGTGACTTCATAGTAGTTGGCATCAAGGGTACTTGATGCATGATTTTCTTCGCATTTGGTCAAAGTTGGATTTGTCTTCATGAATAGAAAAACCAATAAATAGTGTCTTAAATTAATGATAACAGAAGTATTGACTCACAAGTAGGTGAAGTAGTGCTGGGTTGGACAGTCCCGGCTGGCGCTGCCGCCTCCATGGGGTGGTGGGATTTTGTCCCACCCTCTACGGGTGCTCAAATGTTTCAGGAACCGATAAATAACGGACACGAGCACTATCTCCTCACCTGCCGCTCACTCCTGTCTTGGGATGAGTTGGGGCTCGCGATGCAACGTGCGGGAGAAAGCTGGAGGCAGCCCTGTTCCCCCCACCACACACACACACACATGGCCCTAAAGACCCCAGACCCTCCATTTCCAAAACTAGGGGACAATCCCGCAGGGGACATCCAGGCTTAATTCCCCTGCATTGTCAGGGTCATAACCCTCCTCTTTCTCCATCTTCTCTCCATTCTCTTGAGGATGCTCTTCAGTTGTTCCAATTGTTCCTAAAAAGGGTCGTCCGGGTTCCCCCACTGGTGGGGGAGGGAGCCCGCGCATTCGCTCTGCAAACACCTGAGGAGTAAATACTGTCTCCGAGGGTCCCTCTGCCCCCAACTGCGAGGGTGTCCCCTTTGGCGATAATTGGCTCCAGGAAGAACCTTCATTCTCCCCGCAGTTGTGCGCATTAACTGGCTGTTTAATGAGTGCCCAGTGTGGCGGTTACACGGTCCGCTTAAGGATTAAATGACCTAGGTAGGTGAGCCACACTTTGCGGGACCTTGTAGTTCCTGAAACCTTGAATCGCTCCTGCTCTTCCTAGTTCAAATTCTTCACAGAATTTAGTTATTTATAATACAAGTTAAGGCACCTTGGACAGGGCCTGGGTAGCTCAGTTGGTAGAGCATCAGACTTTTAATCTGAGGGTCCAGGGTTCAAGTCCCTGTTCAGGCGACATGTGAGCTTTTCTTTTTTTTTCTTTTTTTCCCCGCAGCCACATGTGGAAGAGGGACCCTGCACGTTGTCCACATGAACTCATTGTCTTTACCCACATTAAGGCTTAATCTAGCTTCATTTAATTATTCTTCTAAGAGTGAACTAAGCCAATCGTAGATTTTGCAAGGAATGTAGAATTGTGAGCGATCAGAAGAAAGACAACACAACAAAACCTTTAACTACTAAATCTGCCCTTTTAAAGTTCCCTTGCATAGTGTGGGGCTGACTCTTTAGAAGTGGGGTGCAGTTTAATTAGCTCCTACCCGAATACCATTTTGGTCACTTTGATCTCCGGGGTTCCTCCAGGCTGCTCACCAGCCGGCGGTGCACAGTTCCTGCCCGCTCCACAACGCTAGATGAAAAGCTAAACTCCAAACATATTTTGAAATTGTGTTCGCCATCCGCTTTGTGCTTTCGTTAAAAAACCACGCTTCCCCGGGCGCCTGGCTGGCTCAGCTGGTAGGGCGTGTGACGCCAGGCCTCTGGGCTGGGAGTTCAAGCCCCGCGCGGGGCATGCACGGACATTACTTTAAAATCTTAACAAAAGTCAAGCTACTCCCCTTCTCCTGGGATTTAGATACTCTGGAAGGAGGTTCTTTCCACTTGTTCTGTGTACAGTACTGTAGGTTTTTGTAACACCTTAGATGGGTTTTTTGATTAAAAAGTCACGGTTTTCACCCGGCGGATGCCTGGATATCTGCCTCACCGTCGTATTCCTCATTTCCGCCGTGCGAGCCCCCGCAGGAGGCGACCGCGCTGTCTGCACAGTCGTGCGGCCTCCCTGCCGCCCGCTGGGCCTCGGCCCTCCTCCGGCCGACAGGGCGGGAAGCCCCTGTGTCTCGGTGTGCCCGACGTCAGAGGGTCACGTAATTCCTCAACAGAGACACACGGTGAAGGAGCAAAAGCCGGCTGTGCTCCAGACTGAACTTCCGGCCTGCCCTCGAGTCTGGATTCAGTCGGTGGAGGCCGAGAGAGCCCAGAGGCTCGAGCGGAAGGACCCGCAGCTTGCGCGACCCTCGGGCGCCCGCGGACCCATGTCCTAGAGTCCGGGGCAGGGGCGGAGCCCGTTGTCGCTGAGCAGATCATTTAACCTCCACACTGCGCGTTCGTTAGAAGCTGGTTTATATACAATCACATGGGAAATGAATGAGAAAAGTCGAGTTCGAAAAAGAGCAGGCTCCCCTGGGGGTGTTTTCGCGGGAGCCCATCGGTGGTGGCAGAAAGCGGGTAGTAGGGGGGCAGAGCGGCCCTGGGAGATCACTTATTCCCACGGGCAGGGGGAGCAGGACACGAACTCGGGGACAGCTGTGTCCCCTGGCTGCGGGGGGTAAGGAGGAAGCTCGGGAAACGGAAAGATCCAGAAAGAGCTGGAGTCCCGTGACAAGGCAGGGCAGAGGAGTCTGCTGCCCTCCTTTGAGTTTTTTCTGCACTTTGTAACTGGGATCTGCCAGGTTCTTCGCAGCCAGAAAACAGGGCGGCGCGCCCACGCCAGGGGCTCCCCCAGCCGGGGAGACCGTTCGCTCCGCTCACCTTCCCGCGCGCGTTTCCTCTGCTCACTTGCCCCTCCTCCCGTTTCTCCACCTCCCCACTGCCACCCCCTCCTTTTCTCTCTTCGCTGCTTCCTTCTCTGTCGCCCCTCACTTGCCACCTCGAGTCTCTAAAGGCAAAGTGGAGCGGCATGAAAACACGCTGTCCCCGCTGCACACTGTGGTGACTCTATGATTTGGAGGAGAAGCACCAAGTGACTGTAGTTGTCGCATGAAAGGCGGTAACAATAGGTTCTGTGCTAAATCACCAGTGGGCTTTTTTTTTTAATGCTATAGAAATAGTTTAGATTTTATATGAAATACAATAAAATGTGGATGTGTTAGTAACAATCAGAATAGCTAAGACAGAGAAATGAGTAATGGTCCCAATCTTCGAGGCCTGTCGGGGTCACCTGGGAATTTCCAACACCCACTGAGGGCTGGCTCCCACCTCCAGACATTCCGATTTCATTAGTATAGGGTCCCACCCTCCATCAGGGATTTTAGAAGCTTCCAGCAGACTCATATCATACATTGAGAGCTTTTCCAAAGGTGGTTCCTGTAAGACCAACATCTCCATCGCCAGAGACCTTGTTAGAAGTCCAGAACCTCTGGACCTACGCTCTATCTACCAGAGGTGAATCAACGCTTGACCAAATACCCGGGTAATCCCAAAGCACCTTAGAGTGTGAAGAGTCACACGTGTCAGGAAAAACCATCGAAGTCTTGGAAATAGGCAACAGAAAATTGGTGGGTGTCCTTTCAGTGAAGTGTTGGACGTCGCCTCCTGGGCTTTTGGAAATTATTCGGTTCTGAGTGTGCATCTTTAACTGAGCTTCTGTTTACTAAAGAATTCCAAGTTTTGTATGGTAGAAGTTGACTCGTAGATGACTGATCATAACGCAGTTGGAATTTGTCCATAGCAATTCAAATACATTTTGCCCCATAGGAAAGATAACCTCAAGTATTACTGTCTTATAGATTGCTAACCAGTTTCCCACTAATTACTCATTTGCTAATCTCAAGAGTCATGGGGTAGAATTTGTTATCCTAAATGTACAGGCTCAGGGAAGGGCGTGAGGGGCCAAATACCCGGGCCAAATACCCAAAGACGGCACCCACTATGTAGGCGATGCAGCCTAAAGTCAAGCACATGTCTACGTGATTTCAAGGTGCTTAAGTTTTCCTCTCCTCTGTCTTAAAAATATTTTGGGTTGTTTCATTATCTCGCCAGCTCCATCGAAGCGCGTCCTTTCCCCCACTTTCAATTCGGGGCAACTGGGAATTGCTACTTCGTGTAGACTTTCTTTTTTTCCTTCCTTCCTTCCTTCCTTCCTTCCTTCCTTCCTTCCTTCCTTCCTTCCTTCCTTCCTTCCTTCCTTCCCTCCCTCCCTCCCTCCCTCCCTCCCTCCTTCCTTCCTTCCTCCCTCCCTTACTTCCTTTCTTTCTTTCATCTATCCGGCCCGAAAACGAATTTGATCAGGTATTTATTGCCCAGAGCCGAGACCGCACGGACAGATAGTCACCGAGCAGGGTAAGGGGCTGGTCCCAGGCGCCCCAATCCTGGCCTGCCGCGGGCCCAGGTTCCGGCGGCTGCAGGGAGCCAGGGGTTCAAGTCCCACCGCCGACAAACCTGTGCCTGAACCCGAGCGCGACGAGCTCGGAGGCGCGTGCACCTGCCCCTCGGCTCCACCTGCTGCTCGTCCCCGACGCGGGCCCCGCCCCCTGGATGCTCCGGGGCGGCCCCTCCGTCGCCTCACCTGTCCGGACAGGTGCCCGTCCCTTTCCGCCCAAATACCCCCCACCCGCCGCCGCCTGTACCCGGACACACACCTGCGGCGTCTGTAGATGACAGTCCCAGGTCCACATGCGGGAGCATTTCCAGAGCGCCTTGGCCTGCGGGAGTGAACGCGCCTGCGGGTTCCGCTGTGGAGGGCGACGACCGACCTCCACGCGAGAACTGCCTTAAAACGAGAGCTGGCATCCGAGCAGGAAGCCCTTCTTTGCAGGGAGCCAGGCCCCCGGAAAGTTTGTTACTCTCAAAAGGGCGGGGGCAAAAAAACGCACCTGTCGTCTCCCCGTCGGGGAATCGAACCCCGGTCTCCCGCGTGACAGGCGGGGATACTCACCACTATACTAACGAGGAAGACACAGCTACTTCTGGAAGTTCTTACTGTAGAGCAATTCACACGCTGGGTCCCGCACTCTCCCGTAGGCGGGATTCCTGGGAGATTCGCCCACCTTTACGAGAATGATCGTTATAAGATTCCATAGAACGGATTTCCCAGTGTGACCTCCAAAATCTAAAAGCGACAGCCCGCACGAGGTCAGACCTTGCCGTGCATAGTTTATCACACTAGCAAAGAATTGTTCGGTACCAGCGAGACACGCGAGTTAGACGTACTTGCTCTGCTTGGGTCCGTCACGATGAGAATCGTATGTGTTATGCGTGAATTTCTACATGCAACACAGGGAAGAGCTTCCTCTTCAAATCCGGGTCTCAGATTCGACAGCGTTGGCCTTGAATGAGTTACTTTTGTATGGCCTTTCAGTGGTAGAAAGCCCACCGTTAGGAATATTCCTCCGTGAAATTCCAGCCCGGAGCCGCAGGGGGCTTCCCTGGTGGTCTTTGCAGCAATTCCGGGCAGCAAAGAATTGAAGACATACTGGGTGTGCGTAGGAAATGAATGCGTGTCCTGACCCGAGAGAAAAACAATACGTGTCCTACGACCTCAGAACAAGTCACTACAGACCGGTTTGGCTTCAGACAACAGAAATGCATTCTCTCTCGGCGCTTGGAGGCTAGCAGTGGGAGCTCAAGACGCCAGGGGCCGTGCGCGCTCTGGGGAAGACTCCTCCCTGGCTTCTTCCCAGCCTCATGCGGCTGCGAAGTGCCAGCCTCTGCCTCTGTCTGTGTCTCTGCGTGTCCTCTCTTATGAGGACACTGGCCACCGGATGTAGGGCCCAGCCTCGCCCAGTACCACCTCAACTTAATGTAACTAATTACATCTGCAAAGGCCTATTTCTAACTAAGGTCACCTTCCAAGGTTCTGGACAGACACAAATTTCCAGGGGGTGCTATTTAAGCCCCTGCAATTAAGAATGAAAGCTAAGTGTTGACGCATAACCTCCGTTGACTGTACCGGAGTATACACTAAGAGCTGGAAATGTACCGATTAAGATTGGTTGTGGGGAAAAGACGGGAGTGTATACAGTCCTCCGTTATTGTTGCTCAGATTAAACATTGAAGGAGATCTTCTAAAAAAGAGACAAGGACATAGCTCTTAAATGCCATAATGATGGCGATAACAGGTAAAAATACACGCTTTCCAAAAATATTAGAAAACGTAAAATGACAAAATAGCCTATTTTCAAAAGAGACGTTGAAGACCTAAATAAAAGGATACATATAATTTCATGGATAGGGGGACTTAGTAGCTCAAGGATATCGTTTCTTCCTAAAGCGATCTATGAACTCAGCGTAATTCTAATATTAATTCCAACAATGTTTTCGACATTTCCAAGAACTTTTTGTACAATTGTACGTAGTGTATAGGGTCTATAATAACAAGGCCTATAATAACAAGGGCCAGATAAGGAGAGGATTCGTGTAAAGCTTGCAGAACTTGTCAGACAATCCGGGAATGAATATATCGTTACAATACGGGCCCCAGCAGAGAAACTCAAATTGATGAAACAGGACTGAGAACTCAGAAGATTGGGGTTCGGTGTATTGACAGGGGTGGCATTCAGGGCGGAGGAGAGTTCCAGCTATTTAGTCAATGGAGCAGGAAAAACTAAAGACTAACACTAGAAAGATCACGGATATGAATGTCAAAAACAAAATGGAAAACTCTCAGTAGCGCATAGAGTCAATCAGGCACCTGCGTATGCTATCCTAGGGAATACGGTGGAGAAATTTAGTGCGGGAAATTGGCCACATTCATGATGGAAGAGCTGATATGCTCCAGGGGACAGACGGTCAACGCCGGAAGCCACACAAGGCTAAAAGGCCCGGTTGTCTGAAAGAACTTGAAAACCCAACAGATTTGCCCTTGAAGGCATTTGATGCACTGAGGAGATACAGCCGAGACCGAGCAGGGGCCGGTAACACCTGCTTTCACGCTGGCTTCTTTCCTCCAATCTCCATCCAGTACGCGACACTGACTGAAATCCAGCCGGAAGCCACGTGACGAGGGAAGGTGGGGGCCGCAGCTCACGCGGTCCAGCATCTTTGCGTTCTTGAACGAAGGCGCACAGGGCATGAATAAACCTGAGCACAGACATGGGAGGGCCTCCCCTTTGGCTATGCACCATCCGTCTCAACGTTTAACCAAAATGTAACTTACAGTCAAAAAGTTAATGCTCAAACTCTTCCAAAAAAAAGAAAGCAAAGCATCATCATACTTTTGGAAAGAGGGGAATTCGAATTATCGAGACCCAAGATCTAATCACACCGGCCCTGTTCCCAGACAACTGAAGCCAAGGACAATATGCAGCTACTCCAGGAGATGGCGCCCAAGGTAGAAAGAGAGGAGTCGTCAAGACCTGGCCACGCCATCTGTTTTGTGCTCCACTTGCCTTCCAGTGCTTTCGATTCAGTAAACTAGGCTGCAGACAGGTGGGAAGTTGGCCCCGGGAAAAGCAGCCTGGGGAGTTGAGCCTGCTGATGTAAAGAGTAATTCAGAGGGTGAGCGTCAGCCCACAAGGGACCGAGGGATCCGCCCCCATCATGAGAACGTATATTCGAGCTGCAAAGCTTGGAAAAATACTGGTTAAATACAACACAGAAATACTACCAGGTCAAGAAAACTTTGACGGGGTTCTGCGTATGATATTAATAGTTCCTTGTAATCAAACTATAGCTCAAAATGAGGACACAAGTTATGTTGAAAAAGGTTAACTGCAGTTCAAATAATTGAGTTGCAAGAAACTAAAGAGAAAAAGAAAAAAAATCTATCAAGAACTCCCACATGTTAATGAGTCAAGCACGCCAACCAATAGAAAAACAGGCAATCAAATAATAAACAAATAAACTGGAATTCAGGAGAACATTCAAATGTATAAATCCAAACATATGTAGAGATATTTAACCTCACTGTGATACAAAAAGGCAAGCCATTACCTCAATAAACTTATTTCCACTTGATACGATAAAAATTAAATGTACAGAAGTAACAACAGTCGGAGAAGATTTGAATACACGATATCCCTTTATACGCAGCCCAGAGGGACTGTGGTGATGAACCTCATGTGTGAACTTGCCTTGACCCCAACTTGCCTTGTTTCTAGGCGTGTCTGTGAGGGTGTTTCTGGATGAAATTAGCACTTGAATTAGCGGATTCAGTAAAGCCTTTTGCCCTCCGCAGTATGGGCGAGCACCATCCAAACGGCTGAGATTCTAAATAGGACAAAAAGGCAGAGAAAGAATTCAGCCCTTCCTGCCTGGTCGGAACACGGGTCTTCTTCTGGCTCCCTGGTTCTCAGGCCTTTGGACTCCGATTGAATTACAACGGGCAGAACGTTACGGATTGAATGTTTGTGTATCCCCAGGTTCATATGTTGAAATCTTGCCCTCCGATGTGATGGTATTTGGAGGTGGATGCTGTGGGTGAGGTGATTAGCTCAGGAGTTAGTCCCTACTGAATGGGATTAGTGCCCTTTTAAGGAGACCCCAAAGAGCTCCCCTATCTTGCCCTGTGAGGAGACAGCAGTCGGTGAACCAGGAAGCTCTCATCAGACAACTGAAGCTGCTAGCACCTTGATCTTGGACTTTCAAGGCTCTAAAACTGAGGAATAAATTTCTGTTGTGTACAAGCACCTAGTCTGTGGTAAGTTGTCACAGTAGCCTCAAGGGACTAAGGCGGGTGTACATCTTTGCAACGTTGGAAAAAGTTGTCCTTACCTCAAATAGTGAAACATTTACGTAACCTGACAAGTCAACAGTTTGTCTCCTAAGGACACAGTCACACGATATACAGGCATACTTTTTTCTTTGAGCTTGGCCTTCCGGCTTTTATTGGTTTCTATGAACTGTAGGTTTGTGGCAACCCTGCGTCCGGCAAGTTTGCTGGCGCCATTTTTCCAACGGCATTTACTCACTTCGTGTCCCTGCATCACACCTTGGTAATTCTCACAGTAGTTCAAGCTTTCTCATGGTTATTATATTTGTTATGGTGATCAGTGATCATTGGGGTTACCACTGTGATTGTTTTGGGGTGCCACGAACCGTGCCCAAATACAAGAGCGAACTTAATCGATAATCGTTGTCTGGGTTCTGGCAGCTCCACTGACCGACCTTTTCCAGAGTCTCTCCCTCCCTCTCCTTGGGCCTTTCTAGTTCCCAAGACACAACCATATGAAAGCAGGCCAAAGAGTAACCTACGACGGCCTCTAAGTGTTCAGGTGGGGGAAGAGTGGGGCACCTCACTTTAAATCAACGGCGGGACGTGGTTAAGCTCAGTGGGGAAGGCATGTTGAAAGGCGGGCTGGGCCGGAAGCTAGGCCTCTTGTGCCGACAGCCGGCCAAGCTGTGAATGCAAGGGAGAAGTTAACAATATGACTCCAGGAAACACACGGATGACGTGGAGACAGTCTGAGTGGTCCGCTTAGAAGATCAGACCAGTCCCAACTTTCCCTGAAGCTAAAGCCTCGTCCAGAGCAAGGCTCTGGCTCTTCAATTCTAGGAACGTCGTTCCTGAACCATTTATCGGCAAGTCTGTCTTTCCGCCCGTGGTTTGCAATGCATTCTGTGTCATATACTAAATGTCCTTAGGTGATTTGGTTTATTTCTGGACTTCGCATTTTACCGCGCTGCTCTGTCTAGTCATTTGTGAGTACCACGCTCTTTTTATAGGGTGATGTTTATCATTGAACCTCGGGGTCTTCTAAGCGTACTCACGTCATCTGCGAAGAGAGATTAGTTTACTCCTTTTCCAGATGTCGTGTCTCTGATGGATATTTCTCCTCTCTACTGCCAGTATACGATACTGAGTAGCAGTAGGAATGGCGGCCAGCCCTGTTCTTGGTGGAAATGCCCTTAGCGGTTTCCCATTAAAGTTGCTTAAACTGCTGGCTATAAGATGGGTGTGTGTGTGTGTGTGTGTGTGTGTGTGTGTGTGTGTGTTTAAAGAAAGAACTCATTAATTCCTATTTTCTTGAATATTTATGTCAGGAATGGGTATTGAATTTTACCTAATAATTTTTCAGTATCCTTACTGATGTGGTTTTGGAGTGGTTGGCGGTCCGGAGCCGATGGCCAGGAAAGAATTCTTGAGACGTCTTTGTGCAAAAAGGTGGTTTTATGAAAGCACAGGGGCGGGACCCGTGGGCAGGAAGAGCTGCACTGGGTTGTGAGGAGGGACTGGTTACATACTTGGGGGCTGGGGGAGGGGAAGGTTAAAGGGAGGTTTCCAAACTCCCAGGATCCTGGAGGCCCAGCTACTGTCAGGCTAAGCTAGTTTTCCCTCTAGCAAAGCGGCAACCTTAAGACAGCAGGGCGTTCCCGGAGGAAAGTTACACTCAGGCCGCCTCTAGTATCTGTCCACGTGCTGCAGGTTCTGAGGACATTCGGCTGGATCTTCTCCCCCACACCACTGTAGATTTGATAGAATTCTTCTCAAGACCATTTGGGCCTAGTGTTTTTTTGTGGAGTAGTACCTTGATAATGTTCCTTGTTTTATGGGACATAGTCTAAGTTTTCTGATGACGTAGTCTTGATTTTGGTAAACCATATTTCTCTAGGAACTCAACTGTTTCATCTAGGTTTTCATATATATGTATATGTAGCTGTATCTGTAAAGGGGTTTGCAAAATAGTCTCTTAGAATGTTGACAACATCTCTTCGTTTTGAATGTTTATTTCCTCTCAGTCTTTCTTAGGTTTGTTTTCTCCTTTTTCTCATGATTAAATTAGCCATTAGTTTGCCTTGAGTTATTTTCTTCCAGAAATTCAGGATATTTATTTTACTCTATTTTTCTACCACGTCGTCTTCTGCATGTTATTTTTCCTCATGTTCTTCCTTGTGTTTTCTTTTATTAATTTTGTTGATTTTTTTTTCTGGCTTTTTCAACTGACTGTTTTTTTGTATTTGTTTTCATTCTTATTGATAAAGGGTTTCACAGAGTACCATAAGCTGAGTGGCTTATAAACAACAAAAATCTATTTTGACAGCTCCGGAGGCTGGAGGTCCAAGAATAGTGATGCCCATGTGGCTGAGGTCTGGTGAGAGCCTTCTTCCGGGTTGTTTTCTTGTATCCTCACAGGGCAAAGAGGGCTAGAGAGCACTCAGGGGTCCCTTCTATAAGGCACTAATGTCATTCACAGGGACCTCACCCTCCTGACCCAATTACCTCCCAAACACCCCACCTCCCAATGCTACCACATTGGGGTTTAGAATTTCAACATAGGAATTGGGGGCGGGGTACAAACATTCAGTTCATTGCAAGGATCTATATCTTCCTGTTACCACTACTTTAGAACCCGCCATATTCTGTTATGTAGTGTTTCCTCCTTCTATTTCTAGAAATCCTGTACTTCCAGTTTGTATTGTATTTTCCCTTAGGCACAAGAATTACTGAGTAATTATAAAAATACCCATGTGGGAGGGTCTTTATGGTTTAATTTTGCAGCTACCTTACAGTTTTGTTGCCTTGTGACCAGAGTTTTACCTGTAATAACTCTATTTATTAGCCAATTAGAAGGAACTAAGATGAAATTGGAACCTGACACCTCATGCAAGGATAAACTCCAAATGGACCAATTATCTAAATGTAAACACTGAGTATCAAAAAGAGTTACGCGTGAAATCATTTGTAACCTGGGCATAGGAAGAATCGTCTAATTGTGACTTAAAATCCACATACGATAAAAGAGAATTTGATGTATTTAAAAATCTAAAAATATTTACACTTCAAAAAAATATGATAAGCAAACTAAAAGCAGCTGCCAGTGGGGGGAGGAGGAGAGGAGGAAGGAGTATTTGCAATACAAGTCACAGATCAAGTGTTAATATCGCTAAGATAGAGAGATAAACAATGAACAATTAATTAATAATTAACAATTGAAACAAAAGCCAAAACTTTAGAGTAAAATAGTAAAAAGATGTTACTAGACAATTTTTTAGATATAAAAAAGGTCCTTAGGCCAAAGAACCAACCACTGAGGCGAATGACATTTCTCTGGGTATATCTCGGCATGTTTTTGACTTTTAGAATGATACCGTCCCTGCGCGTACACAAATAATAAAATAAACAAGGATAGGGTAGAGATTCAAAATGGTATGAAGCTGATTATTTCAAATGAATAGTATAACAACAACAACAAAAAAGGAGAGACCCAACACAAAGAGCTTAAGTGCAATATTTATACTACATACCGTCGGGCTAAACACACAAAGAAGTACAAAGCCAATGAATTCTCATTACCTTTGGTTCCCAGGGGCATGGTAACATACAGAAACCATGTACTTAGAAGCCCACGATCGGGGTCTTTAACCGCAATCCAAATCCCCGGATAACAACAGAAACTTTTTAATGTAAAGACCAAAAAACAGCTAAGACCATTTCAACATGTGTTTGCATATGGGTTTTCAACTAGGCTTTTTCAAGGTGCCACAAATTGTCTGTGTAGGAAGAGTTAGCTGGTCCAAACCGTGGGTAACCTCAGAGACAGACTGTGCAAAGCCTCTCTTCCCTTCCTGTAAGGCCCGCCCAAATTGCCCGTCCCTCCAAGATGAAGGCGTCGTGTCAAAGGAACTTTAAATAGATGTCTCAGTAATTCCGCACTGGTGTATTATTTTTACATTATGTCTTTCTTCAATTCGTCTTGGAAAGTCGGAGATGTGTTTTACTAAAATTGAGAAAACGTGGTTAATGAAGGCTGAAACGTGAGTCATTTCAAGGACAGGCCTTGGTCTGTTTCGGCTGTTACGCATACCCCACTCCATAAATGTGGTAAAAGGTGTCTGTGTACCTAAACCTCTCTTACACAAAAGAGCTGCTAACCGCCTGAACAGGGACTTGAACCCTGGACCCTCAGATTAAAAGTCTGATGCTCTACCGACTGAGCTACCCAGGCCTCGAGCAAATAGTTCTAATTCACTGCATATAACGACCAGCCGCCCGAGAAGGGCCGGTGACGTCCCCAGGGATCCCTAGCGGTCCCCCGCCGCGCGGCCCCCACACTCCCAGCCTCCGCCGAGCTCGAGCGCACCGAGCGCTGCATTTCTTCGCGACGCAACTATTGGTGTATTTACTGCAGGGGGCGCGGGAGGAGAGTCGCTGGGAACTGGGTGGGCTCCGTCGGGGAGGGAAGGACTATCCCCGCAGGCGAGGACTGCAGCCAGAGCCCGCGGAGCCGGCCTGGGAGCGGACGGGCCGGGGTCCCCGCGGCCCACCGGGCGGGGGGAGCGCCCGCCCGCCGGTGACTTCCGTCCACGGGAGGAACTTCAGGAGAGCCGAACACCGGGTAAAGAGCGAAGGTTGCGGCACGAGGCAGGAGGTTCAGTTCCCGCTGTTTCCAACCGTGTTTTCTCTCGGAGTCGGGGGTTCCTGGGATGCAAGGGACAAAGGAACGCGACCCCCTCTTCTAAGAGGGGCTTCTGTCCGGGACACTGCCTCCTGGAGGCCGCGCCGCTCCGCAGTGTCCGTGTCGTTCCTCGCCTTCCTCGCCTTCCTCCACGCTCCCTCCCTTCACCCCCTCCGGGCCTCCCCCACACCCGTCTATCCTCCCTTTGCCAGGCCCGCCATTCTTGCGCCATTCTTGCGCCCACTCGTCCGTCCTTGCAGGGAAGTGAACCCCCCGCAACGCCCCGCCCCCTCCCCGGCGACGCTCCGGAGTCCGCTTGCGTCCTCGCCCTGCTCTGTTTTTACCTCCGCGTGCGTCCTGAGCTCCGTCCTGTGTACCGGCGGGAGGGACCAGGCGGGTGCAAGCGCGTGCGCGGCTTCTGTCACCGCAGGTCTTCGTGCGTGCACGGCACGTGGTCGCACCTCTGCAGGGGCAAAGACGCAGGGACCATGAGTGGGATGACACGTCCTTTCCCAGTATGTGGTGAGCTTTAACGATGTTGATAAAGACACACTATGGATAAGGGCCAATTTTCAACAAGATCCAAAAGAGAACAAGAAATGTGAGGTCCTATAATAGGGTGGCTGTCGCTAGTGGCGCTGGTTTCCTCCGCCTGGTGGTGTTGAGTATCTTGGAACTGAAGAGAAGAGCGTATGGACTTACTAAAAACGCTAGCAGAGGATGGTTTCGATCCATCGACCTCTGGGTTATGGGCCCAGCACGCTTCCGCTGCGCCACTCTGCTCCCTGCGACACCGAAAGCCCGGACTCACACTAATTGATACCTCTTCCCGGGGCGTGTACACTCTCCCTTCCGCCAGCTCCTCTACTTCCGTCTCCCACTCAGAAAACCCAGGATCCGCAGCCCTTCCTCGGGTGCCCCTGTGCATTTCTAGAGGCGGTTTCAAAACTCCGAGCTGCCGCGCCTACACCCGCTCACCTGCCGACCGGAAACTGGGCCGCCCTGCAGCTCCGCGACCCAGGAAAGGCGAGGGGCGGGGGGGGCAGAGCCTGGGCTCCGAAGCGGGGTGCGACGCGGGGCGGAGGCAAGGGAGGGACGGGGCGGGGCGGGGGCAGAGAGAGGGGAAGGCCGGGGCGAGAGCATGGGGCGGGGGCACAGGGAGGGGCAGGCCGGGCCCGGCCCCGGGGTGGGCCGGGAGCAGAGGGAGGGACGGGGAGGAGCAGGGGAGGGGGGAGGGCAGAGGGCGGGGCGGGGGCAGGGCGAGAGCAGAGGGAGGGGTGGGGAAGGGCACGGGAGGTGGGAGGGCGTGGTGGGGGGGCGCGGCGAGAGCAGTCCAGGGAGGGGCAGGCCTACTTATTCAAAACCAGACTTCTCTCCTTTCAGCTTCATGGTTACGTTATATCCGTTTGTATGATTTGAATTGCTCCAAAGTTAAAAAGCAAAAAAAAAAAAAAAAGCCAAAAAAAGTCTCGAACATAGAAGGCGCCGGCTACTGGAGAGGTAACATTTACCCCCACGTTACTTTTTGAGTGGAAGCCAAGGTAACTTTGTGGTTCCCCTGGGGAGAGGTAACAGTTTTAAATGGATTTCTACAAAGAGAGGTTATCAATACCCCAAACTTCTTAAGGGACCAGAAATCATTGTTCTCCAAGGGCAGAGAGAACACCGGTGTCTTGAGATGGAGCTGGCCACCAAGATTCGGAACCCGGAAGTGGACGGTTACTGCATAAACTCCAACCTCAGGAGATGCTGATGGATTCCTTTCCTGGACTGTTCTTTCCCCCTTACTTTTCCCTCTGAAATCCTCAGGGCGCTGTTCTCTTTCTCACGCTCTCTGCTACAGAACCTGCAGAATTGGTGTCGATCTCCTAAGACAGAAGCCATGGGGTCAGGCCTTCCCCAAGCCGGTTTCAGTCCCAGTACCCTCGCAGCTGCAGGAAAAAAAGCACCTGCTTCCACAGAGAGCCCCCGGGCTCTGGCCCTGGGAGTCGGGACCTCCTGGCGCCGCGCGCGGGCTCCGCGGGAAGACCTGGAAAGGCTCGGGGACGCCGGGAGGTACAGCGGTGGCGCGGGTTCCCGCGCTGGGCGTGGCCCTCCGCGACCCTGTTCGGAGGCTCGATGCGGAGGCTCGTGTTCCAGCAAACTACCCGAGTCCTGGCGGCCTGCTCCCTGTCTGTGGGCATTTATTTAGCTGGCGTCCGGGGCACGTGCCACACACGGTTCCTTTCTGTCGCGCGCTCCTTACTGCCGCAACCTCAGCCTCAGAATTGTCTTTCAGTTTCTGTTCAGTTACTCAAAGTTCTGATTCCGAAGCCCCAGGCCACACTCAGGGTTCAGCGCCAGCCGGTAGCTGCTGGAGCCGCGGCTGCTGTCCCTCCAGCAGAGGGACCAAGTCATGATTCCCAAGAGGGCCGGATTTAGGGGCCTGAGACCTACGTAGTCAGCGCACCGTCACCCCCAAGCCCACGCTTGGAAGGGCTCTGTCTTGGGGCTTATGCTCTGCAAATGCTGTCTTGAAATTCTTAAGGGTTTTCTCTTTAAATACGTTTTGTGAGGTTCGCTGCGACACGGAGCGTGCGTAATGAAGCCTGGGCCCTCCGGGGTCTTCCCTCCCAGAGCCGGTTGGCGCCAGTGTGCCCTGCCCGCCCTCCTTCCAGACCTCTCCCTCCCCGCGCCTGCGCGGGAGGCTCCCTGGGCGATCTGGGGGAAAGGTCATAGGCTCGCAACAGGTGCCGCCGGGGCGGGGGGTGGGGGGGGGTGCCAGGCCGGCCTTCCGGGGACGTGGGGTGGGAGTCTGCAGGGACGGAAACTGTGTCACTGGTCCCTCTCCGCCAGTTTCCCAGTTCTCTCTCCTGGCCTCTCCACAGCCGTCTTTACAATCTGGCTCTCACTTTGGAAAGTCGGGACCTGAATTCTCCACGAGGCAGCCTGGTGTTTTCCAGGGGAGACTGTGGCGTCTTCCTCTCCAAGTCCCGCTGCTGGGGGCTGTTTCTCCACCCGCGGCGGCGGGCAGGCGGTGGATTTTCTGCAGTGTGGTCCTCTGAATGGAACTGTACTGAACTCGCTTGAAGTGCATTTCATTCCAGAGTGAAGACAAAAGATAAACATTTAGACAATACCAAAGAAAGCTGCCTTTAAGAACTAAAGGTAGAAAAGGACTTTTAAATAAAAGGAAAGAAAAAGAAACTCGACGATGAAGACAAAGGTTAACAAACTTGACTATATTCAAGTTAAGAACTATTTTAAAAGTCACACTTGGCACTCAACACTCTAAAGTTAAATCAGAAATATACAAATAAAGAGAGAAAAACTAGATTATATCTAAGTGAATATTCTGGAAGCAATATAACAGAGTTTAAGAGGTGAAAAATATGGAAGACTAATAAAGAGGCATGAAAAACAGATTCAAACGTTCAAACAAGAAAGAATAGCTGTGTTTTGATTGTAGAACCAGCCGGTGACTGTTTATTGTGAGTCTATAGATCCTGAGATTAAAATACCTCATAAAAGGTATTCTTTCCCTTAGCATAAGATGGCACCATGCCTCTTAAAGAATTTTAATCTCCATAAAGTTACATATTAAAAGCTAAAAGAAAAATAGAACTTGAATATGTAATGTAATTTTATGCAATAAAAAGACAAGATAATGAAAGGAAGAGTAGTAGAATTACAAGCCAGTGAAATTTTGCCTACAATTACCATAAAGCAAATTTTCTTTGGCACTAAGGGTATTATATATCTTCATTGTGGTAATTGGTTTTTTTTTTTAAGTTTATTTTATTTATTTTGAGAGAGACAGAGACAGCGCAAGTGAGGGAGGGGCAGATACTGTGGTCATTGTTTTAACAAAGATTTAATAAGTACAGTAGGGAAAAATTTCTTGAGTCAATGGAAAACAATTCTCTCGAAGAATCCCTCTGGGTTCTCTAATTCTGATTCACTTGACGATTCTGTAATTGCAAATACCTGGTAGCAATGAAAAATACTTCTTGTCTATAGACATACAGACGCTGTCTTGCACAGTAGAGGTTCCGATGACTTCCCTCCCCCGCTGTGCGAGAAGCTAGGGCCACATTTTCACGTTCATTTCAGTCTTCCTGGTCTATAAATATGTCTGTTCTTTGGATTCTCCTTTAAACTGTTACAAAATCGGGTGTTTTGAGTTACATAAAGCCTTTAACATACGCCGGTTTTTCTATCTGTATGAGTTACGGCCTTACTTTAATTGAAAGTCATCTTTTCGCGGCTATGTTCCAGACACAGTTCTACGCGGTGACAGTCAGAACCTAAACTTCTGCCTACAGAGAGCTTATTTTTTAGCGACCCATAAAGTAAATGTTGAACAATTATTTCATAAAGTCCTTTGAAATCAATAAGGATATTTATTATCTCAGTATGGAATTAGCCTATTAACCTTAAAAACAAAAACTTGAAACAGGTTGCTGTTAGAAAGACCACCAGACGTCGAGTAGCAGTGAGGCAGGATTTTATTTTACGGCCGGGCCAAACCTGATCTCCTGATCTTAAGGAGACAGTGCAGGAAATGGCGCCGAACAAAGGCAGCAGTGGGCTTATATGGATTTTAGCAAGTTAGGGTACATCATCAATTAGTTAACCAATTATAATTTACAACATTTCTTCGTAGCCAATTACATAGATGTTACCTTTAGCGGGGGCCTATTGCTTCAAGGTTCTTTGTCTTAAGTGAGCCTTGAAATGACCAATGATAGTTAGACACCTCAGACACGGCGGGACAGTAGTTACGTGACTTCTTGCACGTTGACCTTGCTTTAATCAGCTCCAAACAGCTAGGGTGAGAGCTCACTGCAATCTAAGTTAACTTATTTTTAGCAAGCAGGCGAAGTTACAGGGGTGAGGCGGGCAGTTTAACCCCTTCTGGGAACTCTAACAGGGAACTGCATAGGCTTCTATCTCAATGTTTTAGCGGTTACCAGACAGTTAGTTACAACAGTGAATGGGGAGATGCATTTGCAAAGCAATTTACAGAAGCCAAAACAGCTGGTTAATGGTTTCCATTATTGACTCAGGTTTGTTAACCTACAACAAACTGCCAATTATTTTACTGGCAAAAGATGGGGTTTTTTTGGAAATGAAAGAGAATTGCAATCTGGCAAAACCATAGGCAAGCCCAGGGAACAAAGGAGAAATATGCTTTTTTAAAAAGCAGAAAAGGGGTGAGTTGGGAAGGCAGTTCCGAACCAGAGGTCTCTTGGAACACACTGGAAGTTGAAGCACGGTGGCTTCTCATTGGCTGAGCTGGGGTGGGGGGTGGAGATAAAGAACCCGGCTCCTTCAGGGGCTGGAATAGTAGAGTGATAGCCATTTGCAAGGTCAAGTCTGTGCAAGGTTAAGTCCCTCTCTTCCTGTTGGGTCTGCAGTTGGCATGGTTGGGCCGAAAGGGGTGCCTGGTAGACTGGGGAGCCCTCCGGCCCTGAGGCCACCAGCAAGCCCATCCCCAGGATGTCCCCGAAGGCTCTCTGTCTTGTCAGAAGAAAGAATTCGAGGACAGACCAGACACAAGGGTTGAGGGGTGCACGCACGTGGGAAGTTCGTTAAAGTGAGAGCACGCAGAGACGTGAGCGCGAGGGGGCTCGGGAGAGCTGCGGCCGTGGCTGGCTTTACCGCTTTCACCGACGGTGGGCCACTAGGGGATGGAATGGCTATTATCTGGGGAGGGGATTTTTTTGGTGGGAGCAGTTCCGTGACTTTTCTCCCTTACCTGGTCGGGGTTTCTGGCCTATGTGGCGCCATCTGGCTTCTCGCGGCTTTGTTTTGGAGCGTTTCCAGGACCGGCCTCTGCCTTCCTTGCTGCTGGCCTCCAGGCCTGTTAGAACCTAACTAGCTGCTACTCTGCCAGTATGGAGTTAGTTACTCAATCAGGCAGATCGTGGAGTGGCGGAGAGCACAGGGCAAGCTGAGGGCAAAGTGCAAAGTACATCACCCCCGCCCGGTGGGAGCTGTGTGATAGTCCTCCGACTCTCCTGGTCGCCTGAGAATGAAGGAAACGGGTGTAAGTGCTGGCCACGGTGATGGGGGAAACTAAGACAAAAGAAAAATTAAATTCCCTGACTGCCTACAGCCCGTCGACAAGTCCTTGAGACCCGCGGAGTGCCCTCCCTCTAGGAGCCCAGCTGCCTGGGTGATGACACTTTGCTGGGGGCAGAAGAGAACCTTCACTTCACATGATCCCAACCCTGAGGACCCTGTAAGTCTACTTCCTTCATCTCAACTGCCCCAAGACATATGCTGGCAGTCCTCCTCCAGGCGTATGGCCCCTGACACACATCCGCAGGGTCTCAGGACTGAGGTCTTATTAAACGGTAAGAAGTGGTGTTTCCCCAGCAACACCAGCCCCTCAAGGTCCTGGAAACCTTGCTTCCAAAATTCTTTAGAGACTTACTCTATCCCTGTCCCCCTCCCAACCTGCGGGTGTATAAGCAGTTCCCCGTCAGGACCCCAGGGCAGCTCTTCCCGCCCATGGCCCCGTCCCCGTGCTGTAATAAAATCATGTTTTTTTTCCACCAAAGACGTCTTCAGGAATTCTTTCCTGGTTGTCATCTCCGGACCACACTACCATCACCCCAAAATTTCATCAACACTACACACATCGGATATTTTAAATAATCAAGTAGGGACGGATAGAAAAAAAAGATCCAGAACAGAAGAAGAATACATTTGTTCTGGTTTGTCTTGGGAACACAGAAGTCCATTAGAGAGTGCAGGGAAGTGCCGGGGTCCAGTTCCGGCGAATCTGGGGGTCCCTGAAGGATGGACCGTCAGGCGAAAGGAAATGAGAGAGCCACGAAAGAGATGGAGTCTGATGACCCAGCAGGCAGCCCTGGGAATTCTGGCATCTCCGCCCTGCCGGTCTCACTGTCTTTATTTAAAAGTAGTGAGTGACATTACACAATGAGTAACATTCTATACTTTGATCTCTTTTTTTTTTTTTTTACTTTGATCTCTTTAACAATAATGCGTTTTTACCAGCAAGGCACAACTTCCTTAATCCTGTACATTAGTTTCAGGTTAATTAACATATATATTTAGGGTGGGGGGAGAGAACAGGGTGTTACCTAGGCCTGCCTGTGTTGATTATCTATAAACAGGCCAGGAATCATTCCGCCTATTCTTCCAACCACAATGGGGGAGGTGCAACCTATCCGGGCAGGGACAGAATTCCCAATGCTTGTCCTTTGCCCGTGAATGAGTGAATTTACATAATAGGAGCCTAACGTTTACACAAATCACACCAATATCCAGCCAGCTCATAACTGCTTCAACCACCTTTTCCACACAGGGAGGGGTCTCAACCTGTGAGCCCAAAATGGCTCCCAACAGGGAAGGAAAAATTTTCCTTCTATATCTAGGTTCTTTTGGCTGATCTCTTAATTACACTGACATAGGACAGATCAATAGGAGAAAACAAATCCAATTTCGTACATGTGGGAGCCCCAAAGATAAGAGACTCAAGGGCAAGGTGGTTTATATGCCACTCTGAGCTAAGGAGTGGGATGGGGTTGGGGCTTCAAAAAGAAGGAAGACAACTCACAGGAAGATGGGAAGAGCAAACGTTTCGGTAAACAAATATCAGTCACGCGGTGCAAAGACAGTGGGACACAGGGAGGACTAGAACACGCAGGCCTGGGAGCCCTCCCTAGTAATCAGACATGTCTCCATCTCCACTGACACGCCCCTAATTAGCTTACTGTTCAGCGGCTTATAGAAGATTTCATATGTGTCAGAAAAAATCATCAGAGACTTAAAAATGGACAGCAGAAATTATTGGGTCCCGGCCTTCGTGAAGCGCTGGGCATTGCCTGGCACGCCCTCTGGGGATTATCCACTGTTGTAGGAATGGGCACCTTGGACTGACTTTCGATTCACGGGGCTATTCCAGAACTCTGTGATGGTAGACGTTAACTTACAAACAAATGATCATTACGCAAGCGCTTCTTGTCTACATCAGTGCAAAGGAGTTTGTGTGGTCGAGATGTAATTCTGCCCAGGGCAAGAGATGACCCCAAACGCTAAGCTTTATCGCACTCTAGGATATCAACCAGCTTGGCATCTGTCACCAAGTTGATTTCAGCCTTTCCGACTGTGGGTTGTCTATTCTTCCCACTCTCCCCGGAAGCATTTCTATCAGTTTACTCATTAACTAGGGACACACACGAAACTTTTGACATCGTGTTCATACTATATTGGTTTAAAAGTCAAGTTTTAAGGTTTTTAAACAAGTTTCAATTGCTCAAGTAATCTCCACACTCAACATAAGGCTTGAACCTACAACCTCAAGGTCAAGAGTGACAGGTGCTACCAACTGAGCCAGCCAGGCGCCCCAATGTTTTGGCTTTTCACCTGATCGATAACACCAATATGTTTGGAGAGTTTAAAAGAGAGAAGGAGAAAGAGTCCCTGCTGAGATGTCAAGGGCATCTTGACAGAGCACATGACCCACGTGGGGAGGCGATGGTTAAGTCTGAAAAAACTTTAATTGGCAGAAAGGAGGACTGGGAGCCCCTTCTGGGAGTGCTGGGAAGGTAGAACACCACAGTTCAGAAAAGGCCCTGGAGCAGGAATTCGAGTTATTGCTAAACCATCCTAACCCCAGGTCAGTAACTAGAAATGAGAAGGTGACCCGTCTCCTGAGCAACTGCCACTTGTCACTTGGTTTGCTGGGGGGACGGAGGGGGGCGCGGGGGGGTGTCCCTACATAAATTCTTCTTAATCCCTGGAGGGTCTCGAGGCAGGAACTGTTCCCTAAATTTAGGGATGAAGGACGTGTTCGCAGGTGGCCAAAATAATGCAAAGCAATCAGACACGGCGCTTTTGTGAGCGATGGGGCTTCAGCCAGGACCCTCGCCTTCCCCACTGCTCTGCGTCTCCTTTAGGTTCCTCTGCGAAGACGAAGACGGACACCAACCCAAACCAAACGGCTCCCTCCCCCGCCCTGCACACTAACTAGATCTTGGCACAGCTGTTGGCCTGTCGGGCCTGCATGTTTGGGGGGGTCCTCGTGGGAAATGAAAGGTTTCCGAAGGCCATTAACTGAGGGGACTAACTAAAAACACTTCTACGGGGCAGCATGAAAAGTGAACATTGGTCGAGGCAGAAACAACTTCTTTTTCCAACTCAGGAGAGATTTTAAAGCCAGTCCTCGGGGCCCTCCTGTTTCTCTGTGTCCCGTGTCGGGTGTTCTGCGTCCCCCCCGCGTCACACCCCTTCTCGCCCCGCAGGCGGAAGGCATGCAAGGGGAGGGGAGAGCGGAGCCCGGCGGGGCGCGCGGAGACCTTGCGGAGGGGCTCCGAGGGCCGCGCAGGGCTCCCCGGCGACCCCGGTCGGACGAGGCGAGACGCCGGAACACCGCCGCGCCCCGGGGCCCGCTCCCCGCAGGAAAGCTCGTGCCGGCGCCGGGGACACCGCGGCCGCGCCCCCGCCCGAGGCGGGTCCGGCGGGAAGGACCCCGGGACGCGCGCGCGTCCGCCCTGCGGCTCCGCGCCCTGCGTGCGCCCGCGTACCTTCTGGAAACGGAGCCCCGCCCCCTTCCTGCACGGAAGGCCCCGGGTCACCGACAGGCCCTACCCGGCGAGCCCCGCGGTGTCAGGACGGCCGAGCGGTCTACGGCGCCAGCCTCAAGCTTCGCCTCCCCGCGCTGGGACTTCTGGTCTCCGCTGGGGCTTCTGGTCTCCGCGCGGGGACCGTGGGTTCGAATCCCGCTTCTGACAGCAGCCGTTTTGCTTCTGGCCTCACTCCTCCTCCTCGCCCTTTGGTCCCAGGGCTCACTCCCCGCGACCCAGGGGCCAGACCAGGGACTTAGGTCAGCGAGCAAGGAAGGAGTGCGTGAGCTTGAAGCAAGTTCACCCCTAAGGCAGGTTGGGATCCTGGAAAATTCTCCGCTTTCCCCCGCAGAGAGGGAGTGAAAGCAACAACCCTGAGAGGCGACCTGCTGCTTTGTGTTTTTACAGTGGTGAGAAAGATATCCAATAAAAGTAAATACATACGTTTCCTGGGGTCGCCTTTTGCCTTCCAAAATAGTATCGGAATGCCTAATGTTGCTGCCGCCGGGTGCAGTAAGAAAGGACACACTGGGGAAGGTGGCAGATACTCCGAGCCTCGCCTCCGCTTCTTCTGTGAAGCTGCGTAGCCGTTTCCTGGCAAGAGGGAGGCTCAGAGCCCGGGACCCCTGGCCTTCCGGCAGCTCGGGGTCCTTTCCAAAGGGAAGCGAACTTTGCAACATGACTTCTATTTTATTTTACTTTTTAGGTTTCCCTATCTAGCCCGAAATATCCTGGGGATGCTTTGAGACACAGAAAGAACCCTCGATGACAGAAAAATAAGCAGTCCCAATTCAGAACAATGGCTGAAAAAAAAGATAAAAATGGAGAAAGGAGAAAAATAATATAGAATTTTATTATTTCAGAGGGAAGGTGGAGCAGGATAGGTTGCTGCTGGTACATTTGTAGAGGTGGGGAGACTGTAAAACTGGAACCAATCATCTTGGGAAGGGGAAGGAAGACTTTGAATTCAAAGAAGTAAATTAATCACCCTTGGCTGTCCATGCCTCATTCCTGTTCGCAGCCCGTAAAAGGTTACTCTCAGTTTTACTTTGTTGCATTGTTTGCCCTGTCCTGCCGGGTTAGCCGACCTTTTCTTCTGTTCCAACGCATAGATAGATCGTCTCTAAGGTATTTAATATTATTCTTTAGAAAAGAAGCTGTTCTCCTGCACAGCAAAAGAGACGATCAGCAGAAGAAAAAGGCAATCTACAGCATGGGAGGGACATTTTGCAAACCGTGTATTGGATAAGGGGTTCATATGCAAAATTTCTAAAGAATTCATACAACTTAGTAACAAAATAACGGCCAATCTGATTTAAAAATGGGCAGAGGAACTAAATAGACATTTTCCCAAAGATGATGCCCGCATGGACGAGAGGTAAACGAAGTGCACAATGAGATATCACCTCACACCTGTTAGAGGAGCCGGCCTCGGGAAGACAAGAGGTAACAAGTGCGGGGGAGGATGTGGAGGAAAGGGGGCCCTCGCGCTCTGCTGCTGGGGGTGCACACGGGCACATCCAGTGCGGGAAACAGCAAGGAAGCTCCTCGAAAAAATAAAAATAGAACTATCATATGGCATAGAAATCCCACCTCTGGGTATTTATTCAAAGGAAAATAAAAACAGTATTGAAGAGACATCTTCGCTTCCATGTTTAATGCAGCAGTATTCATAATAGCCTAGATACGGAAGCCACCTTTGTCTACGTATCTTATACATATATAATAGAAGAGTATTCGGCCATGAGAAAAAGAGGAAATTCTGCCATTTGAATCAACACAGATAGACCCTGAGTATATTATGCTAAGTGAGATAAGTCGAAGAGAGAAAGACAAATACTACATATAGGAGATAGGTGGAATTAAAAAAAAAAAATTGTGACAGCAGAGAGTGAAGTGGTGGCATCCAGGAGCCCGGGGTGGGGGGCGGGGCTGGGAGAGATATTCTAGGGTGTCTATTTGCAACTAGTAGGTAAGTCCTGGAAATCTAACACACAGCACAGTGATTATAGACAACAAAACTGTGTTATAAACATTAGAATTGTCGAGAAACTAGGTCCTGGTTGTTCTCAGCACGAAGACATGATAATCAGGTGGCCAGCTGGAACTCTGTTGGACACCCGAAGTGTGACATGATATTGTGTGTCAGATATATCTCTATTTTGAACACCGAAAAACAATGCTCCAAAGACTCTCGTAGGCCAGGCCAGCGGCGGAGCTGAGCTGGGGTCCCACCGAGGTACATCCCTCCCTACCGGAGAAGCTGCTGAATAGTAATTCATAGCTACACAGGGAGACAAACTCATTCAGCAGCAAAGCTGCAAAAACCTAAGACCTGAATTTTCAGACCAAGATCTTGGCCTATGCAGAACCTCATAAGTTGCATTTTTCTTACCTTCAGAAAATGAAAGACATCTACATCACGTGATTCTGAGATACAGCCTCAGAGGGGAGCCGTTAACCGTTGGCGTATTTGAAGGGCAGGGCCAAGTCTCTGCGCTCGCTGACCTACGGGCTTTCGCTCTCAGGGTTAACCAGCGGTACCGCAGACTTTGGGACAGATTCCTTTCCGCATGGGGACTCAGTAAGGCTCTCCACAGTACACACCCCTCCCGCGGGCGGGTGACTGGTCCACCGGCGCACACAGATCCAGTTTCTGGGAAGAGGGGAGAGGGTACAAACGTCCCTGGAAACACCCCAGTATTCTCTCAGGAGGGAGTTTTCGTTTGTAGGCTGGTAGTTGGCCGCGGGCGGCTAAGGGGAGAATTTTGAATCCAATAGATAGATGGAGGCAGGAACAAAACAGGACGTGTCAGAAGTGGGATTCGAACCCACGGCCTCCATGCGGAGACCAGAAGCCCCGAGCGCGGGAAGCGGAAGCTTGAGTCTGGCGCCTTAGACCACTCGGCCATCCTGACACCGCGGCGGTGGAGCTGCCGAGTCCCCTACTTCAGGCGCTTCCGCTCGTGCCCCGCGGCTCGGCGCGCGCGGCGTCCTGCGGGAAGACCGTTCGGGGGACTCGCGGCCGAGGCGGGAGCTGCGAACTCAGAAACGCGAGCGCAGAGGGCCCGGAGCCACGCTCCACCTCTCCCTCCCGCGCGCAGGCCGCTGCCCCGCGGGGTCGCCTGGCCCTCCTTTCTCTAGAACTCTCCGATGCTTTTCAGGAAAAATGGCCCACCTTGGGTGGCAGCAGTTATTCTGAAACATGTTTGCCTTGTGGCTGAAAAAAGGCGTGCCACTGACTGTGAAAGTGAAATAGCCAAACAAGAAAAGAAAAAACCTTGTTGCGTCTACTGTTATAGGATCAAACTGTGAAAGAGAGAAGCAATTTAAAATTCCGATAGAAAGGAGTAGCGACAGGTTTCTGTCGTCAGACCGCAAGGGGCTAAATGTATACAGCACACTTACGTCTGTAAGACCTCACTTTTAAATCTGCAATTTCTTCATCTATTACTCTAAAACCGCATGGGAAATATATTTTGTGAAAGTTAGGTTATTATTTGTAGATTTTACTCTTTTTAATGTGATTATATTTCAGCAGGGCAATGACAACAGTATCCAAAATTAAGTGCATATTTTAATATACACTCAATATACATTAGTGCATATGTTTAATATACATTTAATATACGTTACTGCATGTGTTGAATTTTTGCACTAATGCTTAGTATACCTGTTTGAAGTCTATGTACATATTTTCTGTGGGATGACAACTTCTGAATACAGGTTTAAAATATCAGAGATACTTGATATTATTTTTTGATATTATTATGATATTATTATTATTTTGAAAGTCCTGTGATATGGAATTGCAGCTGAAAATATGCCATAATCCAACTGTCTTTCCTACATGGGTTCCCGCACAGCACAGTCCTGGGTGGTGTATTTCCTGACACCTCTTTGTTATTAATTTTATTTTCCCAAGTTTTTCTTTACAGGTTCAAGGGAAGTTGGGTAAGTGAAATCTGAAATAGTAGAGGCTTCTGAGTCCAGCCATGAGAACGCCTGTGACAGATGGTATTTTCCAAAGATGGCCGCACCAAGGTATTTCATGTCACCTGCTCTTCCTTTGAGGCGATTTAGACACGCGTCCTTCCGAGGGTAGGGGACCGTGTTCCATCTCATTGGCTGTGGGTAGCTCTCTGGTGCTTGGAACTGATGCTCCTGGACTCCCAATGCTAGCTCACCAGTGCTTCCAACAGCGTTCCCTCAGGATGTTTGTCCTCAGAGCCCAGCCGCCATGCTGCAGGGAAGCCCAACTTGGGCCACAGAGAGACTCCCTGCAGAGGGGACCTGAGGTCTCCAGCCTGCACCAGCGGCTGCTGCCCGACATGCGGGAAATGGTCCCTCGAGTGATTTCCTGCCCCCGCTTCACAGTCCTCCAGCAGGGTCTCCAGAAACCAGGAGCAGAGACATCTGTGTCCTCGGCGCTCTGCCCAGATTCCCAGCCAAGTCTGGGAGAGAATAAATGAGAGCTGTTTGTCAGTGAAGCCCTTAAGGTTTAATGTGATTTTCTGTGTGGTGAAGGTCGGTGTGTAGCAGCCTTGGTCCAGTCAGGAGAGAGACACTGCACAGTAATTTGACAGGAAAAGTTGTTTATTTGTTTACTTATTCTTCAAGTCTTCTTGAGATATGTGTGACCTATCACACTGTGTAAGTTTAAGATGGGCAACATAATGATTCGATATAGGACTATAGGGCAAAAGGACCACCATGGTAACTTGAGCCAACATCCGTCACCTCACATTGTGACAGTTTTTTCCTTGTGATGAAGACTTTTAAGATCTACCCTGTCAGCAATTTTCCAATACATATTTCAGTCCTGCTAACTAGGGCTGACGTGTTTTACATGATATCCCCAGAACTTGCGTATCTTATAATGAACAGGGCAAGTGTTAATGTAAAAAATTATTAACTAAAGGGAGGCTGGGAGGAAGAAGGAATTGGCCAGGACAAAGTAAAGAGGACTCTGAAGACGTTGAGAATAGCAGGCTTAGAGCAGTCACCACTCCCAGGGCTGAGAAAGCATCTCAGGAGGAGAGGGCTGAGGAAAAGCCCGGAAGGATGAGCCCTCTGCCCTCACCCCACCCTTAGCTAGGAGCCACACTTTGCTGTGGAGGACACAGTCGTGGCTCACTCAAGACCAGAGAAATCCCTGTGGTGGGGTGCTGGCAGAACTTGCTAGAAATCTGCCCTCTGGAACTTGCTGGAAATCCACCTTCTTGC
Organism: Paguma larvata; assembly: GCA_030068075.1. Taxonomy (NCBI): domain Eukaryota; kingdom Metazoa; phylum Chordata; class Mammalia; order Carnivora; family Viverridae; genus Paguma; species Paguma larvata. The sequence goes on from CM057829.1 coordinate 25,382,785, forward strand.
TTTTCTTGGAGAGGTCTCTCACTGAGGGCACTCGAGGAGGATGCCAGGGGAAGGTGGGGAGGCTGGAGCCCCAAGGTGGGGGTGTTGGGGGGGAGGGGCAGCCTGTGGGAGGTGGGGTGAAGCCAGGCCTGGTGCAGGAGCCAGGCCCTGGGGCGGCAGCAGGCCCAGAAACAGGTGGGAACCAGGACACAAAATCACCTCCTCAATGACTCTCCACCGTTCTCTGCTGACAAAGCCTCACTGCCAGTTGGCCAAAGAAAATTATTTAAAGGATTCATGTCCATTTCCACAAAGAAGGCAAAAAGGGAGAATTTGGGACGGAGAGGCAATAAATTCAGAATGGCTACAAGTAATGCAGAATTTGTTACCCGAAAATGAGACCCAGTCCTAAAGCCTGTGACCTGAAGACTGGGCGGCAGGCAGGGACCGGAAAGACCTTGGGGAGAACGGTACTGAGAAGTCCCGAAGACGGCTTCTTCCTGTTGCCAGTCATGGCGCCTGAGCCCAGAGTCAAGGACACTAAAGGAGGGGGAGGACAAACGCCGTTAGAAGCTGGAGAAGGGGTGCCTGCCCGCACGCTCAGTAAAGCATGCGACTTCTGATCTTGGGGTTCTAAGTTCGAGCCCCACATGGGCTGTAGAGATTAATAAAATATTAAAAAAAAAAAAAAGGCTGGAGGAAAGGAGAGCACGGTTGTCTAACGGCAGAAGGTTCCCCAGCACCGTTACTGTGGTGAATATGAAAAAGCAGAAAATGTCCTTGCAATTTGGAGGTTCGGCTAAGGACCTTTGCAGGCAGTGTTCTGCAGGTGTCACCTGGCTCCTCCTAGATGCTGACGGGTAAAGTGAGGCACAAGAGACACACCGAAGGGACAATGGCTGACTGTGAAGGAGCCAGGACTTGCTGGATATTCAGCAATAAATCTGTTCCTCCTTGCCGGCTTCTCCAGACGACAAGGTTACAACTAAGAAAAGTCTTCCAGGACAACATGGTCTAAAGAGGAAGCCAAGGATGCAACTGTGAAACCTTGGGTCACATCCCAGAAAGACTTCAGGTGGCTTCTCAGCGGACTCGGGAGCCAGGGAGCTTCCGAGACCCTGGCCCTGGGTGCGAGCCGTGTACTGAGCGGCCCACAGACGGACTGTCGACCAGAGCCCTACGCAAATTGCATATATACTTTTTGAGAATCAAAACCCATGTAGTAATTGTTTTAAGCCCTTGATTTGAGGGGTAATTCGTTATGTAGCCATAGTAACTGAAACAATAGTAATGGCAAATACAATAATATGACAATTAAAGGAACGAGACAAAAAAACAAAACAAAACAAAGAGAAATCCAAATAATGGAACTCACGCTGCAAGTCAGACTTCGAGAGCTCGTGTTCTCCTGTATTTGACGTTCCATATTGTCCGGGGTCAGCACACGCCGCCCGCGGGCCGACCCCCGCCCGCTGCCCATTTGCGCGTGGCCTGTGAGCTCAAATTCACATTTCAGAACAGCGGAAAATCTCAAGGGACCATTTCATGACCTGTGAACATTACCTGGAATTCTAATTTCAGTGTCGTAAGTACAGCGCCGTAAGAACACAGCCGCGCCTGCCCCCTTGCGGAGTTTTAGCTGCAGTCGCGGAGCGGAGTAGTTGTGACAGGGACCGATGCCCGCAAGGCCTAACGGGTTTACCGGCTGGGCCTTTACTGGCAGAGCTTCCCGGCTCTGGATCTAATCCGCCGTCCGCGGTTTTTATTCTGGCGCACTGGTGACTGGGTTCTTTGTTGTTCTTCTCGGGGAAGGCCAGAGCTTCTGTTTCTTTTCTGCTCTTCGTTGTTCATGTCCTATCAGAGGAGCGAACCAACTCCGGGCTTCTCGGGCTAACGATTTCTCTCTGTTCTAGATCAGCCTCCGCCTACAGACAAGCACGGCCTGGGCTGGGCTGGGGGGTAGGTCTGGGGCCTAGAAGTCGGTGAGAGGCAGAGACGGAGCACATTTCTTGCCTCCGCCCAGGCGTGCTCTCCTCCCTTTCCCTCCTCCCGAGAGTGGGAAGCCTCTGGCCACGTGCCCCTGGCGGGCCACACTCTGCCGTCGTGTCTCCTTTGCGGAGTCCCTGACGCTCTCTCCCGCGACCGTCTCTCCCACGCCCTTTGGGACCCGGTTCCCGTCATTTACGCCCAGCTAGACATGTGTCTCCACCTTCTCGGCTCCTGCTGCCTCCTTCTCATCCCATAAAAGAGGCGGCGAGAGCGTTCGGTTCAGCACAGCTCACCGCTAGGGATCACCAAGGCCAACGGAAGCCACGTTGGGAGTCAGTCGTAAGGAGAGGCGTCCTGGGTCCCAGTTGGGTCCCGTTAGCCAGCAAAGCGGCTCCTACAAAATCAGCGTCTTCTCTCTGCTTCGTGTGTGAACTCCCAGTCCGGGGCAACTAACCCGCTGCCCGCCAGCCCAAGGTCACACAAAGGGGCGTGGATACCGTCGGTGGATACTCTGTGGAGGGCGAGTGACCACGAGGACATCAAACTGGACGCAGCCGCTCGGAGTGTGGGCGGCAGACCAGCACGGCTCATAAACGTTCGCCCCCCCCGTTTGCTGTGTTCCAAGGTAGGGAGCTCGTGCCAGACGTCAATCGTTGTATCAGTGAGCAGCTTGCTCAGGTTCCGTCGAGGGATCGCCTGTAGTGACAGCTCCTCGGGGACGGCGGGAGCGCATTTAATTACATGCGGGAGCAAGCTTACCTCTCTGTGGCCCGCGACTCGTGTTCCCCGCCTGGCCACTCGGCCCGTCCCTGGTGTTAGGGGAGCATTCCAACGCTCCCGCGTAAGGCAGGATCGCGCATTTAAGAAAGAGAATCCATCCTATTAGGATAATCAGAATGAGATCTCCAAAGCGTTATTTGCGTAGCTCACAGGGTCCCCTCGAGAAACAGACTTGGTTGTCTCCCCAGCAGGACCGATGGGGCCGGGAGATAGCGCGCCACAGCCTGGGCTGCTGTTCGGGATGAAGCCACACGCCCGTGACACTGTCTCCAGAGCCAGCCTCACTTCACAGAAGAGCTGCCTTCCTCAGACCGGTCTGCTTGGGCTGCGTCTGGCAGACAGGACAGGCCCCAGACTTCGCGGCAGCTGGTGGCCGACAGATGCAACGGCTGTCTCCCCAACATGGGCTCATTCAGACTGTTTAGAGGTAAATATTACTTATCAGCTGCTCAAGCTTCAACCTACCCGATTACCCGAGGTCTGTACGAGACGGAGGTTCACGGCTCGACCGACCCGACCTCACCCCCGTCCCCGAGGTTCCAACATCAGAGCGCAGACCGTTCTTCATTCGCCCATCAGACCCACTCCCTGCCCTGCCCTGCCCTGGAGGCTGGGCCGGTTGGGCTCTCCTGCCCACTCCCCCCCCCCAGCTGCTGTTCGCATTCAGCCAGTGGAAGCTACTGGCAGATGTGAGATGACCAGAGAGAAGTAGAGGTCCCCGATGTCCCCTCTTGAACACAACCCTAACTTTGGAGCTCACCCCGATGGCTGCTCTGAAAACACTTGTTGAAACAAAGTCCAGGGGCTCCTGGGTGGCTCAGTCAGTTAAGCACCTGACGCTTGGTTTTGGCTCAGGTCATGATCTCACGGTTCATGAGTTCCAGCCCCACATCAGGCTCCGTGCTGACAGTGCAGAGCCTGCCTGGGATTCTCTCTCTCCCTCTCTTTCTCTGCCCCTTCCTGCTCACGCTCTTTCTCTCTCTCTCAAAATAAATAAATAAACTTTAAAAAATAAAAACAAAAAAACCCAAAAAACAAATTCCAGTTAGGCAAAGATTTCCTACATTAGAAGGAGGTACAAATTACTGACAACAGTCGGGAACAGTTCATTGTCTGGGTTAGTATCACAGAGTCAAAGGGCCGGTCCTACATTTACGGAATTCCGAATCGTCTGGCTACTCAAATCACATTTGCCGTAAGTCAGGCTGAACCAAACGCAGAGACATAGGACTCTCGTATTTTTAGTTTTTAGAGCTGAACAAGCATTACGACCTAATTAGAGAGGGCTTTAAACTTTTTTTTTTAACGTTTATTTATTTTTGAGAGACAGACACAGCATGAGCAGGGGAAGGGCGGAGAAAGAGGCAGACACAGAATCTGAAGCAGGCTCCAGGCTCTGAGCTGTCAGCACAGGGCCCGACGCGGGGCGATCATGACCTGAGCTGAAGTCAGCCGCTTAACTGACTGAGCCACCCAGGCGCCCCTAGAGAGGGCTTTAAACATGAATTCAAAGGTCACCTGGGGGTCACCACTCAGCTGATGTGTTTCCTTCCAAGATTTTCTGTGCAAGGTATTTAGAATAAAATCATGACCGTATCACGTAATTTCGTACTCAGCTTTTTTCACTTACTAGTATTTTATGGCCCTCCCCACATTAAATATAGCTTTCTTCTAAAACTCTGTAAGAGCCATATGCTCTTCGCCATGGATCTGTAGTCCCTTAGTGCGGTGTTAGTAAGTGGAGGGTGTCGAGTCCCAGCTGGAGACGCGCGCCTGGGGGAGGGGTGGTTCAGGGCACCTTTGGGAATGTTGCCAACAGATTTAGGGCCCTGACGGTGGCAGGCGTCTGTCTCCTCCTACTTCCCATCCTTCCCGTCTCCCTCCCACTGTATTCTCCTCTTCCTGTCCCGTTTTCTTACTACGTCCCCTTCTTAAAAAGTATTCTTTAATTCTCACGCAGAGGCCATGCCTCAGTTATCAGAACCTGGAGGTCAGTTCTGCCTCCCCCCCCCTCCCCCGATGTCTTACACGGGAGTCCCCCGCAAGGCTCGGCTGGCGCTGGGAGAAAGAGCGCTCTCTGGGCTCGTCCCTTCTAGAACTGTGGTTTCTTGCAGGCCCTGCAGAGTGGCAAACACACTCGCAGTATGACTGTCTTTGCAGGAAGAGAGTCTGTCGCGCAGGCCCGGTGTGGTAGAGACTCACGCGCAGGCGGGGCTGCCTCCAACTCCTGAGAACTCGGGGAAAGACGAGGAGCCTCCGCAGAATCCAGCCCATAAGGCTCACCTGTTGGTAAACGCTGCGTTCAAGGAACGCACAAGCCTCTGTCTCTGCAGACAGGGGAGGGCGGAGAGCCCGCGGCGATCACTTGAGATCATTTAAAAAATAAAACACCAAAAAAAAAAAGTTCAAGTGATTTCTCTGAACCTGTGTGTCATTGACGTCATACATTTCTTTAGGTGCTAGAAGCAGGAAGTGAACCCTGTACCTACGTACTGGATGGAATCAGGAAAAAACCGGCAAATCACGGGCTGGTTGGGCCTTTCTGACCCTCCTCGGGCCTGGGTCCCCTTTTCCGATGCTCAGGCGACGACAAGGCGCTTCGGTAGACAGGGCCCTTAGGCGCAGGCAAGTTGAGGATTTGGGAGAATCCGAGCACACTGGCTCCTCCGGGAGGCAGGAGGCAAGGCGCCGAGGAGAAAGCGGTGACGTTGGATCCGTCCTGGCTCTCGCCTTCAAGGCCACGCCCATCCCTTGGTGGGTTTTCCCAGCGCGTGCGTTCGTGGCGCCCCGGGCACGCAGGCAGCGCTGCGCCTGCGCGTGACCGAGCGGGTCCCGCCGGTGGGGCCCTCCGCAGGGCCGGCCGCCCGCCCTGCATGGACGGATCGCACAGCCTCTGCCCTGCAGGTGGAGCGCGTATTCCAGAGTGGGTGTGTGTGTGTGTGTGTGTGTGTGTGGAGGACGCGCAGAACCGACCCCCCCCTTTCTCAACGCCTGAATCTTGTGTTTCTGGGTCGTTTTAAGGGCTGCCTTGGATTCGCCAGCAGTCGAGGCGTGTGGGGTTTTGGTTTGTAATCAAGATGCTCCTGTTGCTGTGTAAGCAGCGACCGAGCCGCGAGAATGCGGGGCGAAGCGGTCCCGGCCGGCCCGGGTGCACCTGCTGCGGGCTTGGGTCGGAGGCTGCGACTGCCACGGAGAAATTGGAAAGGGGCTGAAGGAGCAGCATCAAATTTCTGGCAACTTAGTAAAAATCAGGAACCCAAATATTTGAATATATAATCATCCTTAGGACAAGGAGTTAGATGGCACTTCAGTGAGGCTCCGTAGCTCAGGGGTTAGAGCACTGGTCTCGTAAACCAGGGGTCGTGAGTTCGAATCTCACTGGGGCCTCCAGTATCTGGTGTTTTTTTCACCATTAGGTAATGTTCCCTTGACATCGATAATGTTTCCTTGACCCCGGAATGGAGAACTAGAAATGAATGACTGAAATCTATATTCTGTGTTCTCAGGAAACTGCTGTAAACAAAAGGAGGGAATTCTAAAACTGAAGTTCCTCCTAATAAATGGAAATTCAGCTACCGCGTCACCTGCATTGCTAATAACACCTGATTTTCAGGTGCAGAGATGCTTGAAGCGCCACCACTATCACTACTGCCGGTATAAGCCAGCAGGGAAGCTAGTTTGTATGGACCTTCAATCCCACCCTGGGGTCTGGCTCCTTCGGCCACGGGAGGCCTGAGGAACTGTGTTATAATCAGCCGTCTCATGGCACTTACCCGGCCCGCGCTAAACCTCCCCGCGGACAGCAGTCATATCTGATACTATTGTGTCTCAGAGCCTGGCAAAGTGGGGACCCTCGTCTATGCTCAGCAAAGGCTTCTTGAATGAAGCCCAGCTAAAGACCGGACCCAGAGTGTGGTGACTGCCTGTATCTTAGGAGGTATAAAAATGATCCGAAGGTCCTCAGTCAATTGAGAGGAACAGAGACAGCAACTCAGCCCTGATAAAGATTCCACCGAATCTGTGACTCCTCCTCCTGGCCTCATTTCCTTATCTCGTAATTGGAATTGGCCGCCCCCAAAATGAACACCGGATGTTATCTGAATGGCTTACAAACGATGCTAAAATCAATAACCCACACCGTACTTGTATTAAATAATAATATAGCAATATCTCTAAGCCACAGATACATTTCTCCAAAAAGCACTTTGGATTTTTGAAACAACCCAACACACCTCCCTTTGCAAGGTGTTTGGAAAGTGCAGTATTAACCGTAAAAGACTCATTTGGTTCATTTCATTAAAGTCAGTCAGCTTTTTGCTGCTTCCAGCTGAAGACTGCTGTTCCTCAGTCTTCACGGTCCGTTAGGCTTTCGTGGCTTGCGGACGCTGCTCTCTCTGCTCGAAATACACCCCCGACCCTCGTTCCGGCAAAGTCCTCCCCAGCTTTCGGGATTCGGCTCATCTAGGCGGGCGGTGCTTTTTCTAATGCCATTTGTAGGCCTTTATTATAGCACGTGTATAGGGGCCACTAAATAGTGACGTCTTTTCTTTTTCTTACTAAAATGGCGCTTGCTAGCAGACAGGAAGTTCTGTGTCTGTAGTTTTCGGTCCTAAGGAAACTTACCAGTCAGCAATTTAGGGTAAAAAGTAACACTTTTTTGCTAAATATAACACGCGCTGTTCATGATCTTGAACTCCTCCATCAAGAATAATGCCTTTCTCTCCCAATTCAGAAACAGCCTGTGTTCCAGGGTCGCCTTGCAAACAGGAAGTTGCATGTTGCTGGCTGGGCCTCCTAGCGATCTGGAAATGTCCCGAGGCCGAGTCTGGGGGAACAGAGGGAAGGGAAGGAAAGAAGAGCAGAGGGTGACGAGAAAAACTGCTTACCAGAATAAGAAAAAGACATAAACCACGGCTTCTAATCGTGATTCTGAAACTCCGAGCCCGCTCGCTTGGCACAGAACTAGAGAGAAATGGAGCGTGCCTCCAAACGACAGATCTCTGGTGGAATGAGACCCCAAAATCCAAAGGAGAGACTGAAGTTTTCTTCTGGTGAATTCCTCTTGGCCTCTGTGTGCGAGAAGCAGACGATTGGGACGTCACGGTTTAGTCCCCAGGGTGACCGCTCACCCTCGTTTCGGGTCATAGAAGCCAATGGCTTCCACTGTTTGGGGTGTGTGTGTGTGTGTGTGTGTGTGTGTGTGTGTGTCTCTCTCTCCAGGGTCAAGGCCCAGGAAATGGCGAGATGAAGTTGGTAGCATCTTGCACGGTCACGGTGTGAAGAAGTGTGAAAGATGAGGAAGCCCAAAGAACAGACTTCGGAGAAAAGTCCGCTCGCCAAATCTGAAACTATTTGAGAATTAATTTTTAGAAATCAATGTAAAGCTTTAAAACTTTAAAAAATGTGTTTATTTTGAGAAAAAGGGGGAGCGTGCCTGGCATGGGGGCGCAGGTGCTGGATCCCACAAACCATGAGATCATGACCTGAGCCGAAATCAACAGTCTTATACTCAACCGAGCCACACAGATGCCCCAGGCTTTATAACTTTTTGATTAAAATGTAAGTCCATAAAATGAGACCATAGTGGTACGGACAACTTTCTTTAAATGGAAAGAAACGAAAAGCCTTCCCTTATAATGGAATGCAGTATTCTCTACTAGATCTAAGAGTCAGAAACTCCCCGTTTGAAAACCATAGGTAATTAGTGATCCAGGCAAAACGAATCAATGCATGCTAAAATAATGGGTAATAAGATATTTATTCATGATGAAAGGAAAAATAGTAAGATATGGTTGAAAAACTTGAGACCCCACCTTGACCAAGTGACCAAAGTTCTGATCACCAGTGATGACACAGACTGACTTCGTGACAAGTGGACATGAAATGCTGAGAAGAGCAGAGTCACTTACAGACAAGAGGAAACATTAGCTAAATCCAAATAGACGTGGCTTCCACAAAATGACTGTCCTGGACGCCTATGAAATAGCCAAGACAGAGGAATTGTTTCAAATTAAAAAGGACTAAAATCACATGACAACGAAACCTCACACATAATCCTGGGCCAGATACATTTTTTTTTCTTCAAAAGACATTCTTAAATTTGGATAAATTTAAATAAGGTCTTATTTAATAAATAATATCTTATTTAAATAAGATACAGTAAGATTGTATCAAGCTTAATGTTTTTGCTTTTATCATATGATTATGTTGTGGTTCGGTAAGAGAATTTCTTTCTTCCCGAGGAATATACACTGTTTGAAATGTTGATGGGTAAAGGGAAAACGGTGCCTGTGGCCTCCTCTCAGATGGTTCCTGACAGAAACAAAATAATAATAAGCTACATCTGCACGCACACACACCCACGCAGGTATGCCGAGATGGAGAAAATGATAAAGCAAATATGATAACGAGATAACGTTTGGTGGATCTGGATGAAGAGTGATTCGAATTCTTTCTGCTATATTTGCAAACTTTAATCTATAATCTGAAACTATTTCAAAATAAGAATTTCACTAAAAAATACCTTGAAATAATCCTGAACTCTTCTGCCGTACTCAGTTTGTCGCATATCCTTCCTACTCCTTTTTTTGTTTTTTAACATTTTTGTTTATTATTGAGAGACAGAGCGTGAGCAGGGGAGAGGGAGAGAGAGAGGAGACAGAATCTGAAGCAGGCTCCAGGCCCTGAGCTGTCAGCGCAGAGCCCGACGCGGGGAACAAACTGCGAGATCATGACCTGAGCCGAAGTTGCGCGCTTAACCGACTCAGCCCCCCGGGCGCCCCCCTCCTACTCTTTTTAAAACAGACACAGTCTAACCACTTGCGCCTCCCTCCAGACCCCCTTCACTGGTTCAGGCCGCTTCCATTTTTTCAAAATGTATTTTTATATTTTTTTGTATTTCAATATTTTTTTAAGTTTATTTATTTTTGAGACAGAGAGAGCATGAGCAGGAAGGGGCAGAGAGAGAGAGGGAGAGAGAGACCCCAAGCAGGCTCCATGCTGTCAGCACAGAGCCAACGTGAGGCTTAATATCACTGAGCCGTGAGATCATGATCTTGACCTGAGCTGAAATGGATGATTAGCCAGCTGAGCGCCCCAGGCGCCCCCAAGTGCCCCCAGGCGCCCCCCACCCGTCTTCTTTATCTGGGTTATCTCGGTGTGTCCTGCAGTCTCCCTCCCTCTGCCCTTGGCCCTCTTGAATCATCTCTGAACGGAGCAGTCACCAGGTGGCTCGGGAGATCCTGTCACCCGCTCACCCACCTGCTCAAGCCATCCGAGGGCAAACTGTCGGAGGAGAAATCAAACTCCTCGCTACTATCGCGGTGACCATCGCTATTCAATCCGGGACACTCCTGAGAACGAAAACCGCATGGTTAATAATCGCTGGAGAACGGTGCGCATTAACGGGGCTGTGCGGTCACCTCGATCACAGAACCCAGCGTGGCCCCCTCGGCTTCTCTACTCTCCTATCGCTCTCCCCCCTCACCCCCCCCGATTGTGCTGGCGCCGCTAGAGGGGCCTTACTGCTCCCCCAGGAGGGAACCCACAGTCTTCTCCCTCGGGGTTCTCGGAGGGATTGCGCCCCCGCCTGGAAGGCTCTGCGGGCGCAGCCGCTGGGGGCGCAAGTTCTCAGCGCCCTGAGGTCTGCGCTCCGGCTTGTTCGCGGCCTTCTTGGCCCCCCCCACCCCCGCTACCACGTGACGCCCTCCCCCAACAGCAACACCTCGCTTCTCTGCCTTATTTGTAACATTGATTTGTACACCTACCAAAACAAAACAGAACATCTAGGTTAGTGGTTCACCTCGTATGTCACCCGTATTCGTGTTAGAGTAAAAGCTAGGTGAGCACGGGTATTTTTGCGCGTCAGATACGATCATGTATCTGTGGCTTCTACAAGAACGCCCAGCACGTAGTAAGCAGGCAGGAAGCGTTTCCTGAAGGAATTAAAGAATGTATCCTATTTTAATAAAAAAAAATGTTAAATTTAATGGGTTTATACTTATTTGTATTTATAATGAATTTACATTTCTTTACGAAATACAAATTCATGAATGATATGAGCAAAAATATAAAAGCCTCATTAATGCGGCTTCGTGTTTTGGGGAGTGACTGTTATTCTCACTGTTATTATAGGTTTGTTTTTAAGTGTGGTGTTTTCCTTTGCTGCCAAAATAGAGAGAGAAGGAGGGAGTGGGGGGAGAGAGAGGGGCATTACACAGATGAGTGGCAAGTCCCTCAGCCCTCCACCGGACACGGAGTCACCCTGAGAAGCATATTTTGCTACTTCTCTCCGTACTCGTATCTGGGTGTCCCAACACCCATCCCCGCTTCGCGGCGCCCGAGGCCGAATCTAAAGTCCGTTGCTCCGATGGTTCTCTGATTTCTAGAATCCACCCTTGCAATACACTCTCACCCATGGGGCTGATGAAAATGAAAATATAGAAACTAAATACACTGAAAGGAGACTGACCTCTGTCAATGGACACACACACGGCTCCTCCCCGTCCGCGACGCCCAGCTGGGAAGCCAGGAGTCAGGTGTAAACCGAAGTGCAGAGGGCTCCGAAAGGTGTGGAGAGGAGGGAAGACCGAGAGGCCTCGGGACCCAAAGCACGGCACGCGGGGGCACTGCCTGGGTGTTCATGATGGGGTTTCATACATGCGAGATTGGGGGCTGGAGAGGCCTGCTGGGTGAAAGCTCATATGTAATACAGCAGTAAATATATATATAGAGAGTTGACCTTGAACCGCGTGGGGGGTTAGGGCCACGGTCCCGTGCAGTCAAGCATCCAAATAGAACTTTTGATTCCCCCAGAAACTTCACTACTAATAGCCTGTTGTTGGCCAGAACCCTTATCTATAACAACTGACCCCCTTTTGTATCGTGTATTCTTATAACGGGGTAAGCTAAGGAAATGTCATGAAGAAAATCGCAGGGACGCCCGGCGGGCTCAGTCAGTAGGGCACGGAACTCTTAGGCCCCATGCGGGACATAGAGATTACTTAAAAAATAAATAAATAAATCACGAGGAAAGGAAGATACGTTTACAATACTGTGCTATATTTACAGGAAAAAATCTGCCTATGAACGGACCCGCGCAGTTTAGACCTCGCTGCTCAAGGATCAGCTGTACGGCCACGGCGGCCTCTGACCCCGGCTGCGGGCACAGAGCTCCTACGTCCCTCGTAGTTTCCCAAGTGACAAGAGCGCTGGGAGCGTCTTTTGTTCTAATATTCGGTCTTTGGCCTCAGTTCCTGGCCCAGAGCCGCTAAGTCCCTCGGAATCTCCTTGGTGACAGGAGCGTCTTTTGCTCGAAGGTGGGGGGGACTCTGGGTGGGGGCTGGTCACTGGAACCTCGAACAAGCCTGGGCCGGTCAGCTGCCGCCCCCATCCTCCAGGAAGGGGCAAGCGGCTAGAGATGGAGTTAGTGATCACCGTGCCTTCGGGGTGAGTCTCCCTAAATAAACATCCCGAAGGTACAGGCTCCAGAAAACTGCCAGGTTTGTGGCTACAAACACCCAGAAGCAGGAGCCCGAGGGGCCGCTCTGACGGCAGAGGGAGGAGGGAGGGCCGGAGAGGGCCAGCCGTTCTTCCGCCACATCTGCCTCCCCTGAGGGACCCAGGCCTCTTTCCTGCAGGGAGGGGTGCGGGGCGGAGGGGGACGTGTGCAGGGCCCCGGGGTGGGGGGGTGGGGGGTGCATTTGCTGGGAGACTGCAGTCGGCTCCATGCGGCCGACCTCGCAGAGCCGCGCAGGGCAGCGTGAGTGGGGGGAGGGTGCAGAAAGCCAAAGCCACTGCCTGGCCCGCTGCACTTTCGACGGCCCGAAAAGGCCTGCGCGGGGAAAGGAGAGAGCTTTCCGCTGGGGGGAGTTTAAGATTTGATATCGCCCCGTACGGGAAAGCGGGACTGCTGGTTAGTGCTAGCACAGCGAAGTTACTCTGACGCTTGTTGGTGACACAGGCGGGCCGGAGGGCCTCTCTCTCAGAAAGGCTTGTCCCTGCTGTTTCCCTGTGGGGCCGCGTGTGCTCGTGGTCTGTCTCTCACCTGCCTCCGTTCCCACTCGGAGGGGGAGGCGAGAAGGTTCATCTTTCTCCGAGTTTCCTCCTGGGCCCCGGACCCCTGACGGCATCTCAGAGGAACCGAGTCCCGAACGTGGTCAGGACGTTAGCTTCGAGCAAACCCCGGCGGTGCTGGCACCGGTACCCCTGCCTTCCCTGCTTGGTGAAATAACACTTTCTGTCCCCTGGCACTCGCGCTCGATTGGCCCCTGCCCGGGATTCCTTCAGGCACACGTACCCCGGACCTCTTTCCGACATAAGCTCTTCACCCCAAGCCACCAGACGCCCTCTCCTTCCCTTCCCGAGTCTTCCAGACCCTCTGTCGGCTCCACTCGGTCCCCCCCACCGTTCACGCAGCTGCTTCCACTTCCTTCTGGCTCCTGTTTGATTTCCATCTTGGCTGGTCTTCTGGGAGCCCCTCTGGGTCCTCCGACCCGAACTGCTGCGTCATTAAAAACAGTGAGGGCGCCTGGGTGGCTCAGTTGGTTAAGCGGCCAGCTTCAGCTCAGGTCATGACCTCACCGTCTGTGAGTTCGAGCCCCGCGTCGGGCTCTGTGCTGACAGCTCTGGGCCTGGAGCCTGCTTCAGATTCTGTGTCTCCCTCTCTCTGCCCTTCCCTTGCTCACGCTCTGTCTCTATGTCTCTCAAAAATAAAATAAAAACGCTAAGAAAGAAAAAAAATTAAAAAAAATAAACGGTGAGATTTTACTCAAGATCATTGTCACGGGGAGAGACGGAACTCCACTCCGAACACAGCAGAGACGGTTGGAGGGTTACCCTGAGGATGGCTAAGAGCAGAGACTTCGGACACGGGGATTCTTGCGGAAGACAGGCCCCGACTCCAGGGCGAAGGCCGAGGAATCTGATTCTACGTCACGGCTGGGAGAACTCTTACTCGGCGGACTTTGCAGGATTCTTGCTAACCCGGGCGAGGCAGGGGCGCCTGGGCGGCTCCGTCCCTTACGCGGCGGACTCTTGTTCTCCGCTCAGGTCATGATATCACGGTTTCGTGAGTTCGAGCCCCGCATCCGGCTCTGTGCTGACAGCATGGAGCTTGCTTAGGATTCTCTCCCTCCCTCTCTCTCTGCCCCCGCTTACACTGTCTCTGTCTTTCTCAAAAATAAACTTTAAAAAAATAAAGTACAAAATCAGCTGGGTGAGGCAGGCCAAGGACAGGGCCCCAGGCCAAGGCCTCACTGGAGTCTTTGTCAGTCTGAGGAAGAATCGAGAAAAGCTGGACCTACCAGAGTTTTCACCAAGAAGCGAGGAGAGAGCATCTGCAGAGCCGGTGGAAAGAGGCAGCTGGAGAGAGAACGAGGCTTCCTCCTGCTTGCTCCCTGGGGGGTCCGCTCGGCTGGTAATCTGGCGTGCTGAGGTGTTCTGGCGATTAATGCAACGGATGGTGTTTTCCTACAGAGTAACGTCGGCGTTTGCTTGAAGAAATTTGGTAAACCGGAGTTCTGGGTTGCACCACAAAAATCAGAAGCTGCTTTAGTTAGTTTCAAATGAAATGGAATTTATTTATGTATTTGTTTTGAGAGCACGAGAGCAGAAGTGGGCAGAGAGAGAGAATCCCAGGCGGGCTCTAAGGGGCTTAAACTCACAACACATGAGACCGTGACCTGAGCCCAAATCTGCAGTCAGGCTCTCAATCGACCGAGCCACCCAGGTGCCCCTGAAATGGAATTTATTTTTAAAAATGAGGGACACCTGGGTGGCTCAGTCGGTTAAGCCTGTGACGTTGGCTCAGGTCATGATCTTGCGGTTCATGAGTTCGAGCCCGGTGTAGGGCTCTGTGAGCCTTCTTGGGATTCTGTCTCTCTGCCCCTCTCCCGTGTGTGTGTGTGTGTGTGTGTGTGTGTGTGTGTGTTCTCCCTCTCTCTTGTTCCCTGAAAATAAACTTAATTTTTTTTAATTATTTTTAATTTTATTTATTTTTGAGAGAGAGAGCATGAGCAAGGGAAGGAGAGCAGAGAGAGAGAGAGAGAGAAAGAGAGACAGAACCCGAAACAGGTTCCAGGCTCTGCGCTGTCAGCACAGAGCCCCAATGCGGGGCTCAAACTCACAAACAGTGAGATCATGACCTGAGCCGAAGTCGGACGCTTAACCAACTGAGCCACCCAGGTGCCCCAAACTTAATTTTTTTAATTGAACATCTCGTAGAAGACTTTAAAATGGGCCGAAGGGACTTGCGGGTACCCCCTTCAACGGGATTCGGGGCCCCCGGTCCTAGAGACGGCCGGCTTCTGTTGGTGTCGGGGTGAACTCTCACGACTGTGGCAAAGGAAGTCAGCGCGTCGAAAACTGGCGCTAATGCGGTCGCCGCGGGTCTGCAGAGTAGGAATGACAGCTGCGGGGCCAGCCAGCCGCGGGCCTCGGCTGCAGGGCCGCCTCAGGGTGCGGTCCGTATTTCTTCTCTAGGTATGTGTGCTACTCTGAAGCCTCTTTTGAGCCAATGACAACCTCCTCCTTACCGGTTAACGGTGCCCTCATAAATGGCTGAGTTTATTAAAACATTTGAAACGAGGGGGTTCCGAATACATTGTCCCCAAACGCGGCACATTGACGTGTTGAGTATCTCGCGCTGCAGGACCTGGAGGAGATCCAGGTCCAGGAAGGTCACCCCGCCCTCCCCTTGCCCCCCTTCCCCGAGCAGGTCACGAAGCCCCCTCCAGCGGGTCTGCACCAGGAGGGCGAAGACAGGTCCAGAGGCTTCGGGAAGGGTCAGGCCCAAGTACGCTGGTTCCCGCCGCTTTCCCGTTTGCCACGCAGCTCTCTCCATCCCATTGCTCGCAGGGCAAAACGCCAAACACAGACTTAAAGACGAGTTTCCAAAAGCTTCCTCTCCACTTTGACATTCGTCTTCGCTGTTTTTTGGGGGCGGGGCTTGCGTGTACCTGGTCTATTTCCCAGAAAGTTGCGATGCTCTAGTTACTCGTTATTCTTTCGCACGCTCTGCTTGAGCTCGACTAGGTGACAGGAAAGCGGCTCAGCGTCCGGATTCTGCGGACGGACCGACTTGGGGAGGGTTTTCCGCCGCCTTCTCGGCCCCCGGCCCTGCGGGTGCCCCTCCATCGCCTCGTCTCAGCCGCGCACTAGGTGTCTTGTTGGTATAACTTTGCTCCCACCTTCGGACTAAAACACCTTCTCCTAACCACTCCATTTTAAAGCTCTCCTTCCCCCCGTCTCACCGAGGAGAAAGACGCGACGATCAGCGGGCGTGTGGAAGGGGCCAGGCCCAGCAGTGACACAGATGCGCCGAGGACACGCTGAGCGCCGCCAGGAGAGGGTGGCCGCCCTGCTCCCGCCAGCCACCACCGCCCTTCCCTCCGCGGCGTGGACGCAGCGCTCTGCGGTGTGCGGGGGTGCGGGGGTGCGGGGTGCGGGGGGGGGCGGGGGGGTGGGGGGGGGTGCAGGGGCGGGGGTGCGGGGGGGCGGGGGGGGGGGCGGGGGGGGGGTGTGGGGCGGGGGTGGGGGGGGGTGCGGCGGGGGGGGGCGCAGGGGTGCGGGGGTGCAGGGGTGCGGGGGTGCGGGGGGGTGGGGGGGGGGGGGGGGCGCAGGGGTGCGGGGCGCGGGGGTGCAGGGGGCGCGGGGGTGCAGGGGCGCGGGGGGTGCGGAGGGTGCGGGGGGTGCAGGGGTGCGGGGGGGGTGCGGGGGGGTGCGGGGGTGCGGGGACGCGAGGGTGCGGGGGGTGCGGGGACGCGGGGGCGCGGGGGCGCGGGGGTGCGGGGGCGCGGGGACTCGGCGAGGACTGCTCCCCGTCAGGATCGCATCTTCGACAGCTTCGCTTTGTTCCTCCCCCCTATCCCCCCACTGCCTTGCACATGGGGGTCCCATGTGTGTTTCTGAACGAAGGACGGGGATTCGGATTTAACGTTCCACCTGTTCTGTTAGGTGAGAAGGGCACGGTCCACTCGGTGTACCCCGTGTGTTCCCGGGCAGGACACCCACACTGGCCTGCCTGCTCTTAGTCGCCTTCTCCAGGCGGTGCAGGGCGTCCCTCCAGCTCGGGCGTCCCTCACACACACACACTCCTGAGCTGAGGTCCTCCGTCTCCATTCACCTGATGAGACCTTTAATTGTGTGTGTGTTTATTTATTTTGGAGACAGAGAGAGACAGAGAAAGACAGAGCGTGAGACACAGAATCTGAAGCAGGCTCCACGCTCTGTGCCGACGTGGGGCTCAAACCCACTAACCGGGAGATCATGACCTGAGCCAAAATCAGAGGCTAAACCGACTGAGCCCCCAGGCGCCCCTCCAATCTCTCCTAAGGATTCACTAGCGCCAGACTCAGGCGCTCACGACTTGCTGACCCAAAGCCCTTCACCGCAACAGAACTAACTTCCTCTCTGAGATTTGCAGACCACTGGCCTTGAGGAGAGACCAGAATGTTCCCAGACCTCTGAGGCCAACAAGCCTACTTGCCTTAGCTTTCTGATCAGCCCGGCAATGTTTCAGCAAAATGTTTCCCCTTTGCGGCTCACACAAGTGACTTTACTAACCTCCGTCTGTGCTCCTGCAGCCCTAGTCCGCCTTCGCAGAAAGCACGAGTCCTGCTACACGCCACGAAGCTCCCTCGCACGCCCCCAGTGCCGGGGCAACATTGGCAGCCGGCACCTTCCGGTCTGGGCGGAATGAAAATATACTGCAGGCGCCTTTACTCCCTTTGCTGATTCACCCTGAAGTCCCTTAAGAACCCCTGGGCCTGGCGGAAACCTGGGGGGTGGCTTTTGGACCAGAGTCCGCCTCCTCCCAGTTTGCTGGGCTCCTCCATAAAGGTCAGATTCCTTTCCAGTCAAAGCTCGTCTCTTGAGTATGGGCCTTTCAGTCCAGGACGCGCAGCTAAACTTGGGTTCGGTCACATGATCCACGGAAAAGGCACTGACTTTGCTCTCCGCAACAAACATTACCCGCTTTTCCCCATAACCTCAAAGCTGGCTCCTCCACGCCTTTCTCTTCGCCTCTAACTGCGATGGGATTTGGCCGGAGCTGGAAGCCGCTGTGGGGAGCTGCTCGCTTTCCCCCGGGCGTCCTTTGCCTGTACACATGTGAGTGGGCTTCTGTCTGTTTGTCTCCCCCTCGCTCATTGTCCGCAGCAGGGACCTCAGGCGAGCAGTCAGAGGGGCAGCGGGAAAATGTATTTTCCCTCCTTTACAAAGCAAAACGGATCGGTGTTCTTTTTCTTTTTTTTTTTTTAATCAACAAATTTATGTTTTAGACGAGATTTTCAAAATACTGAGCGGAACGTGCTGCGAATCCCTGGGCTGGCGCCCTTACCATGTTAGTTTCCTTCATGGCTGGCCTCAGAGTAATGCTGGCGTTCCAGAGTCAGACACGAAGCCACTCTTCCTATACCACGCTATTTTAAATAGTTAACTGTTAAAAGGGTTCAAAGGATTCCACTCCAAAATATGCCACTTGGGCCTATGCATTATTCTCCGGCAACGAAGAGCAGCAGACACCATCTCTTTACCTGTCCCTGCTCCCACGCCCGCTCAAAGGCCCAAAATACAGTAAATCTCCCCTTTTGTGAAGGCCATTTACATTTACCAGGGAAACTTCCACTAGAAAAAGTATCTATACCAAGAAGAGAGCTATTCCCAGGGACAAATTTATGGGGGGGGGCACTCTTATCTGCACAAAAAGCAACTTTTATTTATCACGCCCTTCCTCCCATACCATGCCGTAATTCGCCTCCTGCCACTCAGAAGCTCCCCACCCTGTGTCTCCCAGGCCCTGAGGTGTTTAAAACGCTATTTCTGCATTTTCACATAGTTAATATGGTCTTTTTTTTTTAAACGTTTATTTATTTTTGAGAGACATAGAGTGAGCAGGGGAAGGGCAGAGAGAGTGGGAGACAGAATCCAAAGCAGGCTCCAGGCCCCCAGCTGTCAGCACAGAGCCCGACGCGGGGCTCGAACCCACAGACCGCAAGATCATGACCTGCGCTGAAGTTGGCCGCCCAACCAACTGAGCCACCCAGGCATCCCTAATATGGTCTTAAAGACCTGTGAGGCGAAGACAGAGCCAAGGTGAAGGGCATTTCCCCGGGTTATAAAAGGACATCACTTTCCTCAAACGGCAAATGAAGTCCAACCAGACCCGCCTCTTTGCCAGGGCAGAATAATGAGACCCTCGAATCATGAATCTTGACTCAAGATGAGTCCACAGACTCATCTTTGTGAGAGAGCATCTGAGCAGTCCCTAGCGTTGCTGTCTGAGGTGACTTTACTCGGACACTTCCGTCGGTACCGAGTTTCCACCGTCTTCCTGGAAAGTAGGTCAAAGACCCAGCGGTTTCCCTGTATTTGTATCGCTCTTACGCAGGGAAGGGAAAAAGGTTTTCCTTGACCCTGGCAGGGTCCCTGGCTGGGTCTCAAAATTAAACTGACAAAGGCAGAGTCACAGGAGGAGAGCAGACGAGTGTACGCGACATAAGGTTTACGGGACCCGGAAGTGAAGGAAACGAAGGCCTGAGGACATGGCGGAGCCTGAGCCCTTTCCCCCCGAGCCTGAGGAAGAGCGGGCCTCCACGCCGCGCACACCGGCGCCGGGCGAGAGGAACAGGCAAGTCTGGCCACCCGGGAGAAGGTGTTTGGACTCCTCCCGGGCCCCCTGGTCTTCGGAGGGAAGGATGGCGCTCTCCTCCGGGCACCGCTCACCCGGAGGCTCATGACCTGCCTCAGGGCTGACGCCGGGCCCCGGCAGAGCCACCTTCCTGCTTCTCACATTTTCTCGACCTCCTTCTGTTTAAAGTATTTAACTTGCCAACTTGCCATATATCGGGGGCGTGTGTTCTGAACCCCATCCATTACAACGTGCCTATGTCCATGCTACTGCTCCCCCAAACCTAGTGTCACATACTACCTCCCTGACCACCGTCAATTCTGTCACGGTTTCTGTCAACCGGGAGCTCGGGGCGGAGGGCGCCTTCACAATGGGATATTTTTAGAAGGATTTCATAAAGGGGCTGTGTGACAAAGGTGCGGGCGGGTTGAGGGGAAGGACCGAGAAGACAGTTACTGACTTGGGGGGGGCAGCCTCCCGAGGGCCCGAGGCAGCCAGGGGAGGAGCGCTGTTGGAGACGAAGGAAAGGCCCACGTGGATGAGCTAGAGCCCCAGGGAGGAGCCCGGAGAGACGGACACGGCAACCTCCGCACCCCCTCGTTCTGATCGCCTGCCGCCGTCCCCAGGCCGACGCCGCGGCCGGGGTCAGAGGGCAGGGAGCCCGCGGGAGGGCCCGGACAGGCCGGCCTTCCGCGGAAGACAAGGCGGAGGCTGGAAGACGGTTATTATTTTTTTACCGTTAACTGTTCCAAGCATCAGCTTTCTACTTTCCCCCGTGCTCCTGACTTCACGCTCTAAGGCCTGTGTTGTGTCCGGACTTGTCTTCTCTGATGAAACCAGCTACATCCCCGAGGACGCCGTGAGTCTTGGAAGTTCCCACCTCTTAAGAAGAGTGATTCCTGAGATCCCGGTTCTTATCTGGATCCAGACCTGGGTCGCAGCGCCACGCCAGCGTCCCTGGGATTTCCACGCGTCCTTAGAGCAGTGCCTGCCGTCTGCTGCTGTCCAGATGGGATGGCCCCTGGAGGGTCAGGCCACCTGTCCCTCTCCAGGACGTGTGTGTGTGTGGGGGGGTGAGGATGTGGGCGGACTGTCTCCGGGTGAGGGTCTTCGGTGGATGACCGCTGGCGATCAGGCGTGACACACGTGGAATGATAGGGTCCCGAGATGGTCTTCTCTCCCCTCCCCCACTGTTCATGTGTCTGGAAGGAGGAACCCGTTGGCAGGTCCAGTGCTCAGTCCTGTCAGGCGGTGTGTCATCAGGGGTAACGGGCGGGCTAGTCTCCCCTTTACACAATCCTCCTCCTACTGCACAGGAATTATTCCATGAAAGCCAAGAGGCTTCGTATCTGGTGTGCACGGACACTGGAACAGCTGCGGTTTCCACGGCGCGAATCACAGGAATCAGCCAGCAGACAAATGCACACAAGAGCTTTTATGATTAAAGGCCCCACGGAGCGGACGAGGGTCGTGGGTGGGCACGATGGCAGGGAGGCAAACTATCTGCCGGGAACCTGCAGGACGGAGGAGGGGGGAGGGGAGAGGTGGGGGAAGGAGAAGGGGGGGCGGTGGAGGAGAGGTGGGTGGAGGAGAGGGAAGTGGGGGTGCAGGAGGGTGTGAAGTGGTGTTAGGGCTTCAGAGGAGGGGAGGGGGTGGAGGAGAGGGAGGTGGAGGATGGAAGGGTTTTGGGGGGGTGGAGAAGCAGGGAGTTGGGGGTGGGGAGGTTGAAGGGGTGGGGTGCAGCGGGGGTTGGAGGGGTTGGAGGGGGTGGGCGTTGGGGGGTTGAGGGGTGGGGGTGGAGGAGCAGGTGGTGGAGGAGGGGGGATGGAGGAGGTGGAGGTGGAGGTGGAGGGGTTTTGGGGGGTGGAGGGGGGTGGGAGTGAAGGAGCAGGGTGTGGGTGGGGGCTTGAGGGTGGAGGTGTAGGGTGGGGGTGTGCGGAGGAGGCGGGTGGGAGTGTAGAAGAGTGGGGGGGTGGAGGAGAGGGTGGGGGGTGAAGGGAGGTGGGGTGGAGGAGCTGGAGGTGGAAGGGGGGATGGAGGGGGGAGGTGGAGGGTGGAGGGGTTTTGAGGGGGTGGAGGTGTGGAGGAGCGGGGGCAGGTGGAGGGGGGGTAGAGGGTGGAGGGGGTTGTGGGAGGAGGGATGTGGTGGGGTGGGGGGTGGAGGCGGGTGGGAACGGAGGAGCGGGGTGGGGGTGGGGGTGTTGGAAGAGGTTGAGGATGGAGGTATGGGGTGTGGGGGTGTGGAGGAGGGGGTGGAAGGGAGTGGGGGTGGAGGGATGGAACGGGTAGAGGGGGTGAAGGGGGTGGAGGGGTGGCGGGGGGTGGAGGAGTGGGGGTGGAGGAGTGGGGGGGTTGGGGATGGAGGATGGGGCGGATGGGGGTGGGGGGATGGGGTGGGGTGTGGACCCCGCCTCGGCCGCTGTGACGCGCAGCACGAAGGAGGAGGGGGCGCGACTCCGGCGGCTCTCCGGCCGCGGCGGGGACTGGGCTGGAGGAGGTGGGGACCCGGCTGCGCGGGGCGCGGGGGCGCGGACTCCAGGCGGCGCCTCCGGGGACGCGCGGCGCGCGGGCCGGCGGGCTCGGCCGCTCGGAGCCCCGGGGGCGGCGGGAGCGTCGCCGCGCAGCGGGCTGTGGGCCCACGGCTCCCGCCTCCGCGGACACCGATCCCTTCCCGCAGGGGCGGCGTCCGGGCGGCGGGGAGGGGGGCGGCGTCCGTCCGCTCGGAGCGGGGCGGCGCGGCGGGTGGGTCCCTGCGTCCCCGCGCCGCCCCCCCGCGCCCCCCGGCCCCCGCCCCCGCGCCCTGCACCCCGCGCCCCCGCGCCCTGCACCTCGGGCCCCGCGCCCCCGCGCCCTGCATCCCGCACCCCGCACCGACCCCCCCCCCCGGCCCCGCACTCCCGCGCCCTGCATCCCGCACCCCGCGCCCAGCGGCCCCGCCCCAGGCTCTGTAGAGCGCGCGCTGGCGGCCCGGGGAAAGCATGCTCCAGTGGCGCAATCGGTTAGCGCGCGGTACTTATACGGCAGTATATGTGCGGGTGATGCCGAGGTTGTGAGTTCGAGCCTCACCTGGAGCATGTTTTCTTCCCTTCGCGACTTGACACTCCTTTTATTCGGGGGCATTTTCCCTCTTCCTCGAACAAAAGCTGGAGGGAGCGGGGTTTGTTTTCCGTGGCGAGACCGCGGATGCGGAGGGCACTCGGTGGTTTTCGAACAGGACGAAAGCACAAACCGGAAGGAGGCGGATTGACTGTCTCCAAGCACATTCGCTTCTCCTGGATCCGGGGACCTTACGGCCACCCTGCAGGGGAGGCCGGGTCATCCTGTCCCCGCTCCTTTCCTTAACGGAATCCGCAGCTCCTGGGACCGAGCAGGGGAGCGGAGCGCCGGGGGCCTGCGCGCTGCGGTTCCGTCGGCCTGGGGGATGGGCGGGGGCCCCCCCGCATCTTGGCTCTGACGCCGCAGGGCGCGGTCGGGTCGCCGGTTTCCACCCGTGCGGTCTCGGGGCCTGTGAGTCGCGCGGGCCGGCCTCCGGCGGTGAGGCACCGGCCCAGGTGGCCGGGTGGGTGCTCCTTCCTGAGGTCATCGGGAAATAGGCGAGGCCGGTTTGCGGAACCGCCTTCATTCTGACGCTCTGTCTGAACTAAATGAGTCGAGCTGGCCCTGCTTCTGTCCAGTCTGTCCCGGGTTTATCCTGTCTCGGGGCCTCCTTCTCTTCGTTCCTGGAATACGATATTCTCTGCAGTTCCGCCCTCCGCTTTCCTCTCGCCTGAGGACACACGGAGTCACATTCTTCCGTGACCTTCGGTCCCTTGACTACAGCGTCTCCGAAGGACCGAGGACTACCCACCCTTTCTTGGGCACCCAGTGCTCTCGCTTGGGCCCAGAGCCCGGCATCCTGCCGACCGCCGCACTTTCGTGACCTTACCCCCTCAGGTCTGTGACAGCAACACGTGGGGAAATGGTCAACCTCAAATCCCCCCGCTCCTGTGCTCCTTATTTCAAATGCGGTCACTTAACGAATGTGGAATGCCTGCTTTCTGCCTGGTCCACGCGGCGCGCCGAGGTTACCGCAGTGAAGTCAGACGAGGGGGCCTCTGTACTCGGGAAGCTCGGTTCTGGAAGGGAGAAGTCCGCCTGAGCGGTTAGAAATAAGTATCCAAGTGGACAACGTGGCGGCTGCTTTCTAGAGAAAACTAAGAACAGGATCAAAGGGGCCGGAGGCAGCGGGGTGCTGCTGGGAGCGCTGCACTGTGCAGGGTGGTGCCGGGCGGCCTCTCGGAGCCAGTGGGCAGGCGCCCGGGAAGTCAGGCCCAGGCCCAGGCAAGAACGCATCCGGGGCCTGGCTGTGGGCGAGGCCCCAGCAGCTCACTCCTGCGCATTTTTCCACAGAGAGCCTCTTCAGTACTTTTTCAAAAGCCAATACCTGACGTGACGTTATATTTGGTACCACTTGGGATTGTGACCAAGGATGTTGGAGGGGCCAGTGTGGAAGTAAGACGCCCAGAGGCCCAGAGAAGCATCTCTTGGGCTCTCCTGTGGCGGGCGGGCTGGTCTCTGATCCTTTGCCCCCACTGTCTCCCCCCTTAACCCCTTTAGGGTGAGACTTTATTTTGTTTTATTGATTCAACTTATTTATTTTAGCAAAATAAAGGTTAAATGTAGATACTGAGAAATGAACAATATTAACAAGGGAGTTTTGTTTTGGCTTGCAGTTTCTTTCACTACGGAATGTGAGGTCAAAAGTCGGAGCAGGGCCGCCGATGAAAAGGCAGCGGTGACCACGGCCTGTCTGAGTCCTGTCTCTCTCTGCCCACGACACTCTCCGTCTGGTCCAAGCGCCGGATTCCTCCTCCTCCTTCACGGCCCAGAAACCGGTCTGATGGTTTCTACCTTCTCAGAGATAATTTGTAGGGCTAAATGCACATTTATCTCATCGTGAGGAAGATGTATTTATCTACAAACCGTCTTTCCTACGAGTTTGCTTATTAAGGATAATTACCGTGACTTGTATTTTTTTTTAACTTTTGATTACATAGTCCATTATGTGACATGTCAAAAATGCTCAAAAATACCTACAGAGTCTCAAAACGCTACAGTAGAAGAAATTCAGAGAAATTCAGAGAAACGGAAGATAAAAAAGGAAGCAGGAAAAAGTAAGGTGGCTTGGATGGGAAGGATGAGAAGGAAAAAAAAATGGGTTTCTGTCGGCTGCTCCAGGTGAAAATATTGGCTATTTTGGACACTGTAACTCATGGTTTTTCTGGAGTCGACATGTGCTTCTGCCCCGGGAGGAATGATTTTTTTTTTTTTAACATTTTTATTTATTTTTGAGAGACATAGAGACAGAGTATGAGCAGGGGAGGGGCAGAGAGAGATGGAGATACAGAATCTGAAGCAGGCTCCAGGCTCTGAGCTGTCAGCACAGAGCCTGACGTGGGGCTCAAACTCACAGACCGCGAGATCATGACCTGAGCCGAAGTCTGCCGCTTAACCAACTGAGCCACCCAGGCGCTCCCCGGGGAGGAATGATTTATGTGCTTGGCTGAGAAACGGAACTGGCGATGAGTTCGTCCAGCCCCGGGGTAGCAGAATCGCCCCCAGGAGACCTCGCCTGCCATCAGAGAAGGCCACGCAGGGGCGCCCGGGGGCTCAGTGGGTTGAGTGACCAACTCCTGATTTCACCTGAGGTCATGATCCCATGGGATCCGGCCAATGTTGGGCCCTGTGTTGGGGTCCACGTTGGGTGCTAGGCGTGGAGCCTGTTTGAGACTCTCTCTCTCAGCCTCTGCCCCTCTCTCCAGCCTGTGTGCACTCTCTCTCTAAAATTTAAAAAAAAAAAAAAAGGAAGAAGAAGAAGAAAGGGCCAGATATGCTACTTCAAAAATTTCCCTCTTCATATGTGTCCAGTGAAATGTTTGACTATTTACAGAGTGATAGAATTTAAATAGTTCTGACAATTTTGACCTTTGGGTCTCTTTACTCTTTGCTTATTTCTCCCAGTCTCCGTTTCTATTTCTGATGCAAACTGAAAACATCCATATCCTTAAAAAGCTCTGTAAGCGATTTTATCCGTAACTTAAATCTGGCCTACTTTTGTGTCTCCTGTCACACACAAATGATAGTTCATGTAACAGTTTTGTGAATGTTTCTTTTTTTGTCTAGATAATACATTCCCTTGGTTCCGACTATTTGTGAGTATGACGTCCCTCCCGGGTCCTATCTCCCAGCCCCCAGTTCCCGAGCACAGACTGTTGCTTTATGTGGACACAAATTGCATAAGCTTTTTAAAAATCTTTAAAGAGAAAGGAAAAGAGTTTTCATTTGAGCGCAAGTTACTTCAGCTGCCCGGGATACACAGTCTTTGCAAAGAAGAGAGAGCTGGGAGGAAGGAACGTTTGGTGCAGTTATATATGTTTTTTACACTTTAAAAAGTCACAGGGGCACCCGGGTGGCTCTGTCAGGTAAGCCCGGGACTTCGGCTCAGGTCAGGATCTCGCAGTTCATGGATTCAAGCCCCGCATCAGGTTCCGTGCTGACAGCTCGGAACCTGTGGCCTGCTTCCAGTTCTGTGGCCCTGTCTCTCTCTGCCCCTCCCCTGCTCGTGCTCTGTCGCTCTGGCTCAAAAATAAACATTAGGGGCGCCTGGGTGGCTCAGTCAGTTAAGCAGCCGACTTTGGCTCAGGTCATGATCTTGCGGTCTGTGAGTTCGAGCCCCACGTCGGGCTCTGTGCTGACAGCTCAGAGCCTGGAGCCTGCTTCGGATTCTGTGTCTCCCTCTCTCTCTGCCCTTCTCCTGCTCATGCTCTGTCTCTATGTCTCAAAAATAAATAAACATTAAAAAAATAAATAAGTAAACATTAAAAAATTTTTTAAATGTTACAAATCATCATCATGAAGAACATTCTAGAAAGTTATAGACTTTGTCTTACGTTTTTAGTATGTGCAAGGCTGCTGGACTTTGATCTTACGGGAACAGGGAGGTTTTAAAATTTTTCTTATCTTTATGCTTGGAATGCTCCTTTTCGGTTATTTTCTTTCCTTCTTTCTTTCTTTCCTTTTTTTTTTTTAATAAAGCAGAGGTACAGTGTGTGTTCAGGACAGAAGGGAGCCCCTGCTCGGAGGTTTTGCTGAGTCATTCTGCCCTTGGTCAATGTGAAAGCATGGCTTCCCGGGGAGCCCAGAAGCAGGGCCCACGAACAGGAAAAGTTGAAAATTTCCTTCATTTGACCAATGTTCTTCGTTTCTTCAAAAACTAGAATGACTCACATTCTCTCCTTTGCCAGCTACGATTCAAGGTGAGTGTGTGGAGGCGGGCCCGTCCCTCCCCATGTAGTAAAACCGGCCCGGCCTTTGCTGCAGCTACTGGAAGGTAGTCTGTGTCATACCTAATAGTAGTAGAAAAACCTTGGTTTGCGAGCGTAATTCATTCCAGAAGCATGCTTGTAATCTAAAGCTCTTCCCGGAGAATATACTCACACACATCGTATATCCAATCGAGCTTCAGCACCATTGGCTCCGTTGCGATCAGCTGGCGTTCTCGGGGAGCACTCGCAGGACGAGATACTTGCGATCCGAGGCTTTACTGCGTACATACTCTAGGGTGGGCCACGTGCACAGCTGTCAGAAAGACCAACCATGTGACGCAGGGCGGGGGCTCCGGGCCACGCTGGCAGGCAGCCTGGAGAGTGAGTTCAAGCACACGCGTCCTCAATCACTTTTGCCTGCACGATAAAGCTCCCATGAAAACTCTGAATACGGGTTCGCACGGGGGAACTTCCTGAGCTAAACTGCCCCGTGTATTGTCACACATCGATGCGGGAGGGTCACTTACCCTGAGGACAGCAGCAGTTTCATTTGGAACTCTGCCAGAGTCGGCTGGATGTGTGTCTCCTTTTGGCTGCTGTTCACTTGTGTCCTTTCGCTGCAATAATACACCGTAACCAGCGAGCATAACCGCTTCGATGAGTTCCGTGACTCCTAGCAAATCATCCAGCCCGAAGGCGTTTTGCAGAATGAAAACATGCGGATAGCGTCCGAAGTGAGGGAAGCCTAGGGGCTGGGCCTCACACGCGGCTGGTTGCCGAGCTCTGCGCAGAGGCGGCAGGTAGAAATCCCCTCTGATTGGACAGCGCCTGCCATGAAATCGGTCCACGGTGACATAGGAAATAAGTTCAATCGTTCGTAACACCTCTCTTTTTACAATTTTAAAGAGCAGAGTGTTGCTGATTTTCTGGGAGCCCCCTGGGAAATCTCAGTCAGCGGTAGGTGCAGACTACCTTAGGATTTGATTCAAGGAGGAAAAGTATCAAAAGTCGCCAGGTAGTAACACCTAATTCAATAGGATCACAAGTTAATACTTGGCTGCCTATTTAGCCAAGTGACAATAAGATTTGAAAGGCAAACGCAGAGGACTTTCAGCTTCTGCTCCGACGTGTAAAAAGTTTAGAAGCCATCACTCTCATCCTCAAGACAACAGAAAAGCTGAAAATTAGTAATTCTCCTTAGATATATGAGAGTATTGAGGTCACAAGGCAACTTGGGAGAGAAGGGAGAGGGGCAGAGTGAATCACCATCATTGGGAGCAGAGATCACAGCCCGTGAGAATCACAGATGGCGGAATCACAGCCAGTGCTCGAGTAAGACCTGAGAAGGCGGAAACGGAGTGGAAGACAAAGAACAAGGAAAATGAATAGAAAATATTTACAAATACAGATCTTCCTTGACTTACAGCGGGGTCACGTCCCGCTAAACCCATCGTAAATGGAAAATATAAGTTAAAAATGCATTTAACACACTTAGCCTATGGGACATCATAGCTTAGTTTCGCTCACCTCGGATGTGCTCGGAATGCTTCCGTCAGCCTACGGTTGGGCAAAGTCATCTAACGCTCAACTTATTTTATACTAAAGTGTTGAATGTCTGATGTAATTCACTGAATGCTGTCCTGAAAGTGACCAGCAGAATGGGGTCAGAATGGTCGTCAGCGTGCTGGCTGCGTCCCCTCACGATGGCACTGCCCAGCATGACGAGAGAGGACCCCACCCACGTCACAGCCTGGGAAAAGATCGAAATCTAAGTACGCTTCCTCCCGAATGGGTACTGTTTTCGCACCATCCTAAACGGAACCATCATAAGTGGGGACTCTCCGGACAGGAATCCCTCCCTACACGTGGTGTCACTTTTGACAGTTTCCACTGCCCTCGGTCAGCTGAAGTCTGGAGACGGAGGATCCTCCTCGGGACATGTCACCAGAAGGTCAATGGTAGCCTAACGCCACATCACAGTGCCCGCATCACTCGACCCCTGCATCTTTCGAAACGCTCGGGCCTCTACAACAC
Organism: Paguma larvata; assembly: GCA_030068075.1. Lineage (NCBI taxonomy): Eukaryota > Metazoa > Chordata > Mammalia > Carnivora > Viverridae > Paguma > Paguma larvata. The sequence goes on from CM057829.1 coordinate 25,411,498, forward strand.
AAAGTGTGAATCCTAGTGAACTACAGACTCTAGCTGGTAACGACACCTCAGTCTTGGTTCGTCCATTGTGACAAACGCATCACACTAAAGCGAGAGGTGACGGAGAGAAGAAAGTCTGAACTTGGGGGAACACGGAAGCTGGGAACTGCCTGTACTTTCCGCACAATTTTTCCGTGACCATTTCTAGAAATGCTCTCAAGAGTAGTCTCTTTTTCAAAGTCGACATAGAAGGTAATGTAATTACAAGTAACCTTAGCTGTTTCAAAAGCGCAGACTTTGTTATTGTAAATAATCACAGGTGTACTAAAAAGAGATCGTTATAGGAGTTAAATTCTGCCAGTTGAGGGAGGAAATGAACTGAATTGTCACTACGGTGCCACAGCATGTAATGGTGGGGCTTTTAAAGGGGGGCTGGGGCGCACGTGGAGTTACCCGTAATATCAAGGCTAAAAGCCAGAGGAAAAGAACTCTCAAACAGTGAAGCAAAATCCGGTCCTTACCAAGCTGCCCAAACGTCTGCATCGGGAGCGGGGCTCACTGGCGTCGCCCCCGGAGCAGCCGGCAGGAGAGGACCACGGCAGGCTTGGGTGCACGAGACGGGTGTCCCAGGTGGGCTTGGACTCCTCTGTGACCCAGGAGCCGAACTGCCAGAGACAAAGCAGAGAGAGGAGGACACACACTTCCGGTGATCGGGAGAGCATCCCAGAATGCAGGACCGCAGGCGGGTGGTTTGCCTCAGACTTTCCCAGGGAATCGCGCACGGAGTCCGCGTGGGGTTCTTCGGAACTGTTTAGCCCTTGGAGAAGTTCCAATCAGAAGACTGGGCGGTGTTCGGCTGTGTGCCTAGCTGCTTTCAAGAGGATTGTGCAGACAGAGGTCACACAGCAGGTCTGGGACTGCTGTCCTTAGAAAGGCCCGCTTGCAAGATTGGCCTGCGGCTGGCATCTGGGAACTTAGATTTTAAGAGAGCTCCCACCGTTTCCCAAACAGGCAGGAGCGGCACACCGAGCCCAAGCCGTCCGCGCAAACTGTGCAGTTAGTGCCGAACAACTGCTTCCTTCCCGGGTCTGGAGTTCCCGTAGACGCTAGGCGCTCCCGCCCTCCGCCCCGAGTATGTGGGCACCGGGTCTCTAATGAACGTCCCTGGTGGACATTTCCCAGGTCTTGTCACAATTTCCGGCTGTGGGAATGAGGTCTGTCCTCTGTGACACGCACCTGGTTTCCCCAGGCTTTGCGCCACGCGCCTTGTCCCTTTGTATCCTCCTGCCGTGATAAGTCATTAGCCGTGAGGACAACTAGATGCTGAGTCCCGTGAGTCTTTCTCTAATCATCGAACCGGGGGGAAGAGAGGGACAAACAGTTTTCACCTGAGCTAATCGCTCATGAGACCAAGGACAAGAACTTGGCGAGGAGGGCGAGGGGAGGGGTCTGTGTGTGGTCTTACCAGCAGGTTTGGGCAAAAGAGGAGCGATTTGAGTTTGGCCTTGTCCGTTCTTAAACACTATGATGTTTTGCATTATAGAGGAGGTGGGGTTTGTTGACTGCAAATAGCTCAGCTAACTTTTGATACAGGGTATGCTAAATTATCATTTTTTCCATTATCCAAATAATAGATACCTCCATAATGTAAATACTTTAAACAATACAGAGAAACAACAAAAAGATCTTATTCTCCTCCTGTTAATAATTAATTAACACCACTAGTCATCAGAAAATACGAGTGAAAATCACAAAGAAACTGCACCACGTTCTGGTCTGAAGAGCCAAAATTAGAACGGCTGAGATCCAGTACTGGCTAGTCTGTGAAGCAACCAGAAGCCTCATGCATTGTTAATAGTGTATACACTGAAAACATGCATTTTGGAAAACTGTTTAGCAACATGTAATAAAGCTAAACATACACATATCCTGTGACCCAGCAATTTCATACTCGTATATGTGTATCTGTGTAACTGATCTTTCATACTCGTATATGTGTATCTGTGTAACGTATCTCTTTAACTGACAACGAGTGCTTATGTTCACCTAAAACCACGCACGAGAAGGTTCAGTGGCTTGTAGCCTAGAACTGGAAACCGAACGCCCATCGTTAGGCTTAGAAGGAAGAAGTAAATTGTGGGATAACCAAATGGAAGTAGATGCACAGGAACAAACTGTTTTCGCAGGTTAAAAACACAGATGAATCTCGAAGACAATATTGAGGGAAAGAAGCCAGACATCAGCATGCGGACTCGATTTGATTTAATGTGTATGAAGACACAATAAAGCACAGCACATACAGCGAGAGCCGGGACCAGTGGCCGACTGTCCCGGGGGAGGGGGGGGGAAGGGGGGGCAAATGAGAGGGAGCCCGCCCACGCTGAGGTGCTTACACAGGGTGTAAATCTGTAAAAATCACTGACCTGTGGACTTGAGATTTGCGAACTTTACTCTATGTGATTCATACCTCCATAAAATGAAAGGGGAAAGGAATAAAAACAACGGAAAGAATAAAAAATATTTGAGGTCCAAACTAGAAATTACCCCAAATGGTGTTTTCTTGAATTCTTCCGGCAGGAAGCTTTGAATCACTACACCCGACAGCTATCTAATTCATATCCTTAGAAACTCTATATAAAATTTTCTTGATCACCCTTTTTTCGCTCTTCCTATAATTCTCAGGAAAACTTGAATATGTTCACACATTGTGTACATTTTTTAAAAAAAGTCTTTTTTTTTTGGTACAATTAGCATACAGTGTTGTATTCGTTTCAGGTGTACAAGATAGTGACCCCATGGTCTGATTTTTATGTTGGTACCATTATTTTTGAAATGGGCAAAATGTAACATTTTCAGAAAACAACACAAAAAGTTTGCTTACTTTCCTGAAACATAGCACCCTAAAAGGCAAACAGGCTGTTCAGAAAAACTTATTTAAGGAGTAATTGACAAGAAAGAGCTGTGGCCCTCGCCGAGATAGCTCAGTTGGGAGAGCGTTAGACTGAAGATCTAAAGGTCCCTGGTTCGATCCCGGGTCTCGGCAGGTGTCTCCAGTCTCTTTTTGCGACTATTGTTGACTTTCGTATTATCGATTGGCCTCGGAAACCGCGAAGACCGACCCATACCAAATGTCAGTCACCTCCAAATAAGATAAGTCCACAGCGCCATTTATGCAGAAAGGAACCGCGTACACTCACCCTTCCCCTACCGGAAAGGGCTGTTGCAGTCTTGGCAAAACGCGATTCTCCATCTATACACCCAAGTTCGTCCGCAGCTTCCGGCAGTTCCTTGAGGTGTAGAAGGAGCTCGGTGTCGTTTTCAGAGCCCTCGGGGGTCGTCGAACGCACCTGTAAGAATCAGAGCGAGAGCGCCGTCAGTTCTTCACTTAATTACCTCTGTTGCCGCTTTCACCTAGTGCGCGCCCGCCAGACCCTCGCAGGTCAGCGCTCCGAACCCCATAAGAAGGCCTGCTTATTTCATACCGCATTCTGGGTTCTGGCTGCGTGGACAGCCTGGCGCGGCATTTTGCTGTGCAGAAAGGCGAGAACACAGTTTAAACGTAAACTGAGGTTAAGTAGTATTTATTGGGATCATAGGTGACTCCGCGCTGTCAAATGTCATAGGAATCCTGAGGTCGACTTATCATTTCCCCGACGCAGTGTTGGCTGATTGCCGAATCCGACCTGGCCCGGGGCGCGCGTCGTGTGAACGTCTCTCACAAGACATTTGCTGCGGAGGCTACACTGCGTTTGGCCAGGGGCGCGGGTGCGGATTTGAAGGCCTGCTTGACAAGGACGGGGTATTTTGGGGAGACAAAGAAGACGACGGGCGCTCGGGCGGTCTCCGAGGACTGGAGGGTAGTTGGAGGCTAGGATCGATGGGGATTCGTTCTGTGCCCTTGGTTACAGGACGGACCTTTCTCGAGCCCTTCTTCGGACGCGGAACCACCTACGTTCATATGCAGTATTTCACTTAGCCCGGGGCGCGGAGGGGGCGCGACTCCCGTAAGGACTCGGGGTCCGGGGCGCGGAGGGGGCGCGGCTCCCGTAAGGACCCCGGGGCCGGGACGTGGAGGGGGCGCGGCTCCCGTAAGGACTCGGGGTCCGGGGCGCGGAGGGGGCGCGACTCCCGTAAGGACCCCGGGGCCGGGACGTGGAGGGGGCGCGGCTCCCGTAAGGACTCGGGGTCCGGGGCGCGGAGGGGGCGCGGCTCCCGTAAGGACTCGGGGTCCGGGGCGCGGAGGGGGCGCGGCTCCCGTAAGGACCCCGGGGCCGGGACGTGGAGGGGCGGCAGTTCCCCGCGACGACGCAGAGGACGCAGGTCGCGGAGGCCACCTCGGAGACTCGCAAGCCCTGGCCCCCGGACTCGAGCCCTCCAGACTGGACACTTTCGCAGTGGACCCTGGAGGCTCGTGCTTCTGTCCTGCGCCGGCGTCGGCTTTGAAATCAACAGAGTCACCGCCGTCGATCTCTTCGCTCTAAATGAAAGTGTTCGCTGAAAATCGTGGGCGCGAGAGTTCGAAAAACAGAAGGGAAGTCACTCCCGCCGGAACACCTTGAACCTGTTTTCGCGGGACGGGCCGGTAGGCTCGTGGGCAGTGCAGCTGGCTGACCCCGCGGGTCGCCCCGCTCGCACCGCGAGGTCTGAGCGACACCCAGCAGGTGCCATCGGGGGACAATGAACAGCGCCAGCACCTCGCCCTCTGCGAACCTCCGCGGCCCTGCTCAGACAGGACGACAGGTCACCCCCACTCACGGTGTGACCTGGGCTGCGGGGGGGCCGCGGCCCCGGCTGACCGCGTCGCGGCGGGGGTCTGCGGGGCTTCGGAGACCCCGAGCACCGGCGCCTTCCCCCCCCCCCCACCCGAGCGCTCCTCTCCGTTTCCTCGCCCGGAACCGACCGGAACCGGATGGGTCACTGAGGTCCACGTCCTGAAAGAGAAGTTCGCGACGCGTGACCCAGAGCTGCACAGAGGCGTGTGACTCGCGTCTCACGGGGGAGAGTCCCTTCACACCCGCTGACGATCCCGTCCCGGTGCCGTCGCCGCAAACGGGCTGGACTCGGGTCTGCACGGGCCTCTCCGTGGGTTTTCCAGCCCAAATCCGAGGAACCGAGGGCGTTCTTGTTACAGTCTGTGAACATGGTTCAAAGGTCTCCTTGGAAGAGCAGGAGGAAGACAAATTCCCTTCAGTGTTGGACAAACAGAAATGTAGGTGAATTTATATTATTAGGAAGCCCGCATTCCCCGGGTGGCCGGTTAGCTCAGTTGGTTAGAGCGTGGTGCTAATAACGCCAAGGTCGCGGGTTCGATCCCCGTACGGGCCATGGTGGTGACCATTTTGGCCTTCTGCCTGCCGAGTGGACTTTGCCAACTTACTTGTCGGACCCCGAATCAGCGCAAATCAGAGTCACGAGTTCAAACATTCTTCTTCTCAACAAGAAGGGGTGTATTTTGGTTTCGCTTTGCTTGTTTCAGTTAAAAGGACCTACACCCGCTAGAAAGAGTTTCCTGAAGCAAGTCGAGGTGCGGGAGCGAGGCGCTTGTGTTTGAGAGTCGAGGAGAGTTTGAGAATGTGCCGGCTCAGGTTCTAGCGGCACTTCTGGAGACGGCTTCTCTGGGCGCGTCGGAGCAGCCGCAGTAGAGAAAAGGAGGCTTCTTCCTTTTCCCCGAGAACCTGCGAGGACCCGGCGCTGCGCGGGGCGGACCGCGGCCTCCGTGCACCTGCGGCCCCGCCCGGCGAGGCTGCGCGCCCGCGTTCTCGGGTTCGGTCCCCGCGTGCACCCGCCTGCACCCGCGAGGCTGCGCGCCCGCGTTCTCGGGTTCGGTCCCCGCGTGCACCCGCCTGCACCCGCGAGGCTGCGCGCCCGCGTTCTCGGGTTCGGTCCCCGCGTGCACCCGCCTGCACCCGCGAGGCTGCGCGCCCGCGTTCTCGGGTTCGGTGCCCGCGTGCACCCGCCCGCGCCCGCGTTCTCGGGTTCGGTCCCCGCGTGCACCCGCCCGCACCCGCGTTCTCGGGTTCCGTCCCCGGCGTGCATCCGCCCGCGCCTCGCGTTCTCGGGTTCGGTCCCCGCGTGCACCCGCCCGCGCCCGCGTTCTCGGGTTCGGTCCCCGCGTGCACCCGCCCGCGCCCGCGTTCTTGGGTTCGGTCCCCACGTGCACCCGCCCGCACCCGCGAGGCTGCGCGCCCACTTCGGGTTCGGTCCCCGCTCGCCGAGGCGCACGCACTGACCGCAATTCACCTGAGATACACAGCGAGGAGACAAGCTACACGTTCGGAAATCGGACCACGTCTGAGGATGGTCTTCCGGGTTGGTTTGCAGAATTTCCCCCACTTGGCAGTGATTTCCCGCCAGCCTCTGTGCTGGGCCTCGACGCACACGGAGGAGGCAGGTCTGTTGAGAGCCCCTCCCCCACGCCCCGCGAGCTTCCACCTCCAGGTCTTCCTCTTCTTCTCACGGCTGTTTACTTCTGTAAAAGAAGGGGGCCTGTCGGTTCTTTGTCCCTCGGGGGCGTCTGTCCCGACCATGACCCGGCCGGGCACGTGGGGACGCGTCGGGAGGAGTGGCGACTGCGGCCGTCAGGGCCCAGCTCTAAGGGGCCGCGCTCGCACCCGTGTCCCGACAGCGCGACCTTCCTTGAGGGGTTTCCCAGGCGGGGCCCCGTTTCCCTGCCGGTAGCCGTGCGAGGAAGCAGCTCGCAGGAAAGAGCTCCGGGGTGAGGACCCTTCCCGCTGGGGAAAATACGGATGGAGAAGACACTGGAAGAACAGTTTTTATTTTTCTTTAGAGCTTCTTCGATTTTAAAACCTTCCTTCTAATGATCTTTTTCAGCCAATCTCTTGTCTCGACTTCAAGAAGAGATGAAAGAAGAAAAATCTTAGAGGATCGTTCCTTCCATGCTTCTGACGTCTCTTCCAGACTCAACCCACAGGCGACGTGGGATAGCATCGCGAGGGCGAAGGGTCAGCTCCAGGAAAATTGTGTTTGGAGGACTTTAAGGCTTGGTTCACTCTTTTTTTTTTTTTTTTTTTAAGTATGTAGAGAAAAAGTGAGCCCACCGAGCCAGCCAGGAGTCGAACCTAGAATCTTCTGATCCGTAGTCAGACGCGTTATCCATTGCGCCACTGGCCCGCGCCCGCTTGAGGGCCTCAGTATTGGTACTTTCATGACCTTACACACTTCACACCAGAGAGTGGTTGATTTTGTAACTGACGTACGGACTGGGAACAAAATCTGTACCGATTCAGGGAAAACATACTTTGTTTTATGACTTGCTGGCGTAGTACATTCACCTGAAGTGTCTTCATTGAAAACAGGGGGCGCCGCACCTCTGACTACCCTTTGGAAACCCGGTGGCGCTTCGGGGCTGCTAATTGCCTTGCTCCGGTTTGCTCTTGGCTTGGAGGAATCTCCGCGGACTCCGTCCTCCCCGCGGCCGAGTCGGCGCCCGGGTCGGGGCTCCTCCTTGCGCCCCCAGACGGCTCTCAGCGCGCAGTGCGACGAGGAGGCAAGAGTTCAGTGCGAGCGTACGTTTCAGGATTCGCGTTCGACGGAGAAACTTGGAAACCAGGAACTCACTCACTAACATATAAAATTGGCTGCAATTTTGCTTGGCTCTTCGAAGGAGACAGAACGGCCGCGAGCAGGCGCTCGTCGGACTCCGCGTCGGGGACGGCGGGGACACGGAGTTGCGGACGTCCTCAGTCAGGCGCCTCGGCCGGGGGAGGACCGAGGGCACGCCAGGCCGGTGGCCCGCTCCTCAAACAATCGAGTTATAAATTGGGACAGTGGTCGAAGGGAGGGGGCGGCACGCGACCCTCGCCAAAAGGCTACCACGCTGTGAGCAGGATTTGAACCTGCGCGGGGAGACCCCATTGGATTTCGAGTCCAACGCCTTAACCACTCGGCCATCACAGCCCCGTGCGGGCAGCCTCGCTCGCTGCACTGAAGACAAGTGCGTGTCGTTTACCGGGTGGCCGATGTCTGAGTGTCCCCTCCAAACCTTCTTCCACTTCGTGGCTATTTCAGCTTTTCGGACATTTAGGCAAAAATCTTGGCCACACCCTTGACTTCAATTATTCTTTCCTTCCCCGCGGGTGCGGGAGTTCGCTTTCCCTCCGCCCTCGGGATGCTTCTAGACCCGAAGACCTCACCCCCCGGCGGGTGCACACCACCGCATCTCGGACGTGGGACGCTGCAAGCCTCTCGTCACAGGTCCCCTTCCTCCAGCCTCTCCGGCCTGACCAAACCGTCCTCCGTCAACGGCCAGGGAGACCTTGAGCCTGCACCGCTTTACGGCACAGCTCTGCTCACAGCTCCGCGGCGTCCCCTCCTTTCTCACCGGAGCGCTGCGCAGTCCCCCCTGGGGCCTCTGGGCCCCCGAAGGGCTCACGCTCACACCGCCGTTCCATTGCCTGGCCCCGCCGCTCCCGCTGCTGGGACATTCTCGCTTTGACACGCGTGTGTCCCAGCCCCTTATCTCCTGCAGGTGCTTTCTCGAATATCGCCTCATCAAGTATCACCTGACACGCAGCCTGGCCATCGCATCTGAAACTTCCCACTCCCCGCCTGCAGCGCTCCTCCCCGGGCTTTGCTCTGTTTTTCTCCATCTCACTCATGATCACTGTGCCGCACGGTGAAGTTATTGTTCCGCGTGGGCCCGCGTGAGTTAGGTGCCGAAGTGCGTACTCCTGGCTCCACATTAGCGCTCACTCCTTCGCATCCTTTCGGATACGTGTGTGTTTCCTTCGAATTCCCAAAGCCCTGATGGTCACGGTTTCCAGGCGGAGGCAGGAAGAATTTCCCTCTCTTCTCTTAGGTTGGAAGCTGGGGCCTACGAATCCAGCTGACAGAAGACGGAGAACAGGAGAAAAGGTTTACAAATTTTGTTGAGGTTGATTTTTTTTTTAATTTTAATTTTACAGGCATGAAGGCTTCTCATAAAAGAAGTGAGAACCCAAAGAAGCAGTTAGACCCGAAAGCTTTTATGCCATTTTAACAAAGGGTGATGCATTGTAGGGCAGCGGGCAGACAAAGATGAGGGGAGTGTGGGCTTCCAGGGGCGACAACGGTGGGAAGGGAAACAGAGGAGGAAGGAGTGGAAGATGGGGTTATTTCCACAGTTTGTTTCTCACACGTGTCTTGGCGCTGACTTCCCACCTCTAGTCATCAGAGTGGTTCTCTGTTGGGGGTGACATGGGAGGGGGACACCTTCACCAAGGGACATCTACCTCCTGCTTTCAGGCAAACAGGAGCAGGACACAGAGCCGGTCCTGTTTGCTTTTCCTCAGTTGCTTTCAGCTCAAAATCATCCTTATGCTAAACTGACATTTTCGGGGGCAGCAAATGTTCGCGTTTGTTTTTAAGTCTGAGACTCAGAAAGAAAGTGCAGGTTCATGTTAAAACGGAAACCGGCTCAGAAGCAGAAGAAAACAAGTTAGTGGGTTGTTTCCGCCCGGTTTCGAACCGGGGACCTTTCGCGTGTTAGGCGAACGTGATAACCACTACACTACGGAAACCCCATGTCCCTTGGCTCCGGTAAAATAATTCTTGATGCCTCCAGGTCCTTTTCCCCCCTCTTAGTGGAATTTCCTTTCCAAAATTAACAATATCATATCCCACTAGAAATGCGTTCGCCAAATATATCGACCATAATGTCCAGAGAAGCCTGTTTAACCAAAAATATTGGAAACTACCCCAGTGCCCGTGAAGGCTTTCTAGAGAAAATGACTCTCGCTCTGAGACTTCATAGATGAACAGAGTATGAAGTATAATACAGAGACGTTAGAAAGGGGGTCTTGTCATTGGGTACTGAGCGGAGTGGGCACGATCTTGGGAGGCGGGGAATGGCGGGGGTGGGGTGGGGCGGGGATGAGTAGCTGGGGTGGAGGGTCAGGAGGGGTTTGCGGGAAATCTAAGGAATCGAAGCAGGACATGGAAAGAAATGAGATTAAATGGGAAAGTGTGGGCCAGATGGGAGGAAATAGGGTATGAGGGGAATACCACCGAGGGGAAGGTACGATTTAATCTGAATATGATGAGAGAGGTTGGAGACTAAGCTTTAATTCTTGGAGTGTAGATGTCATCAGTGAAGATTTCTTTAAAAAAAAATCAAGGTGTACTTTACACAATGAAGTTAAATGCACTTCAGGATACAGCTCAATGAAAAAATAAACGTCACATCACCTCGTTGATTCAAGAAGCCCAGCAATGACAGCCAGGATAATCAGAAGGAAAATCCTTAACTATTGAAATGCTTGAAAACCAAAGATTTTTAAAAAATCTTAAAAAGCAGCTGGAGAGAAAAGATAATACATTTTACGTTAAACAAAGATTAAATGGGATGATAAATATTAATTCAAAGAAGGGCAAAAAGAAAGAAACAAAACAAAACAAAACAAAAAACAAGGGGGACAAATGGAAAACAAATAACTTGATGATGGACTTAAATCCAAATATAAATAATTTCCTTTCACGTAAGGGAGATAAACACATAATTAAAAGGCAGAGATTGGCAGGCAGAATAGTAGAATAAAGAAAAACAGGAGCCAACTATACCCTGCTTACAAGAGACACACAAGATGAATAATGATGACAGGTTGAAGGTAGAGGGGTGAGGGCAGCTGTGCCTTGAAATCGCCAGCCATTCGGAAGCTGGTGTGGCTATATGAATATCGGACAGAGTAGATCTGAAGGCCAAAAGCAAGACCAACGATAAAGAGAAACATTCAATAACAATTAAATGATCAATTCACCAAGAAGACTGATTAATTCTTGTATGAAGCAAAACTGAGAAAATTAAAATAAGAAATGGAACGACCACAACTATGGTTGCTGATTTAAAAAGCTTGAGTAGTTGTTGAGAAGCTGAAAGAAAAAGGGGGATAAGTAGGGTATAGCAGATCTGGACCATGGCTAGTAACCTACCGACTTGACCCAATTAGCACTTTTAAGACACTACTCCTAACTCTTGCAGAATACGCATTATTTTCAGGCGCACATGAAAAATTCACCAAAACAGGGCCATCAAACAAGTCCCCCCAAATTTTAAATGACTAAAATAAATTTTCGGAATGTTTTCTGACAACAGAATTGAATGAGAAGTCAATAACAACAACAACAAAAAATAGAAAATCCCCAGATATAGAGGAACTTCACCATTATACTTCTCAACAACCCACAAATCAAAGAGTATAATGGACACTAGAAGATATTCTAACTCAAAGCAACTAGAATAATGCTTAGTGAGAACATATAGGTTTACATGCATATATTAGAAAAAGAAGAGAGGGTTAAAATCGGGAAACTTTAAGAAGGAAGTGATGTCTTGTATTTTAAGTCAGAGACTTTGCTGTGTTGAGAATGGCTTTAGACAGCCAATCTGGAAGACACGGGCGACTTTGTAGATAATGATGAAGAAGAGATATTGAACACCCAAATAGGCACCAATAGAAGGATAGATGGGAAAAGACATCTTATATGGGTCGAAGGCACAATCAACAAGACTTTGTGATGATTTGATGGTGGGGTAAGGCAGTGGGAGGCAAGGTTGACCACAAGTTTCCAATGGGACTGATGTCAGTTGACTTTACGGTGCCCTGTGCTGGTGGCACCTCCATGAAATCCGAGTGGGGGTGAATATACGAGTTTTGAGCTAGGGAGAGATCTGTTTTGGAAGTGGATATTTGGGGAGATCAGCTCCAGGGAGGCCACGAGATGCTTAGAGATGATGAAGAAATTCTGAGGGATGAAGGATCAACTCCAGAGCTTCTGCAATGAGTCGGGATGGGAACATCAGCCCTGGAAAGCACCAAGATGCTTTAGATTTTTCCAGGCGTAATCATGGTGTAGGTACAAGGTTCAAGAACTTAAAACAACCATCTGAGAGTGTTCGACATTCCTAAGTTTGATGTGCTGCTTATGTGGACTTGTAGACACAGACACAGCATTAAGCAGTCCCAGTACAGAGAAGAAAGTGTGACAACAGGTAACAGGGACAGACGAATCCGGAAGATCGCAGCTGAGTCTGCCGAGTAATGATTTTTGGAGGTAATTATGTACAGTGTGCTCATCATCACTTTCATTTCACACCTAAAGTTTCCTCGTTAGACACCAAGTGGAAATACTTCCCAATTATTTCCCTTTCTCCAACACTTTTCATCATCACCATACCTCACCTTCCACCTTTTAATGGACGTTTCACCCAAATGAATTCACCAAACTCTCCAGTGCCCAATTTTAGCAATGAATACCTGGACATGAAGAAGAAAGAACCACACAGCTGACCTAAAGCAACACCATACCTACTGCAAGAGCACAGAAGAGAGCTGTCTCTCTGAGGATCCCAAGCCAGGGAGCATTTAATAGGGGAGGAGACTTGAATGAAGAAAAACTTATGTCAGGAAATAAATGGCATTTCAGTTGGAGAGAGCTCCCGTCAGCAAAGACACAGTTGTGAGTGTCCGGGACTTGATTGAACTTGTCTCATAGAGTAACCACCTTGTACTTTCTAGTCCTGGTAACTACTCCGCTCTTAGGGAGTTTCATGATGTCATCCATTAGATTCAAATCCACTTTAAGGAGTTTTAAAAAATACTAGTCTTCTAACACTTTTGCATTCCCAGATGCTCAACAATCATGAAAGTAATTAATCCTTTCTTAGTAACAGTAATTTCTCAGTAATACAGAGAATATCTGAAGTTGCATGTTTTCAAAGTGGTTGAATATGTCACTTGCTCTCAAAAGGTAGGACAGAGGGCGAAACCTCAGTTAGGCCAGTTGAGGTTCTTACCCCCTACTAATATCATCCCTAGAAGGAACATTCTGAGTCCGTACATTACTCTTACCGACTATGTACAGCATATGCTTCTCAAAGGCCTGAGTATTACAAGACTTATCCCATGTAAATTCAAATTGAGGTTCCTATCCACCTGGAGAAAACATGGGAGGTTAAACTATAAAAGTGGGAAAGCTGGCAGACAGGCCCCGCTGGGATTCGAACCCAGGATCTCCTGTTTACTAGACAGGCGCTTTAACCAGCTAAGCCACGGAGCCAGGCACAGCTTCATTAGTTACATATTATTTCAGTATGATTTCACACACCTCTACCGTAATCAATTTAGTAACTAGTTTACCGGACGTTTCAAAAATGAAATAGACATGGCTCAGTCAAAACCAAAGAAGAATGTTCTTTTGGAAGGATGAACATAGGGACTGGATTGAAATGATTGCCTCTTTTTGCATCATTGTTTCAAGGCTGACACCACTAGACTCACTAGACTGTGGCGTTGGCGCCGTAGACCTTTGTTGAACCCAAAAGGAAAAGTGAATTGACTTTCTACTAATGATCGTTTTGTTTTAACCACACCTGCTCTCTTCTCTGTTAGTGTGGGAAAGGAGAGGTCACTGGTCAAAGATTATCTCACGTCTGACACATGGCTCTGGAAAAACTGTGAGGATATGTTTGGTCCCGTCCGATGGGCCACCAAGATGGTGGCACTCAGTTCTCAACCTCACAAATGTGGACTGGCCATGGCCTGCTCACAGCTGGGTTGGTCTCTGGGGACTGTCCTCAACAGAGGAGGCACCTTGCTCAAAGTTACACCCCCCCCTTTGAGGGGTGCTCACCTCCAAGACTGGGCGATGAAGAGTACAAAGCCCCGCCCCACCCCGCCCCCACCCCCCACGCGCGCCATCCACCTCAACGCAGGACATTTCTGAAGCGCCATTCCGGGCTCAAATCCCCCGGAGACATCAGCTTGAGGCCTCTGGTAAGCTACCTGAAGCTGGACTTCCGCCTCTTCCAGTCCCGCTTCCTCACCCGCTCTGTTTACTGATTCTAGGAGCGTTCCCAATAAACTAGAGCGTTTCTCGGGGGGCTGACCCCTGATGAAAGGCAAGTAGTGACTGACGCCTACCTTGGTCTCTAGAGATCAAAGTGAAGTCGGAATGGGGTCCAGACTTTCAGAAATCACATACCACAGCAAGTGCCCCGGTGACACAAGAATGATAATAATATTAATATTCCACTCTACGAACGTTCAGAATTTTCACCACCGAACAACAAAAATATGAAGGTACCTGCTAGTTCCTTTCAACGAAGTACAGAGTTGCTAAAAGAGTGCAAAATGGCCAGAAGAATAATTTATATTTATGATAGTAACCGAAAATACTTGAAATGGAAAGTTAGAAAACAAAAGGCAAAGTTAGCTAGTCAAAGGACTGGTTCTCATTTCTAGGGGGAAACGCGCGTATCAAGCACTAAACATCTGACAGACTACAGTGCATATCCCAGAGAAGACCATATACCAAATACATAGATATAGGCGCTCCCAGGCACTTACAAATGGAGGGGAAAGAAGGCTTTTAGAACGTGCACAGCGCGATTAGCTTCTGAAAATATTAGTACCCCTAGCTTAGAAGCCGCCGTGGTGGGAAGCGAGAGGCGAGACCTGGCCGAGAGCGGAGGCGGGCAGGACCCCGCGGCCCGCCCGCCGCTCCCGGGGAGGCGGGGGGCGCGTCCCGGCAGGTGCATCCGGCCGCGCTGGGAAGGGCGCTCCTGCTCGGGTTTCCCGCCTTCCTCCGGAGTCGCCCGACGCGGGCCTCGGCTCCTCCTCCGGCTTCAGGCCCGGCGCTGCTCCCAGGCGGGGGGACACGGCCCGCCTCACTCTTCCCTCGGGCCGGGTTCGGGGGCTCCGGTGGCGCTCCGGGTCCCGGCGGGTCAGCAGCCCCGCAGAGACCACCCCGCGCTCGGGCGCCACCACGCGTCCCGGGAGCCGCACTGCAGCTCCAGCTCGGCGACACGGAGGGGCTGACTCGGCGCCGCTCGGCGTAGGGTGCGGGGTCCCCCGTCCCCAGGGTCCGGGAGGAGCCGGTCCCCGGGAGCGCCCAGGCACCTGGATCCCGCTCCAGACGCTGGCCTGAATCTTCTCGGGTTTTCCCCAAAGAAGCACGATCCCTTGAGGCCGAATGTGGAACTTTCCCCTCCCTTCTCCCCCATCCACCCCTCCAGACGGGAAGGACGCGAGGAATAGCGATTCTCTCCTTCCGGAGATAAACCTCCAAGCAATGCTGTTTGAGTGCCGTTTGCCGTTGGAAGAACGCCCTGCACGTCGCGGCCGGTTAGCTCAGTTGGTTAGAGCGTGGTGCTAATAACGCCAAGGTCGCGGGTTCGATCCCCGTACGGGCCAAGGCAGTCGCTACTTTTGCGGTACACGTGGAGGTTACCGGCGGGCCTGCACACCTCACTGGGGGCGGGCTTTGCTGGGTGAACGAGCCTCCCAACTTCTTTGCTGCGGGTGCTGGTCCCTCAGGCGGGCACGGCCGCCCCCCTGCACCTGTCTGGGCCCCACGCGCTCTCGCACCTCGTTAGCCAGGAACTTGGCCGCAGAGACAAGGCACAGCAGACGGGTCTGGTTTCCTGTGACGAAACTCTTCTGGAGGGGGAAAAACCTGAATTATTTCTTTCCTCTCAAAACCAGTCGTGGAATCACCCTTCCAACCGCTCACCATGGGTCGTTCTGCATTCCCCGGTTCAGTCTGAAAGACAAAATGGACTAAAAAATTGAGAAAGAAAAACCTTCCAAAACTTTAATAGTAAGAATTGACGAATACCTTTGTTTCATATACTCTCACACTTATTCTGACATGAAAGAGTTACATAACTTGAAACGTTACTCGAAGTTTCTTTTTTTGCATTAATAAAACATACATTAAAGGTGTTTGGAAAAAGAAACTTTAAAAAGATATATGCAAACGTTTCCCTTCCACTGGGATTCTTCATCAGCGCTCTTCTCAACATCACCTCCTGTAGGTAAACTCCGTCCTTAACTTCTCATTTAGCCTTACTGGTTTTCATAGATACAAATATTTATATTGATTACCATTTTTTCTTCTTTTCCCCGCAAAAGATGCATAATCATTTAGCCATTGTTCTGCCTTCGCTCTTTTCTCTCAGTATGTCCTGAGTATTCCTCATTGCACTTTCCGCTTCGGACACTGTCAAAAATTAAAGCTTATTTTCAAACGAGGTGGTCCTGCCAGCCAGGAGTTGAGTCTAGAAATTTCTCAACATTATACAAAGTGTAGGGTTTTCCAACCCAGGAAAGAAGGAGGTCGTGGAAATGATATCCTTAATTTTCTCTAATGTGAAAAAAGTACTTTCTTTCTCAAGTCACATCACATTTATAGGCTTGAGTAGGCACTCCCAAGCTGCTCAGTTAGCGAACGAAATTACCATTTTGATAAATGTTCATTGATCTCTCACTCTTCAGTAGGCACTCTGTTGTCCCTCCTGAAAAGACGTGAAGGAAATATGAAGTGACAAACTGGAACCCAACTCAGGGCTCAAACCCACCAACCGTGAGATCGTGACCTGAGCTGAAGTTGAGCCTTAACCGACTGAGCCACCCAGGCGCCCCTTATATCTTTGTTTTTGAAAACCTAATATATTCATGGGTTTCAAAATGAAAATAAGCAAGAAGGGACACAGCAGAGTCCCACTCCTACCCTCCGTCCCATCCACCTCGCTCCCTTCCCCGGCACAGCTAACAGGGAACCATCTTTGTTAGTGTTTTTAGCTGTCTCTCCAGAATTCCTTTGTGGAAATACGAGCAAAGATATGTTCTTATTTTCACTCTTTCTTATATGTTAGATGACATGTGACACTCACTTTTTCCCCCTTAAGATTGTATCTTAGAGATTTCCATATTAGTAACAGAAAGCTTACTTATTTATGAATAAACTCTTACGATAATGTATTAAGCATACATTTGGTCTTTGTCCATGGTTCTTGACTCATAGCTCCCAAAACCTTTGTCGTTTCCTAAGAGACTAGAGTAAGAGGGGCATCTTTTGTTACAATATTTGGTGTTACGCTCCTTGCACTTGGTTCCTGAAATAGCTTTAGACTGATAAATGAGAAAAGAGTATCTTTTATTATTCATGACAAGCTTCTTTCGGCCCTGCCCCTGACCTCCAGGAAGGGGACGGGGCTGGGAGTTGAATTAATCACCGATGGCCAGTGCCTATATCCTGGTGCGATTTTCTCTCCAAATTCCTTTCTCCCTCGGTTTCCTCCACCATGGTAGCTGGAGAGCCAGAAATGTCTCTCCTCCCCCGAGGCCCTTGTAGCTGGAGTGGCTGGCAGGTGACCTGGGCCAGACCTTTGAGATTCAAGTGAAAATCACTTGTGAGGAGCTTCCAGCAACATTTCTTTAAAGGGAGTGACTTCTCTAAAGAAAGTGACGTCTTTTTCGAAGGTAGAGGGTGACTTGGCCATCGCGCCTTGTCATCCCCTCAGCCGCGTACTTTGCTCTCTAGCTGGAGTGCAGACAGGATTCCGGGAGGGACAGAAGCGATCATGGGGGCGTGGTGACGAAAGCCACAGGATGACAGTTAAGCGAGAAGACAGAAGGTGGCTGGGACTCTGTGACGTTCTAGAACAGTGGTGCCAGCCCTGGGTGACCTACCTCGGGACTTCTCGTTACATGACATACTTACCCCAGAAAAAAGTAGACTTTTCCATTGCAGTGAACCGCATCCTAACCGACCCTCCTGGCAGTAAGTGTCGGCCCCTGCCGCGTGCCGGTGCCGTGCTCCCCCCGTAGGGACGGGCTCGGAGAGTCCTCGTAATGACCTCCCGAGACAGACCCCGCGTTCTCCAAGCACGGTCCCTGAGCCAGCAGCACCAGCGGTACCTGGAAACTCGTGGGAAGCGCAGATTTGGGCACCTGACCCCAGACCTCCTGAATCAGACTCTGGGAGCGAGGGCCCGACCATGCGTTTTAACAAGCCTCCCAGGTGATTCCAGTGCACACGGAAGGTTGACAGATTGCTCTCTGCGGGTAGAGATGCGCTGTCCCCATCTCACACACGAGGAGGCCGAGTGAGTGTAAGTCACTCGCCTGGCGTCCCGGTGAGACTAACCGCTGAGTGTGTCTGTGACGACAGTACATCCCGCGTTAAGGGCTCCTAGTCTAGAGGCGTGGTCCCCGGAGTCGGAGAGCACGCCCCTCTGAGAGACGACGCACCCCTGCACACTTTTACACGGCGCACAGAATTCTGCATCATACGTGCGCGCAGGGGTAAAGGACGCGGGCGTCAGTGCGTTGAGAGCTGTGACATCCTACTACGTGCGCCGGCACTCCCGGGTGTCTCCGGCGGAGTCTGAGCACCGTGGTGAGGACGGTTCTAAATGGGCTGTCAGCCATTCATTTACTCGCTTAAGTCTATGTCGACGGCACAGTCGGGCAGGGAGAGAGAATCCCAAGCAGGCCCGGCGCTCTCGGCGGGTCCCACGGACCGTGAGCCCGTGACCTGAGAGGATACCGGGCTGGGAGGACACCTGACCGACCGAGCCGCCCAGGCGCCCCGACTGTCATCCATTAAAAGAATAATTTTCGTCAACATTTCAAATTGTACATCCTCTTCTTCTGTGTGTGAACCTGTATTCTCCTTCCCAGCCCACAGAGATGAATCTGTTGCACCCTGGCTGGTTTTGGTCGCCGTGTCTTACTTCTCTGCAACAAGAAAGTATAAACACTAAACACCATCTTTTACAAAAAGTTCCTTTGACCATAACGGCTGTAAGAGCTCGTTTGTTTTCTGTATTAAGGCATAATTTTTATTACTGTAAAATCAAATCATTGTGAATGTATCATATATTTGATAATAAAGGAGAATTGAGTTGCAAATTCACTCTTAACGGATGGACGTGGCTAAAATTTTCAAATTAATGCGCGTATCTGTGGATGAATATTCCTCCTTGCGAGGCAAGTTCAATATCAATTTTATGTCTATTTCCTTATTGTAGATATGAGAGATTATATATCAGTTTACATAAATCCATAGGTAGGAACTCAAGGATTCTGAAATAGGGATGCTATTCTAACTTTTCTGATACCTGTACTACACGCCCAAGTCACATGATCCACCATAAAAATGTTTTTGTACTCTGTCGCTGACAGCTGGGTCAGACCCTCCTCACTTTCGTGCAAAGCAAATACAGTAGAAATCGTTTTGTTACAAGTCACGTAAGGCTTACTTGCTCACTGGGGGCCCGGGTGGAAATCCAGCCACCGGAGACCCTGGGGTCCTTGTCAGCGTTCTGCGGAGACTGGGTTCCCAGGCGCGAGCCAAGTGAGCCGTGTTCCACCTGCAGCCCCGGCCCGGCCCGCCTCCCCAGCCCCCCCACAGCCGCTCCTCCCGCCGACACCCCACCTGCATGCATGGGCTCCCCTCAGACCTGGGGCCTGGACACGGGGGAGGAGGCCCTGAAGAAGGGAGGGCGTCTCTGTCACTCTCCCCTGGTTCTGGCCCACTCGAAACCGGGCCGGGTTTTCACCGTCCGCGCCCTCCTCCGCTCGTTCTGCGGACACTCTCTGCGGCTGGTTACTCCCTGAGACCCAGAAACGGATGCTCCCTGTGCTTGTATCTTCGTGGTCACAGGTACGGACGGGCGGGAACGAACTCTGGATGAGCCCTGGCCTTGGGTTAGGGGGAAGATTTTAGTTTGATGAACTTTTTAAAAAACCGTTGAGGAGTGTGCCAAGGAAAGAAACATCTAGGAGAAAACAGTGGTCTCCCGGGAGCCAGAAGGCAAACGAGGGGCAGTGTGGATGCCGGCTGGCCGTGGCTCCTGGCTCACCGTCCTGCGTGGGGCCGGGCAGCGACGGCACAGGCGGATCGGAAGGTCCGTGTCTCCCTCTTCTCGGGCCGGCACGTGCGTTTGTGTTCCTCTCCGTATTTGTGCACTGCCTGCAAACTTTGGAAGTGACCCGGGGCCCCAATCGGCCCGCCACAAATCGCCCCTAAGTGTCCCTGCTTCATAGACGCGTCCGGCTCCGCCCGCTCCCTGCTGTCTGGTGAGTGGTCCTTGGGTCCTGACGGAGGAAGGCCAGCCAGCCCCCGGGAGGTGGACACAGCTCGTTTCTTTGACCTTCCTTTTCTTTAGCCTCACGTGACATCAGTAGTCAGTTCTCTTACCTTCTCCTTTTCCTCTCTGGTTTCCGGGCATTAGTGTCCCTTGTGGTGGCGCTACCCATGGTTTCAGGGCATATATTAAACATTTATTCTTACTTGGTTTCTTCCTGCAATTCAGGGCTGCAGCAGAAGCCCCAGAACTGGGATCAAGAAGCGCTCTCGCTGCACCGGGGGTAGAACGCACAATACGGAAAAGAATTCTCTCCTTTTCTTGACGACACGATATAGAACACGACACGTGGGACCAGCTACGTACATTGTGAGGCCCGGCGCGAAATGCGGACGTGGGCTCTCCTGGCCCGAGGTTATCAGCCATTTCAGGATGGGGACGGCAGAGCTGGAGACCGAGCAGGAGGCCCCCCCCCCCGGGAGCAGGGCCCCGTGTCTCTGTCCAGGCCACACGCCGGGGAAGTCGGCTCGGAAAACCACACTGTAGTCTCGGGCCTGTTCTGCTCCTTGAAAATTAGAGACTGGCCTCCCCGGACTCACCGGTATAGTCGTTTCCTTAGGAGCCCTCTGCTTCACGATTCCCGGTGTTTGGAGCTGTTGGAGTTTTAAAATCTCGGCCAAGTCCCGTGGACGCCGTCTCCTGATGGCGAGAGCCAAGCAGAGAGAGTGAACTGAACGAGGAGGCGCTTTCCCAGCCTGCCACTCGAGGGCAGTGTCCCTGCTCCCCCCTCTTGTTCTGTTCGTGGGTCTTTCTAGAGCCCTGGACCACACGGGGGTTTCGTGGCGGAGGAAGCGAGGGGTAGAATCGCACGCGAAGGAGAAGCGAGAGACAGCCTTGCGTTCTGATGCCCAGGTCACGTAGTTGCCTGTTCTCTCCAAAGCGCGCTCGCCCGGCGGTCATAGGACGGTGTTTCACTGTCTTTAACAAAGCTCCTCCCCCATCTGCGAAGTTTAAGTTTTATTAAAATCCTCTTCCCTCTGGAAGTGTCGTGCCTGGTAATGCCTCCCCACGGTGTTGTTTCAGCAAAGGCCGCTGGCGGGCACAGTGTCCGCGGTTGGTGGAACGGTCTTGGTCGCTCCGGGATCCGGTCATCTGCTGTCCCCAAAAGGGCAGTGACCTTCTGGCCCTGCTCTACGACACCCCTGCTGTGGGACAGGACCGCAGAGGGTCCTGGAGACCGAAGTCGGAGCACCAGGCTGGGGGCTGCGCCCACGCCCCGGGGGGAGTGTGAGACCTCCTGACACGGGTGTTCCCCGATAGAAGTGTGGATGAGACGACGGTGCTGGGAGAAGCGAGAAATGAATGTCTGGAATGTTCTAAAAGCTACAGAAATTACTCGGGAACGTTTTCATTAAGGACAGCTTGTAAAGGAAGAGAATGGTTTTCTTTCACGAAGCAAAGGAATTAATGTTTACTGAGCCCTCCTACTTACCGCGCTACATGCGGGGTGTGTGTGCGTGTCCTCAGAGCTCAGTGAAGTAGGGATTATTACCTCCTCTGTAACTATGGAGACATGGTGGCTGGGGGTGGGTACGTGGCAGAGGCAGAACTGGGAGACAAGATCGCTCGGCTGTGGCGGCCGCGTGTCCGTGAACCCTTCCCTTCTCCGGGTCTCAGCACGGGGCAGGCTCCTCCAGATCCGGGCAGTCTGCCCCGAAGTCCTGCTTCCGAACTAGTCTCCGCCGCGGCCTTTCAAGAGCAAATTTATCCTTTGACCGGGGAGTGACCACCTTGGTAGGAATCCTCCGGCCTAGATAACTAAGTTCATAGCATCCTGGTAACCGACCAGAGTGCTCACTGCTCGAAGTTTCTGGCGGTTCCACCTTCCTCATCACCAGCACTGAGCACGGGCCGCGGGTCAGACGACCCCCTGCCCGCGTAAGGAGTCCTGGGCGTCCGCCCTGCGCCGTCAGGGCAAGAGACTCTTCATGAAGCTTTAGTGTAAGGATTTCATCTTTTCCCCACTGGACTGGAATATCTCTCGTATAAAGGTCCGAAAGACTGACCGATTTTTTTTCACGATTTCTGCATTTACTCTTCTCCTTTTAATTATACAAGTATTACGGAGGATTGTTGCCAAAAACATAACAACATATCTAAGAAAAAAAACATACATATATATTCCCATGTCAAGTAAACACAGAAGCACATTTTATCGTAGAGATACTACTGGCCATGCATATACAGACGCGACGCGTGTACACTTTTGAAAAGGATTCTCATCCTGCGAAAACGGTCCCGTACCCAGTTTTTAACTTAATGCTATGTCTTAAGCATCTTCACTAAAGGCAATAACCATTGCATTCTGAAGAGCGAAGGTGAATAAATATTTCATAGATGAATATGTAATTTGTCTTGATCACCAGCTGCTTCCAAACTCCCACTTCGGGTATCTTCGAACACTATACCGTGTCAGACAAAAAGTGTTTTGTCCCTCAGAGGGAAAAAAAATGGGTCACAAGGACGTCATTTTCTCCTTCTCCCTCCCGGAGCCAACAAACTGAAGCTTGCTTTTCACTCCCTTCTGCAGAGGGGCCGTGGGAAAGCCGTTTCCGGATCCGACTCCTTCCTGGTTGGGTAAACTCATCTGCGCCGCGTGCGAAATGGGAAGTATTATTCATCAGCTAAGTACTGGTGAAACAGAGATCTCCAAAATCTGTTACCTGAAACACGGAGCTGCGGAACAATGGGGAAATATTTTCTCTCTTCTGTAAAAAGTTAGGTAAAATAAGACTACGTTCGTATGTGCGAGCATCATTTAAAAAAGGAAGGTTGCATAAGAAACCGAGGTAAAGGGTTGGTGAGACCCGCAGACACGGGGAAGGAGGGACCACAGACTTTCGGGAGCCTTCTGATACTCTCATTTTTGAGCCAAGCGAATATATCATCATGCAAAAACTGTATATATTGCATTGTTTCTTTAATTCTTATTGTGCTGAGATTGGTGAAAATCGTTCTTCCTTATTTTTTAATCATGTTTTCGCTTACCCTAAAATGGTGCGATGGTTAATTTTATGGGTCAACTTGAGTGGGCCATGGGTTCCCAAATACTTGGTCAAACATTCTGGATCTTTCCATGAGGGTGTTTTGGGGTGGATTTAAATTTAAATCAGTAGAGAGTAAACCGCCTTGCCCTCCCTAATGTGGGTGGGCCTCATGCAATCGGTTGAAGGTCTGAACAGAAAAACTGGGTGGCCCTCCCCTGAAGAAGATGGAACTGCTCTTGGCAGACTGCCTTTGAGCTGGGACGTCCGTTTATTCCTGAAACACTGACTCTTCCGAGTCTCAAGCCTGCTGGTCTTCGGACCGGAACCACGCCATTGGCTCTCCTGGGCCTCCCAGTTGCTGACTGCAGATCTGAAGGCTTGTCGGCCTTTCTTTCCACAGAAGTCAATATATATATTCCATCCGACTGGTTCTGTTTCTGTGGAGAAGGCTGACACACCAGTAAAGACAGGATGGCCCGGCACGAGGTGGAAGGAGTGCGGCTGGATTTACAATTTCTGTCCAAAGACAAGACCAATCCAGATTGCCTCATTTTCCATCTTGAATCAGTTTCCTGTTGAAAATAAAAGCCACCTGTGGGTCTCTTCCTTTACCCAGAATGCCTGGGTGGGAGGGAAGAAACTTAGTTTGTTTTTCCCCTCAGTGTTGCATTCCCAATATGAAGATGTGGAAAAAAAATATATATACACACACATATGGTTGAAGGGGTGAATTGGTAGCTATGTATCAGATGAAAACTAGTATCTGTACAGGACGGTTCAGGGCGTGCGCGCTGGGAGGGCAGCGTGGAGGCCGCCGCAGAACTCTGCCTACCTGGAGAAACAGCAGGCGAGGCTGGGGCTGAGTGGAAATTGCCGGCATCACTGATGGTCGGGGGGGATTTAATAAAACCAAGTGCCTGATCCAGCAGGATCTTCCCAGCGGCAGGGAAGGGCGCGGGATGGGAACTTTAGATGCGTTGACTCTCTGGTGGGGACACGTGACATGGGAGAACTTGTGCAGCGACGGAGCTGGGCATCGATGGCATTGGCGCGACGGTCTGGACGACGTCGCTAACCGCCACTAAGAGACTGCTGTGTTTTCTCTTCAGCGAATTTCACTTGGGGTAAAATCTTTGCCATCTGGAGTCTCATTTCAGAAAAAAACAAACCTCCCACTTCCACTCACACTCTCTCTGCCTCACTCACGGGAGAGAAGGAAGGTGACAAAACCCGCCTTTGGTACGGAGGAGTCTTGCGTCTGTCTCCATGGAAAGTTAGTCTTGCTCAAACCGACTTATTTCTGACCGTGAAGACACAGAGGAAGCTCCTTCCTTCTGCCCAGGAAG
This sequence comes from Paguma larvata, assembly GCA_030068075.1. Taxonomy (NCBI): domain Eukaryota; kingdom Metazoa; phylum Chordata; class Mammalia; order Carnivora; family Viverridae; genus Paguma; species Paguma larvata. The sequence goes on from CM057829.1 coordinate 25,435,740, forward strand.
GCCGGGAGCAAACATGAAGCTCCAGGCTCACACTTGAAATTCAAGGCCACTCATGAAAATGGTCCACGGAGCCTCCCCCAGGGTCAGAAAACTTTCAAATGTGGAATCTCGGGGTTTGATCCAAAACATAGAAGCAATTTATCAGGACGAATTTTATCTGATCTTCAGTCTGGTTTTGGGGTTTCTGGTAAGGACTGCTCCAAAAGGGATGTGTGAGTTTCTTCTTAGGGGAAAAACACGACTGATCTTCACAGAGGCAAAGAGACCTCTTAATTCAGCAGGCACTGACCATGAGGGAAGGGTTATGATCTCCAACTTAACAAAGGAAGAAATCCAGGCTCAGAGAGTCCGAACTTTGGTCGTTGGGTTCCAAAGTTCATGGTCTTTCAAATCATCTGGTCCGATGCATTTTAGAGAACAGGATTTAGTAGTCTGGCATTTGAACGGATGGAGAGAATACGGACATCCAATAATACGGTGTTGAGATCTCCAGAAATAAGGTAGAGTTAGATCCGTGTCTCACATATTAAAACAGGGGAAAATCAGATACATCAAAGATCTAAATACAAAAAAGAAATCACGAACATTCTAGAAGAAATGGCTTCCCTCACTCTCCTTGCTCTTGGAGGGGGCGGGGAGGCGCATCTAAGTCGGACACTGAACCAGAAGACTGATCCCTGTAGCTTCACGCAGTAAAGTGTCCTACGAAACCCCTGCCAAATCAAAGGCAGATAAGTGGCTGACGTGTGAGGCACCGACGGAGGCCTGCTGGACTCGTGTTTAAAGGGCTCCTACAAATCCTAAGAGAAAGGAGTACAGGGTAGAATAAATTCACAGAAGAGGAATCCCGGGGCCTCATAAACTTAAAAGGATGCCCACCAACACTAGCCAGAGAAAGGCCAGATCAACTCCCCCAAAGAGCGTCTTTACATTTCAAAACACTCACCTTGTGCTGGTGCGGCTTCAGCTGTGTTTCTGAGAGAGCAGAACACAGCTGGGGGGGCGGGGGGGGGGGCAGGAGCGGAGTGTGAGGAGTCCACCAGGCAGATGTTGTCCTGTGGGGGCCTCAGGGCCCCATCCCCCGTGCCCCAGAAAGGCCTGGAGGACGAACAGCGGCGTGTTGGGGGGGAGGTGGGCCTCACGTTGGGCCTCCTATGGGGTCCCTGATTGTTGGGGCAAAAAACCATTCGCCCACGTGCTTCTGTTTCAAGACAGCGCAGAATTCGTGAAGGGACAGAAAAGCAGGCGCAGGGCCGGGGCGTACAGTTCCTAGAAAGTCCTGGAGGGCTCGGGGCCTGGGAGCTCACCTTACCGGGAGTGGGGTTCGAACCCACGCGGGCACACGCCCATTGGATCTTAAGTCCAACGCCTTAACCACTCGGCCATCCCGGTGGCTGGGCTCTCGCCTCTGGCTATTATTTTTTTATGGGAAGCAGGGTGCTCGTGCTGCGCCGGAAGGAAACGCCGGGCGATCGCTGATTCTGTGGAGCTGCGTGGGGACGCGAGGCGGCCGCCGCGGAGGAGACAGCCCACCGCCTGCTTTCGGAGGCGCCCGCGTGCCCCCCGGCTCGCCGCCTGGGCCCCAGAGAAGCCGCTGTTTCTGTTCGGTATGAAAAGGAAAACGAACGGGGGAGGACGAACGGGGGAGGACGGAGAGTAAGCCCTCCCCTCCCCCGCCCCGCCCCGCCCCCCTCCCCCTGCCGCTGCACCTGCCGCTCCCTCCGCTCCCAGCGGCCGCCGGCGACTCCTGCGTAAGAGATCGCGGTTTTCCCGCGCTCGTGGCCCCTGCCCGGACCTTCCCCTCCCCGTTACCCATCCCCCCACCCCCCTACGGCAGGGGCCCTACGCACGTGAGGTTAAACCAGCCCTCCCTGGGGGTCGACTTGGAAATCCCTAGCGGACACAGAGGCAGGTCGCATTCTGACTTTGGTTTTAGTGGCAAGGAGCTGTAACTGCCAGCCCAGTGTCCCCGAAGGAGCAGAGGGTGGGTGCCCGCCCCACGACTCTGGAGTAGGGTGGACCCCAAGACTCCTGACTCCACCGGGCGCAATCAGGGGACCACCGTCCATCGTCTGCGGACCACACTCCATCAAGGGCGCTGGAGGTTGTCACAGGGGACATACGGATCCACTAAAGACGCTCCCAGACGGACCTCTGGGGCCTCCGGAGCCGAAATGAAATCGGAGCGCGGTTGGGAATTAACGCTACTGCACACCTAGCTGTGACACGGCCCTCGGTAGTAGAGGCAAAGCACCACAGTGTAAGAGGGTTATGTCTTTACCGGACAAGCAAAGAAGACTACTCCAGAATCTCACCTGCTGAGGCCCAACTGTTGTTTTGAATGTTCAGACTGCGGGATCCGCAGCCAAATCTTTCTCTTTATCTGATAAATTCACCCACAAGGAGTGGCCCCCCAGGTCCTCTGGTTGTCCGCCTCGGTTCTGGCTTCGGCTGGATCAAGGTTCTGCTCCTAGAAAGGAGATACCTCCCAAGGGCCCTGCACCTAAGGAGCCCAGAAGGAAACCCCCGTCTCCCGGACTGGGCTGAGAACTGGGCTGGGGCTGGGGTTGGACAGGACTGTCGGATTCCACCAAAAAACAGATCAGAGATAGCATCCTACACGTACAGACAGACACAAAGGTTTCCAGAACATTCCATTACTATTGTTCTTAACCTGGGCTACCCCGTCGAATCAGCTAGTAAGCTTAATTCTTAGATGTTAAAGTAAAAAATAAAGCTACTAGAAGTATATGAAGAGGAGAATTTTAACAACTTCAAAAGCACAGACAACGAAGAAATAAAACTCTAGTATTTTCTTCCATTAAAATGAAGAATGTGTAAAATAAAGGACATAACAGAAATATAAATAGATAAATGTGACGGTGGGAGAGTCTATTTAAATTGCCCGAAAGTAGCGAGGGCAGGCAGGCAGGCAGACAGATGAGGCGGTAGCAAAACGCCATGAGCAGCAAGGTCAGAGGAAACGGGCGAACGGGACACGCGGTTGAGGAGCGAGCTCTGTGAAGACCAACCAACGTTGTACGAAAACGTCCGGAGTCATTGACGGCCGCAGAGAAAGTGAAGAGAGGCAACATTACTGCCATTCGATGGGCGAATTAAAGAGTGAGGTCAGCTAGTGTCGGAGGCCTCCAGTCCCGCGGGGGGGACTAAGGACGGCTTTCTGGACCGGGGTCAAGGGCAGACGCACCCTGCAGCACGGAGCTCTGCTGCGGCTTCTGGTCCCCCCATCCCCCCAATCCCGCACCGCCGGGGAGCCCACTCCGAAGCCGTTGGTCCCAGCGCGGTTTCTGGTCGGGTGAAAGGGAGGAAACTGTGACTTCCGTCGCTCGGCGGTGGCTGAGTGAACAGCTGCAGAGACGCGCGTCCGCGGCGGCAGGGGCGAGGGGACCCGTACACGCGCGGCCCCGGGGATGCAAGTTCAAGTCCTCACGCGGCTGAGCAGGAGCCCTGAGAGGGGGGCGCGGCCGTCGGCCCTGCTGCTCCCCGGGAGGCCGCGCGGATGCTGGACGGAAAGACGCGATAACCGGGTTCGGACATTTGCTGTCGCCACGGGATCGCCACCCCTGACAGAAGGGGGACGGAAGAGAGGAGTCTTACAGAGCCAGGGGGGGTCCCCGCGCTGGGACACGAACGTAGCATTTCGGGGAGGCCAGAGCAGTCAGGACACAGGGCGCAGGGCCCTGGAGGAGAAAGCCGCGCCGGGGAGGCCTCCCGGGCTGGCCGAGGGGCCCTCCTGGGCCTTCACGGGATGCAGATTCGCGCACAAGGGGGTTCAGACCCCAGGAGGCTGCGGAGGCGCCGCTGGGACCAAGGGGGCGGTGTACACGGCCCTGCGAGTAGTTCCCAGCGGCTCTCCTGAGGGGGGGATGCCCTAAGTTATGGGGCGTCAGGTGAGTCCCCACAGGGCACACCTCAGGTTGGGACCCCTCCCCGCAGAGTGTCCAGGTGAGCCACAGGAGGACTAGAGAATCCCGAGGACCAGAGCCCCTGAAGCTGGAGGAACAGGGATTCCTGGTGGAACGGCAGAGGATCGGCCGCGCGGCGGCCTGCAGTCTCACGGAAACCAACCCTCTGGGCTGGCCGGTGTAGCTGCAGAGATTTCCAGGCGGAATCGTGAAGGGCTGCTCTGCCTTGCTGGCTGTTCCCGGTAAAACGTGAGCCACCAGGTTTAAGTTAAGGGAAGAACGGTGAACCACAAACCAGCCGGGACTCAGAGGGCCCGAGGCGCCGGCCGCTTCCTACTCCGGCGGCTCCGGAGGAAGGTCGCTGCGGAAGGTCGAGAGAGGACTTTCGGGCAAAGACGAAATCCAGAGCGCTGTCGAAAACGTGGTCTCAAGACGAAGCCAAAGGCGTGACTGTGGACTCTTGGTCGGCGCGCCACGGGGAGTTCGGGCGGCATTTAAACAGAGAAACCTCCGAGCATCTCAAGGACTGTCTCCGCGCGTCCCCTCCACAGACGCGGCTCCACGGGTGTGATCCCGCAGTGGACGAGGCGGATGCCGGGCCGACCAGGCTTGCTCTCACGAGGTGTGCGGACGTGGCGTCCTTCACGACAGGGTCGGCCGACCTTTCCTCCAGCGGGCCAGAGAGCAAGGACTTCAGGCTCTGCGGGCTGGACGGTCCGTGTCGAAGCCGCCCAAATCTGCTGTCGTAGCAGGAAGTGGGCCACAGATGACGTGGCGTGTCCGTGTGGCTCGTCCCAGCAAAACTGGACACAAACAGGGAGCCGGCCGGGGTTGGCCTACGGGTCACAGTTTGCCAACTCCCGATGTAAAGGAATAAACTCCACCACCGTCCGCGGAGTCACAGGTTTTGAAGAGCAGGGTGGTTGAACGCGGACATGTAAAGAGAACGAAAGAGATAGGGGACCTGGAAAAAAGGAAAAGAAGGTGCGGATGAGAAGAGGGCCTGGAGCCTCCCAGACTACGGGCAGGAGGCCGGCTAAGGAGACTCTCTCCGGCTGCGAGAGAAAAGTCTTTTGAGCAGGATGGCCGGTCCTGAGGGCAGAGCCAAGGGTCCCGGAGCAGAGCGCCCAGACGGCCCTGCGGAGGCCTGATCAGGAGTGTCACGCGCCCCCCGGAGTCTAGAATCGCTGTGCACCAGAGTCCCCTGCTTTCGTTCCTTGTGAACGAGCGCGTCTGGAGCACAGGGAGGCAGTAACTCCGCAAGCGCTAGGTGTCCAGCTAAAGAATCCCGCCTGAGGACTGCCCTGGGGACGGGCGGGAGCTTTCCCTGCGTAGGTGGCGCCGCCCGGGCCTCGTGTCGCTGTTGTAAAGGGACCAGACTCGAGGGCCGGAGGGCGTGTGCTCTGCGCGTGGGAGAAACAGAATCGCTGGGGGTCAGAAGGTCGGGGGAATGGGGATAAAGTCCTGGTTTCCCACGTCGCTCGCCCACGGAGGGACGGCGGAGAGGAGGGTTCATGGAGAAGACGGCTCTCTGCGGGCCCTGAGGGGGGGGGATGTTCTCAGAACCCAGCCGGCGGCCTCCTGAGGGACAGCGTCTTCCCGCGGTGGCTCTCGTTCCACGGCCACAGCGCCGCCCCCGGGTTCTGGCCGAGGGCCCGGTCATTTTCTTGTGAAATCCTAAGGCAACCGCTAAAATAAAAACGCCGATTAAGGTGTGAAATTTCATAAAACAATATGTGACAAGGAGGGGTGGACTGTCGGGCTCCGTGGCTTAGCTGGTTAAAGCGCCTGTCTAGTAAACAGGAGATCCTGGGTTCGAATCCCAGCGGGGCCTTTCCTCTTTGAGGTTTTAGAAAGTGAAATGGTTCAAGGCAAGTACAGGCAATGGGTAAAAAATCAAAAAACAAACTTGGGTTTATGCTTGATTCCTCAGGCGCGGAATCTGCCTGTCTGAGGCACTTCGTAGAGGAGAGAGAAAATGATTCACCATGAATTAGCAAAGCTATGCTCTGAACTAGGTGTGAGCTATAGTTTTCTCATTTTAGACTTCTATAGCTCCTCGCCACATTTCCTAAGAAGCCTTGCAGTCTCCCGCAACATTTTGCTTTTAATGTAATTCACAAAGAAGGCAAGGAAAAGAGACAAAACGTGCACATTGTCTAAACTGAGGGCTGTGATAAGCGCCCCTCCTTCTCCCGTGACGGTGGCTCCTAGGACGCCACAGCGTATTTTGAAAAATACAGGAACGTGCTGGAGTCTTGGAAGAGTAAGAAGAATGACTGGTGATGAAACAAACCAAAGCAGAACAGAGCACCACACCACAGGAAACCAGACGCCTAACAGGAGACTGGAGGCAGATGGGACCTGAGGTCCTTAGATTAAAATAAAAGGCTGGAAGGAAATCACGTCCTAGAATGGAATTTTAATGTTTTAACTGGTCTTTTCCTTTTGATATTCTAGGTCGCGTCGTAAGGTCGCACACTCTGCCGAGGCGCCTCCTCTGCGCGCGGATTTGTTGTCAAGCAGAAGGTGGCGCTGTTCTCGGCTTCTGGCTCCTCCCCGGATGCACCAGAGAACCTGCTCCTTTTGTGAGCCTTTGGGAGAAGAACGTGTGACGCGATTCGTGGGCCCAGCGCAGAGGGAAAACGCACAGCTTGCTGTTTAGAAGCTGTTGAGGATTTCAAACCGGCAACAGCGGAGCGTTAAGTCCGGCATGTGCTTGGCAGCCATGACGCTGGCCCTCTTTGAGAGGCCAGCTTTTTGCCCAAACACTGGATTTTCAAGGACACCTAAAAGTGGAATGCAGTCCACGGTGATGGTCGATGATACCAAGACCTTGTAGCAGCCTGGGAACTGACAGGTACTGACGAGAATGTCGCACTAGAGAAACCACCACACTGAGAACCACTATGGAAACAAACTCGGTTAGAGGGGCTTCTCCCCACCTGAAATATTTTTCTGGCTTATGTTCTTTTCCCAAACAATTCCTTCTCCCAGATCCCCTTCAGTGTCCCCTGGCCTGGTGACGGGGCACACAGAGCGGACACCCTGTCTTGGTGTGTCCACCTGACTCTCTAACTTGGGAGAGGAAGGGACAAGGCTGCGGGCTGGAGACCGTTGATGAATGTGAGTAGAGGGCTGGGTGACGAGTGACGAGTATCTCTGTGAACACGGCGTTGAATTGTGGTAAGAGAAAAGGATGGACTTGCTCCAGGGTAGGTGTGTTTCCGCCTGGTTTCGAACCAGGGACCTTTCGCGTGTGAGGCGAACGTGATGACCACTACACTACGGAAACCTCCCCATGAAGCTCGGGCTGGTAGCGCTCACCTAGGTTTCCTGCGTTCATCAGCGTTGGTTCCCAAATGCCTGGGGTCTTCTCTCTCCTCAGGTCTGCTACGGAGTCATTGTCCACAACCGCACTGTAAACTTGATCCCAAACAAGCAGCACGCCGAGGTTAGGAGGTACCCCACTCCCACATATTTTTAAGTATTTACATTCTATAAGCCTGATGCTAAAACCACGACCACAATCAGAACGATCTCGTTCTTCCTCACTTTCCACGCGCTCCCAGGCGTGGCTCTCTATCTATTCCCTGCCTAGCTTGAAATTCAAAACCTCACTCCCTCTCATGCAATTCCACCCACATTAACCGTTTTCTTCTCTAATATATGCATTTATTATTTTGTAATAGACTTTTTTAGAGCAGTTTCTGGTTCACAGCAAAACTGAGTGGAAGGTGGAGACATTGACCAAAAGTTCCCATCACGAAAGGGAGTTGGATTTTGTCAAATGCGTTTTCTGCATCTACTGATCTGATCATGTGCTTCTTCTCTCTTAGCCTGTTGGTGTGATGGATTACATTACACGATTTTAGATCTTGAACTGGCCTTGCATACCTGGAATAAATCCCACTTGGTCATGGTGCATAATTCTTTTTATATGTTGTTGGATTAAATTTGCTATTATTTTGCTGAGAATTTTTGCATCTGTGTTCAAAAAGATGATGGTCTGTGGTTTTCTTTTCCAGCCGCGTCTCTGTTTGATACTGGCGTTAGGGCGCCGCTGGCCCCACCGAGGAAGTTTGGCAGTATTCCCTCTGCTTCCGTCTTTTGAAAGAGATTGCAGAGAATTGGTATGATTTCTTCCTTAGCTCTTTGCCAGAATTCACTGTGCACTTCTCTGGGCCTGAAATCTCTGGTTTGGAGTGTTATTACTTATTGCTTCAATTCCTTTAACCCGTAGAGACCTATTCAGATCGATTATTTCTTCTTTGTGAGTTTTGGCAAATTCTGTCTTCACAATTTCAGTTGGTCCATTTCACCAGGTTACCTGAACTGTGGGTATAAATGTTGTCCGTAACATCCCTTTATTGTCCTTGGGATCTATTGCGATGTCCTTTCTTTTGGTTCTGATATCACTAATTTCTGTCCCCTCCCTTTTTTTTTCTTAGCCTAGTGAGAGGCTGATTGCTTTTTGTTGATTTTACTGATCTTTTCAAAGAACCAGCTTTTGGTTTCATTGATTTCCTGCTTTTAATTTCTGCTCTGATTTTTTAATTCTTTTCTGCTTACTTTGGATACTTAGGTCTTCTTTTTCTACTTTCCTAGGACGGAAGCTTAGATGATTCATTTCAGATCTTTCTTCTTTTCAAATAATATGCATTCAATGTTATAAATTTCTCTATAAGGGTCACTGAAGGTTCTTGGCCTCACCATGAGAAAGGTGAATCCATTATCAAGTTTGGAGACTTCCTGTCAGAAATGGCCCAGCAGGCAGAAAATCACAGTGAGACACAGCCGAACCCAACGCCCTCAATCAAAGGGGTATAATCGACACCTACAGACAGCTCACCCAGCACAGGGGAAGACACATTCTTCTCCAGGTCACATGGGACGCACACCGAGGGAGACCACATTCTGGGCCATAAAACACATCTTAATGCATTTCAGAGAACTGAAGTCATGCAATGTCTGCTCTCGGGCCACAACAGCATTAAACTAGCCATCGATAACAGAAAAATAGCTAGAAAATCCCCCAAATACCTGGAGACTAAACAACACACTTCTAAATAACACACGGGGCAGAGAAAAATTCTCAGGAGAAATTAGAAAACATTTTGAACTAAATGACAATGAAAAAATACCTTCAGAAAAAATTTTTGATACAATGAAAGAAGTGCTTATAGACACACAACACACAGCGCGGCGGAGAGCGACACAGGGGAGGGAGAGAGGGGCCCCAGGCGCGTGCACCAGAGTGTGGCCAGCTCTTCCTCCCAGGGGTTCAGGTTTCTATCTTGGGAGCAGGTGTTAACTAGGGGACAGAATATTCATTACTTGGGGCGGGAAGTGAGTTTGGTGCTTTCCTTTCCTCATTTGGTCAGGGGCTTCCTGTCATGGTGCTGCCATGTTGGGCCCGTCTGGTTGGGTCCAGCTTCCTGTGGAGTGCGGACACCCAGGAATCATGGTTTAGCATCCGTCTCTGCAGCCCTTAGCCCAGTCACGCTGACACGTAAAATTCACCATCACAGGGGTGCTGAAGGGGCTTGTCTTGCAAGAAATGTGAAAAAAAATTCTCGAGAAGAAAGGAATGATACAGACCAGAAACTTGGATCTGTGTGAGAAAGAGCATCAGAGAAGGAATAAGTGAAGGTAAAATAAAAACTTTGTTATTTCTTATTCTAAATTGGCCTGACTGATAACAGGGTGTACAAAATAATAATACCAACAACATACTAGATTATGTATGTACGTATATCTACCTATGTAGATATGCGCATATGTATATATAGTACTCACACTTCCTGTGAAGTGGCACAGTGTTATTTGAAAGTGGGCTTGGGTTGGTTGTAAATATATATTGCAAACTGTAGGGTGACCAGTAAAAAAAAAGAAGTATAACTGATAGGCTAAGAAAGGAGAAACAGTGAAATAATATCATAATATGAAGTGCTCCATTAAAGCCACAAAAGACAGAAAAAGAGCGGAAGACAAACATAGGAACAAAAAACAAAGGCAACAAATAGAAAGTAATAACAGTTATGCAAAACATTCATCCAGCTCTAGCAGGAATCAGCCTTAATACCCATGGTCTAAATGCACCAGTTAAAAGACAGAGATTTTCAGAGTGGACCAAGAAACAAGACTAAGCTACGTGTTGTCGACAGGAAACCACTTTAAATGTAAAAACACATACAGACGACGGGTAAGGGAATGGAGGCAGAGACACCACGCTAACGTTAGTACAAAGGGAGCAGGAGCGACTATGTTAATTTCAGACAGAGCGGAGATAGAGAGGGGCTTTATATAATGATAGGGGTTCCAGCCTTCCTTGATAAAAGGGGTCAATCCTTATTGTGAACATGCCTAACAGATCATCAAAATACCTGGGACAGAATCGGATAGAATTCCTCTGCCCAGGTGGCAGGAATATTGGATTCTACGCTCGGGACACCATTTCCCATCTTTTTAACTGCCAATCTGTAAGGCACGCCGCTTTCTTTGAGTCTCCCTGTCCCCATACACTTGTGCTTCCCAAAGGTTCCCTGTGGCGAGTGGGAGCGGGAAGAAAGACAGACGAAGAGTTTCCAGCGCGCATGACCGGACCAGACTGAGGGAAGTACGTCCAGGCGGTCCTTCCACACACCTCGCAGGGCCCACCTGGGGCCTGCTGCGTAGTGGCCGCATCGACACTGTCCCAGCCTCTCAGAGATGAGAGAAGTCAGACCAGGGCTGGGGCTCTGGCTCAAGGTGATCCGGGGCCCCCCACCATTGGGTTTTCTAGGCAGCTGAGTTATAAAATCTTCGGCCTAGGTATGTTCTGTTTTTAACAGAGATGATGGTGAACTTTTCCCCCACTAGGCAAGACAGTTTTTCCCAATAATTGAGCTTTTGAGAAGCCAAACCCCAGTAGTAGGACTGGGGTATTTTGCTTTACTGTAAGGTTGGTGGGGACCTAATTTTCTGGTCTCTTATGGTCATTGTTTTCCCATGTTGGTGTGAACGAAGGAGCCTATCCACAAAGGGAAGGTGAGTGTTCACAGAAACCTGTCGCCACGTTTCCAGCCGGCCAGGGCGGCCTCGGCCAGTCCTGCGGCAGAGAGTAGAAGAAGAATCACGATAGTAGTGAGAAACAAGGCGTGACCGTGCATCACAGTAAGAAAACATATAAAAATAAGGACAATCTTTTGTTTCACCGGACTGTCGACTCCTCAAGCTTCTGCCGCGCGTCGAGGAGTCGGCTTCCGGAGTGACCAAGGCAGGGCTGCAGCCTCCCGGAGCCGCTGGAGCTGCAGATGGCTCTTTCCGTATGGTCGCCTGGCACGGCGTGGCTGGATCAGGAACGCGCTCCCAGTTTCGAGATGCCGGCCTCACTGCCGTAGTGAATCCAGGGACCCGCTTCAGCCACGTTTACTGCAGTAGGGGTGGACGCAATGGCTGAACAGGCCCGCCAACCCCCTGGGTTAGGGGGTGGACATTTGACTCCTTTCTCCATATTGCATCTCCTGGCTTAAAGGGGTGAGCGTCTGGTCAGATGTACCGGTAATTGTTCTCTGACCCAGTGGTGAAAGGGGGTTAGAGGAAAGCCAAGGGTCTGCCATCTGTTGTTTTAGGGTTAGATTATCTATCTCATTTCCATCCCCCCTCTGTGCCCTTGAGAATCCGATGGAGGGCACCCATAAAGGATTTGAAGAAGGGAGAACCCCGTCTGCTTTTTTAGCCTCCCACTCGCAGCTGCAGTCTGCCTCCCGAAGGTCCCTTATGTCTCCCTGCCTCATGTTCGCCCTGCCCTACTGATTTCTCCCCCGGAACAGGGCCTGTCACTGCTGTTGGGGAACAGGGACGATGACCGTCCTGGCTTCTTCAAGCCGATAAGGGACAGTGTAGGGGTCCAGCAGTTAGAGTAGGTTAGTCGAGTGGCCCACAGGACGGTTTGACAGGAAGGCTGGCGGGCAGGAGGCAGCATAAACATGAGCGGACACAGAGAGAAAACCACAAAGTAAAGATTATACTGACCGACAAGGTGGCATCTTAAGATAATATCTATGGTTTCCAAACCTGTCAAATAGTCTAGGAGAGACCCTGACTTTGTAAACAGCACATGTCAGGGAATCTCCCGTAACCCAGGGGATGGAGAAGCAGGAGCCGTAAGGAATCACTGATGGCTCTATTTCCAAGAGTTTGACCCTAACTTAATGAAAAAAAAATTTAAAGCATTTACTGCTCGCGAGGTGTTATGGAGAGTTTTGCTGAGTAGAGGCAGACGGTCTGCTGTATTTGGAGGTGTGTAACTTTTTCAAGAGCCAGGAATTCTACTAGAGAAAGAGTCGAGGCAGCCGTTATCATTATTAATTGGAAAACTTTGAGGTAAGCCAAACCTGGGTATTATTTTCTAAAGCAGAATTTTTATTCCTTTGTGTGCCTTTTCTGTCTCGTAGGGGAAGGCCTTTGCCCAATTAGCAAAAGGATTAACCCGTACAAACAGATGTTGGCATTTTTCTTTGACCTCGGCAGCTGAGTGAGAGCTAATTGTGAGTCTTTTCCTGGATAGTCTCCGGTTCCTTGATTGTCTGGGAGAGCAGGTTTGTGGCTAACAGGACTGCTTTTAAGACATACCTCACAGCCTGACACCACTTGCAGAATTGTCCTTGACAAGTTTTTTTCCAGTAAACATCCTTTGGGCCATTTGGTAAGTTTTGTCCCTCCCTAAATGAAAGGCCAGATGTCATGTTTTAATGCTCTTTTAGCTCTGCGAGCTTGGGCACAGTGAGTGCCCTGCTCTGTGTGTAACCACTCCGAGGTCCGGAGACCGTGTCTAGGAATCAGACCCTCGTTTGTTTATTTATTTGTCAGGGGGAGAGTAGGTGGCACTGAGTTTCCTGTAATGATCGATACGGCAGCAAACTATCTTCCTGAACCCTGGTATCTACGGCCTACAATATCTAGTAATTCCCCGAACTTACACAACTGTTTATTTGTTCTGAAGTTAGTAGTACTATATAGTCTCTAATTTAGTTATAATGTTGCTTTCTAGCAAGGGAGTGAGGCTCTCTGGCGTTATCAGGACCGAATGAGAAAAAATTAGTTTTCCCCACTACTGCGCGGGCAGCGGGAGCAGGGTGCAGGGGACACCTGTGGTGGCCATCATCGTAGGGGCAGCAGGGGGGCAGCTGGGTGCAGGGGGACAGCGGCCATCACCGCGTGGGCAGTGGGAGGCAGGCACAACGGACAGCGGCCACCACCGAGCAGGCCAGCAAGAGCTGGGGCGTTAGGGGCACAGAGGCCACCTGTCTCGGCCACCGCCGCGCAAGACAGCAGGAGTCGGGAGCAAGGGACAGCGGCCACCATCGCGCGGGCCACCATTGCGCGGGCAGGGCGGTCAGCCCTGCGTCTGCCTTCCTACCGCCCCTCCACCCCCTCCGCCAGCAGGCGGCTGAGCCCAGAGCAGCTCCGGTGTGCAGCCGAGCTCGGGCTGGAGAGCACGCCTCTGGGGCCCCCCACACCACCTGTTTCCCCGAGAGAAGGCGGTCAGGCAGGGGGGAGGCGGAGCGAGGAAGGTGGGAGAGGTGAGGGGCAGGCTGGCGAAGGGGCTGCTCCTTCCAGTGATAAAATATAAGAGCGAGAAAAACATGCACAGAGCAGAGTGGCGCAGCGGAAGCGTGCTGGGCCCATAACCCAGAGGTCGATGGATCGAAACCATCCTCTGCTAAACGACCTTTTGATGGGAAATCTGCTTTGGAAAGTTCATACTATTCACCCCTGACATAAGGGCACTTGATTTCTAGAAACGTGTGGTATGTTCTTCCTTTCTCCTCCAAGTGATGGTTTGATTCCCTTCCTGCTCATTTCAAAGCAGAGGCAGCTCTTACCTCTAGAAGAGAGGAAGGGAAGCGAAGTTCTGTTTGCTTCCGACAGGCTGAGGGGTCCTCCCCCGCTCAGCGTGCACCGAAGTTCTCTGCTTCCGACAGGCTGATGGGTCCTCCCCCGCTCAGCGTGCACTGCGGCTTACGGCCACGTCTTCGCGCGGTTTTCTTACACCTAAAGGAGAAACATTATTTACTTTTGCCGGAGGCCGCTGTTTACTGTAAACCCACCTTTTCACTCTGGCGGGCTTTTCCTGCTTCTCTGACTCTTTTGTCTCTTCCTATGTGACGCTCATTTCGAGTCCACGGCAATGGGCTGCAAATTCTTCTCTAAAGCAATTTTATGGACCTGGCCTGGGAGGACATCTTTTATAGCCTCTCCCTGTCCATACGCACACAAACTGGATTCACGGGCGTGCAGGAGAAAAACTAGAAGCAAAGAAGTTAGATGTGAAATGGTAGAAAACACTGGAATACATTTAAAAAACGTGCACCAACTTCCATGGACAGACGAGCAAGAAAAGTAGTAGTCTTTCTGATATGTTTGCAGAAGACACCGGGAGAAAATGACTAATGGAAATGCCTTCTGATGTTTGCCTAGATTGTGATGAGAGAATACAGACTCCTCTGAACAGCGGGAACCGCAGAGCAAGATTCATCCGAAGCGGAAGTACAAGTAGTAGCGCTCACGCGGTACACCTGTTTGGTTCCCTCCGTTTGGTGGTGAAGAGGCTCCCGTTTGGCAAGACCAGTCATCTTCAATTTATTTTGCTTGTTTGACCCCTGAAAACATTTTAACTAAAAGTGTCCAGACATAGGAGATTGGTTGAGTGACCTGTGACATACGAACTCAAAGGAGAGGCGCTATGCAGCTACGAAAAAGACACGAGTGACTTCCGGGGGGGGGAAGAGCACAGAGGAGTGTTAACCTATGAGACCAATGTTTTGAGAAAGAAGCGAGTGAGGACGACATACACATACAGTGTTAGTCGCAGCTAACCAGTGAGGCTGGTTATGTAAAAGAGAAGAATTGAGGGAAGACATTTCTCGGAGGACACTTTTTGGTAAGCCTTTACCTTTCCAAAGGTACATCTGTGAATGTTCTACATGTTCAAAAATTAATATTAAATCAACAAGAATGGGAAGGAGAGGAATGAAAAACCAAAACTGAAAGCAAATGAGCTGAATTCTATTCCATTATCAGAACTGCGTGGAAGGGAAGAGAACGTCATCTGTGAACATGGCTTCTGAGCGTGCACCTTTGCTCTTGGGGGGGGGGCGGGAACGGGGGAGGCGCCTGCAAACAGATGGGCAGCTCAGCCCTCTTTAGTAGACGGTTCTGGGTTCACGGACAGCCACAGGCATCCTGACGCTGTCGGCGCACAGAGAGCAGGTGAGTAGTGTGGTGTCCGTGTGGAGGCGGGGACAGGCACCCGAGTGAGGGAGTGGAAGAAAGAAGGCTGCAGAGACGGATTGGCGTTGGAGGTATCGGTGTGAGCTCCTGATTCCTAAAATACGTACATACGTGTGTCATGGGCATGCATGTGTGCACGCATATGCACGTGCGTAAGGATATGTGTGTATACATGTAGGTACGTGCACATGCGTTTTCTAGATCTTCCCATTAGAAGGGCTAAGCAGCAGACTTCGCAGAAGGTGTTAGGACACGAAGCTCCCAGACATCGGGGACTTTTCCCTGCTGGGAGACAGCTGGCTTTGGGGCTGGGGCAGGGTGCACGCCACCGAGTCTGGAACGATTTATTACATCAGAAAGTGAGAAAGTGCTTAGACACGCGCTTAGCGGCTTGTTACCAGGGCACAGAAACCAGCAGGAAGGCCCCCCCACCCTGCCCGGCTAAACATGGGCTCATTTGACACCAATACAGTGAAGGGCGATAAGGAAGCATAAACCACGGGGGAGGGGCAGATTCCAGGAATTCATATTCATGATAGATATTTAACTCATGGAGAAAAGGGAAGACTCTTGTTTAAACTTTTTTTTTTTATTTTAATTTTTGAGAGCAAGAACGAGTGGGGGAGGGGCAGAGACAGAGGGAGTCAGAAACTGAGGCAGACTCCAGGCTCTGAGCCTTCAGCACACAGCCCGGTGCGGGGCTCGAACCCACGAACCGACAGATCACGCCCTGAGCTGCAGCCGACGCCTCAGCCACCGAGCCCCAGGAAGGCTCCTACTCAGAACCGAACACGGAGGAGCCTTTCCCACGCGGATGCGGCCTCGGCCGCTGCCGCCTCACCTGCCGGAACCCTGGCCTCCCCACGCTCCTCGTTGTCATTTCCCCGCCGGACTCCAACCGCCCGCCGAGAGCTCACCCTCCGGCCTCAGCTCCGCGCCCGCCGCTCCCGCCTGCCCTCTCCTCTCTCACCTCCTCCTACCGCTCCCGCCCGCGCCCTCCTCTCTCACCTCCTGCTGCCGCTCCCGCCCGCGCCCTCCTCTCTCACCTCCTGCTGCCGCTCCCGCCCGCGCCCTCCTCTCTCACCTCCTGCTGCCGCTCCCGCCCGCGCCCTCCTCTCTCACCTCCTCCTACCGCTCCCGCCCGCGCCCTCCTCTCTCACCTCCTCCTACCGCTCCCGCCCGCGCCCTCCTCTCTCACCTCCTCCTGCCGCTCCCGCCCGCGCCCTCCTCTCTCTCCTCCTGCTGCCGCTCCCGCCCGCGCCCTCCTCTCTCACCTCCTCCTACCGCTCCCGCCCGCGCCCTCCTCTCTCACCTCCTGCTGCCGCTCCCGCCCGCGCCCTCCTCTCTCACCTCCTGCTGCCGCTCCCGCCCGCGCCCTCCTCTCTCACCTCCTGCTGCCGCTCCCGCCTCCGCCCGCCGCTCCCGCCTGCGCCCTCCTCTCTCACCTCCTCCTACCGCTCCCGCCCGCGCCCTCCTCTCTCACCTCCTGCTGCCGCTCCCGCCCGCGCCCTCCTCTCTCACCTCCTGCTGCCGCTCCCGCCCGCGCCCTCCTCTCTCACCTCCTGCTGCCGCTCCCGCCCGCGCCCTCCTCTCTCACCTCCTGCTGCCGCTCCCGCCTCCGCCCGCCGCTCACACCCGTGCCCACCGCTCCCGCCTGCGCCCTCCGCTCACACATGCGCCCTCCGCTCACACCTGCGCCCTCCGCTCACACCCCCGCCCGCTGCTCACACCTGCGCCCGCCGCCCCCGCCTGCGCCCTCGGCTCACACTTACGCCCTCCGCTCACACCCGCGCCCGCCGCCCGCACTTCCGCCCGCCGCTCACACCCGCGCCTGGGCCTCATGGTTCTTCCCGAGGCTCCTTCCTCCGCCGTCACCCGCGCTCCGCTGCCCGCAGTAGGTCACCTCGGCACCCAAATCGCCCTCCTCCGACCCGCACTATTTTGCTTGTTTAACCACATCCGTCCTCCCGCCCACCAGCAGGCTCCCACGCGGGACCGGGGCTGACGCCGAGTCCCCGCCGCGTCCCCGCCGCCGCCCGGGTCAGCACGGACCCGGAGCAGGAACCGCGCGCACCCTGTCGCCTGCACGGCCGCCCTCCCCTGTGTCCCGCGTCCGCTCAGTCTTCCTCGCCTGCCGAGGGCTGGGCTGGGGTTCAGCGCACTCGGGGCGTCGGTCGCGCGGTGGGGACGGAACTCGCCCGCAGACCCGGAGCACGCACTCGGCCCTCGGCCTGAAGAGGAGGGTCCCCGCTCGTCCCTCCGGGCCTGGTGGGGTACACTCGGCGGGTGCCGCGGGCCCCCTTCGGCCGCCGGGGCCGCACCCCGAAGGCGTCGCCGCGGGTGCAAGCGGACGGAGCGTCCGGAGAGCTCATCCGCAGGGGGCGGAGCTTCGCGCTGACCTCGCCCGCGGGTCCCTGGCCGGTCCCTCCCGAGGCTCCGCTCAGCACGAGCCTCCGCACACTCCCCGCGTCAAGTCTTCGTTCACGCGAGTGATGCACACCTCCGTGTGATTTCAGGCTTTGAAGCCGCCACCCAGTTTGTCAGTCCCTTGCTGCGACCGGGAGCGAGCAAGTGAGGGGCTCTTCGCGGACTTCGGCCCTGTCGGGCCTTCGGTGCCGCGTCCCAAGCGCGCAGCCCGCGCCCTGGTTTAGTTCGCCAGCAGCCCGGGACGAGAACCGGGCTGGGGAAATCGAGGCTGGTGGGAAAGACAGAGAAGGAACAGCGAATAGCGGGGTGGAGAAAAGTAGGGTCACAGACTGCCCTTGGGGTGCGGATCGTGAAAATCAAGCCGTGTCCCCAGAGGCGGAGCCCTTGACTTGACTCGTGCGGACCGTGAGCTTTATCGCATCCCGGACACCCGCGGACGGATGCTCCGGGCTCTATGACCCCGGTGGTTATTTTCTCCGTCCCTTCGAGGCCGGCCGGGCTCCCCGGGAGACTCGGTTGCGTCTGGCGCGCCAGCGTCTCTGCTACCAGTAAGGGTATGAAGCCGACACGCACAGATGGGGACCCGCTCCCGGGGGTTCTCTCCAGGCCGCCTAGCTCGCGTCTGTGCTCGCCGCGGCCGACTTCGTCCTCAGTGATTTATCAGAAGCTGGAAATAAAAACTGAAAACTCGCTGGAATCTCCAGCCTCCCCCTCGCTATCTTCTGATTCCCCTGCACCCGAACAGTTCAAACAGCTTAACGGGAAGAATGCTCTAAGAGAATTAAGATGTATTAAAAGAAAATCTAATCAGAACATTTTTAGCATTGTCAGCGGTATACAGAGAGGGAAATAGGTAAATTTAAAAATGGATAAAAGGCAATTAACATGCAACAAGGCTAATATTTCCATTCAACCAATGAAGGTGGTTTTAAAACAAATAGTGATGGCTAAGTAACTTGACCTGTGGAAGAAAACAAAGGTGGGCATTTACTCTCGACCATGTTAAAAATCAAGTTTCGGATTGACTTGTGATTTAGATAAAAAATATAAATTAATAAAACACGTAGTTGCACTTAATATAAGACAACTCAGAAAACAATTTACTTGGACACTAATGCATATTTTAGCAACGAAGGCTTAAAACAATACAATAAAAGTTTACAAAATCATAATAAAACATCTTAACTCAAATGTACGCGAACAGAAGGAAAAATCCCCCTGAAAATTAGAAAAGAGCCAGCCCGAGCTGACGGCAGGGGCTGCTTTGGTCCAGTGCTCCCTCCTTTGAACCAGGAACAGTGTCTTCAAGCAAGTCCAATTCCTTAGAGTGTTTGTGAACTGCCGGGGTAGTTCTGTGCTCTCACACTGTTTCCCAGCGGTCTTCTAAAGTGTTTCCTCATAAATTTAAATCACTCCGAAGAATGTAACTTTTAGCATATGGTAAAACCTGGACATTAAGAAAGAATCCAACCACTGATTGAATTCCATCCATTGGAAACTAAAAGCTCTAACGATCTGACATGCGCTAGGATTCTCTAAAAATATGTTTGGTGAAATAAGTAAGACAGAGAAAGACAAATACTTATGATCTCATTTATATGTGGAATCTAAGACAAAGCTGAAAATAATAGAATGTGATATACTATTTATACCTCAATTTAAAAAATATGGCATGCTTTTAAGAGTTGAAAAAATGTTCATGAATTCTTTCTCTTTTAAAAATATTTCTGTCTATATATGTCACAGAATTTCATCCCAATATATTGCATTTTTACACTTAAAGGCTGGGATTATACTAGTCTAAAACATAAATATATACAAATTGAAATATGAGTTATTTCAAGTGTTTGTGTCTCTACTTTCAATGTTTTTCTTGTTTGAGTAGTCATTAAATGTAATAGCATACAATCAAACAGTAAATATATAAATTTTTCACAAGTACAGGGTATGAAAAATAAAATCATGCTGGAACTTAATGAAAGAGACGAGACTCCCCCCATTTAAGCCACGTGTCTGCAGATGGAATGGAATGGAATAGAAACGGTTGGGAAAAGAGAACAAAACGGAACTTAATGAAAGAGACGAGACTCCCCCCATTTAAGCCACGTGTCTGCAGATGGAATGGAATGGAATAGAAACGGTTGGGAAAAGAGAACAAAACGACCAGTAGTTTGTTTACAGAAACTTGGGAATCAAATTCAAAACATAAACTTAAGGTCCCACCGAGATTTGAACTCGAATCGCTGGATTCAGAGTCCAGAGTGCTGACCATTACACCATGGGGCCCACCACGCTGAGGGGCTCACCGCTATGACTCTTCGCTAATTTGGTGGCATAGTTCTTGACCGCGTCCCCCGATCTCTAAACACAGGGGGCGTTTCCTCCTCTGGGATGGAGTCATGGACGGTCACCTGTTGCACACCTCCTGCGCCAGGGCCTTCAGCCAGTCTGAACAACACCGGCTTCCAAACTTCAGCAACCCCCCCCCCCTTTTCCTCCGTATTTCTCCCCAAGCGGTTCCGGAACGGGGTGCTCCGAGCCCCTAATTAGGTACACAGGTGAGGTCGTGACCCGGGCCAAGCCGTCACCGGGGTTCAGGTTTTGTGACAGGTGTTTGTATTGTTACCTCACGTGAGGCTCACATCCGCCCTGGGAGATGGGGACACTGTCGCTGCTTTACCGGGGAGATCCCTGAGGCCAAGCCCTTCGGTCCTCCGCTCTGTCATCATGGCTTATCTCCTGCACCTGCTCAGGGGACCGGGGACGGGGCGGGAGGAGGGTCCCTGGGGCCCTGGGGCACCTGTGTGTGTGGGGGGAGGAGGGAGGAACGGGGACCGGACGGGAGGAGGGTCCCTGCGGCTCTGGGACCCCTTGGGAGCACTCCCACACCAGCCTCGCGCCTCCCCCCTCCGTCCTCTCCGCGACGGAAATTGGGGGCCTCCGGAACGCACGTGGCTCAGGGAATGCGTGTCGTGGGGCGCGTCCTGGACAAAGAGGAGTAGAGTCCGGACCTGGCACCGGCGGGAGCGACACTGGGTCTTCCCGCCCGCCGCTGCCCTTTCGTCCGCTGCATGCGCGCTCCGGGTGCTTTCCCGGAATCCGGAGTCTGTGGGGCCGCCGGGCCGGGTTGCCCCCCAGGATTTCAGGATCCGGAGCCTGTGGGTGGGAGGCCGCTGGGCGGGGCTGCGACCCGGGATTGATTCAGCGGCGAAGCGCTGCGAGGACCGCGCGCCCCCTGGTGGACACAGGCGGCAAAGCGCAACAGAGCGCCGAGAAACCAAAAGCCCCCAACACCCCAACTGGGGGGCGACCGAACCCCACAACACGCCACTCTCCTAGTACATACCGGGGTCTTGAGGAACGGGTTTTGCAGGGTGGCTTTTTCTGGAAAGCTGGCTGGGAATTTTCTTCGGGCCTAGAACAGGTGCAGTTCGTATTCGCACACAGTGGGTGGGAACTCCTCGGGACAGAGGGGCAAATCCGCCGCCGGTCATTCAAACTGCCGAGACCTGGCGCGGATGCGGAAAAGGTCCTTTAATCCCGCGCTGGGAAAGCCCCGTACATTTCTCATTCCCCGACGAAGCGAGCCAGAGGTGAACGCACCAGTTCAATTACATTCTCCAGCGTCAAAGAGAAAAATAATCCCAATGGCCTTGACCGTGGGAGGTTCAGGGAGGGGCCCTGACCTCGGCAGCAGCGGCTTCCCGTTTAGCAGACGGCACTTCTGTGCTCCTCCCAGGCCGTTCCTGGGAGGTGGGGGGCTCCCTCCGGCCGCAGGTGAGCTGGCTGAGAGCCCAGGTGGGGCCTGAGCGGAAGCCCAGCAAGGGCACAGTCCAGCCGCCAAGGTCCCCTTCCTGCGCCCTCGGAGAGGAGACCGGAGCACCCGGAGCCCAAGTCCTTGCTCCCTGTGCGGCACTCAGAAATCTTCAGCACACGCACGATTAGTGCGTTCCGGAGGCGGGGCCTCTGGCGGGCGCTGGGCTCCTCGCAGCCAGCCGGGGCTCATGCGGACCTCAGGGGACTGGGCAGCGAAGCAGGGAAACGGGCCTTTCTTCCCAACATGCAAAACATGCCCCAAACACACAAAAGGCGGTGGTGCGACCCCCTCCTCCAGCCTTTAGCCGCCGAGTGGCCTCATTAAGGCCTCTCATTGTGGACGTTCATCTCCAGGGAGACTTCTGCTCCGGTCTGGGGCAAATCTCGTTCTTAGCGGGTGTAGACTTGGGGTCATGGAAGCAAAAGGAACCAGGCATGGACAAGAGCTCTCCTGGGTTCCGGGATGATTCCGTCAGCTCAGATGAAAACGTGGTGCGCTCCTCCGGTCCTGGTGCACGGCCACGAGCCAGGGCCTGTGGGACCCCGACCCGAGAGGTGAGCGGGCGTTGGGACTGACCCCTCCTCCAGCGGAACTTGCTGCCTTGGGCTGGAGGGAGGCTGCTTACACGAGGAATTAAGCCAGGAGGCGATATGCGAAGGGGATGTTAGGGAGTCGAGGAGACACGGAGGAGGCACTGATGGCCGGGTGAAGGGAGCCAGCGATGGCCCCAAGGAAAAGGGCTGCCAGGTCTAAGTTGATTTTTGCAGAACGTGAGGGCAGAGAAGAGGGCAAAGACCTTCAGCAGGCAGAAAACGAGAAGAGAAGGGGAAAAAATGGAAAAATGGAAATAATTTCACCCTGGCTGGTGACTGGAAGCTGCCGTGGGGCCCTGCGGGGGGCAGGACCAGTGACAGACGAGGCCGGAGGTGCGGGCTGGTTAGGGCCGCCCTCGTGCAGCTGCAGAAAGAATTCCGCAAGGGGACAGCACGGGTGTCCCGGGCAGCACGACTCACCGCAAGTCAGTCTAAGAAGGGAATCCCGGAAATGGGCGGCCCGGAGGGGGCGCGGGGCCTGCAAGGGCCGCGGGCCGCCGACCGTTCGCTCTGCGGGCCTGGGCTTGGTGAGGGCGTCGGATGGAGGAGGCCAAGCCGGGGAGGGCGCAGCCGCTCAAACCCGCTGTTGGTCACTTCTCGGCTCAGACCCCTCTTCCCGCCTTACAGTGACCTGGGCATTCCTCGAAAACACGACGCCCCCGTCCCCGCCCTCCCGCCTCCAAACCCGGATCTGGGCGCGGTTTACAGGATTGGCGACCGCTTCTGGATGCGCGGGTTTCTGCATGTGGTCTCGCTGGCGCAGGCGGGCTCGGGCTTCCGATACTATTATTGCTCGTTACGGCTTCGTACGGAGAAGCTTACAGGGAGGCAGATGCGCGTTTTGAGAGAGGAGATCACAGGGAAGGAAAAATAGGGGGAAAAAATGGCAAAAAGCTTGTAAGGTCCCACCGAGATTTGAACTCGGATCGCTGGATTCAAAGTCCAGAGTGCTAACCATTACACCATGGGGCCGGCCGGTGCCATTGCCTAACACGTATCCCTTGTGATAAATATTCATCACTGAGGCACTGGCTCCTAATCTCCAGAATTTAATTTTTCTCCCTCTTTGCCTCCCAATAAAACTGTACCGCCCCCTGCAGGCGTATTTTGGAAATGCGTGAGTGTGTTGGTTGTCTCCACGGCTGGGGGCACAAATGGCTTTCACAGGTCAGGGACCAGAGAGGCCGAAGTCCTGAGCTAGTCCACAGTCTTCTACCAATAGTCCTCGGGACCGCACGACTTTGGTAAAACCACCTGCTATGTTCTTCACCCGGTTTTCACGGGCCTTTTCTAACTGAAACTCCCGCTCCCACCTTTGCACCCGTCTGTCTACAGTGACGCATCTCATGGACATCTGGCAGGGCGCGCTGGACTTTGTTAGCATTTTGACTTTTATTCTGACGTGGAAAGCCACGGTTTCTGCTCAGGGGTCTTGGCGGACTCACGTTTGGAGTCCTCAGTCACCCCGTGAGAAGCCTGACCACTCCGAGGCCACCGTCGGGTTAAGAAGCCCGGCCCACATATTAGTGGTCCGGCCGGCAGTGTGATCCGACAGGCGCGTGGGTAAAGACGCCTTCGGCCGATGGTCGCCCTCCGCGCTGCCCCGAGAATCACCCCGAGTCGGTAAATTTCCACCCGAGGCTCCAGACTTCCTCTGGCACACCCTGACCACGGAATCCGACGATGTAACAAAATGCGTGTTTAGGGCGCCAGAATTTGGGCTGGCCTCCTCTGCAATCACAGTAGCCAGAAAAACTTCTAGGAACCGGAATTCTCCCTGCCTGCTTCCTCGGTCTTGCCCGGTAGGAAGTTGTTGGTTATGTGTTACCATAAGCACTATGTTAATGAGCGTCAGTGTTGGTGTCTTCTCATGGGCCCGTTTAAGAACTTGTGGTGTGCCCCCAAACGCAGTGATTGTTTACAAAATTGTTGGCCGCGGGGTCTGCCAGAGTGGGGTGAAATTCGAGGAGTTAAAAATATGAAGTAGACGATTAAGGATAAGAACCCTCCCAAGACACCGCCTAAGGGCTATGTATTGTTATAGGAAGCGGTAAAAAGACATTCGCGAGATGTCATTCACTGGGTGTCATTCTAGACTCTGCCCTGGTGCCAGGGGTGGTGGAGGCAGGATTCCTCTGTTAGAAGTCCGTCTCGAGGGATCGTTTTAAAGGACATCGTTCACTGCCCTGGGTCCAGGTCAGAGGGCAGGTGCCGCCATCTGCTCTGATTATGCAGTGCTCATCCTCAGCAGCTGTCCAGAGAAGCTTCACGTCTGTGAGGCTCTGGGCAGGAATCGAGTCGCACTACGAGAAAGAGGCAGGCGTGTGAAGCTCAAAACTTCTCTCCCCGTGACTCCCTTTGCTGCACCCACGCCGGCCTCTTTGGCTGCTCCAGAACGTGCTAAGCAGGGAGCTGACTTGGGTGCTTTGCATGGTCCCTTCCACCTGGACTAGCTTCCTCCAGATGGTGGTTCTCTGTCCACTTGATGTCGGCGATGCCCACTGTCCCCATCCGCCCACGCTCCTTCACATTGTGGCTCCAGGGGCACCTGGGGGGCTCAGTCAGAGGAGGAGCATTCGACCTTGGGTCAGGTCATGATCTCACAGTTTGTGGGGTCGGGCTCTCCGCCCTCAGTGCTGTTAGCGAGGGCCCGCTTCAGATCCTCTGACTCCCTCTCCCTCTGCCCCTCCCCTGCTCACTCTCACTCTCTCTCTCTCTCTTTCTCAAAAATAGACAAACAGTAAAAAGTTTTTGAAAGAAAAAGCTGTGATTCCCAACTCCCTAGCCACTTGCTTGCTTTATTTTATACAAACTACTTAGCAAGGAGTTGACACAGAATGGATTTTATTAATTTATTTATTTTTGGTCTGACTCACTCCTCCCCTCGAGGTGCCACCTAAGAAAAGGAACTTTCGCAAGCTTTTGTCCCCCGCTGTGTCTCCTCAGTGCTAGACTAGTGCCCGTCATACAGTGGAATGCTCTTATTTTATGATTAAATAAGTTCATTTTCTTTACACCGGCTGGTGGGATCACACAGAGGCAAGATTACTGCCTCGCCAATGACGTGCCAGACTTATAACAGGGATTTGCAACAACCTGCATGCTTTTCTTATTGCCTTAATGCATGATGCTTAGTGATTTGCCTGTGACACGCGCGGTCTGGAGCTCCGCGATTATTCAGACATTACCAGCACGTGCCGAGACAGACGGAAGGGTACGTTCTTATGGGAAAATGTGAGGCTAAGCGAAACCAACTTAGAAAAAAACTCGCATGAAAGAAGATGGCTATCGTTTCTATGCTAAACGCCTAAAAATAAAACCCAAAGAACACCCTTCTTACTGACAGTGGCAGTAAGTGCATTAGAAGGAAGGACCTCCTGGACGGTAGGCGACCAGGCCCAATTCTCCTAAATGAAATAAAATCCCCTTCAACTTCTTTTCTGTTTCTTCACATAAAATATAAAGTCGAGCCTGCCCAGCGAGGCCCTGTCCGCGTGCCGTATCGCCGTCCCCTATGGAGATCTGTGCCAGCGTTCAAAGCCACTGCCCGGTAGTGCAGCTGATAAGAACATAGGGTTTGTGAGGGGCGTCCTCGGATCTCTGAACACTGGACACGGTCGCGCAGCCCTCAGGCCCCCCCCCCCCCCAGCAGCGTGTGGCTCGGGTCCATTAGCTTCTTCACCCGTAGGCTACAAAGGCGACAAGGCCGCATATGAGATCTCTCCTTTAAACCGGTTAGAAACGCTTGTGAGTTTCCTCTACCAGTCTCAGGACCGACCCGTGATACTTTCCTTTTTCTCCTTCATGTTCATGGAGCAAAGACAGTTGATGAACGGCGGACTAATTTAATAAAGAATTCGAGAGCCTGCTTCACTTAAATAACCGTCCGCTGTTAAACTGGCATCTAGAATTTTGCACCTTTCAGAATCTTACTTGGTAAGTTCTTCACAATTCACATTAGTTGTCTGGTCCTGAAGTCCTGCCATGTTAAGAAGCCTGCGCGGAGGGCAGAATGAAGCCCCTGATATAACATTCGGCCGGACGAGTGGCTCAGGCCCGCGGACGGCTGCCTTCCCCTCTGCCTCCCCTCATAGGCTTTAGTCCAGCGGCTCTTACAGATTCCTTGACGGCGATACGCACTTTCCTGCTTCCTCTGCCTGGAATGCTGTTCCGTACGACCCCCGCCCCTACCGGTAACACCACCTGCCCTGTGCTCCTTGGGTTTTCCACACGCATCTCTGCCAAGGCATTTATTAGGTGTGTTTTCTCTGTATTGGAGCAGGGGGATTCTTAGATTTATTTATTTGTTCGTTCATTCATTCATTTATGGGCAGTGCATACGGGATTTAAAATTCAAAGAGCAATAATAAGGTCACAATGGAAAAGCTCTTCCCTGCATCGCTGGCAGGCTCTCTCGTATCCTTCTAGAGGGATTTTGCAATCATACAAACATATGTCTACAAAATTCTGCTGCCCACCATCTTGGACCTTACTTTTTGCACTAGCCAGTAAGTCTTGGAGATCGTCACATATCGATACAAGCCTAATAGTACAGTGGTTACAAATATGGATTCTGAAGCTAGATTTTTTTTTAAAGTATGTTTTCATTACGTATTGGCTGTGCAACCTCAGGCAATTTACCTAACCTCTCTGAATGCCCACTTTATAATCTATAAAACAGGCATGGTCGTAATAAAGATTAAAGGGTTGAATACATATAAGGGATCTTTTAGAACTTTGTCCGGCATATGGTGAACCATAAATATTAGCTACTGTTATTATGAAAAAGAGCATTCTTATTTGTTTTTACCATCAGATAGAATAATGCACTGTAACTTATTGCTTTGTTTTTGACCACTCAGATTGCTTCTAGTCTTTTGTACTATAAACTGGGCTGCTGAAAAACCCTGGACACATGTCATTTTGCACATTTTCAAGAATAATACAATCCCAGAGGTGGGGTTTCTCTGTAAAAAATATATGCCTTGTTTTGAAAGAGATTGCCCAATTTTCCTCCATGGAAGTTTGACCCATTTTCAGGGCCCCCAGCGGTGACTGAGAATTAAGATCAGGGAGTCTTATTCAGGAATTTCCATTTCTAACTCAACGTGAATGACTGGCTTATAGCGAATATCCAATGCGAAATAAAATGTTAGTTAACTGGAAGGAAGAATCGGGAAAGACAGTTGGGGTTTGATGGCGGCAAGAAAGCATTTTAAAATCCACTTTGGCATCTTGTTTGCTAGCAAAGTCACGGCATTGGTGGAAGGCAAGGTGGACACAGGTGACTTTTATTGGTCACTTGGAGTTGGCCTACTATTACCGAGATTTCTTTCAGCACCTGGAAAGAGTCCTAAATAAAAATGACTGCAGTTTTGTTGCTACCTGAATGCAACAGGGTGGCAGGGATCGCAAGGAGAAATCTGGCCAGAGCACAGCTGACTTACTGGCCTTCCGGTAGCCAAATGCTTTCCTACCGTCATAACGCGGCTTCACATCGATTATTCCATGTGACTCCAACGTGGGCAAAGATAGGAGGGCGAGAACAAAGGAGCATGGAGTGACTAAGGGCTGCCACTCCCTTTAAACTTCTCTTTGTAATCTTCAAGTTATTCTCATTTTACAGAGCGAAGCCGTGGATATCCATACCTGATGTCATTTGCTGCCAGACAAGAGCCAAGAAGTGGCCTAGTTGGGCCACGAACCCAGAGCGGTGCTAGGGACAGACTTAACGCCCAGGAAATCCGAAGCAGTGCGGTTGCTGCAGAAGGCTGCACTTCCGCACCTGCACTCTCCATTCTCACCACGGCGGGGATTCTGGCCTGAAACAGGCAGCGGATCCGACCAAAAGCGCAGACTCCAGTTTGGCGGCTCAAATTCCATTCAAGCTTTTTTGTTTTTTTCCTTTCTGTGTGGCCTTGGCCAAGTGACTTGTTTTGCCTTGTTTGAGAAAGGGAGATGGCCGTGCCTGCTTCCTGGCGCTGTTCTGAGAAGTTAACACACACTGGGTGCCGTGTCGGACACCGCGCCCCTGCTAACGGTGTGTCCCCTCTGCAGATCGGTGCTCCGCGCGGCGAAGCTGAAGCCGGAGGCCGGAGGCCGGGGTATCCGTTCCTGCCCCGGGAGCCCGAAACTCCCCCGCACCTCGTGCCCACACGTGCAGCATGGCGAGCAGCCCGTGGAGACCCACATTCACTAATCCCTTTTTCTTGCTTAAAATACTCACAGCTGAGTCCTCAGCACCTTCTTTCCCCTGCGAGGGCACCGCAAAGACTTCCTCCCCTCCGCCCAAGACGGCCTCGGAGACTCAAAGGAAGCTTTGATACCCACCTCCGCCTCCTCCACCTTCGGAACGAGGAAGGGGGCAGAACCAGAATTGTGAGGCTTTCCCGCCCTTGTTCCTCGCCCCACCCCCCTTCCCCTTCAGTGCTCCAGTTTTTTACTTTTGTCACTAGGCCTTCCACCTATACAGTCAACATCAGATCTAGACACGGCAAGGGTGGGGAGGCACCGAGAAGGGTGGTGCCAAGGGCCACCACGATACCGCAAGAGTTAACGTCCAGGGCACCACCCAGCCCGCCACCCAGCGGCTGGCCCGGCGCGGCGGCGTCAAGCGCATCTCCGGCCTCATCTACGAGCAGACCCGCGGGGTCTTCCCGGAGAACGTCATCCGGGACGCCGTCACCTACATAGAATAAACCCGCTTCTCAAAGGATAAGCAAAATGCACCAGCTCCTCCTTGGTAAGAATGTAAGTGGCTCTGAAAAGAGCCTTTGGGTTGGAACGTGCCTCCCAGCACACTCACTTGGAACTGGTGTACTTGGTGACGGCCTTGGTGCCCTCGGACACGGCGTGCTTGGCCAGCTCCCCGGGCAGCAGCAGGCGCACGGCCGTCTGGATCTCCCGCGACGTGATGGTCGAGCGCTTGTTGTAATGCGCCAGGCGCGACGCCTCGCCCGCGATGCGCTCGAAGATGTCGTTGACGAACGAGTTCATGATGCCCATGGCCTTGGACGAGATGCCGGTGTCGGGGTGCACCTGCTTCAGCACCTTGTACACGTACACCGAGTAGCTCTCCTTGCGGCTGCGCTTGCGCTTCTTGCCGTCCTTCTTCTGCGCCTTGGTCACCGCCTTCTTGGAGCCCTTCTTCGGGGCGGGAGCGGACTTGGCGGGCTCAGGCATGGCCGAGAGAACACGAAACGTCCTCCAGAAAGAAAGCGAAAATACGCTGCGGGCGAAGCCCAACTGTCCTTTTTATATAGAAGCCCTTATGCAAATAAGGTGTAAGTTACAGTCCTGGGCCTGATTGGTTACTATTGAACATGACGCCAGTAGTTAGTTCTGCCCAATCACAACGCAAGTATCGCAAAGTTGCGTTCTCATTGGTCAGAATAAAGCTACTACCATAAGGAATGCAAAGTCTTGTTTTTCGCGCGCAAGAATGGTTATAAAAGCTACTGTCCTTAGGCTTTCGTTTTAACAGGTACCTGCAGCATAGTTCTTGAGGGCACAATGTCAGGACGCGGGAAGCAGGGAGGCAAGGCTCGCGCCAAGGCCAAGACGCGCTCGTCGCGGGCCGGGCTGCAGTTCCGGTGGGCCGTGTGCACCGCCTGCTCCGCAAGGGCAACTACGCCGAGCGGGTCGGGGCCGGCGCGCCCGTGTACCTGGCGGCCGTGCTCGAGTACCTGACGGCCGAGATCCTGGAGCTGGCGGGCAACGCGGCCCGCGACAACAAGAAGACGCGCATCATCCCGCGCCACCTGCAGCTGGCCATCCGCAACGACGAGGAGCTCAACAAGCTGCTGGGCCGCGTCACCATCGCGCAGGGCGGCGTCCTGCCCAACATCCAGGCCGTGCTGCTGCCCAAGAAGACCGAGAGCCACCACAAGGCCAAGTGAGGAGGAGGTTTGGAAACCGCTAAGAACCAAAGGCTCTTTTCAGAGCCACTTCTATAGTCAAAAAAAGGTGACACGACTTGTTCGTTCTCGTTCAGGATGACTAGGAGCGCAATTTCCAGTTAGGCTTTAGCCCTGGTTCACCCCCAACTCCTGTCCGCATTTCAGAACAGGCGCCTTAGTGGCCAAGGGTAGTCTGCCCCTAGGTTACCACACCGGTGTATTTTGAGTGAGTTACTTGGGAAACCTCCACTGCCAAGACACTCAGACCCTCCCTGCTTTCCTGAAAGCTGCAAATAACTTCTCACCAGAGATCAGGGGTGGGCTCTCAAGGCCAGAGAAGTGTAGTTTCTATTAGTCTACCTTAGCTCAACTTCTAGTTCCTCAGTCAAGGCTCTCAAACACATTTATCTTTATCCTGTCAAATCCCAAAAAAGGTTTTTTGTGTAAAAACTATAAGAACCTGGTTGTTTCTCCGGGGTTGGAAATTTCGGTGGGCCTCTGCATGCAATGAAGTGCATTTCCCGTTCATCTGTCCCACTTCAGTTTACTTCTTAAACCAGGTAGGGTCGAAGGGTGCGATGAAAGATGAAACTTTTCCCCCTTTCCTACAGTATGTAGGATACTTGGCTAATGAGCTGACATTTGTGAGCTAAAGAGACAGATTTCAGCCATTTATATTGGATATACAAGAACATGAAATTGATTCAAGATGATTACCTATGTCAATCTGGAAATTTGTTGAAGGTGGCTTAGGTGACAGTTTTACCAACAAATCAAAGTAATTTTGGGGGAGGGTGCAGGAGTGGTTTCCATAAATGGTACGCAGAAACTCACTAGGGTGTCTGTAGGAAGTGGATAATTTTGTATTTAAAAAAATTCCTGGGGTGCCTGGGTGGCCCAATCGGTTAAGTGTCCGACTTCGGCTCAGGTCATGATCTCATGGCTTGTGAGTTCAAGTCCCAGATCGGGCTCAGTGCTGACAGCTCAGAGCCTGGAGCCTGCTTCAGATTCTGTGTCTCACTCTCTCTGCTCCTCCCGACTCGTGCTCTGTCTGTCGCTCTCAAAAATATACATTAAAAAAAGTGTTCCTTTAAAGAATAATTTCGTTTTAATGATCTGCTTACTAAAAGTATTCAAATATAATTTGTAGTATTCTAATTATTCATATATATGTATATGTCATGTATATGAGTACATATATATTTAATATATATATATGTAGTAACGGTACATACATTACCACACTGCTGAATGCATAGCTGTCCAATAGTGGTACAATCTTGGTCATAACGAGGATGGCACTGAATGCTATTAACTTGATTCCAAGTTTTCATGATGGAGACCCACAGTTTGAAAAGACAAACACTTCTGAAAAGTCAAAGGCCATTTTGACAAGAGTTCAAAGATCCTGGTCTGTTGTCCCTATTTCTACGTGGGGAAAGCAAGATCTTTGTATACTAGGCCTTGGAAAACATTGGAATATTGATGCTACTTACTAGTTTTGCCATCTCAAGAAATGGAGTCACAAAGACTATTTCTTCTGTGGCCTCATTTATTAAATTTCAATGTACTTCTCCTTTTCATGAATTTTCCTTTCATATTCAGAGACTATGCATTAAGGACACAACAGTAAGACACTGCCTGTCCGAAAGAAACTCGACCTAATAGGAAGAAACACACAAAAGCAAATAATTAAAACACGAGATAGCAAGGGCAGTAAGCGCAGGACGTTAGGAGGGCGCGGAGGAGGAGTAAGATCTGCGAGAGGGAACTCGTCTGAAGGTTCGAGGACACTGGGAAGTGGAAGGATGGAGAGCTCAGTGGAGAATGAGGATCATCAGATTCACGGCTCGTAATACGTTCGTGTGATGACACCGAGTTCAATACTGGTGATAAAGCACAGGTTGCAAGAGACGGGAAGGAGCCAGGAGGGACCTGTAGGCCACTTCCTTGGTTTTAAATACATTTTATATACTAATGACTCCCGAACCTTTATGTCCATCCCCGGACTCATGCCTGAGGTCAGACACGCACATTCGCCTACATTCGGAAACTCTTAGAGATCTGCAGATACTGAAAATGCACATCGCAGACTGATAAACTACCCCCACTCCCCCAGTGAGCCTCCCCATCGACACATTGGCACGAGCCAAAATGATCCAGGGTCATTCAGATGCATTTTTGCGTGCCAGTCCTACAGCCGACCTCAGTTCCTCCCACGGGGTGATGAAAGCACACCCTGAAAGCCCAGAAAGAGCTGAGGTAGAAGGTCACAGGATGATCACAGTTTAGCACATGGAGTGGTTTGAGAGGCATGAAGTACTCACGTCCACGGATCTAAAAATGTCCACAGAACTACTCACTGCCCCTGAGCAAATCTTCATATACACAGAACTGACTGATTTGGAGAATTGTACTTACAGCATATCTCCAGGAG
This sequence comes from Paguma larvata, assembly GCA_030068075.1. Taxonomy (NCBI): domain Eukaryota; kingdom Metazoa; phylum Chordata; class Mammalia; order Carnivora; family Viverridae; genus Paguma; species Paguma larvata. The sequence continues at coordinate 25,468,115 of CM057829.1, forward strand.
AGGGGGCTCTACCCAGGCAGGAAGAGGATTGATCAGGCTGGGCAGGGCCATTCTTAACAGTTCAGTTTCCCAGCCCAGGAGCAAGGAAAGCTTCTTACACTGGAGAATACCAATCTGTGTAGAAACTGGCCTTAGAGGATATCAACACAGCCTCGTGTGTGTGTGCACACGCGCACAAAGGGTAAACTGTGAGGGAGGGCCCTGCTTTCCTCCAAATATACCTTCCCTTCCAGAGGAAGGCAGATTATTAAGAGGACGCTTTTAATACATCCTTTTGCTGGTAAAAGGAATAGGGCACTTTTAATTGCTAAAATACTAGCATCATCCTGAAATCGCGATGTGGAATTCACAGTTGCTACTTAACCACGAACCCACTCAAGGAGGCAATTAACATGATCGTGGCGGGCGATTCTAGGCCAGCAGTTGTGATCTTACTACCCAATTCCAAGAGTACGAAGTAATCTAGAAGTCTCTTTGCACCTGCTTCAAAGTTGAGAAAGGCCAGAGAGGACAAGGAGAAAATGTGCAGGTGGTCTTCCTGTGTGGTTACGTGAAGTTGTTTACGTGGGAGACAAAAGATAACGCACCCCAGAGCAGAGTAGCTAAACCCGGCGAAAGGCATAAATCAAAGCACGAGCAGGTCAGCAGCTGCGGAAAGTGCACTTGTGAGTTATGTTCTAAGGCATTGTAAGATGCCCGGAAGTGGGGCCGACCTGGCGCAAGTGAAACCCACCAGTAAGTTACAGGGAAACAGTCCTTTTCAGTGTCATGTGGTGGCTCTGAAAAGAGCCTTTGGGAGAGGGTGACAGACCTTGTGGTTCAGGCCCGCTCCCCGCGGATGCGGCGCGCCAGCTGGATGTCCTTGGGCATGATGGTGACGCGCTTGGCGTGGATGGCGCACAGGTTGGTGTCCTCGAAGAGCCCCACCAGGTAGGCCTCGCACGCCTCCTGCAGCGCCATGACGGCCGAGCTCTGGAAGCGCAGGTCGGTCTTGAAGTCCTGCGCGATCTCGCGCACCAGCCGCTGGAACGGCAGCTTGCGGATCAGCAGCTCGGTGGACTTCTGGTAGCGGCGGATCTCGCGCAGGGCCACCGTGCCGGGCCGGTAGCGGTGCGGCTTCTTGACGCCGCCGGTGGCCGGCGCGCTCTTGCGGGCCGCCTTGGTGGCCAGCTGCTTGCGCGGGGCCTTGCCGCCCGTGGACTTGCGCGCAGTCTGCTTCGTGCGAGCCATTGCTAGGACGTTCGATGACAGTAAAGGAAGAAGGGCAGTTCCGCCCTATTTATAGTGAGAGTCAGAAGCTGATTGGACAGAAGAGGACCAGCCTACACAACCGGTAACCGGATTGGTTAAAGACTGAAACTTTTATTGAGCGCCAAATGCTATTACTTGTCCACGACCTCAATATTTTTTCTGTCCGCTTTATACTAGTGACTTCCTGTAGAAATAAATGCAAGCTACGTAAGAAACAAATTTTTTCCACAGTAGATCCACATTAGAACAAAATAAAAACAGGAGAAATTATTTCAAATCATTGCTTAACGTAATGTTTCCAAAAAGTCATTTCAACATGCAATCAATTGTTAGAAATTTTACATTCCTTTCTCCAAACTGCGGAATCCAGTCTGCGTTTTACACGTATGGCGCTTAATCCAGACTACCCTCTGGCTACCATGCCGGACAGCTCAATTGTATATACCCTCTCCTCTCGACTTTTTTATGCCTTTTACATTTAGATTTTTCTTTTTCGACAAGGAAATTCTAAGTTGCAAGTGAACAACCCAGAGTAGAAACTTCATAGGGAAACATCCTTACAGGAACTTCTCATTTTCGTTAATAGAAAACAACTCCATTGCAGCATAATTTTCCTGTTAAGTTGGAAATTCAGAATTACAACAGAAACCTGTTTTACTAACTTCGGGGCAGAGAGACATGAAAGCATGTGTAACTTAACAGTTACTCGTATTCCTGTCTTTGGTAATCTGCTTCCCGCCATCGGTAACCTATGGTTGAGGAAAAACTAAGTCACCCTTCCAAGTGCACATCCAAACATTCTCACTCGCAACTGACAAATTCACAGGTTAAACTTATTACAGAGTATTGAGTCAGAGGAGGACTTTGAAAACTTCAAGATTATTAAGGCGGATTTACCAAATGGCTTTTGCTTAATCCAAGGTGGAAGGATACTACAAACGCTTTTATAATAAGAAAGGTATTCAGTGTTCAGTTCTTCATAGAAACTTGTAGGTGGCTCTTAAAAGAGCCTTTGGTTTAAGTGGGAGAGCGGCGTTGTGGCAAGTTAACCTAGAATCCTATTTGCCCTTGGCCTTGTGGTGGCTCTCGGTCTTCTTGGGCAGCAGCACGGCCTGGATGTTGGGCAGGACGCCGCCCTGCGCGATGGTGACGCGGCCCAGCAGCTTGTTGAGCTCCTCGTCGTTGCGGATGGCCAGCTGCAGGTGGCGCGGGATGATGCGCGTCTTCTTGTTGTCGCGGGCCGCGTTGCCCGCCAGCTCCAGGATCTCGGCCGTCAGGTACTCGAGCACGGCCGCCAGGTACACGGGCGCGCCCGGCCCCGACCCGCTCGGCGTAGTTGCCCTTGCGGAGCAGGCGGTGCACACGGCCCACCGGGAACTGCAGCCCGGCCCGCGACGAGCGCGTCTTGGCCTTGGCGCGAGCCTTGCCGCCCTGCTTTCCGCGTCCAGACATTATGGTTCTAAAAGCAGTAAACGCACCGAGCAAAACAAGTACCAAGCCCTCACTTTTTATACCTTTATTGAGCGCGAAAAAGAAGACTTTGCATTGGTTAAGCTTGTGGCTTTATTTTATCCAATGAGAACGCAGCTTTGAGATTCTCGCACCGTGATTGGGCAGTACTAACTACTGAGGTCATGTTGAATAGTCACCAATGAGACCCAGGACTGTAACTTACACCTTATTTGCATAAAGGCTTCTATATAGAATGGACAAGTAGTACATTGTTCCGCTATTCTTTTTCTTTCTCGAGCGCGTTTGGTGTTCTCTCGGCCATGCCTGAGCCCGCCAAGTCCGCTCCCGCCCCGAAGAAGGGCTCCAAGAAGGCGGTGACCAAGGCGCAGAAGAAGGACGGCAAGAAGCGCAAGCGCAGCCGCAAGGAGAGCTACTCGGTGTACGTGTACAAGGTGCTGAAGCAGGTGCACCCCGACACCGGCATCTCGTCCAAGGCCATGGGCATCATGAACTCGTTCGTCAACGACATCTTCGAGCGCATCGCGGGCGAGGCGTCGCGCCTGGCGCATTACAACAAGCGCTCGACCATCACGTCGCGGGAGATCCAGACGGCCGTGCGCCTGCTGCTGCCCGGGGAGCTGGCCAAGCACGCCGTGTCCGAGGGCACCAAGGCCGTCACCAAGTACACCAGCGCCAAGTGAATTCGCCTTCCCCAGAACGATCGGATTCTCCAAACTCAACACCTTAAAACCATAAAGGCTCTTTTTAGAGCCATTCACGCTTTCTAAGAAAGAGCTAGTTCGCTGTTACCTTTTTAACCTAGACGTGCGTGTTGTATATTTTTTAGAAATAAATTTCTGAAGCGCTTTTGGTAGCAGGATTTGCTTCGTGTTATAGCATTGACTGCAGTTTCTTTTTGGTATTACATTTCGTGTACTAATATACATGAATGCCGTTGTCACCCCTGTTTGAAATTGGGTTGCAGAACTGTTTAGAAGTTCCTGTGGCGAGTTACTTCTATGTAGAACGTAGTAATTTTGGCTCCTTCAGCTTCTCTGAGTAGGCCTCTGCTTGTTTCCCCGGGAGTAATAGGTTAGGGCAGGATCTGGGCTTGATCTGGGGGTTGTGGGTTGTACTCAGTGCTGATAAGGCTGGTGTATCTACTTGCCTCAGGCCCTGGTGGGCCTACGGCCTCCGCCATCTTAAAACTTTGTAGTTGGAAAGTAATGTTAGTGTCTGGACAGCAGTGCTGACTGAAAACTTGCTGCTTAGTGTCACCAGGCAGCATAGTTCAGAATGTTCTGTTTTCTAGTTTCTCAGCTGGTCACCTCAGGTTACCTCACGCAGGCGTCCATACCCGTGGCCCACCACCTCCTGTACCCGCACCCCTCCCCCCCCAAAGTATAAGTATTGTTAAAGGGCTTTCAGTAGAGGCGTAACAAATAGGGTTTGAAAAATAAATGTGAGTCTTTTCTCATCAGGCTAAGTGAAGACAGGCAAAAGTTTGTTTCTTTTTGAGACTTCTCCGCCTCTTCACTGCTCTTTTATTCCTAGTAACGAACTCAGTGTGTCTTTTTATTTCTATGAAGTCTACTGTTCTTCACTCCAACATTTATTCAGCAAATCGGTCTCCAGTGCCTAAAAGGTGCTAAGAGTTGTTCCTGCAGTGGAAAAGTCCCAGCATCTCCAGAGAAAACCGTGAGGAAAATAGGGGACTGAAAACAACCTGGGAAGTGAGCTAAGGAGAGCCTGCCCCGGGGGGTAAGATCCTGTAGGGGGCGGGAAGCTGCTCCCGGCAGGTGGTCTGAGCCCCGGCAAGCCTTCAGAGTCTTCTAAATGTCCTTTCGAGTGGCTGGAGGCTGGGGTGGCTGGAGATGAAGAGGGAAGGGGCGAGCGGAAGGTGGGGTAGAAAACCTTCCCATAGGGAGGTGCTCTGTACATCTTGGCAAGAAATATATTTACCTGCTGGGGGAAGGCAGACTGTGCAGGATTTTATTTATTTATTAAATGTTTTATTTATTTTTGAAAGACAGAGCGTTAGCAAGGGAAGGGCAGAAAGAGAGAGGGAGACACAGAATCCGAAGCAGGCTCAGGCTCTGAGCTGTCAGCACAGAGCCGATGCAGGGCTCAAACTCACAGAGAGTGAGATCACGACCTGAGCTGAAGTCGGCCGCTTAACCAACTGAGCCACCCAGGCGCCTCTGCAGATTTTTAAAATCTTGCAACATGCAGGTGTCTGAATCTTGCATCATGCAGGCAGTCCGATCGGGCTCCAGGCTCGCTGCCCCCGAAGGCAGCACGTCGGTGTACACCGAATACTGTAAGCTTGAAAGAGTCTGAGAAACTGCAGAAGCAGGAAGGTCATTTGGACCCCCTCCCCCCACCCCGCTCCGCCCTTCTTCCCAAGCAGATGAGCCTCCCTAGGAGAAGGCCCTCCCTGAACCCAGGGGAGGGAGGCCTCTTCGTCACCAGAGCGGGGGAATTGGGGGCCTAAAGGCCATTGGAAAAAACATTATTTCTTCAATTGACTACCCCAGGCCTGCCAAAGCCCTTTGTCTTGTCAATTCGTCACAAATTCATCTTTTGTGTAACAGGTATGGGATTCCCCCGTGATAGTCGCTTTGGGGCTTGCTTCTCTTGTGAGGGCTCCTGTGTAGCATGTGAAAATTCAATAAAATTTGGACCCTTTTTTCCCTGTTGACCTGTCTCATGTTGGTTTAATTCTTAGTCAGAGATCCGAAGAGGGTAGAGAATTCTTTATTCCCATACATTTCATTCAGCAAATATTTGTTGCCCCGGTGCTAGGACCAGGCCCAGTTCTAAGCCCAGCAATAAGACAGCGACGTGGTTCAGAACAAGTCTCAACGGGCCCCTTTGGCACGTGGGCTGTTTGGCGCAGGAACTAAAGTCGGTCAACACCCCCACAGGCCAAGAAGTCCTTTTGCCCCTCCCTGCACTGCCTTAAGGAATTTCGATGTGGGGTTGGTCACAGAGGGACAGCTATTACCAGACAAAACTCTTTAAAGTGAACAGATGCAAGGCAGACATCTGATTAACCAAACGGCGGTGACTTTTTGTCGTCCTGAGATTTGCCCTCCTCGCCTTTGAACCCCCAGGCCGGGGGGTCCCATTCCTCAGCTGGGGAGGGCGTCTAAGCCTCAACTGCCTGCCTTTGAGTCTCTCATTTTTTCTAGGGCTTCCGCATTTACGAAATCAAATATGTTTTTTCTCCTGTTAACCTGTGTTATGTCATTTTAATTAGTGGACCAGCCAATGAACCATGAAGGAATAAGGGGAAATTTTCCAGTTCCTGCAATATACAAAGATGAAGAACTCATTCTTTTAAAGATGTCAGTTCTTCTGCCCCAGTTAATAAGTGCAATGCAGTGACGTGAAAAATTCAAAAGGGGGTTCCTTTTTCCTTTAACCAGAAACAAGAGACAGTATTTTTAAGGGAAGCAGAATATACCACCTCAAACTAGGTCGCTTTGGTATCGTATCGGTGACGGTAAGCTTACACGCACAAAAGGTATTGCTGGCAGGCGAAAGTGGTAGAATTTTGTGGAAAGTGTAGTAATACCAATTAACTACCACAAAACCTACGTCCTCTCTGACCAAGCATTTCAACTCTAGGTTATCCTCAGGAAGTGAATTATGTATAGATCTCCTTTAAAATTGAAAAAAAAAAAAATAGAAAGCACATTATGTTAAGTACTCGAGAATTTGTTTAAAATGTATCATAGCAAATGCTTACGATGGAATATTACCCAGACGTGAGCACTTTTTCTCACCTCCAGTCATGTCGCTTTTCCAAAGTTTCAACAGAAAACACAGATTTCCTTTGGCAAAGGAAACTGATTAAAATATAGAACAGAATAGAATTTTTAGTAATAGTTCTATGGGGGAGCAAGAGTATCCTATCTGCTTCTACGTCCTTCTAGACAGGCGAAGAATCAAATTCACGTGAGACAGATTAATAGAAGATCAAATATAATAGTGTAGACACAGGGAATTCACACGGACATGAAATTTCAAAGTCAGTCCAGCAAAATGAGGCATATATGACATTCCGAACTAAGGAGGAAGGGGCAGGGGCCTGGGCCTTCAAAGGGAAGGAAGGCACTTCACCTGAAGAGTTTGGTAACCAGACCTGCGGGGCCACCCACTAGGGCACAGGGAGGACTTCGGTCAAACAGGCCTTGCCAGATTCCTGCCCGTCTTCCATGCGTAGTTCGTAATACAGTTATCTACTGTGAAAGCTCTCTTCCGGGTGCAGGGCCTCCATGCAATTAGCTTTTAGGCAGCCGTGGAGGACGTAAAAAGCTTTTCCTGAATGTGCTGGATTTGAATAACCTTCATGCCAAACTGGCCCCTCTCGGAATGGCCCACCCCTGCTGGCCACAGTTCCAAGTATACTGTTGGAAGTGACGCATCGATCAAGGGGGAAAAGAATTATTCTAAACATCCGGTTTATGAAGGAATTGCTAGAGAGTGGCCAAAGTGTGTGAAAGAGAATTCTTAAACAAGAACACCACGTAGATACTAAAAGCAACTTTTTTCTCTTTAGAGAGGGGAACCTGACTAAAATATAATGGAGTGTGAAGAAGTTCCAAAGCCCCTCTGCAGGCACTGTGAGACTTTTCTTTGAAAAAAATACGTGCATTGATTTGTGTGTTCACCAAAATACCAGATGAGCCAGCAGTCCTACGTGCTCTCCGTGTGCTGGGGTAAGAGCCTGCTAGTTTATTGCTTGTCCTGTTTTTATGTTTTTTGTTTTCTTTCTTTTTTTTTTTTTGCATGTTCCACAACACTCAAAAGCAATTTTAAAGCTTTAAAACGTGGTCACAAAATAGGTGCTTAGGTACAAAACAAAACAGCACAAGGAAACCGAAGGATTTTTTTTTTTTTTGGTCAGCCTGCCCTCCCCCACTGGGTGGCACTTCGCTTCTTAGGTTCTCAGTTCGGTCCGCCAGCGGAGGTATAAAAGCCTGCAGCGGCAGAGGCTTGACAGAGCGCTGTGAAGTCTTCCGTGTCGCCATGTCTGGCCGCGGCAAGGGCGGGAAGGGCCTGGGCAAGGGGGGCGCCAAGCGCCACCGCAAGGTGCTGCGCGACAACATCCAGGGCATCACCAAGCCCGCCATCCGGCGGCTGGCCCGGCGCGGCGGCGTCAAGCGCATCTCCGGCCTCATCTACGAGGAGACCCGCGGGGTGCTCAAGGTCTTCCTGGAGAACGTGATCCGGGACGCCGTCACCTACACGGAGCACGCCAAGCGCAAGACGGTCACGGCCATGGACGTGGTCTACGCGCTCAAGCGCCAGGGCCGCACCCTCTACGGCTTCGGGGGCTGAGCTCCCGGACCCCCTGCGGTCTCCGCAAGCACAAAAGGCCCTTCTCAGGGCCCCCATTCTTTCAGCGGAGGAGCCGTGACGCGCGTTTTCTTGGTTTCCTGGTCTCCGCCCCTACTTCCGGGGTTTGTGCGTCCCAGTCCGTGGTTCTGTTCACGAAGCTTCCTCCTACACCCACACTAGTAAAGTTTGCTGCACATTTCCTTGTTTTCGTCCAGTTTTTCGGACCAAAGTGCATTGAATGCATAGTCTGAGTATTCTGTGTTTAAAAAGTTTCACAGTGGCCCTTTGGGGTTTGAATACTACTAGAAGCCGTGGTGTAATCCCAGCTGGAAGGAGATGGGTTTGGGGCTTTGGGGCAGGACTGCTTTCTCTGTGCAGACGGTGTGCGTGCGTCAGGGCGGAGAGAAACGTGACGAACACCTCGCGTCTCGGCACTGGATTTCTGATGAGCCACAGTCCGTGCGCACGAGGCCTCCAAGTGCGATCCCCATTTAGTGACCTTTATTCTGGCGCCACGTGTCCTCTGCTCGAGAAACAAGCGCGTGCTAAGTGGACGCGACAAGCCGTACTTCTCGCCTCCCTTCTGATCGGTCCAGCGCGTGTTCGGCCCCTGGCCCCGGTCCTGGTTTCCATGCAGTGTGGACAGGTAGCCGGTACAGGACTTACCGGCTAATTCCCCACAGCGGGTGCGGGGCGTGGGACGCAACTGAAAGGCGTTTCAACTAAGTCATAAGGGAAACAAGGTTGCATTACAGAAATGTCGGGACGAAAAAACAGAAGGCAGACCCTAACCCAGAGCAGCTGCCCACGAGATCCCGGGTCCAGAGTGGAGAAAGGAGTCAGACAAGGGGTTAGCACATGAACCCAGCCCTAACCTCAAGTAGGTCTTTGTATTCCTCCAGACCGGTAGAGAAAGAAATCCCAAGGAGAGAAAGCAAGCCAAGTCGAAGGTAGTAGAAAGCTTGGCCAGTGCAGACGCACAGACGGAAGGCGTCACTGCCCGCGCGTATATAAAAAGCGTAAACAGTGGTCTGTATATTTTAAAGCTGAAGTTAAAATCTTTAAACATTTTCCCTTACCTCACCAAGAGTTAACCTTTATAAGGTCAAATATGCGTCTGGTCCGTCTCCTGTTGTGCCCAAATTCTGGATCCCAAGAAGACCGCCAGGGAGCCGGGACTGATGCAAACGCAAAGGGTCTTTATTCGAAGCTCGAGCTCGGACTCTTGCACCTCCCGGCACAGCGGGGCAGTGGCAAGAGCCCTGAGCCAGGTTTACACAGGCTTTTTATCAGGGTTCCAGTACACTTTTTGGGCAGGGATGGGGATTCTTTGAATTGATGGATTGGCATTTTTGCGGGCTAGTTTCTGATTGAGTATTTCATATTTGGCGGGTGTGTGCTAGCTATGGATTGGCTTAGTTTGGGGGTCCCACGCAGATTCAAATGGTCAGCATGCCTGGGCTGAATACTGATTAGTTTTGCTAGGGGCTACTCTAGGAATCTGACCTCCTGTGGTTTCCCTGGAACTCAAGGTGGAGGCAGGGTCTGCTAATCAGGGTCCAGGCCCACCCCGGGTGGTGACGGGGTCTGCTAATCTGGGTTCCGCCCCTTGGCTACTCTGTTTCCTGGAACCTGGGGCAGAGTCCAGGGTGACTTGTTTTCCTGGAACTCAGGGCCCAGTATACTCTAAGATGGAACCTAAACCGAAATGGAGTGGCCTTAGCCCTAACAGCACTATACTTTCACAACATGGCAATTCTCTAACACAGCAAACAGGGTTCGCAGCGATCACAGCAAACGGGCCAGGAGTCTAGTGCATTCCTAAGTCTCTAAATCTAATACCTAACAAGATTTAACACACAGCAACTTAGTCTAATACATAGCAAACTAAACAGGCCTCACAGCAGCCCAAGAAAAGTTTCACAGTGTTCACAGCAAACAGCAATCAAAACAGAATTCTCAGCAATCATAACCCTTAAAAAGGTTCACAGTAAGCCGAAGTCTGGGGCACACTGTCTCTAACACAGTACCCCTCTATGTTTAGCAGAAGAGAGAACTGGCTTCAAACTAATGCAGGGCTGTCACTTAGGACAGGAAACTTAAAAACACTCTCTTCACTCCCAACTCAGGACCCCGGATACAGTGCCTCTTTCTTCATGGTTGTGGTCTCGCATTTTCCCGGCAAGTTTCGGGCCTAACGTCAGGGAACATATGACTCGAACCCGCAAAGCCCACCGGGTTTCCAGTGAGATTTCTTTTCGTCTTTGCTCTTCCTGTAGCAGACGGTCTGTCGGGACTTTGTTTTTAACTATATTTCCCCAACACCTTCTGAAGATCTATGATCTATTTGTGGCTTGCCCTTGATTTCTTGAATAATTCTGAGAACGGTCTCTCAGTTCTTAAAAATAAACGATCGAAAAAAAAAATCCCTAAGTATTATGTACATTATTTGTTATTTTTAGAGCTAATATTCTAGTACTTGTCTTCAGAAATCTATGACTTACGTTCATAGCCTGATTGAATGAAACATTCAAAATTTCTTGATTTTACCTTTCTTAAATCCAGGCCCCCAAGTTTGAATAAAGAAACCATGAAGGTATTACTTCTATCTCAACTCCTCTTGTCGGTTTCCCACGTGGCCACGAGGCCACACATATTTTCTCATTTTATGAGAAAAGATGTACTTTGTAATTGGCAATATACGATTGTGAGAACTGTTTGTTCTATCGTATCGTGTAATAGGAAAAAAGAGGGCAAATAAAAAATAAACTATACATATATAAGTTAATCAGATAAAATATTTTTAATATAAATATTTAACAATTTTACTTAAGTTGGATAGAACATACTTATATTCATATAAAATAACGACACGAAACTACCCACAGACTTTGTTCCTAGATATCAATGCCATGGCAGGAAAATAACAGATACTTTATAGGAAACACCAGAAGGCTCTTGGAGGTTTATCAGTCTCCTCTGTATTCACAGTGTCTTACTTACATGGCTAATTCTATCCTATGCCATAATAACACAATAAATTAACGAGACAGTCTCTTGTCATCAACAGATGGCTCCTGTTCCTCGTACTGTTCTCTACAGTACAAAACACAGATCTGAAACTGAGTTTTCCGGAAGCAGCCATCGAGAGAACTCGAATACATAATTGTACCAGATACCTGTCAGACTCTACCGTGGGGCAGATTTAAGATTTTCTAGGCCACATTAGAAGCAGGCTGTTTAACCCAAGATCAGCAAAGCAAGACTTAATTAGTTGGGACCGAAGTGACTGATTTGGTTGTGGCTAAAATTCCTTCACTAAAGTCTTCTTGTACTTGTAATTGCTATCTTTTTCAAATGATTCCTCAAAGTTTAGAAAAATATTCTATTAAAATCATTCCTGGTAAATCGTCAGGAGTGCTTAAAACTATCGACTCTGTTGCAAATAGGATATATATTGATTGGCTCCATCTACAAAACCGCACAGAATAATGATTGGATTTTATACAAAATGCTTCTCCTAGGAATGCAGTTATTATAATGTGGTTAATTTTGCTTAGAACAGGTTAATCCTTCTTAAAACAAGTAGGCCTTTATCCCCTTTCCAAACTATCATAAATCAATCCAAGTAAGACAATAGATAAAATTTAAATTCTTCATCATAAGATACCCAACAATCTGATCACAGTTGATAAAAGCCTTGGTTCCCTAAACATTTCAAAGTATATATCCCTCTACTCTTGGCAGATATCCAATACTACTAGAGAAACAAATGTGATGGATAAAACTCACGTCTCCTGTATAGACAAATAGGAAGTCGAGCGTGTATGTGTTGAGTACACGGAGAAAGGGGAAAGGACCAGGAGATACGCGACATTCATGAGGCACTTTTATACTTGAAACACCTGGACGCCAAACATGCATGAGATTCATGAGGCACTAAATACTCGCGATACACTAAGTGGACTTGGAACACGTAGCACGCCAATGCAGTCCCCTCTGGTGATGTCCGTCTGTCCCCACATATCCTTTGTCTAAGATACACAAACCGAGCGCATGGCTTTTAGGAGGGTGCCTCGGAAGCAAGAGCCGTGGCCAGGAATGTCCGTCTCTTTAACAGACTAGGTCCCTGTCATTGGCCCTGAGGACTTTCCATTTGAGGAACTACTTGCTCGAACTTGGACTCTAGTCTTCAACGAGGAAGGCTGTATGTGGCAGAGAGAAAGGTAACTAAATATATAACCAGTGATTCAGCTGCCGCGGCCCATCTCCTCACGCCCTTCTCCCAAGCCTCAACTCGCCACGCGTCTGTCCCCTTGTCTCAGGCTATATGCTCAGATGGGTTTTAAAAACACCAAGCATCCCTAGCATTTTAATTTGGTCTCAGTCTTTCTGTGTCACAGGACAGCTTGTCCGGTAGTGTATTTTGAGGCCACCAAGGCAGGAACCTAGAATGAGTACAAATGAAGAAGTATATTATAGGAATAATCAAGAGATTATCTCTGTTGGGTGGGGGCCGGGCTAGATGGGTGATGGGCATTGAGGAGGGCACTTGTTGGGATGAGCACTGGGTGTTGCATGTAAGTAATGAGTCAGTAGATTGTACTCGTAAAACAAACAAACAAATAAAGAGAATATCCCCATCGTTTGCAAAGTTGTTTGAAAAAGCCATGCTGACACCAGCGTGTGAGGCACGGCCCCCTAAGGGACTCTCCTAATCCGGCCCGGGCAGGCAGGATCTCTCCTGGAATGTGGTTGTTAACAAAAGTTGCTCACGCCCAGATACCGCAAAATGAGATGCAACTAGTGGTGAACCGCGCGCGCGAAGTGCCCCACACAGCAGTGTGTCAGGCGCCGCTCAAGCACTCGGTGTCAGCTCAATCCTCACAGTAATCCCTCGAGTGAGGGGCATCCTCCTCCTCCTCACAACCAGGAGCATGAAGAAACTCGGGCCCAGCAAAGGCTTAGAACTTAACCTGCTCTCACAACCAGATGACGCGGCTCATGACTGTTTAACCAGTTCACCGTCTGGCGTCACTTCAGTCACCAAACTCACCGAACAGGACATTTACATCTGAGCTTTTAAAATACTTTTTTTTTTTTTACACGCTTAAGAGATTAGTCTTTATGTCCAAAGTATATGTCCACTGGCTGCTGCCAAATCGGACATTTTCCCACGGATTAAGAATCCATTTTCTGTTTACATTAAGGACAAAAACGAGAAAATGTCTATTAAACACCCCCGGGCTGCCCGCATACAGCAGAAATCTCATGCTTTTGCTGAATCTGAGGAACGTTATGACTGTCCCTGAGCTTTTACTGGCATCCCCAAGGACACAGTCATCTGTCCCACACAGAGCTGAACAAGCGCCAGTTATGATCCTCGTTCATAAAAGTCACCGTTAACCTTTCAATTTCGCGAGTTCCCTCCTCTTCGTGGCAGGTCAGCGATCACGAGCAGCAAGAGGGCGTTAGTTGTCCCTCCAGACTTCTACGGCAGACCGGACTTGACAAGTGACATTTAGGGGGGCAGAGCCCTCAAGTATGATCAAACTTTAAAGATAACTTGGCATTTTTCTTAGGACAAAACACTTCCCAAACTTTAAACCCAATAACTTTTGGACTCTGCAATAGGACTCCTGGCAAAGGGGAGATCACGAAGTCTCCCCAGAGGCCCAGTTAAGTCTCAAAAGGGAAGTTGTGTCCACCGCAGCAAACCCTAGAAGCCCCTTCCCACCACCTTGTTCCTCGAGCAAATTCCGCAGTTACCCAGGCCCCAAGCCAGGCGGGAAGGCTCGCAGCTGGAGGCTTGCAACAGGATGGGGAGTGACGCGTGCGAGACGTGGGGACGCGGAGCAGCGAGTAGCAAGAGTCACGGCTCCTCTGTGAGAGTGGAGGGAGCCCTGAAAAGGGCCTTTTGTTTGCAGACAGGGCGGGCCGGGAGTGCTCCGACCCCGGGAGGCGGGAACCGGAGCTCAGCCCCCGAAGCCGTAGAGGGTGCGACCCTGGCGCTTGAGCGCGTAGACCACGTCCATGGCCGTGACCGTCTTGCGCTTGGCGTGCTCCGTGTAGGTGACGGCGTCCCGGATCACGTTCTCCAGGAAGACCTTGAGCACGCCGCGGGTCTCCTCGTAGATGAGGCCGGAGATGCGCTTGACGCCGCCGCGCCGGGCCAGCCGCCGGATGGCGGGCTTGGTGATGCCCTGGATGTTGTCGCGCAGCACCTTGCGGTGGCGCTTGGCGCCCCCCTTGCCCAGGCCCTTCCCGCCCTTGCCGCGGCCAGACATAGCTGCCTGTCTGCACTGTGCGAGTAAGTCACAGCGATGGCCCTGCTGGCCCGACGGGAGTAATTATAAGCAGTCGTCGGACCAGGTTGAGAACCGAAAGCGCGGGCGGGAACCGGGGCCCCGCGGCCGCACCCCCCGGGCTCCGCCCCCTCTGGGCTGAGAGCCAATGACGATGTGGGGGAGGGGAAGGTTACGAGTTTCACTTTTAAGCTCTAGATTGTGCTGAGAACGTTGATATTTGTATCTGAAATTGTATCTTCCCGCGAGCATGTTCACAGGGGCTTTTATAACCAAGTCCCGTCCTTCCTCATTCAGAAGGGACGATCGGTAGCTGGGAAGGGCACCCTAAGATGTCGCCCCAGAACAGGAGCGGAGGAGTTCCGGGCGCACCTTCCCCAAATGCGCCACGTTCCCACGAAGGGTACAGAAGACGGCGCCCGCAAACAGGCCTCGCTGACATAAGGGCTATTTGGGGGCAGTTGAGTTTTAAGAAATACCAGACGCGGGAGAATCTCTAAAAGCAGAGAACTCCCTCTTCCTTAAGGGGCATTTTACATTTGTAAAGGAGATCCTGGTCTCTGTCCCCCTCCCTGTGCCAGAAAGGGGAGGAGGACCAAATCTATGACTGTTGTCAGTGGAGCCGGGCCTGAATTCTGCACAACGACCTTGCCTTGTTTCGCACCTTTTCCGGGGAGCCGGTGACCCGCGCCTGTGCGCGCCCCTCCGCACGGACCTCGCCTGTCTCCAGTGGACGCTGGTACGGAGGTCTCCGGTGGCCTTTTCAGGGAGTTTCACTCCGGTTTTCAGAGTCTCTCTCCCGTATATATATGAGGGATCGATGTCATGAAACCTCTGTCTTTCTCTCGTTAATCTGCCGTTACTACGGAGGGTGGGGAGGGGTACAGAACCTAGCAGGGTGGAGGGTAAATTATTTTTCCTCCCCTACACTGTTGTTTTGTGTTACAGCCGTATCTTACATTGCAGTTATACTAGACGGCCTAATTTGGTGTGACAGGTCTCATGATTTCTTTTCAAAAGTTTCTGATCTAGTTTCACAAGTTTTCTCTCATGGACAACTTTAGAATTATTGTAGTATTTCGGGGGAAAACTCCCTCTGAGATTTTGATCACAATTGCATTAACTATAAATTCATTGGAGTACAATTAAAGCCGTACAAAAATGAAGTACTTATGTCCACAAACTCCTGCTTTCAGTTTTTTTAAAAAGACTTTTCTTTTTTAATGACTAAAATAAAAATTTGATTTTCCTATAATACTTGAAATAGATATTTTTCGCATACGTTGGATTTTATTTCTTAAGAATACATACAAGCTCATACTCTGAAATTTTGATACTAATATAATTTTGTAAACTCCTGTAACTAATGTCACCCCGTTGTTCAAGTGTGTGTTTTAGGAAGTGGGTAATAGCTGAAACTCGAGTTCAAATTGTATCTTCTCTACTGATTGGGTTTTGGCCACTTGCTTATGCTTTCTAAATCTTTGCTCATGTGCAGAGTCGGATTGGGAAAGTAACAGTACTTATTTCATAAACTTAGTGTGAGAATTAACGGAGATAATTTATGTAAAATTCTGCATATACATAGCATGCTCCTATTTAATATAATAAGTAATTTTTATTTTTAGTACTAAATTTAAAATATTTTATATTTACGTTATACTTTAAAACATTTTTACATTATAAACATGAATTTAAAACATTACATTATATCTAAAATGTTAACCGATATTTATTTTTACTACATATTATCTTATGTTATTAACAGAGTCTTATTTATTTTAAGTACGTGTTTATGGTATGTAGGGGAGGAGTGAAATATTTCCTTTCTTCCCATGTAAGTTCTGTGGCTGATTTAATAATTAAATTGATATGAGACAGATTAACTGGAATAAAACCAACAAACTTTATATGCATGGGAGCCCGGTGGACATGGAAGACCCCCAGGGGCCCCAGGTCATGAGGCTTGTGTAACAGACTGAGCTAAGGAAAGGGGTAGGGTCTGGAGGTTTAAAGGGAAGGAAGACGTTTACAGGAAAGAGAGAGAAGGTATTTGGAAAATAAACGTTGCCCCATCATGCAGATACATTTCTCCAGCTACAAGTATCTCTGAAAAAATAAAATAAAAAAGTAAAAGGTATCTCTGCGGGGCGCCTGGGTGGCTCGGTCAGTTAAGTGTCTGACTTGGGCTCCGGTCATGATGTTGCAGTTCGTGAGTTCGAGTCCCGCCTTGGGCTCTGTGCTGACAGCTTGGAGCCTGGAGCCTGCTTCGGATTCTCTGTCTCCCTCTCTTTCTGCCCCTTTCCCACTCCTGCTCTGTCTCTCTCTGTCTCTCAAAGATAAATAGAAACACTAAAACAACTAAAAAAAAGAAGAAAAGAAAAGTTATCTCCGGTAGTACCTTTTCCTCATACAGGCCCCCTTTCCAACGTAAATTGAGGCAGTTGAGGGGGAAGTTAAGAGGTTTTCCTGAATCTGCTATAGGTTCTGATTGCCGTTAGCTCAAAATAATCCTTACACCAAAGAGATATATTTTGGGCTGGAGAAATCTGCTGTCCTTCAATAGATTTTTATGGACATTTATTTTGGTCAAAATATATTTTTAATATTTAACACCCTAAACAAAATAAACATCTGTTACTTTTTTCCTCTGTTCTAATTTCTATGTATTCTGTCTTGAAATAACTTCCTTTTTTAATGTTTATTTATTTTTGAGAGAGAGAGAGAGAGACAGAGCACAAGCAGGGGAGGGGCAGAGAGAGGGGGAGCCACAGAATCCGAAGCAGACTCTAGGCTCCGAGCTGTCTGCACAGGGCCCGAACTCACGAACTGTAAGTTCCTGACCTGATCTGAAGCTGGACGCTTAACTGACTGAGCCCCCGGGGAGCCCCTCTTTTGAAATACCTTCTAATCAGTATCTTCACAGCTAAAACTGTACATGAAGGACGATCACAGCAAAGGGTCCATTCTACTCCTTCTTCGCCAAAACCCCATCTCCTGAGACACTACCACTACAGCAAGAAAACTAATATTTCATAGACAACTTCAATAGTAGCATAATTAAGACTCTGGAGCCAAAGATTTATCAAAAGCACACAGAAACAATCCTTTCTCTGCCCTTGGTGTTCGCGCCTGGGCCAGCACCCCGCCGTCCTCCAAACCGCAGGCGCCCCAGATCACTGGAGGGGTTTCATTATTCTGCCAGGGAACTCACACGCATCGGCAGCAGTAGTATTTATTTAAATGGGAGGTTGTCGGTAGATTGGGGGAGTAAGCAGGAGGCGGATAGAATCAGTAAGGCCATCAAGCACAGCCTCTTTCTGTTAAAGTGATAGCATGAACTAAAAAAGGCAGTTTACCTGTTCCGAACTGGTCTGTGCTCCTTGGATCCGCCTCATCTTCACGCTCTCTCCAGTAGGTTGACTCAGGTTCCTCCATGTGACCTCTTTCTCATTTATCTTTCCATCTCTTTTCTTTTGCTTGTTTTTATTTCATACCACGTACCTACGTTATAAGGATTTTTATTATTATAAAATCAACACCATTCACTGACCATATTTGATGGGGCTGTCTCTGAACTAACATCTAGGAAGACGCAAATATGAATAAAATCCAGTCTCCGCTCTAAAGGGACTTAGTAAACGGATGGGTGAGATACCCAAGAAATCAATATGGAAAGACATTATTTGGTGCTTTCACAGAGTCTGCAGAGAGAGAAATTGATGGGCAGACTAACGCCAGAAGGAAGGCTTAACCCTGGCTTTCCTCTGTGTCAGTTACACTTTCATTGTTTAAGAAAGGTTCCATAAATGTTCTACCACTAAAATTGAACTCCATCTCCTATGAAAGTGACTTTACAGTATAAACTATGAAGTTCTCATCAGTTCTTCTGGGTCTGATTGCTATTACATATATCGAGAATTAGTTTATCGAGATTTTTTTGAAAGTTTTGTTTTCTCCATTAAAAAAAAAAAGCCTTTATGTTTTTCAGTTATGTAAATAATGAGAGTGATGAAGTCTTGAGGTGATGGGGGTTCATGGGGTCTGGAGCCAAAGGGCAAGAAAGAATTCTTGAAAATGTCTTTGGTACAAAAAGGTGATTTTATTAACGCACGTGGACAGGACCCGCAGGCGGGAAGAGCTGCACTGGGGTCCTGACGGGGAACTGCGTATACACCGCAGGTTGGGAGCGGGGCAGGGATAGAGTAAGTCCGTAAAGAATTTTGGAAGCAAAGTTTCCAGGACCTCGAGGGCCTGGTGTGGTGAGGAAAACACCATTTCTTATCATTTAATAAAACCTCAGTCATGAGACCCTTTATTTTTATTTTTTTTAATGTTTCTTTTTATTTATTTTTGAGACACAGAGACTGAACATGAGTGGGGGGGGCAGAGAGAGAGAGACAGAATCTGAAGCAGGCTCCAGGCTCTGAGCTGTCAGCACAGAGCCTGACGCGGGGCTCGAACCCATAAACCAGGAGATCATGACCTGAGCCAAAGTCAGACGCCCAACAGACTGAGCCACCCAGGCGCCCCTGAGACCCTTTACATATATATATCTGGGGCCATGAACTTGGAGTAGGACTGTCAGCATAAATCTTGGGGCAGTTGAGATAAAGGAAGTAGATTTACAGGGTCCTTAAAGTTGGGATAATGCTAATGTGAGATTGTCTTTTGCCCCCAGCAAAGTGTCATCACCCAGGCAGCTGGGCTCCTAGAGGGAGGGCACTCTGCGGGTCTCAAGGACTTGTCGACGGGCTGTAGGCAGTCAGGGAATTTAATTTTTCATTTTCCTTAGTTTCCCCCATCACCGTGGCCAGCACTTACATCCCTTTCCTTTGTTCTCCAGTGGCCAGGAATGTCCGGGGACTATCACACAGCTCCCGGCTGTGGGTGGGGGGGCGGGGGGAGGGGGGAGGCAGCCTGTCCTTTGACCCTCAGCCTGCCTCATCCTCCCTGGTCGATGGTATGCACTTTATCCAATGACATTGGAGCAAAAAAATTCAGCTAACATGGAATTATAAGCCATAACGTATCACACTTGAATATATTTTACTTAAAAATGTGTATTTATTTGTCAATTATTTGATTATGGGTCCATTGGTTTCATAAATCAGAACCACATCACTAACATAATTTTAATCACAATTTAACAGTGTCGTGGCTCTTGCGACGAATACAATGCAAGAAAGCTATTACCAGTAATTTCCGCTGTCAAGGGTGGAAAACCGTGTCCTTTCTTGCCTTCTAGGTGCTTTGGCTGCTCTAATCGTCAAGTCGACAGAGGCAGATTAACAGGAGGAAAATGCATAATTTTGTGCAGGCGTCCCATCAAGCCCGGAGAGGCTCCCCAACAGTCAGGCAGTGGAGGCTGGAATGCTCTTGAGTTCAGAAGGGGGAGGGGGTCTGGGCATCGAAGGGAAGACTGTTGCCGGGAAGCCGGGGAGAGGACATGTTCAGGCAACAAAGGTAGCCAGGCCTTGTGGAGACGAGGGGTCGCAGGGAGATCTCTGAACAGGCCCCTGGCCACCCCCCCTCCAGCTCCCCACACCCAGCTCCCACTTCGTGGTGACCTCTGGTGGCAGCTGTCTTCCTGGACCAGACAGTCACACCCTGGCAGGCAGCAGAGGGGGAGGTAAAATGTTTTCGGAGTGTTTGGGGCCTAATTGTCTTCTGCTCAAAATAATCCACACGTCAAAGTGGCTCATACTAGATTTGTTCTGAACCCTGTCGCAAAATCCACAGCAACAATTAAAACAGCGCATTTTATTATTAAAAACAAAAGAAGGGGCTCCTGGGTGGCTGAGTCGGTTGAGCGACCGACTTCAGCTCAGGTCATGATCTCCTGGTTCATGGGTTCGAGCCCCGCGTCAGGCTCTGTGCTGACAGCTTGGAGTCCGCTTCGGATTCTGTGTCTCCCTCTCTCTCCGCCCCTCCCTAGCTCACTCTCTCTCTGTCTCTCTCAGAAATAAATAGACATTAAAAAAATTAAAAAAAAAAACACCAAAGAACTCATAGGCCTTCCTTGCAGCTGTATTACTTACTCTACTTGGCGTTTCTAATGCTAAGAGAAATAGCTGTTTAAATTTACAAATTCAATTCCTGCAGGTGACCAAGAGGGAAGACCGAATAATCGGATTCACTGGAATCAGGATGTGGGGCCTTGGACATCGAATCACCGGAAGCTCAAAAGCAGCCTTTTTAAAGGTAACCTACACCACCAGTTGGGGATTGCTGTGGTCACTGACTCTAGGCGCATTTTGCCTGTGACCGCAGTTCGGATTTCACGACAGGACATAGGAATCTTTCTAGAGCCCCAGGACATAAATTTATGCACTCAGACTAGAAATGACATAGAAACCTAAGATATTCGTGAGGAAAAACTAAACGAGCTGATGTGCACTTCGGTGGAAATAGAGGACGCCTTCTAGCCGGTGCCGTGGTGACAAGGGCGTGCTGGTGGCCGAGAGCGGCCGGAATAGGCATTAGGATACAGTGGGTGCAGATACAAGGGCGTGCTGGTGGCCGAGAGAGGCTGGAATAGGCATTAGGATACAGCGGGTGAGGATACAGTGAAGGTACGAAACTGACTTACAACGTCCACCTCTCACGCCCCCGTTGCTAAGGCGCAGGAGTCTCCCTGATGTAATTCCACACCGTCTTTACGCCGACGGGGCGCACAAGTATAAAACGCACCGTCTGCCTGAACCGATTTGAAACAAGGAGTCTACGGGTCTGCGGGACTGATGATGCAGGACCATTTAGGAGGGGAAGTCCTGTTCGGAAGATTCAGTTGAATTAGGGCAGGATAGGCCAAAGTCACGGTATGCCAAGTTTGGGTTCCACACGGACATTCGATCCTGCGAAAGAATCAGGGACACGCAAGTTTTGCTGTCATGGGTTCCTTACAGCAAAGGTTTTTTTTCTTGCTTCTTGCAAGGGGACTCCTTTTAACTCAAGGACTCTTGGATCAATTGACAGACTTATAACCCCCTTAGCCAAGTCTTTTTTTTTTTTTTTTTACAGCATTCGTCACTGTTCAACATCTGCTATGCCGGCGGAAGGTGAAGGCACAGCTCCTTTTCTTGATTAAGTGGGTGGCTCTAAAAAGAGCCTTTTGGTTTGGACAGGAGGTTTGAACAGCAACCTAGGCCATATTTCTACTTGCCCTTGGCCTTGTGGTGGCTCTCGGTCTTCTTGGGCAGCAGCACGGCCTGGATGTTGGGCAGGACGCCGCCCTGCGCGATGGTGACGCGGCCCAGCAGCTTGTTGAGCTCCTCGTCGTTGCGGATGGCCAGCTGCAGGTGGCGCGGGATGATGCGCGTCTTCTTGTTGTCGCGGGCCGCGTTGCCCGCCAGCTCCAGGATCTCGGCCGTCAGGTACTCGAGCACGGCCGCCAGGTACACGGGCGCGCCGGCCCCGACCCGCTCGCGTAGTTGCCCTTGCGGAGCAGGCGGTGCACACGGCCCACCGGGAACTGCAGCCCGGCCCGCGACGAGCGCGTCTTGGCCTTGGCGCGAGCCTTGCCGCCCTGCTTTCCGCGTCCAGACATGATGGAGAAAACCCCACAGACCTGAGTAAAACCAGAGCAGACTGGGCCAGAGCTACCCTCTTTATAGTCTCTAATGGGCGCAAAGAGACAGCTGTCCCATTGGCTAAAATTAGTTTCGCTTGAACCAGTGAGATGCTAGATGCCAAATACACTTACTTTGATTGGACGAAACAAATACGTGACGTTTGTCGAAAACGCCAATTAGCTACAGGATTTCTTTCACTGCCTCCTTTGTTTAAGAAGCTGTGGATAAAGAGGACGCTTAGAGCCTCGTACTCATTCTTTCTGTTTTTTTCAAGTCCATTAACAATCGCTCCCGGCCATGCCTGAGCCAGCCAAGTCCGCTCCCGCCCCGAAGAAGGGCTCCAAGAAGGCGGTGACCAAGGCGCAGAAGAAGGACGGCAAGAAGCGCAAGCGCAGCCGCAAGGAGAGCTACTCGGTGTACGTGTACAAGGTGCTGAAGCAGGTGCACCCCGACACCGGCATCTCGTCCAAGGCCATGGGCATCATGAACTCGTTCGTCAACGACATCTTCGAGCGCATCGCGGGCGAGGCGTCGCGCCTGGCGCATTACAACAAGCGCTCGACCATCACGTCGCGGGAGATCCAGACGGCCGTGCGCCTGCTGCTGCCCGGGGAGCTGGCCAAGCACGCCGTGTCCGAGGGCACCAAGGCCGTCACCAAGTACACCAGCGCCAAGTGAGCCCGCCGGCTGCAGAGCAATCGGTAAGGCCCAGCCCACACCCCAAAGGCTCTTTTCAGAGCCACTCAGTCTTCTAAAGGGAACTGGCACTTATCTACCTTGCGTCTTTGTTTTCTATAAAGAAGCTGTATCTGAATCCCTTGTTTCATCTCGCTAGAGATTAATTGCAGTGTATGGCACTGTGGAAATAACGCTGGAGACGTATTTCTGTGGGTTTCATTCAGCAAGGATCACGTTCGTGATCAGACAAACCTACTGAAAGAAAGCACCCTTTGTCTCCAGAACAAAACCTGAGTATCTTTGAACACGTCAGCCTGGCAGGAGGTTCCATTGTCACAAAGCCCGGGACTCTCTGCGTCCTCAGTTCTCAGGTGCACCTTACTAACGAAGCCCCGGGCACGCGCTGAGAAAGGCCCACGTCCTTTTATTTACTCATGTTTCTTTTGGGGACAGCGCCGGCTCTGCTCCTCCGAGTGTGGACTCGCCACATTCCAAGTCAGAAAGGCGGCAGAAGGAAACGGAAGATCCCGGTTCATCGGTGGCCACGTTGGCCTGGGGAGCCAATCACGGCGCAGCGCGCGTAGTTTGAACTTAACCGCGGGCCGCTCTGTGTGAGTCTGTCCTCACTGCGGTGAATCTGGGCAGTGTGGCTCGGCGGCAGGGACTGCCACTTGACTCACTCCCTCGTTTCTCTGAGTGAATTGCTCTTTAGGAGAGGCATTGGGGTCTTCTCCCTGCCTTTCCTGTCGGAGAGTCCATGCCATGTTTTCTCTCTGCGCCTTACCTGTCGCGTTTCTGTGGGAAGTCAGAGAAGCGCTCCGCCTTCACCCCGATTCGGGGGTCCAGATCCTCTCCGACTTAAACCCTTACGGATGACATATTTAAAGGTATTTTGGTCTTTACAGGGAACCAGGGTGGAAACGCTTCTACGTGTGAGCTGTGTTTGCTGAAGTTTTTGACAGTGCCCTTTGCCCAGTGTCCGTGCTCCAGTGACTCAGGTCCACCCACAGGTGTATTCAGGGCCCAAAAGACTAAATTTTAAAATATATTGAGGTACATTCACCCACTAAGTCCACACAGCAGGAAAAAGATTAGAATACACAGTAGTGCTTGACTGAATTTCAGAAACCTAAATCTCAAAAGGTTCATTATGACACCGTTCTATAAAATTAAAAAATAAATTAATATTTAAGCATTTATAGAAGTACATTTAAGTGTAAGATTCAAAAGCTTTACAAGGGCTTCGTGAATGAGTTTTTAAAAATCAGGA
The DNA here is from genome assembly GCA_030068075.1 of Paguma larvata. Classification (NCBI taxonomy): domain Eukaryota; kingdom Metazoa; phylum Chordata; class Mammalia; order Carnivora; family Viverridae; genus Paguma; species Paguma larvata. Next base: position 25,491,994 of record CM057829.1, read on the forward strand.
AGTGCACACCTCAGCACGCACTGAGGTACATAAATCGTAACCCGCATTCCCGATTTAGTGCGAGAAGTTCCATCCCGCATGCTTGATACCACTTGTTTCACACTTAAGACGTACGATCCACATATTCCCTTTCTGTCGCAGACACTGTACTGAAAACAATAGTAGGGCAAGAACCTTGCATAAAAATCAAGGTCCAAGCATCAGCTCGAGGGTCCTAGGGGAAATCTGATGAGTGAGAATTTCATAGAGTACAGTGTCTCTGTAGCTAGAATTACTTTCTTTGAGGCAGTAGGAGAAAAAAGTGACAGGCCACTAAAAAGGCCCCTGAATTCAGAAAACTCGGGAGGTGGGCTACAGTGAAGTCAGAGCCCACCTCCTCCAGCTCTTGCAAACTGTCTACTCGGCTTCTCAAAACCTTTGGGACAGCTCTCTGACCAGACTGGGTATGGGTGTGTGTGCATCTGTGTGCGTGCATTTTGTATGTTTAATGTATTCATGTGTATGTATGTGTCTATATCCCTTTCTCAATGCTGTTAGAAAAGAAATACTTTTATTATTATTATTATTTTTTTTAACGTTTATTTAATTTTTGAGAGACAGAGCATGAGTGGGGAGGAGCAGAGAGAGAAGGAGACAGAATCCCAAGCAGGCTCTGGGCTGTCCGCACAGAACCCGACGCGAGGCTTGAACCCACGAATGGTGAGATCATGACCCGAGCCGAAGTCGGACGCCTAACCGACTGAGCTCCCAGGCGCCCCAAGAAATACTTCTTAAATTTATGTATCATTTCTCCTTCCATTGTCCTTCAAGATAGTTAATGACAGGGGCGCCTGGGTGGCTCAGTTTGGTTAAGCGTCCGACTCTGGCTCAGGTTGTGATTCCGAGGTTCATGGATTTGAGCCCTACGTTGGGCTTCGGATTCTGTGTCTCCCTCTCTCTCAAAAATAAGTACACATGAAAAAAATGAAAAAAAAAAGATAGTTGATGACAGTAAACTTACCATGTATTTTAATCACTACTTTTCAGACCACATATGCCTTTGATCCTGTCCGTTAACCCATTAACGCAGATACTTGGCAGTACATTCTGGCATTTCTGTGTTTTACAGCATGAGGGAATCGGCAGATGGAATCCAGGGGAGGAAATGAGGAGACGATTTAGAGGGACTGAGTTAGCCACCCACATCCTCCTGGGCCCGCAGAAGGTGTGTGTGCAGACAGGTGTGGGTATAGACAGATGGGACTTGCAACGTGAGCGGGAAAGATGTTTTGAAGAATATGGGGAGGGGCTCTGAAATCTGTGCAGAATGGACAGAGGCGTGGGAAGGACTTTGTGGTCCCTCTACACAGGGCTCACATATGGGGTCCGTTACACTCCAGCATTTAGGAACCGAAAACTCCTGAAAGGAGAGAAAAATGAAGAAAGATCCCAATGCTAGATTTTGTGGGTCATTTGCACTTTGGTGATCCAGGCACCTAACCCCTTGTTCAAAGGCATTGCTGACCACACCTGGGAGGTCGTCTTCAGCAACTCCACCCCTGTCACTACTGTTTTCTACCCGATGAGCCGGCACCGTCGGCAGTCCGCACGATGTGCCCCGAATAAACTTTTTTCATTTTTTCTCTAAAGAATGATTTTTAGATCACAAAGCAACAGACTGGAACATAACAACAGAGAAGAGACTCATATCCTAAAGGAGAGGGTTCTTCCCAAGTTATAGTCCCTGCATCTCAGCACCCACAACTCTCCAACCCCCTCAAATGTGTATTATTTCTGCAGATAACTAGTTTACCTGCCTCCTAATACCTTTTTTTTAAGGTTTATTTTTTTAAGTTTATTTATTTTGAGAGAGAAAGAGCATGCAAGTGGGGGAGGGGCAGAGAGAGAGAGAGAGAGAGAGAGAGAGAGAGAGAGAGTCCTAAGCAGGCTCTGCACGGTCATCTCAGCCCAACGCGAGGCCGGATCCTAGCAACAGTGAGATCGTGACCTGAGCCGAAACCAAGTCAGACGCTCAACCGACTGGGCCCCCAGGTGCCCCGGCCGCGTCCTAACTGCTTTTAACTCGTACTTAGCTCCTGTTTCGGAGGCTCCCCTTTCCTGATGTTGTCCCCTAATCAGCCTAGCAGGAGGTTTCATGAGTAAAGCAGACGTGCGGTATTGGAAAACAAAACAAATTAACAAAACGCGCAGGGAAATTGTTTCCCAGACTTGAATAAGGATAAGAACTTACTCTCATCTCAGTTCCTACAGAGCTGAACACACGCGTCAGTATTCCTGGGGTCACGCCTAGGTCTGCCTCAGCTGAACACGAGTTGATCGAGGGCCTCAGAAGCACAAAGTGCAGGGCAGGGAAGGGGGTGGGGTGGACTACGGGGACAGGGCCCCGACCCTGCAGGTCTGCAAGAATTCCACCCACAGAAGGAGGAACAGAGTAAGTGCCTCAGCCAAAGGGCTGTGCTTGCAGCATTCTGAGGGAGAAATGATGAAAAGCTGTAAGGGAACACTGGAATCCCAAGGAAATTCATGCAGGGAGAACCTCATACATATAAATGTTTCTTTTGGAGAAAGCGTGAGCAGAGCAGAAAGAGGGGGACAGGGGTGCCTGGGTGGCTTAGTCAGTTAAGCGCCCCACTCCTGACTTCGACGCAGGTCATGGTTTCCCAGTTCAGGAGTTTGAGCCCTGCATCGGGCTCTGTGCTGACGCACGGAGCTTGCCTGGGATTCTCTCTTCCTCTCTCTCTGCCCCTGTCCTGCTCCTGCTCTTTCTTTCTCTCTCTCCAAATAAGCAAATAAACATTAAACAAACTTAAAAGAAAGAGAGAGGGACAGAAGATGTGAAGCAGGCTCTGTGCTGAGAGCAGAGGCCATACTTACAGGGCTCGAACTCACAAACCACGAGATCATGACCTGAGCCAAAGTCGGACACTTAATGGACTGAGCCACCCAGGCGCCCCTGGGGAGAACCTTTAAATGTCAAGGCACAGGGCAGAGGCTCCAGGCCAGGGCTGCTGCGGCCAGCACGAGGAACAGAAGGGGTCGTGACCTGTGCTTAGGGACACGCTGTGAGGTCTGTGCTTGTGTATCTTAATAACCAGGTTCCATTTCTTGGAGTTAATTAGGAAAAGCAGTGGTTCTCTTATGTGTCAGTCCCTAGGCTCCCCTTTTCTATTGGCTTTTAGTGGCACCTGTTTCCAGCCTGAAGTTAAATTCTTAGGTAATAATACTTACATGCATGCATAATTTCTAAAGGTCACGAAACACCATAACTATTACAGAAAAATGGAATAAGAGACAGTTCTTGTAACAGTAAAGAGACGATTTCAGCATAAAGGCTTCGGCCTCCAACATGAAAGCACACAGGGAGGCAGGTACGTGCACCTGGTGAGAAGTAAGCCAGTAGGATGGATGTGTGCACATTAAGTCATTTCTTACAAGGAACCGGCTCGTGTGGCTGGGGAGGCTGCCGAGGCCTGGGATCTGCAGGGCGGGCCAGGGACTGGGAGACCCAGGGAGACCCTGCTGTTCCGGCCTGAAGACCCGCAGCTTTTGACACCCAGGCAGAGCCCAGGTTTCAGTGTGAGTCCAAAGGCAGGAAGAAGCCCCCATCCCGGCTCAAATGCAGCCAGGCATGAGTAATTCTCAGTCAAGGGAGGGAGAGCCCTTTCATTCCATTCCTGATTTCAACTGATTGCACGAGGCCCGCCCGCATGAGGGAGAACAATCTGCTTTACGAATTAAGTCTACCAATTTATTTTTAATTTTTCTAATGTTTTATTATTCATTTTTGAGAGAGAGACAGAGCGTGAGTGAGGAGGGGCAGAGAGAGGGGGAGACACAGAATCCGAAGCAGGCTCCAGGCTCTGAGCTGTCAGCACAAAAGGCTTTAACTCACGAACCGCGAGATCGTGACCTGAGCCGAAGTGGGACACTTAACCAAGTGAGCCACCCAGGCGCCCCTTAAGTCTACCAATTTAGATGTCACTGTCATGCAAACCCCCCGACAGAAACACCCAAAATAACGTCGGACCAAATATCTGGGTAACACACACTGGCAAGTTGACGCGCACAGCGGTCCTCCCAGAATCTGCTGCAGATCCCTCCTGGAGCCACAAGGCCTTGCAGGCTGACTCAGGCGCTCAAACACCCAAAAGAGACTCACTCTCAGTGATGGGACTTTTTTTTTTTAAACACCAGTAATCTTGGGGCACATGTGCATGTGAAAGGAACAAACACAATCTCGATTTCTTGGAAACGGCAGTGCCCCCCAAACTACACGCGAACACACGTGGGCGAAGACCCGGTGCCTCCTGGTTCAAGGCCTGGTTAACGGGTCCTACACCTTCAGACTGACCTGCGGGCCCTTGACTCATGAGCACCCAGACTCAGTTCTTCATGGACATCTAGCAGCCGCTCTCTCCTAATGTCAGGGGCGCACCTCCCCGCAGTCCCCGGGACAGCCTGAAACCAGTCGGCCGCGCTCCTCGCCTGCTCCCTGAGGGCCGCTCCCGCAGAGCTGGCGACTTTCTCGGCCGAGGCTGCAGGACGGAAATGTTAGAGCAGCCGGGCGGGCGGCTTCCAGGAAAGCCGGGGTGCCCCCGGAAATAGTGGGCGGTGCCGACGTGTCCCTGGCCGAGGCCCGGAGCGCGTCGGCCCCCCGCGTCTAGCTGAACGGTTCCCAGCAGCTTACCTGCGGACGCGTCAGCATGCGGCGACGTGCGCGGCTCCTAAAGGCAAAGGGCCACCAGCCCGGGAGCCGTCCCCGGTGGCCGCCACTCGGGCCAGCTGTGCGTCCGCGGGCCGCCGGCTCGTAGGCGCGGGCCTCCCGGGCGCGTGTTCTCTCTGAGCGCCAGCCTGCGGGGCAGGATTCTGCTCCACGGCCGCGCGCTTTAGTTCTGTCTCCACACTCCTGGTGTCCCCAGAGTGGGGCCGACTCCGGGCCTCGCGATCACCGAACGAGGGCTTCACACGAGTCCGGCGTCCGCGAGTTCCAAACACTTAGCATCTCGTCTATTCAGAGCCTCAAGAATAGCTCCGGACTCTCACCCCTACAATCTCTATCGGACAACATTTGCCCGATTTCCTATTTGTCGATTCTTATCACGTCTTAGAGGTTTCTGCCTCTATTTCACTAATTAAAAACGTTATCTGTCTTTTATAATAAAATTCCTAACTTACAAGAGTAAATGTGTGTTAGAATCCATGTCACTTGCGGGCGCATCCCTGGCATATGACAGTAAGTATACGCGGGACGACGATCGCGCGCCCTTCCTTCCCTCTCCGCTCCTGCTCTCCTGAAGCCTGTGTGTGCACACACGCATGCGCACGCATCACAAACACAGGCCCTGGAGAGGAACGCCACGCGCCTGGGTGGAGGGGTGCTAGTGGCCTTGCCGTTGGACCTCGCTGGCTGCCAGTTCCTCAGCGGAGAATTAGAGCAGCGTTTACCGAGCTGATCTTTAAGCTTCCCTCCAGCATGCAGGATGTCATCAGAAATTTGTTTCTCTGCCCCAAGAGGCTTCTCTGTGCTGTGGCCTCCCCTTAGTCCATCAAACACATTCCAACAAAACCAAAGCCTTCCCTCCCAACCAGCACCACTGCCAGGAAGTTTACTGCTAAGCTTCAAAAGCAGAGGAAATTTTTCCTATATAACATCATTGAATTTTGCATAAAAGAATCCATAAGAAATTAAAATTTAAAGACGTTTAAAGCAATATAAACTCGGAATAGTAACAGATTTACAGACAAGCCTATGAAACTTTGCAGAGGTTTTTTAAAAAAAGTCTGAGGGGTACCTGGGTGGCTCCGCTGGTTGAGCTTAATTTAGGTTCAGGTAGTGATCTCGCGGTTGGGAGATTGAGCCCCGTGTCAGGCTCTGTGCTAACAGTGCGGAGGCTGCTCGGGATTCTCTCTCCCCCCTCTCTCTGCCCCTCCCTTGCTTGCACTCTCTGTCTCTCAAAAAAAAATTTTTTTTTGATTATTTGAAAACCAGAGTAAACTTCTCATGAAAGGGATAAATGACATGAAGTAACATTATAGATTACCGTCAGTATAAAAAACAAAAATTAGGGGCACCCTGGTGGTTCAGTTCCTTGAGCATCTGACTCTTGATTTCAGCTCAGGTCACAATCTCATGTTTGTGAGTTCAAGCCCTGAGCTGGGCTCTACGCTGATAGCATGGAGCCTGCTTGGGATTTTCTCTCTCCCTCTCTCTCTGCCCCTCCCCCATTCTCTCTCTCTCCCTCTCTCTCTCAAAATAAATAAAAACTTAAAAAAATAAAAGGCAAAGATAACACCGCCACATACCAATTAGGTCAAAATCTGGAACGCTTGCAACACCACCCGCTGGTGAGGACACGAGGCAAGACGAACCCTCACTCACTGCTGGTAGGCAAGACGAACCCTCACTCACTGCTGGTGGGAATGCAAAACGGAACTGTGCTTCCAACCTGGAAGACAGTTTGGTCAATTCTGACAAAACTATACATACTCTCTGCATATAATCGTGCACTTTCTTTGGTATTTACCCAAAGGAGTTGAAAACTTCCGTCCACACAAAACTTGCACTCAGATGTATATGTTAGCTTTATTCAGAACTGTCGAAACTTGGAGGTAACCAAGATGCTCTTTGGTGGGGGAATGGATCAACAAAGCGGTACATCTGGACGATGCCGTCATTCGGCGCTAGAAGGAAATGAGCTATCGAACCATGGAAAGACATGGAGGAAACTTAAATGCACGTTGCTAAGTGAAAGAACCCAAACGGCATTCTGGAAAAGGCAAAATTATAAAGATAGTGAAGAGAGGAGTGGTTTCCAGGGGCCGAGGGGAGGGAGGGACGTGGAGCACAGAGGCGTTTTAGGCAGTGAAAACACTGTGTGAGGCCATGATACACACCGAGTCCAGAGAGGGCACCTGATGTAAACTGTGGACTTTGAGGGGGCACCCGGGGGGCTCAGTCGGTTGGGCGTCCGACTTTGGCTCGGGTCATGATCTCACAGTTCAGTGGGTTCGAGCCCCACGTCGGGCTCTGTGCGGATAGCTCAGAGCCTGGAGCCTGTTTAGGATTCTGGGTCTCCCTCTCTCTCTGCCCCTCCCCCACTCACGCTCTCTCTCTCTCTCTCAAAAATAAACATTAAAAAAAAAATCTTCCATTTAATATGAAACTAATTTGGACAGCCCTTAAAAAATTACCAATGACAGGGTCCTCTCTGTGGCTCAGTCGGTTAAGTGTCTGACTTTGGCTCAGGTCATGATCTCACCGCTTGTGAGTTCGAGCCCCGAATCAGGCTCTGTGCTGACGGCTCTGAGCCTGGAGTCGGCTTCAGATTCTGTCTCATCTCTCCCTGCCCCTCTCCCACTCACGCTTGGTTTCTGTCTCTCAAAAATAAATAAAAATGTTTAAAAATATATATTTTTTAAAACAAAAAGTCAAAGATAAAGTAACAGAGTTGTTTATGTATTTCGTATACGCCAAGAGAGAAATGACTGACCAGCCGGAAGAAGTCTCTCAAAGGCGACGGTCTCGAGATGGGGGAAAGGAGAAACTAGTCTGAATCTCTGCCTGAGGTCTCACGCTCAAGGGTGAATAGCTTCAGACATCTTTTTGGAAACCACATTATAATATTTTTGCTAGATGACTTATAACTTCAAATGTCTGAATTTTTATACTAGAGGTAAATTTTAATGCACTGGTATAACAAAACAGAGACAAAATAATTCCCAGATTTCCTGAGATGCTTAGAATGAAGAAAAATAACCACTAATAAATGAAGGTTTTTTGAGTTTTAATTTTGTGTTTTAATTTTTTTTCAAATGACTTTTGGGGCACCCGGGTGGCTCAGTTGGTTGAGTGTCCGACTTTGGCTCAGGTCACGATCTCAGGTTGAATTCTAGCCCCGCGTCGGGCTCTGTGCTGACAGCTCAGAGCCTGGGGCCTGCTTCAGATTCTGTGTCTCCTTCTCTCTGTCCCTCCCACTTGCACTCTGTGTCTCTCTCTCAAAAATAAACATTAAAAAAATTTTAAAATAAATCTTGATATTAATTTGATTGCACTGTAGCTTTTTCTTAATTTACCTCCTCCCCCAACATTTTAAACTCACATCTTGAAAAATAAACTAATAGAACATTAAGGTATTCTGTAAGTGTTAACGTATTTGTATTTGACCAAATACGATTATTATGTTTGTCTCCAAGCAATCGAAACTTAATACTGCGTGCAATTAAAATAATTATACTATAACATGAGTGTGTGTATATATGTATATGTATATATGTGTTTGTTCATATATGTTATATATGCATGTGAAAAAGGTATTATTTACCCACATGCTAAAATATATTCTATTTTAATTTCTCCAATACTTTTACTCCAAAGGGATGCCAAAACATTCAAAAGCATTGGCTGTCTGGTTTTTGATTATTTCATGGTCCTGGTAGGAAGAGCAGTGAGAAGGAAGATACAGACAGATGCAATCCCGACATTTTAGCTGTATATTCTAACATTTTTATTTATTTTTGAGAGACAGAGAGTAAGCAGGGGAAGGGCAGAGAGAGAGGGATACACAGAATCTGAAGCAGGCTCCAGGCTCTGAGCTGTCAAGCACAGAGCCCGACGCGGGGCTCGAACTCACAGACTGTGAGATCATGACCTGAGCCGAAGTCGGCCGCTTAACCGACTGAGCCACCCAGGCGCCCCTAGCTGTATATTCTAGAAGCCCAAATACACTATATACATACGTACGTACATACACGCCCTAAAAAAATTATAAATACGTTTTTATATTTTTTATATTGTATTTAATGGAATAATCAGAAACTGGACAGTCCATGACGACTTATTTTTTTAGTACTCTCTTGGGGTAAGAAGGTCAGAAAAATTAAAATTCCATATTCTTTCAAGTAAGCGATGTACAGAAGAGAATGACTGGGAGAACCATTTGGAGCTACCCGCGCGAAAAGGGAGCACGCGACAATGTCCTGTTTCTTCTGTGGACTATGTTAATTACTTCAGAAGCTCAAAGTGGAATATTAAAATTACTAATGTGTTATGAGTATTCTTTTAAAGTTTATTTTTGAGTGAGAGAGACAGAGCACGAGTGGGGAGGGGCAGAGAGAGAGGGAGACACAGAATCCGAAGCAGGCTCCAGGCTCTGAGCTGTCAGCACAGAGCCTGATGCAGGGCTTGAACCCACAGACTGTGAGATCACGATCTGAACTGAAATCGGCCGCTTCACCGACTGAGCCACCCAGGGCCCCCATGAGTATTCTTTTCATATATAACTGGATAAGAGTCCATTGTGGGCTTTCAAAAGTGTTTAATTAGGGGTGCCTGGGTGGCTCAGTTGGTTAAGCAGCCGACTTTGGCTCAGGTCATGATCTCACGGTCTGTGAGTTCGAGCCCCGCATGGGGCTCTGTGCTGATGGCTCGGAGCCTGGAGACTGCTTTGGATTCTGTATCTCCCTCTCTCTCTGCCCCTCCCCAACTCATGCTCTGTCTCTATGACTCTCAAAAATAAATAGAAATTAAAAAAAAAAAGTGTTTAATTATATTGTTTTTTAAAACTCATCATTTAGATTGAGACCCCCAAATCTGGTAAATTAACCCTGATAAGGTGAGGTCTTATATTGGCAGAGAAGAATGAAGCTATTAGCTCAGGAGGAAAAAGGAGTTAGATTTTAAAAAAATTATTCTGGGCCAAGATAAAGGGCTGTTTGAGGGAAGTGTAATATGCACTTGGCCTTTGAAAACAGCGTCTGCCACGGAAGTGTTCCTCACCGGTCACAGAGGACCACCGAACGAAGGCCCTAGAATGGAGATTTGGGTCTCTCTTCACGGACAAAAGTCCCTGCAGAGGTATTGATGCCACATTGTGAGTTAATGGGTCCAAGACATTACTGACAACGTGAGGACGATCTTCGCTGTCTGGACGAACAGGAACAAGGCAGGGGAGGCAAGAAAGGAGGAAAGAAGCTTGTTTAAATAGTGCTGACTTGAGAATGAAAATGAAACAGGGGCACCTGGCTCGCTCGGTTGGTACAGCATGTGACTCAGTCTCCGGTCCCGAGGTCAAGCCCCGCACTGTCCGTGGAGCCTATTTTAAAAAAAAAAAAGAAAATGAAAAATGCTATAGATCAAGGCTCAAAAAAGAGCTCCCTGCTTCTTTATTCACTGAAATTGCATTCCAGGAAAGCAAATGTCATCCTAACAACAGCCGCCACTGGGCAGGCGGACTGACCCACCAGGCGTTCGCAGATCATCCTGAGTACCGGCTCCTGCCCGGGGCATCCGCCACCAACAGGATGGTGGCTAAGTAAATACACGAAATGTTTGTCCTCAGGGCAGCGAGTCTCCAAATACAATCTGGGGCCCATGGGGGTCCCTGTGACCCTGTTAGTGGGCGTGGGAGGCTAAATCTCTGTGTAATAATCCTGAAACTCAACGTTTCCACTCAACAACCGCCCTGCCACAGACTGAAGGCGGAAACAAACACCGAGCACGAATCTAGCGTCTCCTGGTAAGCCAGAAATTACAGACATTTACGAAGTGCAAAAACAAGGCCACCCTCCTTAGTAAATTTGGTTACTTTGAAAAAAATACAGCTATTTTTCCTAAAATGTGTATGTTGACACAAAATGGGCGTTGACCACGTGAAAGCACATGGAACAGACGCGGGCGCCAGAGAAGGGGGCATCACAGTGTGGGACAACGTGGGACGAACGAGAGGCAGGCACCCTCTGCATCTTTGTGGCACTTCGCTAGGAAAGACGGGGCGCAGGAGCGAGGGTACCCTGCTTTGCCGTGGAAGACAGAAAGTAACCCCTAGCAAAGACAGCTGGGAAGCAGGGCCTGGAGTAGCAGCCCTCATCCTCAACCCGGAACAGAGGGGATTAATTTCGGTTCTCATTTTCCTTTCTCCCAACACCGCTCAGGTTATTTTGGCAAACGCAGGCCTCCCCTGAGAGGTAGCAGGAAGGTAAGCACTCAGCCTTGAGGTTAAAGAGTTCGTGTAAAGGCATGTGACTTGGTAAGTTTCCTTTAACCCAGTTCATGTGATTCAGAGCGTTCTCCTGGGAGTGGGGAGGCAGATGGCGGGGAGGCGGATGGCAGGCGGGGGCACTGACTGAAAAACGGTGGTCTTCGAAAGGGGAGCTAAATATAAGTTTAGCCAGTAAGATCTTCACTGAGATTTTTTGTTTTCACCATAAAGTTGTCTCCCTAATTAACTTAACAGGTGATTCTTAGCGTTAGAATTTGAATGTGGAGTGAAATATTCACAATAAAATTATTTTGGGCTGTCTGAGGTTTGTGGGGGAAAAAACCACACCTTAGATCTTATTCAAAACACAAGGGCAGCATGTAGCTTCTGCACAAATTAAGAAGCACCGAATAAAGCCTTCCGATTAAAACCTGCATTGCCCACCTCTACACGGGATTAAACGGGCACTACTTTTCTTTGGAAAGCGTAGACGGCTCTGAAGAAAGCCTTTTGGGTGTCTGACCACTACCTTCGCGGCACCTTGCACACGTACCCCGGGGGCCTCTCCGGACGCCTGCGATTCTTGCCGCCTTCTGCGCCTGGGTCACCGCCTCCTTGGCGCCCTTCTTCGGGGTGGAGCGGACTGGGCTGGCTCAGGCAGGGTCGGGAGTAGCTGCTGAAGGGCTTGAAAATGGAAGAGAAAATGAGTATGAGGCTCTACCTGCCCCTTGATTCCTGCCTTCTTAGCCTTAGGTTGGCCTTGTCTCGGACGACAGGTAAGGCCCCACCCCCCAAGCCGAAAGGCAGGAGAATAACACGGTCTCCAGGTTCCCTTCATTCACAGCTTCTCACGCCAAGAAGGGAATTAAGCAAATCAGGTGTCTAATTGGTATTAAATCTGGAGGCATCACGTAGTTGTGTCCAACCAAAATAAGTGCATTTGAAAAACCAGGATTCCATTGGCTCGAAAAAAGCTGGAATCTTAGCCAATGGGACAGCTTTATTTTGGCGCCGAGCGAGTACTATAAGAAGTGAAGCCGCGCCGTCGCATACCCACATACTAGTCACTGGAGACAGCCTATCGTCATGTCCGGACGCGGGAAGCAGGGCGGCAAGGCTCGCGCCAAGGCCAAGACGCGCTCGTCGCGGGCCGGGCTGCAGTTCCCGGTGGGCCGTGTGCACCGCCTGCTCCGCAAGGGCAACTACGCCGAGCGGGTCGGGGCCGGCGCGCCCGTGTACCTGGCGGCCGTGCTCGAGTACCTGACGGCCGAGATCCTGGAGCTGGCGGGCAACGCGGCCCGCGACAACAAGAAGACGCGCATCATCCCGCGCCACCTGCAGCTGGCCATCCGCAACGACGAGGAGCTCAACAAGCTGCTGGGCCGCGTCACCATCGCGCAGGGCGGCGTCCTGCCCAACATCCAGGCCGTGCTGCTGCCCAAGAAGACCGAGAGCCACCACAAGGCCAAGGGCAAATAAGGTCTCCTAGCAGCAGCGTGCAAACCAAAGGCTCTTTTCAGAGCCCCTCACTATTTCTGGGAAAGAGCTGGGACAGTAGTTTCACTTTTGACTCAATCCACTCCCCACCCTCGCGATATCTGGAGTCCTCTCGCGATACCTGGAGTCTTGTCTCCATGTATATTTAATTGGTGGGGCCATAAATCCTGCCATGAAAGAGGAACCAATGGAAATGTTGCGCGGTTTTTTTAAAAAGCGAATTTTCCTTCTGTACTTAACTGCTTCTTTGCATGATGTACTGAGTGACCCAACCTTGTCCAGTCCTCCCGAAGAGGCTGGAATTGATGTGCTTATTAGTCCGAGGGAGGAAAAAGCTGCAAATGGGGAAGGTTGAAAGATGGGAGATTGAACTTAACCTCTCAGTACCCCCAAAGGCGGGCAAATTTGAAGGACAAGGACTGGATCTGAGCGTACAGCTGTTTTCAGAAATCTCTGGGTGGCTCTGAAAAGAGCCTTTGGGGTTTTGCTGCCTTCTCAAAGGCCAACTTCCTACTTCTTTTTCGGGGCCGCCTTCTTGGCCTTTGCAGCCTTAGGTTTCGCTGCCTTGGGCTTAGCAGCTTTGGGCTTGGCAGCCTTGGGCTTCACAGCCTTGGGCTTGGCCGGGCTCTTCGCTGCCTTCTTGGGCTTGGCGGCGGCCTTTGCCTTCTTGGGGCTCTTGGCCACTTTCTTGACCCCGGCAGCCGCGGGCTTCTTCGCCTTCTTGGGGGTCTTTTTCACCGCCTTCTTAGCCGCCGCGGCTTTCTTGGGCTTCTTGGGCGTAGCCCCGGAGGGCTTCTTGGCTTTCGCCGCGCCCGCCTTCTTGGCTTTGGGCTTGGCCTCCCCGGAGGCCGCCTTCTTGTTGAGCTTGAAGGAGCCCGAGGCGCCGGTGCCCTTGGTCTGCACCAGGGTGCCCTTGCTCACCAGGCTCTTGAGGCCCAGCTTGATGCGGCTGTTGTTCTTCTCCACGTCGTAGCCGGCGGCCGCCAGCGCCTTCTTGAGCGCGGCCAGCGAGAGCCCGTTGCGCTCTTTGGAGGCGGCGACGGCCTTGGTGATCAGCTCCGACACCGGGGGGCCGGTGGCCTTGCGCTTCGCCGCGCCACCGCCCGCAGCCTTCTTGGTCGCCTTCTTCTTGGCAGGTGACTTCTCCACAGGCGCCGGAGCAGCCGTCTCGGCAGGCGCGGTTTCCGACATGGTCAAAGGCAGGAACTGCTGGAGGAAGAGAGACTCAAAATCCAAAGAGCAAGCCTTGCAGTGCTGCCTGACTCCGGCCAGGGGCTTATATAAGCCGGTGCCGCTCTGTGATTGGTGGAGCGTCCAATCCGCTGCCCGCAGGCTGCCGCCCTTCGCGGTTGGACTCCCAAACTGTGTTTGCTAGCCCCCCAAATTTGACTAAATCCTGAACCTAATTATACAGAGTTTGACGCTTTGAAGCTCTAAAGGAAGAAGGCAGCCCCCAGGTTCACATGCTGGTTTGGGTTTTCAGGAGTCATGTGCAACAGATGAAAGATATTTTTAAAAATCTTTTCAGTTTTCCCCGTCTATCCACTGGGTTTAAGGCATTGTGCTAGTTTGTTACAAGTTGCAAGAAGTTTCTGTGAACTATCAAGTGGACATTTTTTAAAAAGCTTTTCCCTAGGATCGTCCTTTGATATTTTTGTGAGAGAATTACCAAAGTTTCCTCGGTTTGGACACAAACTTTGTTTCTAAATGTAGCAAGTAACACAGGGGCAGCGCCGCCGGTTGCCTCCAGCCCCATGGACTCACCACACAGCCCCACTTTTAAAACCAGTTCTGCTTCCTAGGAGTTTGCAGGTGCCAGTATCTTTAGAGAAAGTCTTCTGCAGCTTGGAAAAGCTCAGGAGCCAGAACGACGTCCACCTTGCAGCGGGAGGAAGAGGAATGACTTTGGCCTCGGGATCCAAAGACCTGAATTCAAATTTAAACTTAAATCGGGTGCGTTTTTGATCGAGATGCTTTCTCGCTTTAGCATTAGGCAAATCCAGGGTAATAAATATAAAATGTGCTTTGCCCAGATAATGTGCTTTATGAAAAACTCGAACCTGCTGAAAATATGCAAGCGGTCCCAGTGGTCCTCTAAAGCACAGACTGTGGAGACGACACGGGACTTTGTCCGGTTTCCAAGGCACTCTTCCCAGCCCCCATTCAAAGCCCGTATCTCCATCGACATTTAATAAATTGCACTGTTAGGAAGACCCTCCTCTGTAAGCAGCCAGGAGACATCAACGTGGGCATTTTTGTGTGTTTGAGCAAAGACGGACCTGTATTTCAGAGAAATAGTTGACTATTGACCATGAGAAGGATGGGCTGGGACTCGAGGGGCTTCAAATCACAGAGGTTCAGAAGAATTCAGGCACACATTAGCATCCAAGAGGCCTGAGGCAGTAACCTTGAGGTTGGAATGGAGGGTGGATACGTTTGCTATTTATTCGGGAGGAGGGGGAGGTGGGGAGCGGATGGGATTTTGTGAGCAGCCTGGATGATAAGGGAGCTCTAATGATGATTAGAATCTCTACTGCAATCAACACTCTCCTGGGCTTCCGTGTGAAAAACTGTAGGGAAGTTTAAAGTTGCCAACATATTTCTCTCCCAAGAGCTCCTGGAGTTGAGCCTGTAGCCAACTTAAGGCCAAATCTGGACAGTGTCTTGTTTTCTGTGGCTCTCAGGTTAAGAGTGCTTTTTATATTTTTTTATCGTGTTAGAAAAGAAAATGTCGGAGACTATATTTGGCCCGCCAAGCCCAGAATATTTGCTATCTGGCCATTTTGCTATGTTTTGGGCTTCACATAGACACAGGTTATGGGAAATTGCTCCAAGCCTGCCTCTTTCAGAACAATGCATATCAAGAACTAGAGAAAAGATCTTAACAAGAAAAACGTTTTAAGCAAGCATTTACCACTATTTCAGCCACAAAACTTTCCTAAGATCTAGGGCGGGGCAATCTCTGTGCTTAAGGGGCAGGAGAGAAGCATAATAAGGGCTAACATTCACGGAGCGCTCACCGAGTGCCGGGAACTAATCGAAGAAGCGCTACAGTTTTATCTGCCACGTTTTACAGCTCTACAAACAGACCCAGAGAAAGGAGGAGTAACTCGCCGGAGGTTATGTGGCTAGGAATTGGTAGTGCTGAGGTTTGAACCTGGACTCTGAGCAGAATATGGCTTCAGCTCTATGTGATGGGGAAAATCCCAGAAGGGGTGGGGAGAAAACAGTCTTTGAAGCTTGGAAGAGGTAGCGTCAAGGAGTCGCTAAAACTAAGAGCCACTAAAGAATTCCCAAATGCATCTAAGGGATTCTGGCCCCATTGGTCAGAACGGTCTTTGTCGTCAATTCCCTTATGTTCCAAAAAGCTTTAGGACCCTGTAGCTGGGATGTAAGCCTCTCTGGAAGGGCCAACCCCCAAATAGGGGAAAGAATATAAGGCCCAGATGGGTGACCAGTCTGAGAACACTGGAGAAAAACTGCGACCTCATGGAGCTAGGATTTGAAATGAAAAGAAGTAAAATGAAGCAATTATAGACAGGTGAAAATCACAAGACTTTTCAAAAAATCCTAAAATAATTGGACAAAGTTAACAGACACAACAAAGTTGTTAGGAAACCCCTTATTGTGTGTGGAAACCAGGAACCGCTTTAAAATATCAGCTTTAAAATGTCAGATTTAATTCCGTCGATTCTTTTTGAAAAACAAAAAACCCCCACAAATCTTACAACCCAACTTCACACTAAGCACAATTTTAAAACCAATGGGCAAACAGGAAAGCCTTTTTAGACCTCCCGGGAACTCAGAGGACAGTCTACAGCTCGGGTACGTAGGTCATTCTCGACCCATTTTCCACCCCAATCACATAGGTTAAGCCCGAGAGCCTCTTCTTGTCAAACATTACACTGAAGCGTCTGTGAGCAGTGGGCACCGCCTGTCCTGTGCCTTTGTCACATTAAAGCAAACAGAGGCACATTTCTGGTGGAAAAGCGCCGGGGCCGCCTGGCAAAAGCAAACGGTCCTTGCCAATTGCACAATAAGCTACAGAACCTGAACATTCGTAAACTTGAGGGTCTTCTTCAGTAACTTCACGTAGGCCAGGAGAGCTACGACCTAGGATAGCTCGATTCTTATCTAAATATATTCCTAAACAGCTCTTTTCGTGAGCGAAGTACCATCAGGGGTGTGCCAGTGCGGAACCTTTGGGTTCAGAAACCCTTCTCCAGTCTCCGGGTACGCAGGACGCATGCGGCACAGGGGCTTTCGGAAAGTCCCAAACTGTTCCGAGACTTTGTTTTCTACCAGTTAAACAGCTCTTTTCTGGTGACAATGGAGGGGGGCTCTGAAAAGAGCCTTTGGGGGTAGGGTGTGCAGAGGGCGCTAGGAAGCTTTACGCGCGCTCCCCGCGGATGCGGCGCGCCAGCTGGATGTCCTTGGGCATGATGGTGACGCGCTTGGCGTGGATGGCGCACAGGTTGGTGTCCTCGAAGAGCCCCACCAGGTAGGCCTCGCACGCCTCCTGCAGCGCCATGACGGCCGAGCTCTGGAAGCGCAGGTCGGTCTTGAAGTCCTGCGCGATCTCGCGCACCAGCCGCTGGAACGGCAGCTTGCGGATCAGCAGCTCGGTGGACTTCTGGTAGCGGCGGATCTCGCGCAGGGCCACCGTGCCGGGCCGGTAGCGGTGCGGCTTCTTGACGCCGCCGGTGGCCGGCGCGCTCTTGCGGGCCGCCTTGGTGGCCAGCTGCTTGCGCGGCGCCTTGCCGCCCGTGGACTTGCGCGCCGTCTGCTTCGTGCGAGCCATGACAGAGCTAGGTCCTCACTCCTGCAAGAGAAGGAACTGAGGTCCCAGTACTTATAGCGACCCTCGGGTCCTGATTGGACAGGACGCGCCCGCCCCGCCCCCAGTATGGACTCTCCGTTCAAGCCTCCGAGAACCGGAAGCGCCTTCCCGCCTCGCACGCCGTTCCCAGGGAGGACTTCCAAAGAAAATGTCGGACTTTTCAAAAAGCCTCTAGGATGCACGAAAATTCCTTACAATGTTGTTCTGAGAATGCGAGAGTGCATACCACTTCGTTAAATAAAAAGCGTCATGACTGGATTCTTGCTAAAAGTGCATCTACTGAAAACGGAACGGAGTAAATTGGCGGGGTGAGCGGTTTGCGTGTCCAGACACTGCGTCCTAGGCCAGGATTCCCAGAGGGGAGAATCGCTCGGTTCTTACCAGGATCGTCCAGTTTTACTTTGGACGCCGTATGGTATAGTAACTCGGCTTTCAATACAAGTTTGCCTTTAGTAAAAGTGCAGACTCGGCAGTGACCGGACATTTAGCCAATGGACACACAGGGGGCCGGGGACGCTGAGATGCGCGGACACAACTTCAGGTACGTTCTAGTTCTACTTTCAAATCGTAATTCTCGTAAAACTGCGTTAATGGGACTCGTGGTGAGGGGTTAGGGGAAGTGAAATCGCGTGCAGCTCCTTAACAGATTTCGTGGGTGGCCCTTAGAAGGGCCTTTAGGGTATTCGATACTGCGACTTAAAATCATCTCAGCCCCCGAAGCCGTAGAGGGTGCGGCCCTGGCGCTTGAGCGCGTAGACCACGTCCATGGCCGTGACCGTCTTGCGCTTGGCGTGCTCCGTGTAGGTGACGGCGTCCCGGATCACGTTCTCCAGGAAGACCTTGAGCACCCCGCGAGTCTCCTCGTAGATGAGGCCGGAGATGCGCTTGACGCCGCCGCGCCGGGCCAGCCGCCGGATGGCGGGCTTGGTGATGCCCTGGATGTTGTCGCGCAGCACCTTGCGGTGGCGCTTGGCGCCCCCCTTGCCCAGGCCCTTCCCGCCCTTGCCGCGACCAGACATGGCTGCAATGGAAGGAAACAAGTTACCGGGCCATCGGCGTAAACGTTTATATAGGCTTCTGTCGGACCTGTTTGGGAACACCGCCGGCCCCCTGTATCCGCCGGGTGAGGCCTCCCAGCCCGAGCCCGGCCCACCTTTTCAGCAACAATGTGAGGGGCGGGGCTTGGACCCCTTGGTAAAAAAGGCGCCTAAGGGAAAGTTCCTGCGGGCCTTTGCGCTATCGGTGGGTTCCTTGTCTGTGCGAAGTCTCGCGGCTTCTCCCGTCGGTCAGCACCGGTCGCAGTGGCGACTGGTGGCGGGGCCGCTGAGCTCGCGTGGGACTCTCGGGAGCTGCGGTTGCAGGCACTTGGGGCATTTGTGACCGGCCTCGAGCGCGGCGTCCTTTCCGCGTCCCGTCGGGCGGCCCGCGTTCGCGCCGCCTGCTCACAGGTCAAGGCGGGGTTCTTACCTCTCAGGTTCCCTTCTTTACGTATTAATTGTTCTCTCTTTAATTCCTCTCTTTCGCTGCCACCTGTTTTGGGGGGGCCTGACCTATTTACCTTCATCTGGGTTGGAAACACGAGGTTTCCTAAGTTGTTGGAGGAGCCAGGTGGCCTTTGGCGCACCGTTTCGTCGCAGAGCCCGAGCGTAGGTGGCCAAGCTTTTCCAAGCTCCGTCCTCCCCCCGCAGAGTCCTGCGTTTCACTGCGAAATCGACTGCCCCCCGAAACCCTCTGCCTTTAATTTACAAGTAAAATGAAGAGTTCAGAGAATAGGAAAGACCTTGGAAAAGGCAAAAAACCTTGGAAAGGCAGCCTGGTGGTGGTTTCCCTGACTCGGCTGTTTGGAACGGGCCCCCCTCTGGCGCGGACTCGTCTCCTAGATAATTAATAGTTTCTCCCCGGCAACCTGGTCCACGCTCCCCCTTCCCTCTCCCCCAGCATGCTGGCTTTACACTTTCTGTTGCAAAAGTGTGTGATTATTTACTCCTGGCGCAAATACCTAACTCGTCTCTAGGAATCAGCCACTAGGTATATTCTAAACTGTGATTCCTGTAAGCTGAAAGAAAACATTACTTGCCCGTGTTGTATTAGTTAATCCATTTCTTGCTGAGCTTCTAGTCCCGCCTCTTTTTCTATCCCTGTTTAAAAATGGAATCCGAGCGCTTAACCTTGAAGGAGTAAAAGGTGGATCCCCCGTGCAGTAACAGCAGTCGCTCCCTCGCAACGTTAGGAAAATGGGGCAGCATTCTTCAATATGTAGCCGCGGTCCTTGGAAATGCTAATTGAAGACCCATCTTTTCAAGACCAGTCTTGCCACACAGAAAAGTTACGAGTGTTCCTTGGTCTGGTGAAAGTCACATACCTTGAAAGGCCTGTAATCCGCGTTGACCGAATCGCCAGTGCTGTCAGGAAACAGTCACCTCTCTGTTTCCTGAGGCCGTAATTCCCTGGTAAATTATCGACTGGTAACTCTTCCCTCCTCGCGTGGAGGGAGCAAACAGAAGGCCTGCAGGTTTTGTAGCTTCACCTGCGGGCAGTCTGTTCCCTCCGTGCGAGGAGGAGAAGAGAATTACCAAAATCTCTAAGTTTTTAGAGTTTAGGAGTTTCATTTAAATTAAGTACTATTAAAAAATTTTTCTTAGCATGTAATTATGCTAATTGATATGAGCTGGCCAGTAATTTCTTGGTGAATAATTGGGATAAATACAGAGGGCTTTTTTTTTTCCTTCTCACATTAGGAGAGAGAATTTTCCCAAAGAAATATTGACAATGTTTTAAATTCTGTGAAATACCCTTCCCCCTTAACTAGGTGAAAGTTTCTTTCTGATCCACACTTCTCTGGTTGACACTTTTTTAATATTCTTAGGGCCAAGTGTTGGGCTCCAACCTTTTCAGCGCTGTCATGTTTTCAGCTTAATCGCCACATACTCATTTCCTTGTCACCTAATTTTGTTTTGTTTTGGTTAAGGCTTTGGAAGTGGCTAGTTGGTTGTTTTACATATCTTGCACTGTTTTGCTGCTGTTCTTCACTCAAAATTAGTTTCCCTACGAGCGGCGAGCCCTCCCCATCCCCATCTCTCCGGCCCCACCTGCGTGCGCATTCTCACCCGTGCGCACAGCCGCGCTGATCCGAAACACCGCTCACTTTCTGGAGTCTCTCCCACTCCATGAACTTAGGCTCTCACCTGCCTTCTTCCACTTCACAGCGTCTAATTCCACGTAGATCAGCCTTTTACCAGCTCAGAATCTTAGCTCTGAGACCGGGGAGGATGGAGTTGCCTTCCTTGCCCCTGCCCTGGCCCCCGCCTCAGAGCTATCCCGTCCCTGCTGGAATCCGTAAAGCTTCCTTCGGCTTCTGACGCCTTCCATGTGCTCTAGAGACTCATCGCAGGGGGCGCCTGGGGGGCTCAGTTGGTTAAACGCCAGACTTCGTTCAGGTCACGATCTAACGGTTCGTGGGTCCCTGCCCCATATCGGGCTCTGCTGACTGCGCAGAGCCTGTTGGGGATTCTCTCCCTCTCTCTCAGCCCCTCCCCGCCCCAAATCAATAAATAAACTTAAGAAAAAAGAAAAGGTCCTTGAAGAAGTTTGAGCAGGATGCACCGTCCCCCACCTTGGCCTCTTCCCGTCTTCGTCGTACCCACCCTCTTCCCTAGGCGCGTTATGTCATTTTCTTGTCCGCTAGTGACTGGAAAGTGATTTTCCAAACTCTGGTCAGTGGCGACCCTGGCTTTGTTCTGAAACTCTGAAAACTCAAATGTCCTCTCCAAACAGGGGCATTTCAGGCCTGACCTCGCCTCCCGATCCGCTCTCCTCCCTTGTTTCTGCAGGTTCTCACTGTCACGTGATCAGCGATGACCTTTGTGTTGTGTTTTGCTCAGCTTCTCTTCATTTAGCTGGCTTACATGCTTGAAATCTACACACAGTGTTGCCAGGGAATTGTGCTCACCTTGCCTTACTAGTATCTCCAGGGTGGGCTACTGAGAAAATAAATTCCAGCGAAGCCAAGGGTCCCGGTGTAGAGGCCCCCGAGCCCTCCTGGCTTCACAACAGGGGGAGAGGCTAGGACACAGTTCCCAAACTTCTATGCTTTGAAAATGACCCGGTTGCTACAGACTGAATGCGTCCGTTCAGAATTCATAGACTGAAGCCTCATCCCTGATGTGGTCTTTGGAAGAAGGGACACTGACAGGCGCCAAAGTCCTAAGTGCAGAGCCCTCCCGAATGCTGCCGGTGCCGCTGTAAAAGAGACCCCATGATCGTCTCTGTCTTCCACGTGTCAGGACACAGGAACGTGACCATCTGTGAGCCGGGAAGGAAGATCTCGGTAGACACCGAATTTGACCAAGCCTTCGTCTTTGACTTCTCAACCTCCAGAACTCTGAAAAATAAATTTGTGTTGTTTGTAAGCCACCCAGCCTATGTCTGTTCTGGCTGCCTGAACAGACCAAGACACTGGTGTCCTGTAAGTCGTATCTGAAATGTACTCAAGATTCGATGAACACAGGAAAGGGGAAGGAGAATAAGATAAAAACAGGGAGGGAGGCAGACGGCAAGAGACTCTTCAACACCGAGAACAAGCCGGAGGGGAGGGGACGGGCTGGATGGAGGCGGGCCTTGAGGGCGCTCGTGGTGAACCCCGGGTGTTGTAGGCAAGCGATGAGGCCCTGGATTCTACTCCTGAAGCCAAGACTGCGCTGTCTGTTCACTAACTTGAATGGAAGTAAAAAAAGAAAAAACCGATTTGGTGCCTTTGGTTTCGGTGGTTATTCCAGGTTATTTGTAAGTAAAGCCAGAATATTCTGCTGGCGATCATGGCCAGAGTGCCCAGGTGCGAACGGAATGACAGTAGCAGGGTCGAGCCTCGGGTTCAGCTCTTGTTTCTGGCATTTACTGGTTTCTTGATCCTGGAAGAAAGAGCATTTCTCAGAATGCAGCCGCTATATTTACTTATTCACGCCCTTAATTTATCTCTGCCCTTCTGCCTTCACAAATAGCACTTTGATAACGATTCCCGATAGTTAGGATAGATCTGGAGGAGACTTTGCTCGGGGCATAGACCTGGGCATACCCAGTTCTACGAGGTAAATTAGACAATTCTTCAAAATTTACTGTGTAAAACCACCATCCGTAAACCGCCACAGGAAGGAAGTTTGTCCACCTCATGTGCAACATACGATTTTACCCAGTATTTCGTTATTTTAATTTGCGTTTATCTGATTACCTAGTGAAACATAAAAATTCTTCATATAATTGTTAGCCATTCAACTGTCTCCATTTAAAATCTGAAGGAGCCTGCCCAGGGACAAGCGGAGAGCCGAAGGCCCGATCAACTCGCGACATACCTTGCAAACAAGAGTGTTGGGAGTGAGCCAGGCAGCAAACTGCCGGGTGCGAGGGGGCTCGAGCCTTCCTGCTCCTCTCCAGGCCATAAATTCTCAATTATTAGAACTCTGTAAAACTCTTATCCCATCCTGTGCAATGGTCACTGTGACTACACAACAAAAGATGCTGACTTCTTTGAAACAATGTATGTTTAGAACATTGCAGGTGCTATGAAACAGCCTAGCTGCTTTTTGAAGGTCAGCTTGTTTTTTCTGCTACAATAAAAGACGGACTGATATCGGAGCCCGCTGTCTTCTGTTTAATCCTGTGCCTTTCACCCCTCGCCCTGTAGGAGACCGAGTCTGGACAAAAATCAGATTTTTTTTTAAGCTAGGCAATAAATTAATATACCCAAGGCGTATTTTCTTACACAGAACTATCATTCTTAGAAACCCTCTTTCAGGCCGTTAATGTTGGTGAAAAATTTTAAGTGTACTCAGTCCCAGCATCCATCGCAGGAAGTGCGTTATTTCTAATCTTGTCCAGGTAAGAAACATTGGTGGAGATATATTCAAAAACTCATTTTTTTACACTTTAACCTCATTCATAATGAGAACCACGTCAGCGGGGGCCACTTCAGGCGGCATATCCATTGCAGAGTGTGCACCCCCATGCTTCCTTTATAACGAACGCTGGGCGGGGCGCCTGCGCAGCCCGGCTGGTCCCAGCGCCCTCTGCACTTCAGCTCAGCGCATCTCACAGTTCGTGACTTCGAGCCCCTGCATCAGGCTCTGCGCTGACAGCGGGGTTCCTGCTTGGGATCCTCTCTCCCTCCCTCTCCTTCCTCTCCTGCTTGTGCTTGTTCTCAAAATAAATAAACTTTAAAAATATACAGAACGAATGCTTGGTGACTTTGCTTGCTTCCCTGTTTCGTGCCCGCTCAGGTTTTCTCCCCTCTGGAGAGACTGTGGGCAGTTCTCAAAGCCTCTGTTCTCATCTAATTATCTCAGCATCTCCCCTGCCTCCTAAGCAGAGGTGTCCCCGAGCGGCAAGTACTGTCCGGAACTGGAAGACAAGTTTGGAGAATTCCACCTCGTGAGACAGAAACTAAGGGAAATCTTCAAAGAAGAAAGATCGGCCGTTAGCAGAAGTGAAATCGTTTTCATGAGTTGCTAATGCGTTGCTCGTCAAATTAGATCGTTTCCCAAATATCAACCAATGACAAGAGCACCGGACTCGTGAGTGTAATCTTATCAGAGGATTTGGGTGTATTTCCTCAGCGCTGCAAGAGACGCGCCACACTGGGATTCTGAGATGCAACTAGGTTTACTCGGCCTTGCTGTGCGCCTGATGTGGCCTCTGGGGTGCTTTCCCGCAGTCGCGTATATTCCCACGCTTATCTTCAAAGCAATCTCTTAAGGAGATCAAGTATCCATTTCATCATTAAGGAAAATGGCATCTAAAATAACTCATGATCTGGGGCGCCTGGTTGGCTCAGTCTGTTAAGCATCGGACTTTGACTCAGGTCATGGTCTCACCGTCCTTGAGTTCGAGCCCTGTGTTGGGCTCTGTGCTGACGGCTCGGAGCCTGGAGCCTGCTTCGGATTCTGTGTCTTCCTGTCTCTGTCCCTCCCCTACTCATGCTCTGTCTCTGTCTCTCTCTCAAAAATAAATAAAACAACAAAATTTAAAATAACTTAAAATCTACGTGTTTGCTAGTCTGTACTGATGTGGGATCTGGAAAGCGGTGTCACGAAATAATAATTTGTAATGGTTCATTTAACAAGTATATCTGACCGTTAGAAATGGTACTTCTGGGGGTGCCTGGGTAGCTGAGTCTCGAGCGCGCAACTCTTGATCTCTGTGTCATGAGTTCAAGCCCCACCTTGGGTGTAGAGATCACTTAAGTAAATAAATAACAATATAAATAAAAGAGAGAGAGATGGTACCTTCAACAGGTAGTTTTCCAAAAAGAGAGAGAAAGTGCTACTGAGAGCGAGCAAGGACTCCCCGCACCCTGTAAGGTCTGCAGCTGGAGGCGACCAAACCAGGTACATACCTTCAACGCAGCCCTACCTGAGGGACCAAAGACTTCATCTTCTTTCTGAATCGTTAGAGGCCCAAAGCTGGTCTCCAGCCTCTCTGGACAGCGGAGAGAAAACCCTGCTCTGACTGGGCAGTGACCACGGTGCGGAGCTGTGGGATGTGGCCAGCTCGTCTACACTGATGGAGCCCCGGGGGTGACCACTAAGTGTGCTTGGTTTTTTCTATTTCTATTGCCTTAGTTATTCACTCTTGCATAATGTATTATCCCCAAAACTTAGCAAATTTATTATTTCACACAGCTTCTGAAGGTCAGAACCCAGCGGTTTAGCTGTCTGGTCTGGTTCAGAGGCTCTCAAGAAGAGCCAAGCTGTCCCCAGGGGGCCGCTGGCTGGGGCTGGAGTCGGTTCACTCCCATGGCCGCCGGGAGTTGGTCACGGACTGTTGGAGAAAGCAGCAGTTTCGTGGGCTGCCTGCCTGTCCCCCCAACATGGCAGCCAGGGTCCCTCGGGACGAGTGACGGGAGCAGGAAACTACCCTCTGTGACCGAGTCTGCAAATAGCTCTCCATTACTTTGACTTCATGCCCTTGGCTTTCCGCCGTTCACGAGGGGCCGGTCCCTGAATCCAGCCCAAACTCAGGGGGAGAGGAATCAGGCTCCATTTTCTGAAGGAATCAAGGCATTTTTGAACATGTCCTAAAAGCACCTTTCCTAGGCGCAAACTTCGCTTCTAACAGAATCTATCCTCAGGGCCCCGCCGACCCTCCCGATCCCAGCAGAGGTCCTCGCCGAGGACCTGGAAGGTACCAAAACCACCGAACTTCTGCCCTGACCGGGGCCTTTTTGCCTCAAGAAAATAGGCTTTCCTGACCCTAGCTTTTTCTCTCTCTCTTTCTTTCCTAAAAACGATTTCTCCTTTATTTTCCTACAGCCATTGGAGGCTCATCCAGGTCTTCCATCCCAGGGTTTATTGAAATAATCTTAAACAGATCTACCGCCTGTGTCCCTAAAACTTGGGGACTTTTGGAAGATTCAAACTTTTCTAGAGCTAGTGAGGGAGTGGCTCGTGACAGGCCCTGTTCGAACCCCAGCTAAGGCCAGGTTCACATCCAGAAAGGTCTGTAAAGATACTTTGGAAACTGTCAAGCTTTCTAGAATTGTCAGTGTTTTATCTACTCACCATGGGAATCAAGAGCGGTGACGACAAGCATGCGGGCTGACAGCATGCACGAGGCGTGAGCTCTCAGGGACGGCCTCGGGCTGAATGCAGCTGCCCTGCGTGGAGAAGACAGCAAATTAGCATGACCTTCGTTCCACGAGAATACTCCTGCTGTGTGTCCGGCTTTTACTATTCCGGGGCTACGATAGTAAAGAGTGAAAAAAACTCTTGGGCTTCACGACGTGTATGTTCTGTGGGGAGAGAAAAGTGGGGCAAAATCCACTGGACTCACAGACTTGAGGACATCTGAACTAGCGTTTCATAAGAGTGTAGTGTCGGGTCAGGGACAAACGGCCACAGGAAAGCCCTCAGGTGGGGTCAGGGTCATTACCACCCAAATGACCTCACAGTGGTTCCACCTCAGGGAAGTCGCCATTACGGCCGGCCTCCGGCCTTGGGTGTCAGGATCCCAGAAGCTGTGCCAGATGGGGACCAGGGGCCAGTGTGCTGATTTGACAATAAGTCTCAGAATGCGTGTGGAGGGGAGTAAACCCTTCCGAGCTTTATCCTGCACGGTTCCCAGATGTTAGCGCCAATGAGAAAGGCCATGAGCAGGATCTGAACACTAGCTCCTTTCTTTGGTACGCAAGCTACAGCTTCAGCCAAACTTCAGTCTTTGGCCCTTTTGCAGTTGTGTCAAAGGAATGGAGTATCGGTAAGGAAACGTGAGGCCTGCATGCCAGGGAGATTCCAGGCAAAACACTAGCATCGCCTGCTCTTACCCCAGAGAGGCACCCGCCACCTCCCGGGAACCTGGACAGCTCAGATCCGTCATCTCTACGGAAGAACGCCAACGTCCAAGGTGCCCTCGGGAGCTGTGGACACCCCGACCTCTGCTCCCGGATTGTATCGGATATGGGGGCGGGAGGGACCCACATCCATGCTGCATCTTGTTACTTATTGGTAGTTGCCTCCCTGAAGGTTTTCTACTTTTATACCTGGATTACTCAGGGACCAAATGGTAACTTGGCCTCTGCACGGCCCCTGCAGGTTGTAAATAGGAACTGCCTATTAAGGAACTTACGTAGTTAACGGACGACCCAGCAGGCAAGGCCTCCGCGACTTAACACGCATTTTGCATCAAGGTTAAGAGACACTCCCCAATTGCTGGAGGAAAACGGAGGCACGCCGTCCCCGTTTCCCCGGTTTCTTTCGCGGGATCTTCACTTTGGAAACCGACACCAGCCCAGTTTATAACAGCTGCTCTCAGTGAACACGGAAGTGGCTCTGAAAAGAGCCTTTGGGAGGGAGAAAGCGCGGGCGCCCGGACGGTTTCGGGAGGACAGTTTACGCGCGCTCCCCGCGGATGCGGCGCGCCAGCTGGATGTCTTTGGGCATGATGGTGACGCGCTTGGCGTGGATGGCGCACAGGTTGGTGTCCTCGAAGAGCCCCACCAGGTAGGCCTCGCACGCCTCCTGCAGCGCCATGACGGCCGAGCTCTGGAAGCGCAGGTCGGTCTTGAAGTCCTGCGCGATCTCGCGCACCAGCCGCTGGAACGGCAGCTTGCGGATCAGCAGCTCGGTGGACTTCTGGTAGCGGCGGATCTCGCGCAGGGCCACCGTGCCGGGCCGGTAGCGGTGCGGCTTCTTGACGCCGCCGGTGGCCGGCGCGCTCTTGCGGGCCGCCTTGGTGGCCAGCTGCTTGCGCGGCGCCTTGCCGCCCGTGGACTTGCGCGCCGTCTGCTTCGTGCGAGCCATCTCTGCGAAAGTTGCGCTGCGAAAACCAGCGACTGGAGAGTTGGCGCCGGGGCCAGACTTTATACTGATGATACGATGCTGATTGGTCAGAACTGTCGCAGGAGTAACCTGATTGGGTCTTCTTCCAATCCGCTTTTGGGTCCTAAAATCTCTGAAACAGTTTTCTTTTCCGTGCAATTGATTTTATTTCCTATGGTTACAGGAACAAAAGCATTGCTGTACTCCATTCTAAGTTTACTGTTTTTGACCAAAATGTTAAGATTCCATCAGTGAAACAGAATCGGACCTGGAATTCGTGGAAGTCAGCGCCTAAATTGTCCTTTAAAAAGTGTATTTTTATTTTAGCTTCTTCCCCTTTTCAACTAGGAGGGGAAATTTTACCAGGATAATGTACTAGTTAGTCTCTCGTAACTGCACCATTAAGATGTGCTTTTAATGACAGTACCAAACATCTAGAACAAAGGTTTTACAATAAAACAGTGGCTCCTTGGAACACAAATTAGCCCTGCGTGGCGTGGGGAAGCGGAGCTTGATCTGTTAGACAATTACCAGGGAGGAGTTAGCGGACACTTTCATTAACGATTTTGACGAAATCAAGAGGTTGATTGATTTACTTAACCCGTAGATTGACCAATGGACTATCAGGTTCTGCTAATGAGAAAGACCCGCGGGGGAAAAGAAAATAGGTTTGATGTTTAATGTATTTTCTTGGAATGACAAATCTGCTTAATTGCCTAGAACAGTGCTCGTAGGGAGGGGACAATGAAGCGTTTTAATGGTCTGATGATGGAGCAAACCACATTGAATCAAAAGGGACTTGAGTAAGACAACTTACTTTGGGGTTCCTTGAATTTAGAGGATTTTTCAGGCTTCAGAAAAAGTGCGTGTTCAGTTCTTCCACAGATAGGGTGGGTGGCTCTGAAAAGAGCCTTTGGTGTTTGCCACGTAAGTATGAGCTCAGACTTTATTTGCCCTTGGCCTTGTGGTGGCTCTCGGTCTTCTTGGGCAGCAGCACGGCCTGGATGTTGGGCAGGACGCCGCCCTGCGCGATGGTGACGCGGCCCAGCAGCTTGTTGAGCTCCTCGTCGTTGCGGATGGCCAGCTGCAGGTGGCGCGGGATGATGCGCGTCTTCTTGTTGTCGCGGGCCGCGTTGCCCGCCAGCTCCAGGATCTCGGCCGTCAGGTACTCGAGCACGGCCGCCAGGTACACGGGCGCGCCCGCCCCGACCCGCTCGGCGTAGTTGCCCTTGCGGAGCAGGCGGTGCACACGGCCCACCGGGAACTGCAGCCCGGCCCGCGACGAGCGCGTCTTGGCCTTGGCGCGAGCCTTGCCGCCCTGCTTCCCGCGTCCAGACATTACGTTTCTAAAAGCAGCAATTGCACCGGGTAAAGCAAGTACCAAGCCCGCACTTTTTATACCTTTGTTGGGCGCGAAAAAGAAGACTTTGCATTGGTTAAGCTTGTGGCTTTATTTTATCCAATGAGAACGCAGCTTTGAGATTCTCGCACCGTGATTGGGCAGTACTAACTACTGGCGTCATGTTGAATATTCACCAATGAGACCCACGACTGTAACTTACACCTTATTTGCATAAAGGCTTCTATATAGAATGGACAAGTAGCACATTGTTCCGCTATTTTTTCTTTTTCTTTCTCGAGCGCGCTTGGTGTTCTCTCGGCCATGCCTGAGCCCGCGAAGTCGCCCCGGCCCCGAAGAAGGGCTCCAAGAAGGCGGTGACCAAGGCGCAGAAGAAGGACGGCAAGAAGCGCAAGCGCAGCCGCAAGGAGAGCTACTCGGTGTACGTGTACAAGGTGCTGAAGCAGGTGCACCCCGACACCGGCATCTCGTCCAAGGCCATGGGCATCATGAACTCGTTCGTCAACGACATCTTCGAGCGCATCGCGGGCGAGGCGTCGCGCCTGGCGCATTACAACAAGCGCTCGACCATCACGTCGCGGGAGATCCAGACGGCCGTGCGCCTGCTGCTGCCCGGGGAGCTGGCCAAGCACGCCGTGTCCGAGGGCACCAAGGCCGTCACCAAGTACACCAGCTCCAAGTGAGTGTGGCGGGAGGCACGCTCCAACCCAAAGGCTCTTTTCAGAGCCACCTACGTTTTCCGAGAAAGCAGCTGGTCCCTTTTGTCTGTCTCGTTTCCTTTAGACGTTGGGTGCTGGGTTCGGACAGTTTGAAAACAACTGGGGTGAAGAGTAGGTTAAGCTCTCCGCAAGCGCGGCTGGGTAATCCGTTAGGCTCGCCGTCCTGTAACTTTGGTGTGGGTTCTTTGACGCACTTTTGTCCTCTGCTACGTATCCGGAATTTCGGCTTTGGTTACTTTATCGGTGGAGCCCCCGTCATTAAGCCATGGGTTGGCTGCAGAGCCCGCCGATAAGCTGACCTACGTCCTGGGGAGCGGCTCCCTAATTTTAACCCTGTTTCTGAACTCGTCAGCATCATATTCATCTTTTTTTTTCTTTGCTCTCTTTCGGAGACTGGTTTTTCCCTCCACCATTGGAAGCCCAGGGGCGCGTTAGGCAGCCTTGTCCTCTTCTGCCATCTTGTGGCCAAAAAGCGGAGCCACAGGTCCAAGGCTTCCCAGGACAACCGAACCACCAAGAGGGTAGCTAGAGTTACTATTTCTGTTTCCCTTTATCAGCTGGATTTAATCAGTTTCCTCAACAGTCACGCGTGCGCATGAGAGAAAGTAGTGGAGAGTATTGCCGTCTGGCTAACGCTGTCAAAAAAAGGATACTCCACCCTAAAATAAATCTTAAAGATACAGAGTCCTAGAAACCTGCCCTATTTCTGGTCCTGAGAGGAACCAGCGCTTTGTTCACTGTGGACGGAAGCACGTGACAGAGCACTTCCCCGATTTTGCTGGCTGACCTGGAGACGTGTCAGGATTTAGGAATATGGTTACCGTAAAAGTTGCACTTTTTCCACCATGAAGGGGTCAGTATAAACCTGGTAACCCCGGTCACTTGGCGGTTCCTTCTGCTCTTTTAAATATGCGTGTTTCCCCCAAAGTCTGACTCTCGCCCTTTTTGCAGGTAGACCTTTTCTTTCTAGATATTTCTGTCTCAGTCCTCTATTGACACTTCTACCGTCTAATCACGTCCAAACATTCTATTAAAATGCTTGCAGTAGTTTTCTGGTGTCGCCACAACCAAATACCATTTATTGTGCGGTTTCAACAACATACATTTATTTTCTCAGGGTTCTGGACTCTACGAGTCCAGGATCAAGGTGTGAGCAGGGTTCGCCCTCCTCCTGTTACACCCGTGTCCTCTTGCGGGCTTTTTTCTGTGTGTGCACACCTCCGGGGCTCTCCTCGGAAGGGCATCAGTCCTATTGGATCAGGAGCCTCTATGGCTTCATCTGACTTTACTTATCTTTTAAAGGCCCTGTGCTCAAATACAGTCAACGCTGCGGTTATGGCTCAAATACATGAACTTTAAGAGAACACGATTCCATCCATAACGGCGCCTAAAGCCATTTTCCGTGCTTTGCTGTCAACCTTCCAGTCCAAATTGTCTTTCATAAAATGTGTCTACAGGTAGCTTAAGGTGCCGCTAAGAGAGGGGTGCTGTGCTCTTCCTGCACCAGAGCTTTCGAATTAAATGCTCACGGGGGCCCAGCCCATAAGAGCAAAACTGGCTGGAAACTGGAAACCATGCCTCATCTGCACACACAAAAATGGGGTCTTTGCTATTTTTCTCGAAGCACGTGGACGTTTCCCAGCAAATGTCATTTTCCCGGTTTGAACACTGTTCCCTTATTGCTGCTGTAATGCCAGCTAGCCTCTGCACACGAAGGGGGCCAGCGGGAACTTCAGAGACCTGAAGACCCTGAGGCCTATGGGGGAGGCGAGCCCTGGACAGTGGGTCTTTCCGGATTTCGAGAGGATATGCATTTGAATATGGAATATTCTCAACTTCAGTGCAGACAACTAAAATGTGTATAACGTGGCGCAGATGACACTGAGCGTCTGCACGCTTCACCAAACCTGTAAGCTCACCGCTGGAGACCTCGGGGCATTAGCAGAGCCTCCATACACTTCCTGGCCACCAAAGCCCAGATCCAGTGCCCCGCTCTCCCCAGCTTCCTAAATCCTCGACGGAGAAGAATCCGTTCCTCGCCTGGAAGGTCTGGGCAGAGCCCCGGGTCTTGCTCACCGCAGGCTTTCAACAGCTACTTTCTGCCGATTAAATCCATGCATAAGGAAATGAGCTGAAGGAAAATGTTTAATTCTTTAAGCTTGCTACCAGCAATGAAATAAAAGCGGTGAAAGGTGGAGTTGTTTATTGTGGATCGAACAGTTACCTGGTTAAATAAACCCGTTCGTAGCTGATTATGTTACACTTGTGACGTATTCTCCTCGGCCGATTTTTCTTCGGTCCAGTCTTTCCTGTAGTGATGGTCGCCCTCTCTCCTGCCTTATGATGAGTGAAGGGAAAGAGATCGAAGGAGCCACACGAATCTTAAACGGAGCTCCACCTCTCTGCTCCCGTGAATGGCCCACCCTTGTTCCTCGAACCCAGCTTGTCCTTCTTTTTTAGTCCCTTATTTCCTGCTGTCCATTTAAATGAGACACAGACTCTCCCATTCTGTTTAATTCAACTATCTAGTGAATCGCTGATTGTATCTTGTGTTATTTTTTTATTTGACTTCACCTTCATGCTTATGAGAGAAATAAGAACCAAATTGTCTTCTGATCAAAGAAGTTCCACAAAAGGTTAAGGTCTTGAGGCGACAAGGAGATTCGAATCAGCATCTTATTACTGGGGCCGCACATTGTTAAAGAGAAAGACAATCACTGGCAGACGAAGAATTTACATGTTAATTTACATGTTACTTTCACGGGTCATAGGAACAATCTGAAGTCCACGTCTTTGAAAATCCTTCATCAGAGGCGTGAGTGGCCGGGTCCGTTGACGAAGTCTTACGGGATCGATCCCTCTCTGTCGCTGCAGAGAAGGGGCTTTCTCTCTCCCGCACCGGAAAGGGTTGTTTTTCAAGGCTATGAGCTGTAAGCCACTACTTGGTACCTGCCGATGAAAGCAGGCCTGAGACCGAAATGTTGGCGGAGAGAAGTAAGAAGGGAAAGAGGATTACTAATAAAAGGGTTACGAGCTGTCAGAATAAATTACCAACTGCTTGGAAGTGGATGAAAGGGACACCGGGGTGGCCTTTCAGGGGCGCTCTGAGGCAGCCTCCAGATTATGTGACCAGTGGAGGGTACATCTTTGGTCGCCTTGGAATGATTAGGCTATTTAACAACTTGATAGAGAAGAATGTCAGTTGTCGCTATTAATAAAATGCATACGATTGCAGGTGACGAGTGTGGAAAGGAAGGTGGGAGAGCGAGCTGGTCTCAGTCGCGTTGTCCTCCCCCAAAGCCCATCCAATGGACCCAATGGAGGAATCTGGCTCCACGCGAGGGAATTCTGGAAATCCCCGTAGTCTGCACGGAAAGCCATCCAGTGAGGACTGCGGCTGAACCCTAGCGCTCTGAGGAATCAGAAGGCTTGAGTCCCATCTACCACTCACCCCGGCGGCGACGGCCGCTCCTTTCTGGACATTTTGCCAGATATTCTGCTCTTTTAAAATAAGCGTTGTGCTATTTAAGTAAAAGCCTTCATATGAGCTGTTCCCAGACTCTTTGCAAATAAAAATTATTAACAATAAATGGGAGATAAGCACATCGAATTCACGTAGCGTCGCCCAGAGAAAGATGGTGGTAGGACGGGAGGTGCAGTTAAAGAGTGCTTCGGTTTCATGGGTGCTTTTTTTTGTTCTTTAACCATAAAAGCGATTTCTAGTGAATCTCAGTGTTAATAGATCGATTTTGGTCATTTTTGTATTCTTACATGATTTTTTAAAAGGTAAGAGATGGTTAAGAAAAATGTCAGATATTGGCGTTTGGTGCATTGGAAATTGTAGATTTTCACGTATTTACCAAATCACCAAAACAGACAAAAATCTCCCTTCTTGTGAACTTATATCCCAGGGGGGAGAAAACATATACTATAAAATACGCCGCATACCATGTGGTAAGGAGGAAAACGGGTGGGGGAGATTGGTGGGAGAGTTGCCATTTTAAATACTCCAAACTGTCTTTAAGCATATCTCTAAAACTGAAAAGAGCTCTTTATGGTTGTTTTGAAATCTAAACCTACAGTCTTGTAGTCTTACCGCATGGTAGTAGGTAGAGATGCTACCTTTCAGCTGCTGGGTTAAAATTCTCTGCTCTCTGACCCGGGACATCTAACATTGCTTAATTAGAAACTTTCTGATTCCTGGATTATTCTGGTCTTCAAAATCCTTCTCCCGCCAAAACTTCCATTAAAGACGGAGGGGAAATTATGTTTTTTTTTTTTTTTTCAAAGAAAAAAAACACACCAACTAGCAGAGGATGGTTTCGATCCATCGACCTCTGGGTTATGGGCCCAGCACGCTTCCGCTGCGCCACTCTGCTCGCCGCGCTAGGACTGTCTTAAGTTGGTCTTTTGTTAGTCTATTATTCTATTTTCCTCCAAAGGCTGTTGCTTTTCTATTTTCTTTTCTGAGATACTTAGGGTTTTCTTTTTCCCCTTCAAAGCTCACTTATTATTCATGCTTCCAAGAGGACAATGAGCCCAGAATACACTGACCCCAAATATTCTGAACGCAAAACATTCGATGACCCTGTCGGGAAAGAGGCGCTGCCCGCCTGCCCCGCTGATCTGAGCGAAAGAGTCTGCACCTCCCCGTCCCACCGTGTAGGAGTAGCCCCCTAAAATGCAGCGTGGGAGGTGTCCTACGTCTGCACGCACCGGAGCGATTTAAACTTAGAAAGCAGCGAAGAAACGTAAAAGAGAAAAAAAGAGAAAACTAGCTTTTAGTGCATTGGCCGGGAATCGAACCCGGGCCTCCCGCGTGGCAGGCGAGAATTCTACCACTGAACCACCAATGCCCCACGAGAAACACCTTCCCACCACTGCTAGAAATGCCTGCGGCGCCGTAGTACCGACAAACGAGTACGCTTTTCCTTTAGCTCGTGTTCTGTTCTTATTGACTAGAACCCGGTAATACCCCTTTCCCCCGCTTTTCAGGAAAACCTCACTTTCTTTGCAAGTTCCGCGACGCTGAGGCCGCCCCGGGCGGGGGCGGAGCGGTGGGACCTCCGGCCACTTGGTGGGACCCTCGGGATGCGGCGGGTCGGGCTCCCGGGACGCGGTGGGGGCAGCGAGGTCGGGCCCCCGCAACGCGGTGGGAGGGCCCGGTGGCGCCCTCTGCTGGCCTCCCCGGAGAAAAGCAAGACAGGGCTTAGGCGTCCTTCGGTTGCCACAGAAACCCCTTTAGTGTTTAGGGCACAGAGTTCTCAATGGAGGATAATTTTCAAAAACCAAGAAACACACAAAAAGACCAGGTACAATCATTAAGTCTCGTACGAATATAAAATTTTTGAAAGGGTTTTTTAAAAGATTTAATTTAGCTCCTTCCTGGGATAACTGGTGAGTGGTTACCACCTGTTTAGAGAAGTCAAAGAAGGGATGCCATTTACAGACGAGGAACAGTGACACGGATGTATCGGCCCCGGGTTTTCCTTGGTGGGAGTGCGTAGGGGGAGCGGACTGGGGAGGAGAAAACGTCCCGTCACCAGACAGAATCATCCCCGTGTCTGCGGACGCGCATTATTTCCCATTGCTACCAGTTACCCACAATTTACAGAGTTGTAAATAGGAGTAGAATCACGGGACACAGAAGGGTGTGCCCAAGTTCTCCTCTAAAGCAGATTTTCCTGCAGTCTTCTTCTTTTTCAGGGAGATTCGGCCAACCCCGAGTACAAACTTTAAGGCCCGACTCAAGGTAAACACACCTTCAAAAGCTCCCGGTCGCTCAAAGTCAAGAGCCCTGTTTACTGTTCCTGACCATCTTTCCTTAAAGTCTAGGGTGGGGGTCGTTGACTTGTGGGTTCACACACCCCTGTCGGAACGCGGTGAAACATCCGAACACTCTCCCTGGAAGCCTGGCACGCTCACAGGCACTTGCGATTGAGTTCAGGCATTGGGCCTGGGAGGAGCCCCTGGGGCTGTCTCTCACCCGGAGGGGGGCCTTCTTAAGGCCGGTTCTGCCCACTCATTCGGTTCCACCCCTGCGCGCTCTCCCGGCTTCCCGCTCAGCGGCTCAGCTTGGATTGGGGGCGGGGGGCAAAGAGATCATGTGTAACTGAGTGTAGATAAACTTGAATTCCGTAAAATCATGCGCAAGCCCCTGCCTGCCTGATACGCACGCACGCACACGCACGCGCACATGCACACCCTTGCCTGTTCCTGCGCAAGCCCCAGCTGCCTGTTACACGCACGCACGCACGCGCACACACGCACACACACACCCTCGCCTGTGCCTGCGCAAGCCCCTGCCTGCCTGTTACACACGCACGCACACGCACACACACACACCCTCGCCTGTGCCTGCGCAAGCCCCTGCCTGCCTGTTACACACGCACGCACGCGCACACACACACACACCCTCGTCTGTTCCTGCACAAGCCCCTGCCTGTCTGTTACACGCGCACACCCTCACCTGTTCCTGCGCAAGCCCCTAGCTGCCTGTTACACGCATGCACGCACACGCACGCACATGCACACGCACGCACGCACACCCTCGCCTGTTCTCGCCCCAGCCTTGTTCGCCGCGCCCCAGCTAGGCGTGAGCTCTTCGGAATCCTCCAAGCACAAGCCGGGAGCAGACGCTTAGTGTCCCTTCCGTGTGACCACGCGCTTCCCCAGGGTCACCCGGCCTCTCGCCTCCTCAGCCTCTCTCCTCAGGAGGGTCTGTCCCCGGAAACTACATGCCGTCTGACCACCGAGGCCTTTCCCGAACCCTCCGCCTGGCGGGGAACCCCCCCCCCCGCAGAAACACACGCGCTCTGCCCCGCTTTCCTGCCTCGTGTTTCCTCGCACTTCTCGCTCCTCGCGACGCACCGGAAGTGCCACTTTCTCCTGCGTCCACTTACCCAGCAAATGCCGCGAACGGAGATTTCGGGCCCGCTGTGCCGCCCCCGCGGCCCCTGAAACCACGGACAAACAAACGGCCGTCTGGAAGTCTCCACCGGCTTCCGGCGGAGGGCAGCCCGGAGTCCGGACTCCCGACCGGCGCGAGTCGGCGCTCGGCTCGCAGGAAACACCGCCGCGGCCGGGCCTCCAGGGAGCCTTTCGCTGGCGCAGGTCTCTTTGGAAACCCCCCCCTTTGACTTTGCCTCCCCGCCTCCATAAACCGGCCCCCCCACGACGCCCGTGCAGCCCTGCCTGCCCGCGGCCCTGTCCCCCCGCTCTCATAAAGCCACCTTTTTGCACCGAAGACATCTTCAGGAATGCTCTCTGGGCCACGGGCTCCGGACCCACGACCCCACCTTCACCCCGAACCTGCATCACCCTCAGCTCGCCCCCCCCCCACTGTCTGGTCCAAGTGGGCCCAGACCCCTGCTGACCTCGTCACCTCGAAAGCAAGAGCGTGCACCCAAGAAGGAAAGGGTCCCCTTCTCCCCGCGCCAGCCACCAGGCGGGTTCACGTCCCTCCTCACCTCGCCGGATCGCGGCTGGCCTCGTAATTAGATTGACGCAAGGCGGATTCACTGAGGAAAAGAATTTTAATTTTATACACACAGCAGCCTCATAAAAATATAAAACTCAAATATGCGACCAAAGCAGGCGGCCTTTGTGCCTTCCAGAGAAGCGATGCATGTGTGACTCCCTGACGAGACAAAGATAGCAAACATGTCACATTGTTATTATCGTTAATTCTTACATTATTAATTATTATGTATCCATCTTCCCTGTTGAAGACTCTGTAGGGCAGGAAAAATAACTTTCTCTCTACCCTTAGCTCTTTGTGGCTGAGGACCGCCCGCACATAGAGGAGATGAACGGGTTTGGTAACAGGCGCACCTCACGCACACACAGGAGACACCGGCCCCGGGGACCCCCGGATGGCCCGGGCCGCCCGCTTCAAGGCCATCTTCGGCTAAAGACGAATCAGAGAAGCGGGCGCCAGGCCGGGCGGGGCCGTCGCAGGCGCGACCAGGCGGCGCAGACTTGCTCCGGTGCCCTCCCCGCCCAGGGTCTGTGCCCGCGTCACCGCTCCCTTCCCGGGATGGAGGGGGAGTCACCCTCGCCGACGGCGCTTTCTCCCCGAGAAGTAAAGTGCCTCCACGAAGGGGAAACTTCTTCGCTGTTGGAGCTCCCGGGTCTGCTTTTTCCCAAAAGGGAAAAAAGATCGGTGCATGTGGGGATGGCTCATTCTGCCATCCCTCCACCGCGGCGTCTCTTTCCAGCCCGAAGTACCCGCTGCTGGTGACAAGGAGGCCCGCGCCCTCCTGGTACAGGCAGGGCGCCTGTCACATGGCGGCCTGGACCTGTCCCGTGTGTTCAGGGAGAGCAGCAGATTCTCAGCGGGACCTTTTCGCGTTGCCTGTTTCTCGAGTACCTTCACTTCAAAACTATCAGTGTGTCCACGTGGCCTGTTTCTCGAGTACCTTCACTTCAAAACTATCAGTGTGTCCACGTGGCATCTTTTGACCCACGCCCATTCTGTCCCCCTCCCCCGTGACTCCCGCAGATGGAGAAAAGGGGACCCGGAATCCGGAATTATTTCCCACTCCGCGCTCTCACGGGCCAGGTCGAATCAATCAGTAAACCGTATCAGCTGTCTTCAAAATACCCTGTTAAATCGGAGAAGCACGCTTGCAGTCCGTC
The DNA here is from genome assembly GCA_030068075.1 of Paguma larvata. Classification (NCBI taxonomy): domain Eukaryota; kingdom Metazoa; phylum Chordata; class Mammalia; order Carnivora; family Viverridae; genus Paguma; species Paguma larvata. The sequence goes on from CM057829.1 coordinate 25,530,330, forward strand.
AGGAATTCTCCGCGAGCGCGAGTGAGGTTCTCTCCATCCGAGAGCCGCGGGGCGACGTGAGGCCACGTGCAGGGCCGGGCCCTCGGCTTCGCCCCCGGAGGGCAGTGACCTGGCCCGAAACAATCTCTTCTTCTGCCCATAACTTACTTGCCCCACCCCCTCCTTGCTGTAAAAGTCCCCCTCTACCCCAGAGCCCCCTCTACCTGCTGGGCAGGATGCTGCCCAATTTACGAATCACTTAATAGAGCCAACTGGAGTGTTTAAAAAAACCACACCCCACCAGCCGGCACTTAGCTTCAAGCCCCGAGTCAGGAAACCAAGACTTAATCCCTAACCAGTGCAGTTTCACCGCCCGGGAATATAACCTTGGACCAGTCGACATGGAATTTTCTGGTCAGAACTTGGGGATTTACCGATAGACCGCTTCCCCCGAGAAAGGTGACCTTGCCCAAACAATGCATTCCTTACTAGTCAGCTCCTTCCTTCCTCCCTCCCTCCCTTCCCTCTCTCTCACTCTCTCCCTTCCTTTCTCTCCCTCTCCCTTTTCTATGCTGTCTCTCTGCCTTTAAACACTTGTCTTGGGACACCTGGGTGGCTCCAGCCTTTGAGCATCCGACTTCAGCTCAGGTCCTGAACTCACAAGGCCCCGCGGGGCTCACAGCTGTCATTGCGGAGCCGGTGATGGATCCTCTGCCCCCCTTCCTCTTTCCCCCAAAAAATAAATATTGAAAAAACATAAAACCTTTTATTTAGCTGAGTAGAGCTCGCCTCCACCTGCTAGATGGGATGCTGCCCAAATCATGAATCATTTAATAAAACCAATTAGATCTTTAAATTTACTCAGCTGAAATCTCAGCGTTTAACACGCAGGCTCTCGCCACAGCTCACCACCTCTGGCGTTACCCTCCGGCCCCTGCTTCCGGCATCTCCTACCGAGAGTGTTGCAAATGCGACTAACTGCTCTCCCAGCTCTGCCCCGTTCATATGATACTCAACCATGTCCCTCCCCTATTCAAATCCTCTGGCCCACCATAACGGGAAAATCTACAGTGACCCATCCTTCCTTAGGGGAGGACAAAATCTTTCCTCTACCCTCTTAGGTTCAGTACCTGGGATGTGTCAATTAAGCTGACAAAAGACATTAACAGGAGGAAAGTCATACAGGTTTTACTTTCAACTTTACATGCATGGGGGCTCCACAGAAAAGAAAGGAAAAAGTCAAAGAAGTGTTGGGAGCCGTTTTGGACTCATAGGTTGTGACCCCTCCCTGTGTGGAAAAGGTTGAAGCAAAAGCTCGCCAGCCAAACTGGCGCCTAATCTTACCTCCTTCTAAGCGATTTTTCAGGCCTGGATTTTTGTGAACTACTCTCCTTGGCCTAAGGAATGTAATGCTCTTTTGTTTTATGGCATTTAGATAAAAGGAAGGACCTGGAGCATGATGCTTTGATGGATTACATCTGAATGAGAGTAGCCTGGCCAGAAGGAACCTTAAAGTTGCATCTTGGGGATGGGTTGCACAAATTGATAGCAGTTATGAGCTGGCTGGATATTGGTGTGATTTGTGTAAACATTAGGCTCCTATTATGTAAATTCACTCATTCACGAGCAAAGGACAAGCATTGGGAATTCTGTCCTTGCCAGATGGGTTGCACCTCCCCCACTGTAGTTGGAAGAATAGGCAGAATGACTCCTGGCCTGTTTATAGATAATTAGCATAGGCAGGCCTCGGTAACTTCCTGTTCTCTCCCCAGCCTTAAATTTATATGCTAATTAACTTGAAAACAACTTGCAAGATTGAGGAAATCTCCGCTTTACTGATAAAACACATTATTCAAACTATGCTTACTGATGGGCTGTCACTCGTTGCTGTCATGTCACTCACTACTTTTAAATAAAGACACTGAGACCAGCAGGGCAGAGACGCCTGAGACGCCAGAATTGCCAGGGCTGCCTGCTTGGTCATCAGATTCCATCTCTCTCGTGGCTCTCTCACTTCCTTTCGCCTGACCGTCCATCCTTCGGGGACCCCTAGATTCGCCAGAACAAGGACCCCGGCAAGGAAGCAGTTCAACTTGGCCGCTGATATTGCTTTGTAACAGAGTGTAAAATTGTAGAGAAATGACGTGACCCAGGAAAGAGGGGTTTGGCTTCCAGGAGAGGAAAACGGCAGGAAGGAAATATATGGGGAAATTGATATCAGTTAAGGGTTATTTTAGGGAAGTTCGTTTGAGCAGACTCATCTTGGAGCGGACTCTCCATCTTCCTCATGGCCATCAGATTCCCCCAGAGAAGGATTCCGACCGTCCTCGTTTCTTAGAATTTTCTGCGTTTAGTCAAAGAAGGGAGTTTCGGAAGGTTTCTTTCGGCCTCTGTCAAGTTTCAGCTCAAAATAATCCATATCCTAATCTGGTGAATTTTGGGGTAGCTTGCACGGACCCCCCTCTTACCTCCACTTGCAATCTCTCTCTCGCCCCTTCACTGAGGCCTTTCTTTGGCCACAGGTGTAGGAGGGAAAACAGTTTTCCCCTGTTAGCCTTCAAAATAAAGCTGCCAGTTGTTTCACCAGCAAAAATGGGTTCACTTGGCAATAGCGGGAGACTTGCAATCCGGTACAATCGAGGCCATGAGCAAGTCTACAGAACAAAGACACTCTTTTCTAGAGGACAAAGGGGATGCTGGGGGTGCTGGGGTCCGAGTACAGGATCCAATCAGGTGTGGCCGCAGCCGACAGGGTGCTGGGCGCCAGCGCCCTCTGCTGGCCTTCTGACTCCATTCGAAACAGATTTCCTTTCATGAATTTTCACAGCCTCTGTCTTCCTAAGTTCTTGGCCGTGACCTCCCAGTAATAAGATTAATAGGAGAAAAACAAGTATAACAGGCGTGCCTCCTGTACACTTGGGAGAGACGTAGGAAAACGGAGTAGCTTCCCAAATGGCTCAAGCCACCACCTTAAATACCTCTTCAGCTGAAGCCCAAAGCCGTGTTGTGGGTGGGGAGGGAGACCATGGGAGAGTTTTCAGGCAAAGTACAGTTAACGAGGGCATGGTAGGTATGCAGATATAAGCCGGTACCTTCTCCATTGATAAGTGTTCTAGAGATTTGGACACCCTGCTCTGTAGGGTGGGGAGAGGGGGACACCCCAACAAAATGCAGATTTCCTGGGCAAATGCAAAAGGGTAACTTTCACTCCGTTTTCAGAGCTGCCTTGCACTTTCTTAATGACTACCTCGGAGGGCGCCTGGGGGGCTCAGCTGGTTAAGCATCTGACTCTTGATCTCAGCTCAGGTCATGATCTTGTTATGCCCAGAATTCGGGGACCCCAAGAACCACCAGGGAGCCGAGTCGGATGCAAGAACAAAGAGCCTTTATTCGAGCTAGCTGGAGCTCAATCTCCTACCGCACCGACGCAGCGGTGGGTCGAGAGAGAGGGCCCGTTCCAAAAACACAATAGTTTTAAAGGGGTCTAGGGGCAGTGGGAGGGGTGATGGTCGTGACCCTAGCCAACTGGCTGAGGAAGGGTCCATAGGTCACTGGGCGTGGTTCTTTTGGAACCGGGAAGTTGCAGGTTTTGAGCAGGCACTGAGGACTCAGGGTGGAAGACAGGAAACACAATGGAGTCAATCCCAGTTTGCCCTTAAGCAAAACGGAATCAGTCCCATTTTGCCCTTACAATCTCACGGTGTCAGGAGTTCAAGCCCTGCTTTGGGCTCTGAGCTGAGAGTGTGGCGCCTGCTTGGATTCTGTCTCTCTCCCTCTCTCCCTGACCACCCCCCCCACTTGTGCTGTCTCTCAAAATAAATAAACCTAAAAGAAAAAAAATACATTTATATAAAAAAAAACCCAGCTCTATATAATCCTTATGCCTAAAAGGCATATTTTGGGGTGGCGAATAGGCTTCCCTTTCACACCAAACACACCCTAGCTTCTGGGCATTTGCCTTTCACCCACCGGGACCAATCCCGCCCTCCCCCACACCCACAACCTGCCCCGCTGGTGGCCTCATGGCCCCAGGTCATGGATGAACCTGTCACGTTCTCAGGAAAGCCGGAGAGTTTGCACCACCTCCATATTCTTTCTCCTGGCTTTTTTTTTTTCTTTACCTGCCACACACTTCCCTTGTTTAGTTTTGTCTCTCTCCCCTTTCCAAATTAGGCATGCAAATCTTACCTCCATGAAGACCTGGGTTTTGTTTGGTTTCTTTTGGCTGTGTAGGGGAGCAAAATTTGCCACCCCAAAGAGCGTCTCTTTGGCATGTGGGGTATTTTAGGCGGATTATTTTTAAGAAACAAAAGGTTCAGGAAGAATCTTTGCCCTTCCTTTCTTGCCTGAAAGGATTGAGATGCAAGAACTGCTCCAGGAAGGAGCTCTCGCCATAGGTCACTGACGAGGGAGCAAGGGGCAGAGCGCTAGACACCTTCACCCTCCCCCCTCCCCCACCCCCTCCTCCCCCCTCCCCCAGCCTCCCTCCCCTCCCCCCGCCCCAGGCCGGGGATATGGGACATTCCTCAGGCTCTCCTGGCGGCCCAGGAACAAAGGAAAGGACCGAAACCCAGTGGTTCCCTGACAGAGACCACGGTCCTGCAGGACCCGAGTCTCCACCAGTTTACAAATGTCTCACTAAACGGGAAGAAAAAGGCAATCTTGCCAATAGACTCAGCTTCCTGGAGCCCTGACATGACCCTCCCCTCCATAGCGATGTGGGGACACAAAGGCAAGAAGGAACCGGCAGGTGACACTAAATGTCCGTGTAACCTGCAGCCTACGGACAGACACTTGAGGCAAATCCAGAGTATGACACCTCTCCAGGACCCCCCCACTGTCCTCATGTTACTGTCTGCCAGAGAAGAAAACCACCTTGGCTGGACAACAGCCAGGCCTCCGGTCTTCGAGTCCGCCTTAGCACATGAAAGTCCTTTTGGAAGCCCTGCTTTTACCTCGACCTCCCCAACTCCATTACATATAACCCGTCACTCCTCATGACCCCAGAGCTGTGCTTCCTGCCCACCGCTGTCCCCGTGCCTTAATAAGTCACCTTTTGGCACCAAAGACATCTCAGGAATTCTTCCCCGGCTGTCGCCTCCGGACCCCCCGCCACTCCAGAGCCCACCATAATTACGGCATAAAGTGAACTCGGTGCGGGAAACGGGGAGGGACTGAGCAAAGTCTGAAAATTCCTCTCTACGTCCCGTTCTTTCTGAATAGCCCAGCAACATGTGTTTCCCAAGCCTGTGCTCTCGGGTATCTGCCCGGGAATTGCATTCCTTCCCTCCGAAGTCCCGGACTTCTAACTTCTTCTTGGTTCTGGATAACGTGTCGGCCTCAGCTGCGTGACTACCTGTGGGCCTCATATTCCTATGCTTAAACCACATTTGTCGTAAATATCTCTGTTAATGACCAAAGGGACAAAGCAGGCCAAGAGAAAAGGGTAGAAATAGCCAAGTGGTGGGAAAATGTCCTGTGTGATGCGGTTGGGGGCCGTGGGGGTCCCGAGCTGAAGGCCAAGAAGAAATTCTTGAGATGTCTGTGATTCTATTATAGCACGAGGACGGGGACCGCGGGCAGGAAGAGCCGCCCTGGGGTCGTGAGGAGTGACTGTCACATACTATGGAGTCGGGGGAGCTAGAGGCACAAGGGAGGCCTCCAGGAGGTCTTGCGTGTGCTGCGAGGACTGCCGCATACCTGAAGAGCTAAGGGGGCTCGCCCTCCGGTAGGCCTGGACACTGCGACAGTAGGGTTCCTGGAGAAAGGCCACGCTCTGGACTTGCCTGAGTATCTGTCAGTGGGCTGCAGGGTAGAAGGACACTTAACGTCACCTGCCGTTTCCTTCCTGCCTTCCTTCCCCGCATCACTGTGGACGGTGATCTTGGGACTCCAGGAAACTGAGTCTATAGGTTACTGGAGATTAGGCTACTGATGAGTGCCTTTTTCTTCTAAATTACTAAGGCAACAGGCTTGAGCAATAGAACCTTGAGCAAGGCAAAAGGGCCCACCTGTTACCCCCAGTCCTGAATGAGCTGAATGCAAACAGGCTCAAAAAACGACCCACCTTGACATGGCCATAGGCCACAAGTAACCAAGGGGCTACTTACACCCAGGCACAGTTACCAAAAAAGGGAAGGTCCCTCGCATCCCCAAGCGCCTGGACTCCGCCCTATGACCTTGGCCCCTCACCACCACCTCCTGGCAGACAGCCTCTGCTCTGTGGTCCCGCCCACCGCTCCCCCACAGTGGACTCAGTCAGCTTCTGTCGCCTGTGTTCTGCCTCAGGTGAACCCTTTCACCGCCCAGCCCGCCGGCCCCCCATCCAATCCGGTCACCCCACAGATGGGAGCAAATAGAATTGCTTTACCGCCTCGGTCATTACTGCTCCACGTTACGCAACACTTCGGGTGCGCGTTCTACTCGGACACCGAGCCGCGTCATACATGTGAACACCCCCTAACGATCCCGGGCAGGCAGCTCCCTAAAGACAGATACAGGGAGTTCAGCATTTGTTCTAAATAAATCCAGAATGGATTCCAGTTATTTATGATATATATTTTAAGTAACGTATTAAATACATTCAATAATATATTAAATACATTGAATAGTATATTGCATTAAAAAATAATATAGTACATAAGATAATGTATTAACTAATCAAATTAATTATTTATATCAACATTAGCAATTAATGATATTAATAATTATTAGGTACATATTTATATTAACATGTCATATATTTATCAAATATTTATATTAATGTACATTTAATTTAATATGCACCTTTAAAAATCACACCCAAGACTAAAATATTTCTGGAATTTTATTATAAATCACTTTAAAATTTACCTTTTTATCAAGTATTGAATTAATCACTGGGTCATTTTTAAAAATGTGAAATACAAATTCATCACTCAGGTTTCACTATTTCCTTGTAATTCTTTACAAGTTACTGACACAGAGTTGGGATTGTATCAAAATTCATCTCGGGCAGTCCAGGATATTATTTATTCGGGCTTCAAAATGTGAATGCATTTTCACTGGGGAATGTCTTCTCATACTTCAATCTATTCTTTTACTATTTCGCTTCTGTTTTCCCTTTTAATTATAGTTCTCATCCATGGAGATAAGAGATAGGATCTCAGCAAAACATCTTTATTTATTTGAAATATTAGTCCAGCAGTCTCTGAAGTGTGGTCCCCTGATTGTCATTACCTAGGCATTCATTACACATGCAAATTTCCAGGCCCCTCTCTCCCCCAGCCCTTAGAAGATCTGGAGGTAGGGTGTCCCCACCATGTGGACCTGAAGGCCCTCCAGGCAGTTCTGAGGCTTGTGGAAGCTTTAAGATCCATCCTGCTGTGTTGGGATTACACCGAGGCAGAAATGGATGCTGTTATTGGGAGCTCTTAAGAAGAAACGTGCTAACTGTATTTCTTAGATGCCTTTTGTCTTTGTATGGTATATTTAGTAGAAGAAAAAAATTGGAAAAGAAGGAGAGTGAAGAAGCAGTTAGAATGATTACAGTATGACAATCATGAGTCATAATACCGACCAACTCAGTGTCTAAGTATTTCTCTGCACTGTGATGACACCGAGGGCCGAATGGAATTGGCACAGATTACAGCTCCCTCAGGGGAACTCACGGGGAATTAACAAGGTTTGCTTCTTGCACGAGAAAGTGCATCAAACAAGGAATGAATGTCATTATATGCTGTGCTGTTTTCATTTTCATGATTTAAACTCTAAGTGCCTCAGGGTATAAAAGGAAACAGATTATATAGATGGTAGGGTGATCATGAAACCTTTTTATCAAAAGACATTAGATTCAGGTGTAAAACGTACCTATGCTGACGTAAAAGGAGAGGAGACTTCAGAAGTGGGAACTGTAGAAGCAGGAGAATGGACATCGTAGAAAACTGTGGAAGGAATGTCATTGTGCATTTTAGGATTATGTTGAGGTGGGAACAGTGTGAATAATTTAAGCCATTAACCGAATATCTACAGTTGAGAGGAGGGTCCTATGAATGCTTTTATGGACTTTGGTTAAAGATCCTACAGAAGCATGGGTTGAGTGTGTGTGGATATATTCGCGCTGTGTGTGGATGTGATGAGTTTGAGTGTGGGTTGAGTAAGTGGAGGCTGAGTGTGTGTGAAGGTATTTGCATGTGTATAAAAATGTTTTGTTTACTAACCGCTAGGACTAATCTCACAGAAGTCTAATTCTTCCCCAAGTATCCCAACCAGGGCTATCAAGTTTAAGATGTTAAATATTTTAAGGTTTCACTATTTTAGGGGATCATAACAGACCGGTTCTTGGGACTTGTACAGTGACAATATTTAGACAGTAGAAAATACACGCAGTTCTCTATGACCTTTTTTCGATGGAGATCACCATAACAGTTCTAAGAGTAGTGAAAATAAAGCAATTTAGAGACAATGAAAGGATTAAAATACACAGACCTCAAGGCTTTAAGAAGACCTACCATTTGAGGGAGGCATCAGGGTGGCTCAGTTGGTTAAGCAATTGACTCTTGATCTCAGCTCAGGTCTTATCTCGGGGTCATGAGTTCAAGAAACCTAAGAGAGCCAATCAATTGGGCATTCCTACTTTGTCATTAAGAAGAGTCGCATCATCAACCTCCTAAATGCTCCCTTCACCTCTTTGTTTCTAAGTGTGTAGATAAGCGGGTTGAGCATGGGCGCGATGATCCCATAGAAGAGGGACACCATCTTGCCCCGGTCCTTGGAGGCAGGGGATGGGGGTTGCAGGTACATGTAGATAGCGGTGCCATAAAACAGCAACACCACAATGAGATGGGAGCCACATGTGCCAAATGCCTTTCGCCGGCCTTCTGCCGACTGGATTCTCAGCACTGCTCGGGCAATGAAAGCATACGATATAAGGATGAGCGTCACGGGTAGCAAAAGGAATAGCACACTGATAAAGAATAGTTCAGCCTCATTTGCTGTTGTGTCCGCACAGGACAACTTGAGCAGAGCAGGGACTTCACAGAAGAAGTGATCCACTTCTTTATGGCCACAGAGTGGCAGCTGGAGCGTCCAGGTGGACTGCAAAACTGAGTTGCCAAAGCCGCTAACCCAGGAGGAGGCGGCCAGCTGGAGGCAGAGCCTCTGGTGCATGATGACTGAGTAATGGAGAGGCCGACAAATGGCCACAAACCTGTCAAAGGACATGACGGCCAGGAGAAGACACTCAGTGGAACCCAAGGCCAGGAAAATGAAAAGCTGGGCCACGCAGCCGCCATAACTAATGACCTTCCTGGCGCTGCGTATGTTGACCAGCATCTGGGGGACTGTGCTTGTGGTGTAGCAGAGGTCCAGGAGTGACAGGTTGGTAAGAAAAAAGTACATGGGGGTGTGGAGTTTGGGGTCCAGACGAGACACCAGAATTATGGCCAGGTTGCCCAAGATAGTCAAGATGTAGGAAACCAGGAACACCACAAAGAGTGGCAGCTCCAGCCACGGTCGGTCTGAGAAACCTAAGAGCATGAACTCCCGGGGGGCGCTCGCGTTGGCCAGGCTCATGGTCGGTGGTTCAGCTCTTGGGTCCCTGAAATATAGAAAGTCGTTAGGCTAATAACGATGGATTTCTGTGTGTCGATTGCTCATAATTACTTTGTTAATGATTTGTTTAAGTGACAGACTGATAGTGTCAATAATGTGAACAATGTATTGATAAAAATGTCAATATTTATCTTTCCCAGTATTTAAAACTGATTCTATATTTGTAACAGCCTGTTAGCAGAATGAACTTCAAGATTTTTATAGCATATCATCAGGTTCCACGTTCATGGAATTTATCCTTTGACCCTTTCTTATTTTGCAATTTCATTATACTTGAATTCTTTCTCCCTAGGTGCCTACTATTAGGTAGAAGTTGACATAGTTCCTCCCATTAAAATTTATTCTAATTTCTCCTTAATACCAATGAGATCTCTGTTTATACACAGTAGTCAGAATTGTTTAAATCTCAGCCCTCCTACCCTGAACAAAAAGGTAGACCGTATCTAACAAGGTATCAGACTCAATTGAAGGAACTATATCCTTTTACTTTTCGAAGGTCAGCATTCACATAGATTTCTGAATAATAAGGAACTCGCAGTCCAGCAGGTCAGGTGGGATCACACCTTGGTCAATTAGTCACAAGACCTTGGGAATGTTTCTGACCCTCTGATTTTCAGCGTCTTCGTTCCTGGAGTGGAGTGCTTTTCTAGGCTGCCTTGGCGTGAAACAGGTGCACAGCACTGTCTGAACACCGGCCCCAGACAGAGTGCTGCGGGTGAAAGGAGCGGTACTGATTTGTGGTCTCCGAGGAGCTCCAGGAGGAACTATGTATGATTTGCAGAACTCCAATTTCCTCGGGTCGTCAGTGGGAAATGGCTCTGTCCATTGAGAACTCAGCTTCCCGTTTCCTCCTTGACTCCCAAACCATCAACCTGAAAAACAGGAGTCATTGTAACCATCTGCCGGGAAGTACAAGTGTGATTTTTAGTGTCCCTTGTCTGGCGGGGTGCCGGTCCACCCAGACACAGCCACCGCATCCGGAGAGGGCGATGGTGATGCAGGAAGCGGGAGGTGCTTTGGGCAGAAGCTACTTAGAGACCTGCGTGTCCTACAGGTGTGACTCTGCCCGTTCTACCTGGGCAACTCTTAACAGGACAGTTGAAATTAGTTCGCTATTTTATCAATATCGGAATGTCAATTTTTCATTATTATTCTTGTTTGTCAAATGTTAGCAATGTGTATTTTAACTCTGCCTCATGCATTTTATAGACTATGCATCCCCCCAAAATATCCCCTCTCCTGCTCTCACCTGAGAGTCTTACCATCCTTTTTTTCCTCATCCGTTCTAGATAATTAAGTATTTTTAAAGGATAGTAAAGGATCAAGGACATAAAACAGATATGGGCCTAGTAGCTAGTGTGGAAAGTTTAGAAAGCAGCAGGGGGAGGGGGAGAGTCTTCCCTGCTCCATCCTCCCAGCAGAGCCGCCCAGATCACATGCTACTCCACCACAGAGTGCTCCGGTTGGTCGCTCCTTCTCCCTCTTGGTCACTGTGTAACACACTTTCAGCCGTATTTAGAATTTTCAAAAAACTATGTGTTAGTTTCTTTGTTTTTTCTGTAAGTGCACCCAGTGCAGGGACCCAACCCAGGGTTTAAACTCTTGACCCTGAAATCAAGACCTGGGCTGAGATCAAGAGATACATGCTTGTCCTGCTGAGCCCCCCCAGGAACCCCTCAAACCACCCTTTTAGATAGGGGTGGTTTGGCTGTCATAATCAAAGCCCATTTTGTTGCAACGAATGGCATTTTAGAATTAAGAAAAGCTAATAAACATGATGTGATTTTCGGTTTTCTTGCCTGAGGCTTTTAACTCACAAAAGACATCAACTTTGCTTATTCTCTTCTGTTCTCTCTGTTACTGTTGCAAGGAAACATTCTCCTTTGTTTCTAAAGGAATGGAAAACAATGGTCTACTGCAGTTTAACTAAAAGATTCCTTTTCAGTGGCGCCTGCCTGGCTCAGTTGCTTAGGCCTCCTGCTTTGGCTCAGGTCCTGATCTCACATGTTGTGAGGTTCCAGCCAGGAGTCAGGCTCTGTGCTGACAGCCCAGAGCCTGGGGCCTGTTTCAGATCTGTGTCTCCCTCTTTCTCTGTCCCTCCGCCCCCACTCACACCCCCCAAATATAAATACATGTTACATTTTTTTAAAAGATTTTTCGTTAAAAACACTTGTGAATGACATTGTAGAGAGACAAAGAAGATGTTTTTTTTCCAGCAATTTTCTCCTGGGTTATTTTATAAAATAAAAGAAAATAAAAGAGGAAAATAAAAGAACTCAGTTTTCTTTGCTTTTTACATATTTCCCAGTGCATAGAGTCGACGTGTATACAAGCCCGGCTCTATCTCAGGAGCGCTTCTTGATGAAGTTAGCTGTGATTCAGGCACAGCATGAAAGTGGAGAGCTGGACACACACTCTGCTCACGAGGTATCCTTCAGTGGAACGTATTTAACCATGATCGTGATTTGTAAAGGCCCGCCTTCCTTGCTGCAGTACCATGTCAACATCCCATTAATGAGTCTATTACCTTGGTTACGCTATTCAGTAAGAAAGACTCAGGTGACTCCTTAATGGAGCAAAAGGTGGATTGCTTTAGGGAAGAAGTATGTAAAAATATATAGCTAGTATATTTCATGTTGGATCAGCAAATTTATTTGTCGGACCATGGGACTGTGATCTGAGGGGCCGGTGTGTGTGTAGGTGCATGTGTGTGAGAGCAGAGCTGGTGAGTGAGCCCTGGGTTACGAGTGTTTCCACATCAACAGAAGCTGTAGAGACCAAACTATAACTTACAATAAATTCCAAGCTGAACCTCATGAGCTGAATTAACATTTTCTAACGGGGGATAACTCAGCCACAGGAAATCAGTGTGGGGAGAGTGTCAACAACAAAGAAGAAAATTGTGCTCAAAATAGCACAACTTGCAGCAAGTATATAATTTCGGAAGTCCTTGGGTAATTAGGTGACGACAACTGAGCTGTGCATGATCTCGTCCATCTTTCAGAAATGGGAGGATGCAGAACGGAAATGCCATTCCTCTGGGGGCTTTGAGTGTTCACTTGATAAGCATCCCCTTCGTAAAGCTAAACATATTTTAATTCACAGGATTTTTACTTAATGCCATGTTTTTATTGCTTGTTTTTTTAAATATTAAGATGAGGTAGTAGGGCATATTTTCTAAATTTGAGAATCTCTTCCTTTTCAAACAGTGTCTTACCTTCTTTGCTCCCCAGGAATTTCCTAACGTAGGTCACACCTTAGGAGACCTGGTAGCTATGTCTCAAGGCTACTGTGTACTTGACTTTAATAGAGTTTTATCGTCTCACAGTTCATTATTTTCCTGCCCACACATCCCCCACCTCAGCCCCACAGACCCTCCTCCTCCACGTACGCTGCTCTCCATGGTGCTGATGCACCCCCAGGCCTCCTGAAACTTCCCTGAGCTCAAACACATCTCAGTCTGAGTCCCGCTGACTATTCCTCCCAGAGGCCATAAGTAAGTCCGGTTCTGCTTCATGTTCTCAGTGTTAGGACTGCGGTATTTGTCCGCAAGTAAAACAGACAGATGAAACCCAGGAAGTTCTTATCTGCATCTCTGCAATTAGCTCCCCTACACTCCTGATCCTTAACACACAGGCAGGTCTCTTGCCATTGTGGCCAGTACCTTAAGGCCACCAAGCAGACTCCTCTGCTCTGGACTGAAGCTGCATAGGCAGCATCTCAAGGTCATGTTATCCTCATTTTGAGTAGCAAGTGTTCGACGGGGGCAGCAAAACAAGGCATTTTGACTATGTGAGCGAGCAAGGGATACAGGAAGGGAGCATGTCTGGGCTGAAGCAGAAGTTAAGGGAAGAGTTTCAGAAGCTGCCGAGGGGATGTTGGCAAACTTCATCTGTGAGCCTCTTAGAATGCCTCACCCCAGAGCGCAGAGCACTTGCCCAGATGAATACATACCATCATCTCCTTTTAAACCTGTGCCTTGGTTGACCTTACATCGGTCATCTCCGTGTGGAATTCTCTCATCCTGTATCTGAACTTGAGCATTCAAAAGGATCAGGTTTAACAGAATCTCAGAAGCATCTCTATAAGCTACAGTGTGGGCAGAGGATCAAGACAAGAGGGGTAACAAGAGTATTCGTTCCAAATCTGCCAGTAAGTTGTCATATAGTTGGGGAAGGGAGTTAATTGCTTCACATGTCAGTTTTATCCTTTGTATCATTGTGGGGTGGGTATTTCCTTTCACCATAAAAATTGTTTACTTTTAAGGTTTCTCAAATGATCTCATAAGTCCAAGAGATAGGCTTCCAAATGTCACATAGATGCCATCTTTTGCTGGAGTATAAGGATGAAAAGCAGTATAACTGTTCATGCAGCTAATGCATTATGGTTTGGCTTAGCATAATTTACAAAGAATTTGGCTAACGTTTTCTCCTGTTCATGAAATATTAGTTTTGCAGGAAGAAACTGAACTTATATGCCAGGAGAAATTCCTTGCCCAAGGTGCTAGAGCTAGGAAGTAGCAAACTGAAGATTAGAACACAAGATTAATGTCCTCTAAAGTTCTTAGAGACTACATACATATTCCCATAGAGACTACAAACATATTCAAAATAACCTCATAGATAGAGGGTCACAGAAGCTGAAGCAGAAGGAATCATTTTTTTCCTAGTAGATTGTTTGGTCTTTTGCGGAGGTGGGAAATATCAACAGTCCATGAAATGAGTGCTTAGAACCCTCAAATTTCACCAAGTATAAGTAATATGACACTCAGTATATAAGTATAGCAGAGTATTACAGTATACCTAGTATGTAAGTATATTATAAAGTAATACTAAGTGTGCTTAGTAATTTTTTGACCTGGATTCTACTTACCTCCATTTTAAGCCTTGGAGATAGATCAATTTATTTTTCTGTCCAAGGAGGCTTGAATTCAAATCGAACTAAAGTTCTCAGGTACAGTGACATCTTTGTATGTTGTTTAGTTGTGTAGCCGATTTCATGAAATTCATTTAACTCCTTTGAGTTACACTCGATAGGTCACGAGGTTTTCATTCAGAATTAACTGGAAGATCAGCACGAAGGGTCACAGATGAGCAGAATGCAGTGTTCTGGCATCACACCATTTCGAATTGGGCATCAACTGCTATTTTCAGAGGGTTGTTTTCCTAACTGGTTAGGAAACAGGTACAAGTATGCTGTACTTCCTCTGCGAGTATTGGTGTTTGTTGTGGTCTCTGGCAGAAATCTCCAACACTGAAGTGCAAACTCTCCCCCACAGTTTGTAGTAATTAACCACATACCCAATGGGAAGAGAGAGAGGAGATCTCCCTGCTCTTGATTTGCTCAGCAACCCACTTCCTCTAGGGACAAATCCTCAACTCTTTCGAAGACAGAAGTAATGACGATGGGGACCAAAATGCCTTATCAAAGAAAGTTTGATGGTGGCTGCTGAATTGGGATTTCTTTTCTTTTGTCAACTATTCAGGAGTTCTCTGAAGGCATGCCATTACTTCTATCAGGA
Organism: Paguma larvata; assembly: GCA_030068075.1. Taxonomy (NCBI): domain Eukaryota; kingdom Metazoa; phylum Chordata; class Mammalia; order Carnivora; family Viverridae; genus Paguma; species Paguma larvata. The sequence goes on from CM057829.1 coordinate 25,545,421, forward strand.
AGGAATTCTTTATCCCATGTGTAAATTCTCCAAATAGACCTCTATTTATCTTAAGAGCACTGTTTTATTAACTTGCTTTGTCATACATTTTACATAAAGTCTTTTAAAAATTAACATGGTCCATATATCCCTCAGGTTTCATGAATCTGAAATTTTCTAGACTTAATTACTAAGCCCTTCTACAACTCAAGAATGCATAGATGATCTTGTAAAATTTAATTTTTTATATTGTAATATTTAATCTAGCCAGAATATATGTTTATTTTTTATGTACTATAAGATGTAGGCTGATTTCAATTTCCTTTCCTGATGAGTAGATTTGACACACATATATGTATAATCTGAAAAAAATATTAGGATCAACTAAGTAGGAAAAAAACACAAGCTTTTAACAAAACTGTGGACCCACCCCATAGCTCAATAGGAAAAAGACAAATTATAGGAATTAACAATGTAGAGACTAAGCAAATCAAATGACCACTATAAGAAAATATGACCAAATTCTCACATAGAGAAGTATATATTAAAACGGCGATGATAAAAGTCTTCATACTCACCAGACTGGAAGCAAACACGGAACTGAAGTCCACTGCCGATGAGAATGAAGGAAAAAGGCTACTCACAGATTACTGGAGGAAATGCAAAGTGTTACAGGCTTTCTGGGGGAAAATATGGCCATGACCCCTAAATACTGCATACTCTCCACCTTGTGCTGTCCCTCCTTGGAATCTCTCTCATAGAAATCTAATAGGGGCACCTGGGGGCTCAGTCAGTGAAGGGTCAGCCTCTTGATTTGGGCTCAGGTCATGACCTCATGGTCTGGGAGTTCGAGTCTTGCATCGGGGCCCCACGCTGAGAGAGGAGCCTGCTTGGGATTCTCTCTCCCTCTCTCTCGCCCCTCCCTTGTGCTTTCTCTCTCTCTGTTTCAAAATAAATCAATTAACTTCCTTAAAAAAAAAGAAATGAAATACAATAGCATATGAGAACAAATGGACAATAATGCTTGATGTTGAAATGTTTTAATGGTCAAAGATGGAGAAAAACACAGGGTCCTCTAATAGGAAACCCACTAAATGATAGAGTCGCAGGATGGGAAATGTTCGTCCATCTAGCATAACGACGGCTCTAACAAGTGGTTTGCTGGACGAGCAAACAAAATGCAGAAAAATGCACACAACCTGGCCATAATTTTGTAAAATAATGATTTAAAACACCCTGAACTTGATTTTTTAATGTATTGTCTGTCTGAGATTTCATGAGAAAATGTTTGTTTTTCTCTGGAATAATAGCAAAGGCTACTTCTTAGGTAATTAACCTGAGTAAGTGCAGACAGTCAGAGGGCAACAGGCAGAGGAAGGAAAGGAGGAAGGGCATGAAGAAAACCTGGAAAAGAAGAGGACTTAAGATTTTGTGTATATTGATGCATTTTTTGAAATATTAAGCAGTGATTGCTTCCGGACAGAATAGAAGTAAGGATGGGATGGTCAGGGCAAAATTGTTCTACTGGATGAATTTTTTCTTTATAATGTTTTTAACAGGCTGTAACTTATTTATTTTCAACAGGATGTAATTTAAATGCACAAAATTACAGTTTAAAAGAAAGTAATTGAGGACGAAAGAAAAAATACATAAAACTGAATATTTATTCTGCAGGATAGATCAAGTATGTATAAACTGGAATTGTTTCATAAGTCCTAAAACATAGAAATTACCAAGCAATGCCCGCTTCTCTGGGTCCTGATATGGGGAAAGGGTTGCTGAATTGATTATCCGGACAGATGCCCCGCTGTCCTTTGAAAGGATGATCTCCTCAATAATCCTGTGATTAAGGCTGCTGCCCTCTGAGAGCGATTCATCCCCTTCACACATATGCAGATACTGAGACAGGCTTGGAGAGGCTCAAACGGAATGTGTCAGTGTCAGGGACCAGGCTGGATCGCTGAGGGAGGAACCAAGAGGCACTAGGAGATCTTGGAGGGTAGGAGGTTTATTCACATCGGTGGGCTCAGGGGAGACAGTCTCTGCAAAGATCTGAGACCCTAGTGAAAGCATGGGGAACAATCTATAGTCTGCTACTTCCGGTTAGTAGCAATTTGGTGCATGCGGCAAGTCGGGCACGAAGAAGAACCTGGAAGGACAGTCTTGGGGCAGGGATGGGAATTCCCTTTCATCCCGTCGGCCATCTTATATAATTTTCCCCTATGGAGGCCAGGGTTTGTTTGTTTTTTCCTCATCAGATAAACCACGTTTGTCATAACCATTTCTGTTAATGGCCAAAGGGACAAAAGCAGGCCAAGAGAAAGTGGTAGATGCAGCCAAGTATTTTGGAAAATGTCCCGTGTGATGGGGGGGTTGGAGCCGTGGGGATGGGGAGCTGATGGCCAGGAAAGGATTCTTGAGCTGTCTCTGGTGCAAAAAGGTGAGTTTATTAAAGCACGGGGACAGGACAGGACCCATGGACAGAAAGAGCGGCACTGGGGTTGTGGGGAGTGACTGGTTATATACGAAAGACTCTGGGGAGAGAAGGCCAAAAGGGAGGCCTCCAGAAGGACTTGCATTTGCTAAAGAGGATGCCTGGGACACCTGGGGCCTGGCTCTGTCAAGCTAAGGTGGTTTGGCCTCCAGTAAGGCATGAACACTGCGACAGTAGGCGATTCCTGGAGCAATGTCGTGCTCTGGGTTTGCCTCTAGTATTAGTCAATGGGCTACAGGTTCCTAAAAATTTAATGTTACCTGCCATTTCCTCCTCGCCTGTGTGCCCCACATTGCTGTGGAGGGGAGGGTGATGTTGGGGCTCCAGGAGACTGAGTTTATAGGTTTCTGGAGATGAGGCTGTTGATAAGATTGCTTTTTTCTTGTCATTTACTGAGACATTTGTCATCTGATGGAAACTCTTGTCCTGCAGGACTGTGGTCTCTATCAGTGAACCTTTGGTTTCCTTTCCTCACCTTTGTCCTGGGCAGCCCGGAGGGCCTGAGAAAGGTCCCACACAACCCCCTTGAGGATGGGGTGGGGGGGTATACTAGCTTGCACTTTGCCCTCAGTTCACCTCATGCTCCCTGGTCAGTGTGGAAGTAGTTGAGTGGACTCTTGCATCTTCTCAGGAAAGGGCTGAGGGCAAGCTACACTGGAAAAAATGGGAAGGCTTGAGCGGGTACACATCTCTGTGGAGATGGGGATTTCACGCACTGGAGGGAAGGTGGGCTACACGACTCGGAAGATGCCTCCAGCCCAGAAAGTCTACACTGTGTCAATAGCAATCTAAAGGGGGGTGGTGTTTAGATATGAGAAATACCATCTGAAGAGAAGCCTCAGGGCGTGTGGAATATGTAAACCAAGGATGCAGCGAAGACATCGACTGTATTTGTTTCCTGAGCCGGCTCTACGAATTGTCAGAAACTTGGTGCCTTACAATACAGAAACTGCTTCTCTCACAGTTCTGGAGGGCAGAGTCTGAAATCAAGCTTCAGTGAGGCCATCGTCCCTTCTTCTCTGGAAGGGGTGGGGGGACAACTGTTCCTTGCTCTCTGAGTTTCCAGGAGCCACTGGCATGCTTCGGGTCTCCATGACTTGTCACATCACTGCGGTCTCTCCCCTGCTGGCACGCCTCCTTCTCTGTGTGCCCTGGTCCACCCTCCCTCTGCCCCTCTCTTAGGAGGATGCGTGGGGTGCATTTAGAGCCCACCCAGATAGTGCAGGGGAAATACCACTGTTACGGAACCTGGTCTGGATCCCTGGCAGAAGAACCACGTGGTGCTCAGAGATCTTGGAAGGCAGGAGGTTTGTTTGACACTGGTGGGCTCAGAGGAGCTCACTCTCCAGAGGTCTGAGCCCAGATCATAAACATAGGGAACAATTTTAGTCTATTACTTCTGCATTCCTCATTAGTGTGTGGGACATACAGCAGGGGGAAGAAGAACCTGGAAGGGGAGTCTTCGGTCGGGGACAGGAATTTCCCTATCAGTTCTGTCAGCCATCTTAGAACCGATTTTCCCGATCACCCCTTCACAAGATTCTTGACTCAGGGGCACCTGCGTGGCTCAGTTGGTTAAGTGTCTGACTCCTGATTTCAGCTCAGGTCATGATCCCAGGGTTCATGAGATAATGCCCCACATCAGGCTCTGCACAGAGTTGGCTTGGGATTTTCTATTCTCCCCTCTCTCTACCCCTCCCCCACTCACACCGCCTCTGTCTCTCTCAAAATAATAAATAAACTTAAAACCAGGGATGCCTGGGTGGCTCAGTCAGTTGAGCATCTGACTTTAGCTCAGGTCATGATCTCATGGTTCCTCGGTTCAAGCCCTGTGTCAAGCTCTGTGACTGCCCAGGGTCTGGAGCCTACTTCTGATTCTGTCTCCCTCTCTCTCCGCCCCTCCCCTGCGCTGGTGCATCGAAGGTACGTTCAAGGGTTCCAGACATTAGGACGTGAACATATCTTTTGGGCACCATCATTCAACCTACGAGACCACCTACAACATTCATGCCTATGTAACCCAAAAACCCTTGAAGAAAGAAGAATAACATGAACTTTGAGAATTTTGTTTAGATTTTTAATCAAATTCACAAGAATCCAGCTTTATTCCTACCCCTACCTCCCATCATCAGTGTTTTCTATCAGAATTTATATACTATATACACATTCCTGTTTGAAACAAAAGAAGATAAATTATATAATTTTTCAATACTTACACTTAATTGGCCAATACGCAAAAGTTGGTGGAGAAATGAAACTCTTGTGCAGATATGAGCAACTAATATATTTGATATAGTTTTTTTTTATTTTTAATGTTTTTTTATTTATTATTGAGAGACACAGAGAGACAGAGCATGAGCATGGGAGGGGCAGTGAGAGCGGGAGACACAGAATCCAAAACAGGCTCCAGGCTCTGAGCCGTCAGCACAGAGCCCGACGCGGGCTTCAACCGACAAACTGTGAGATCATGAGCTGAGCCGAAGTTGGACGCCTAACCGACTGAGCCACTCAGGTGCCCTTGATATAGTTTTTAAAAGTTGAATGAACATTAGAACCATAAAGATAATTGTGAAGTCCTGCACCTAAGGGGCAATGGGCGGCCCTAACACACTTCCTGCTCCAAAAGACTAGGAAGTAGAAGATGGACCAATCAATCAGATTCCACCTCTCACCAGACCAGCCTGGACCAATCCACAGAGCATCCGTACCCCCCAAATACAAACTCACCAATGAGCTAGAGACACCTGTTTCCCGCCTTGGAATTCACGCCTAAATGTGCCTAAAAGGATTCTCCGTGCTCCTCTCGGGGTCGCCATTTTATGGAGTGGCTGACCCCAGCATGCTGGAATCTCAATAAACGCTCTTGCCTTTGCATATGTGTCTCATGGTCTTTGGGGGACGATCCAAGGACCCCAACTTTTGGTGCACGGGCCGGAAATCTCGCCCTCAAAGACCCGACTGCGTTGAGCGTTGGACAGGCCGGCTGGTAAGCGAGCACTCTCTGTGTTTTGTTGTGTCCTTTTGTAGTGTCTGTGTGGCTCGAGCTTAACGGGGAGCCCGGGAGCCAGGCAGATGCACTAGTGGCCCCCGTGCCAGGGTGAGGCAAGAGACGTCTTAACCTCACTTCGGGTTCAGGGAGATCGGCGATTTTCTGGATCTCAATTGTTCAGTAACTCTGGCGGGACAGAGCAACTTGCTCCTGCCTGACGGAGCCCGTGGAAAACGGGATAGGCCGTCGTCCCATTTTCAAGTTTTGTTTCGTGTGCGGTACCGGTACATTGTTGTTTTTGTTGTCTGTGTTGTCTTTGTAATCGGTGTGTGGATTACCACGGGCCAGGCAGAGTCGACGCCTCTAACCATTGTTTTAAACCATTTCAAGGACTTCCGGAAGCAGGAGATCTGGGACTATCAGTCCACAAAGGAAAACTTTTTGTCTTTTGCAGGAATGAATGGCCAACATTTGATGTAGGGTGCCCTGAGGAAGGGTCTTTTGACCCCCCCACCATAGATCAGGTTAAAAGTAAGGTATATGGGAGTCCAGGCCATCCAGACCAGGTCCCCTACATTATGACCTGTCAAGTTCTAGTTGAGCGGCGCCCCAAATGGCTGGCACCTTTCCTGCCCCCAGCTCGAGCAGTCATCGTGACGGTGACGGAGAAGAAGCTGGCGGCGAAAAAGGGCCCAGAACTATCCGCTCCCACCGTGACTCCACCTATCCTATCCTGCCTCCCTCGGCTGGGAGCTTGGAGGAGGAAATTCTGACACTGCCACCACCATATCTACCACAGGGAGCGGGGGAGGGTAAGGTGGGAAGGGGAGCGGCGGGAACAGCAGGAGCGGCAGGAGGGAGGGAAGACGCTCCGGGTAACATGGCGGGTGACGCAACTAGCCTGCCCCATACCCGAGCTCGTGGGCGGAGGGAGGCTACGCTGCTGGAATCGGATTCAGTGGCCCTTCCCCTACGAGCTACAGGGCCACCCGATGTAGATGGGAGGCAACACCTAGTCTGCTGGCCTTTCACTACTAGTGATCTTTATAACCGGAAGCTACAAAACCCCAAATTCCCTGAGAAACCTAGTAAACTGATAGATTTGTTAGATTCTGTCTTGTTTACCCATCAGCCCACCTGGGACGATTGTCACCAGTTGTTACAAGTCCTCTTTACTACAGAAAAACAGGAGAGGATCATGGCAGAGGCCTGGAAATGGGTTTGGGGCCCGGATGGGAGACCCACAGCCAACCTGGACCTCATCAACTTAGGCTTTCCTGACAAGGCCGGAGTGGGACTTCAACACCGAGGAAGGTAGGGAGAGGCTAAAGGTCTACCGCCGGACTCCAATGGGGGGGCTCCGAGCGGCTGCTAGGCGGCCCACAAATTTGTCTAAGGTGAGTCAGGTAAAGCAGGGACCGGAAGAGTCTCCGGGGGCCTTCCTGGAGAGATTAATGGAGGCATATTGGACCTACACTCCCCTGGACCCAGAGGCTCCGGAGAATCGGTCGGCTGTAAGTCTGGCCTTCATCAATCAGTCGGCCCCTGATATACGCTGGAAGCTGCAGTGGCTGGAAGGTTTCGAAGGTAAGAGGATGGCTGAGCTCTTGGCTATGGCTGAAAAGGTTTACAACAACCGGGAAACCCCGGAAGAAAGACAAACTCCGGGTTTATCGAAGATCTTGCTGGCAGCATCAGCTGACCCTGAAACTAAAAGGCGGGAACTCAGGGACATGGCTAAGGGGGAAAAAGGACGGCTCTTCAGGCTTCAGAAAGACCAGTGCGCCTACTATAAGGAAAAGGGCCTCTGGAAGAACGAGTGCCCTAAGCGCCGGGGTGACGGAACAAAAATTTTAGAATTAGGCGAATTGGATGACTGAAGGGGACGGGGTTTGGAGCCTCTCCCCGAGCCTTGGGTAACCCTAAAAGTGGAGGGGAAACCAATACACTTTATGGTCGATACTGGGGCTCAGCACTCAATTTTGAAACAACCTCTAGGCAGAATCTCTCAAACAATCGTGGGTGCAGGGAGCCACGGGGAAGAACCGATATTCGTGGACCCGAAGAACGGTGGACCTGGGGAAGGGCCGGGTAACCCATGCCCTCATGGTCATCCCTGAGTGCCCCTACCCCTCACTGGGGAGGGATTTGCTCAGGAAAGTGGGCACACACAGGAAAGTGAAATCCCACATTCACTTCAACTTCTCTGGAGTCTTGGTGACGGATGACTCCGGTGAGGCCATAAATGTCTTAACCTTGGACTTGGAAGAGGAGTACAGGTTATTTAAAGAACCCCAAATGTCGATAGGGGGCACTGGTGAGCTGTTGTCCCACTGGATGGGGGAGATCCCGGAAGCTTGGGTGGAAACGGGAGGACCCAGGTGGGCTAAGCACCGGCCTCCTATAATTGTCCAGCTCAAGACGAATGCCACTCCCGCTCGGGTACGACAATACCCGATGTCTGAAAAAGCCAAACAAGGGATTGCGCCCCATGTTAGGTGCCTTAGAAACCTGGGCATTCTGATCCCCTGCCAATCCACGTGGAATACTCCCTGTTGCCAGTTAAAAAGGCGAACTCCTCAGGTTACCGCCCAGGACAAGACTTAAGGGAGGTAAACAAGAGGGTGGAAGATATACACCCTACCGTGCCAAATCTATACACTCTCTTGAGCTCTTTGCCTCTGGAAAGAGCAGTTTATGCTGTATTGGACTTAAATGATGCTTTCTTCAGTCTACCTCTTGCCCCTGCCAGTCAACCCATATTTGCCTTCGAGTGGACAGACCTGGAAAACGGATTCAATGGACAGCTAACCTGGACATGGCTTCCCCAGGGTTTTAAAAACTCCCCCACCATCTGTGATGAGGCACGCCACGAGGACCTGGGTGAGTACAGGCGAGCCCGTCCTAACGTCAGTCTGTTACAGTACATGGATGACCTCCCAGTTGCTATAGAAGCCGCTGGAGCTTGCGAAGCTGCAACCGGAGAATTACTCAAGACCTTGGGGACCCTGGGGTATCGTGTGTCCGCTAAGAAGGCCCAGCTCTGTCAGGAAGAGGCGACGTATCTGGGGTACATACTCAAAGGGGGAAGGAGATGGCTGTCTCAGGCAAGAAGAGAAACTATCTTACACATTCCCCAACCTGCCGCTCACCGAGAGGTAAGAGAATTCCTGGGGTCCGCAGGATTTTGTAGGCTATGGATCCCAGGATTTGCTGAAATGGCAAAACCACTTTATGAAGCTATGAGGGGAAGGAATGCCCTGTTGGACTGGACTGAGCCTATGGACAGGGCATTCCACCGGGTCCAAAGAGCCCTCCTGGAGGCCCCGGTCCCACCCTTGCCAGACATCACCAAACCAGTCCACCTGTTTGTGGATGAAAAGCAAGGGGTGGCTAAAGGAGTCCTTACCCAAACACTGGGGCCATGGCGGCAGCCAGTGGCATACCTGTCCAAAAGACTTGACCCAGTTGCAAGTGGGTGGCCGCCATGCCTCCACATAATTGCAGCCACGGTGTTGCTAGTAAAGGATGCCGACAAATGGACTCTGGGACAGCCGCTCCAAGTGACCACCCCCCACGCCAGAGAAGGAGTCTTAAAATGCCCTCCTGATAAATGGCTGACCAATGCCAGGTTGACGCATTATCAAGATTTGCTGCTAAACCCCCAGCGGGTCCAGTTCACAGCCAGCAGTGCCTTAAACCCGGCTACTCTATTGCCTAATCCGGACCTGGAGGCTCCCAGACATGAGTGTTCTGAGATTCTGAGCCACCCACAGGGAACTAGACCAGACCTGAGAGACGAACTCTTGCCAGATGCAGAGGCCACTTGGTATAGAGACGGCAGCAGCTTCATTAAGGACGGCACCAGGTATGCAGGGGCGGCAGTCACAACACACAAGACAACCATCTGGGCAGAAGGTCTGCCACCAGGTACATCTGCCCAAAAGGCGGAACTGGTAGCCCTCACCAAAGCCCTACAGTTAGGGAAAGATAAAAGACAACATCTACACCGACAGCCAGTATGCCTTTGCTACAGCCCACGTGCATGGTGCCATCTACCAGGAAAAGGGCCTTCTTACAGCGGAGGGAAAGACAAAAGAAAACAAACAGGAAATTTTAGACTTACTCAAAGCCATATGGCTGCCTAAAAGGTTGGCTATAATCCACTGTCCAGGACATCAAAAAGGGGAGGGCCCCGTACCTAGGGGCAACGACCGAGCAGACGCGGCAGCAAAGGAAGCGGCCCTTCAACCGCCGGCCATTCTATTGGCTGCCAGCCCAAAGATGGTAACTCCACTGTTGGGAGAAGTGCCCCAGTATTCGGCTGAAGATCTAAGACAGATTAAGGCCGCCGGCCCCTACTGTGCTTTACAAGATGGATATTGGTACCGAGGCCCCAAAGGAGAGCATGTCCTACCCTCTGACCTAGCCACACAGCTCCTTCATCAGCTCCACCAAAGCACACACCTTGGAGAACGAAAGATTAAAGAAGTATTTAAAAATTCTCACCTCAGAATCCTCAACCTCAGCCCAACAGTAAAGGCAGTGGTATCCAAGTGCCTGACGTGTCAACTGGCCAACACCAAGAGTGGGGACCTTGAGACAGGAACCAGAGAGAGGGGTACCTGGCCAGGCGTCTACTGGGAGGTAGACTTTACTGAGGTTAAACCAGGCATGTATGGGTATAAGTACCTGCTTGTGCTGGTAGATACTTTTTCAGGATGGACTGAAGCATTCCCCACTAGGCGGGAGACAGCAGCAGTGGTGGCCAAGAAGTTCCTGGAAGACCTCATCCCCCGGTACGGTCTCCCAAGGTCAATAGGTTCGGATAACGGACCTGCCTTCATCTCTCAGGTAACCCAGAAACTAGTAAAGATGTTGGGGACAGATTGGAAATTACATTGCATATATCGTCCCTAAGTTCAGGGCAAGGAGAAAGAATGAATCGGACTCTTAAGGAGACCTTAACTAAATTAACCCATGAGACTGGCGGTGACTGGGTGTCTCTCCTCCCCTTTGCTCTTTTTAGAGTACGAAATTCTCCTCACAAATTAGGACTGACTCCTTATGAAATTGTGTGCTCGGCCTCCACCTCTGTTGCCTAACCTGAAGGCCTGGTTACTAGCTGAGCTCGATGATCAAAAATTTCTTTCCTCCCTACAAGCCCTATTCCAGGTACAAAAAGTGCTCTGGCAGGATCTATGGAACCTGTATGGGAAGGCACCCCCTAAACCACACAAGCTCCAACCTGGGGACCTGGTGCTCATCAAAAGACACCGGAAGGAGTCTCTGGAGCCAAACTGGAAAGGACCTTACACAGTCGTCCTAGTGACTCCCACAGCGGTTAAGGCAAACGGCATCCCCACGTGGATACATCACTCCCACGTAAAACTGATGCTTATCTGCCTACGGGGACCGCACGAGATAAAGGCCCAGAAGCTCCTACCAGCAAGACCTGGAAAGTGACCATCCATCCTCGAGACCCACTCAAGAATCAACAGACACTCTGAGCCTATAAAAACATGAAAGGTCAAGCTATAACGCTTATGATCTTTCTAGTCTCATTTCCAGGAACCTTAAATATCTTACAGGAGAATGACAATCCCCACCAGCCTTGGAATTTGACCTGGATCCTGAGTGACACCTCCACTGGGGATATCCTCTGCCAACGGAGCAAAGTCACTCCCCTTGGAACCTGGTTCCCCGAGTTGACTTTTGACTTGCGGGCTTTACTGGTAGGACAGTCTAGTTGGGGACTTACACACCACTACTTCTATGTCTGCCCTGGGCATAAACAAAATGAAAAGAACTGAAGGACTAAATGCGGTGGGGCCTCAGACGACTTCTGTAGTTCATGGGATTGTGTGAGTACTGGAGACATCTATTGGATGGCTCCCTATAAAAATGACCTTATCCAGGTGAGCCGCAATGACACCAAACCAATCCAGAGAGAGGGCTGCACTTACCAGACCTGTCCCAGGCATGGCGGTTGTAACCCCCTGAAAGTTTCTTTCACTCCGGCTGGCAAGGCAGTAAAAGATTGGGAATGAGGAAAGATATGGGGACCTCTGGAGGGGCAGGGGGACTTCACCCTGCCACGAATTAGGGGACTACATTAATATTGACTTTAACTGGTCCCCTTATTATACTACTTATGATACTCACCCTTGGACTTTGTATACCCAGCAGGCTAACTAACTTTACCAAAGAGCGAGTTACTGCAGTACAAGTTATGGTCCTTCGAGCCAGATGCCAGCCTGTCGATTATCAAGATACAAGGGACCCACGATTGGGCCCCAATAGGTACTAGTGAAGGGGGGAATGAGAGGTCCCAGACCTAAGGGGCAAGGGGTGGCCCTAAAACACTTCCTGCTCCAAAAGACTAGGAAGTGGAAGATGGACCAATCAATCAGGTTCCACCCCTCACCAGACCAGCCTAGACCAATTAATCAGGCTCCACCCCTCACCAGACCAGCCTGGACCAATCCATAGAGCACCCGTACTCCTCAAATAGAGACACCTGTTTCCTGCCTTGGAAACTAGAGACACCTGTTTCCCTCCTTGGAATTTGTGCCTAAATGTGCTTAAAAGGAGCCTGCATCCTCCTCTCAGGATCGCCATTTTACGGAGTGGCTGACCCCAGCATGCTGGAATCTCAATAAATGCTCTTGCCTTTGCATACGTGTCTCGTGGTCTTTGGGGGACAATCCGAGGACCCCAACGATAATAATTAGGAAGGCCATTGAATTTGTGTATTTGTATGTAATTTAAATATAGACACAATCGGCCTGTCACATTTATGATTGACATTTATGTCGTGTTTCCATTGAACGTAATAATCATATCACCACAAATATACATGCTCGCTCCATTTACAGTCCACTCTGCCTGCTGATAACTCTTAGTGGTGTGGCTTACTGGACAGACGGCAAGTAAAGAAAACACAAATCCACCGTTTGAGGTCCTTTCCTGGGAGAGTGCAAGGAAGGGAGGGAAAACTTCTCTACACTGGAGGTCTTCCAGCTAGACGAAGAATTAAATGGACATGAGACAGCTTAAGAAGAGGAAAAAACTCCAAGTTGTATGACACGTGCACAGAGAGGCTCAATCATGAAATCCAGCCCCCAAGAAATGACCAAGGCAGACAGTGTTTCTACTCTTTAGAGAAAGAGAGTGCATCTGTGATGAATTTGCAGGACAAAAAACACTTGGCTTTGGAGCTTCAAGTAGTAAGGAGTTCTGAACTTGTGTCTGGACTCAGGTAGTAGAGTCAGAAGTAAGAAGGGGGCGTTTATACAGCCTTGCTGCTCCCGAGTCCCCATCTCTGGTGATAAGGGATGTGTGCGACCTCCTGGTCCAGGGAGGGGACTTTCAGGTGGGAGACTGACGTCTGCTTTCAGGGGACAGAGATGGTCAGAGTGTGCTTCTTGCAAAGGTCGTCTCTCCAGTAACTTTTTATTTATTTATTTTTGAGAGGGAGAGAGAGTACTCACGGGAATGGGGGAGGGACGGAGGTGGGAGGAGGACAGAAGATCCCAAGCAGGCTCCACACTGTCAGCAGAGAGCCCACCATGGGGCTCCAGCTCACAAATCCTGCGATCATGACCTGCGCCGAAGTCAGACACGTAACTGACTGAGCCACCCAGGGGCCCCTTCAGTTATTTTACTGAAAATAGACAAGAAGCCAAAGTGGCCCATAAGGGGGCAGCCTGCCCTCTCCTCCACATCACTGTTCTGTGAAGGGTCTCAGTTTTATTATGGATCTCTTTCCAAGTAAGCCCTGGAACAGAAGCCGATAACAAGGCCAGTAATTACCTGCTTTAGTGAAGCATGTTCCCAGTTCGGGCTTCACTGCTACTCCTGTTTCTGCTACCCTGTAGTTTACAATACGCGGTAAATACCTCTGCGTTAATTTAGGTTCATCTCACCCATTTATATCTTGCTTCTATCTTTTAATTTTATTTCTTATTTCCATACAGTTATCAGTTTCTCTCAGTTTCTCACTTTTAATCTACTATGTCTGTCATCTTTAAACCCATACAGGTTGTTGATAAGTCTGTATTCTGGTAGGATAAAGGTATCGAATTCCTGTGCTTCCTTCCAGAGCGATAGGGTTCTATTAATCACCTTTTGAGTGAGGTTTTACAAGTAGATAGTGTAGAGGCCACTTTTAGGCAACAGGCTTGAGCAATAGAACCTTGAGCAAGGCAAAAGGGCCCACCTGTTACCCCCAGTCCTGAATGAGCTGAATGCAGACAGGCTCATAAAACGACCCACATTGACATGGCCATAGGCCACAAGTAACCAAGGGGCTACTTACACCCAGGCACAGTTACCAAAAAAGGGAAGGTCCCTCGCATCCCCAAGCGCCCGGACTCCGCCCTATGACCTTGGCCCCTCACCACCACCTCCCAGCAGACAAGCCTCTGCTCTGTGGTCCCGCCCACCGCTCCCGCCCCGCAGTGGACTCAGTCAGCTTCTGTCGCCTGTGTTCTGCCTCAGGTGAACCCTTTCACCGCCCAGCCCGCCGGCCCCCCATCCAATCCGGTCACCCCACAGATGAGAGCAAATAGAATTGCTTTACCGCCTCGGTCATTACTGCTCCACGTTACGCAACCCTACGGGAAGCGTGTGCGCGTTCTACTAGGACACCGAGCCGCGTCATACATGTTAACACCCCCTAACGATCCCGGGCAGGCAGCTCCATAAAGACAGATACAGGGAGTTCAGCATTTGTTGTTCCAAATAAATCCAGAATGGATTCTAGTTATTTATGATATATATTTTAAGTAACGTATTAAATACATTCAATAATATATTAAATACATTGAATAGTATATTATATTAAATAATAATATAGTATATAAGATAATATATTAACTAATCAAACTCATTATTTAGTCATACATTAATAATAATAATAATTTAATACTATATATTTATATTAGCATTGCATATATTTATCATTTATTTATATTAATATATATTTAATATACAGTATATACTTTAAAATAGTCACAAACTGTTAGTAAAATATTTGTAGAATTTTATTATAAATCACTTTAAAACTTACCATTTTATCAAGTATTAAATCAATTACTGGCTCAGTTTTAAACATGTGAAATACCTCAATTTTCATCACTCGGGTTTCACTGCTATTTCCTTGTAATCTTTACAAGTTACTGACACTAGGGGCACCTGGATGGCTCAGTTGGTTGAGCGTCCAACTTTGGCTCAGGTCACGATCTCACTGTTTGTGAGTTCGAGTCCCCCGTCGGGCTCTGTGCTGACAGCTCAGAGCCTGGAGCCTGCTTCAGATTCTGTGTCTCCATCTCTCTCTCTGCCCCTCCCCTGCTCATACTCTGTCTCTATTTCAAAAATAAATAAAACGTTAAAAAAAAAAGTTACTGACACTGAGTTGGGATTGTATCAAAATTCATCTCTGGCAGTCCAGGATATTATTTATTCGGACTTCAGAATATGAATGCATTTTCAGTGGGGAATGTCTTCTCATACTTCAATCTATTCTTTTACTATTTCACTTCTGTTTTCCCTTTTAATCATAGTTCTCATCTGTTGGGAGCCATCTTGGGCTCACAGGTTGAGACGCCTCCCTGTGTGGAAAGGAAGATGATTTCAACGCTCCTGTCGATCAAATGGCGCCCAGTCTTACCTCCTTCTAACTTTCCAGGCTTGGATTTCTTGGGCTGCCATCGTTGACCTCAAGGGAGGTAATGCTCTCAAATACAAAAGGGCACTTGGAATGTGAGGCGCTGATGGGGAACACCCGAAGGAGACCATGTGAATGTCCGCACTGGGAAGCAAAGGACCAGCACTGGGAATTCCGCCCTATCCAGATGGGTTGCACCTCCCCTGTTGTAGTTGGAAGAATAGGCCTCAAGGAAACACCCTGTTTTCTCCTGTTTGCAGATAATTAACATAAAGCCTCAAAGAAACACCCTGTTCTCTCCCCTTGCCCTAAATTTATATGTTAATTAATCTGAAACCAACAAAAGATCGAGGAAGTTGCCGCCATGCTGGTAAAAACGCATATTGTTAGAGACATCCAACTTTACTTACTGATGGAATGTCACTCATTGAAGTAGCATCACTACTACCTTTAAAAATAAAGACACTGAGACCAGCAGGGTAGAGGTGCCAGAATTGCCAGAGACATCTGCTTGGTGATCAGACTCCATCTTGTGGCTTTCTCATTCCTTTCGCCGGCCGTTCATCCTTCAGGGACCCCTGGACTCGCTGGAGTTGGACTCAGCACTCATCCATGGAGATAATAAGAACTCAGTGAAACATCTTTATTAGTCCAGCAGTCTCTAAAGTGTAGTCCCCTGATTGTCATTACCTAGGCATTCATTACACATGCAAATTTCCAGGCCCCGCACTCCCCCAGCCCTTAGAAGATCTGGAGGTAGGGTGTCCCCACCATGTGGACCTGCAGGCCCTCCAGGCGGTTCTGAGGCTTGTGGAAGCTTTAAGATCCATCCTGCTGTGTTGGGATTACACCGAGGCAGAAATGGATGCTGTTATTGGGAGCTCTTAAGAAGAAACGTGCTAACTGTATTTCTTAGATGCCTTTTGTCTTTGTATGGTATATTTAGTAGAAGAAAAAAATTGGAAAAGAAGGAGAGTGAAGAAGCAGTTAGAATGATATGATAGTTGATACATCATATGATGTACAGTATGATAATTATGAGTCATAATACCGACCAACTCAGTGTCTAAGTATTTCTCTGCACTGTGATGACCCCGAGGGCCGAATGGAATTGGCACAGTTTACAGCTCCCTCAGGGGAACTCACAGGGAATTAACAAGCTTTGCTTCTTGCATGAGAAAGTGCATCAAACAAGGAATGAATGTGATTCTATGCTGTGCTGTTTTCATTTCCATGATTTAGACTCTAAGTGCCTCAGGGTATAAAAGAAAACAGATCATACAGACAGTAGGGTGATCATGAAACCTTTTTATCAAAAGACATTAGATTCAGGTGTAAAGCGTACCTACGTTGACATAAAACAGGACACTTCAGAAGTGGGAAGTGTGGAAGCAGGAGAATGGACATTGTAGAAAACTGTGGAAGGAATATTTTTGTGCATTTTAGGATTATGTTGATGTGGGAATAGTGTGAATAATTTAAGCCATTAATCTTAATAATAAGAAGAATAATAAATAATTTGAACCTTAACCTATAGTTAAGGGGAAAGGGCTATGAATGGTTTTATGGACTTTGGTGAAAGTGCCTACAGAAGCATGGTTTGAGCATGCGTGAATGTATTTGGGTTGAGTGTATTTGGGCTGAGTGTGTGGGGGCTGAGTGTGTGTGAAGGTATTTGCATGTGTATAACTGTTTTGTTTACTAAGCACTAGGGGTAATCTCACAGAAGTCTAATTCTTCCCCAAGTATCCCAACCAGGCCTATCAAGCTTAAGATGTTAAATATTTTAAGGTTTCATGATTTTAGGGGATCATAACAGACCAGTTCTTGGGACTTGTACAGTGACGATATTTAGACAGTAGAAAATATATGCAGTTCTCTATGACCTTTTTTCGATGGAGATCACCATAACAGTTCTAAGAGTAGTGAGAATAAAGCAATTTAGAGACAATGAAAGTATTAAAACACATAGACCTCAAGGCTTTAAGAACACCTACCATTTGAGGGGCACCTGGTGACTCAGTCAGTTAAGCAACTGACTCTTGATGTCAGCTCACGTCTTATCTCAGGTCTGAGTTAAAGTCCCACATTGAAAGAAATCTAAGAAGGCCTATCATTTGGGCACTCCTACTTTGTCATTAAGAAGAGCCTCACAACCAACCTCCTAAGGCCTCCCTTCACCTCTTTGTTTCTAAGTGTGTAGATAAGCGGGTTGAGCATGGGCGCGATGATCCCATAGAAGAGGGACACCATCTTGCCCCGGTCCTTGGAGGCAGGGGATGGTGGTTGCAGGTACATGTAGATAGCGGTGCCGTAAAACAGCGACACCACAATGAGATGGGAGCCACATGTGCCAAATGCCTTTCGCCGGCCTTCTGCCGACTGGATTCTCAGCACTGCTCGGGCAATGAAAGCATACGATACAAGGATGAGCGTCAGGGGTGGTAAAAGGAATAGCACACTGATAAAGAATAGTTCAGCCTCGTTTGCTGTTGTGTCCGCACAGGACAACTGCAGCAGAGCAGGGACTTCACAGAAGAAGTGATCCACTTCTTTATGGCCACAGAGCGGCAGCTGGAGGGTCAAGGCGGACTGCAACGCTGAGTTGCCAAAGCCGCTAATCCAGGACGCGGCCGCCAGTTGGAGGCAGAGCCTCTGGTGCATGATGACTGAGTAATGGAGAGGCCGACAAATGGCCACAAACCTGTCAAAGGACATGACGGCCAGGAGAAGACACTCAGTGCAACCCAAGGCCAGGAAAATGAAAAGCTGGGCCACACAGCCGCCATAACTAATGACCTTCCTGGCGCTGCGTATGTTGACCAGCATCTGGGGGACTGTGCTTGTGGTGTAGCAGAGGTCCAGGAGTGACAGGTTGGTAAGAAAAAAGTACATGGGGGTGTGGAGTTTGGGGTCCAGACGAGACACCAGAATTATGGCCAGGTTGCCCAAGATAGTCAAGATGTAGGAAACCAGGAACACCACAAAGAGTGGCAGCTCCAGCCACGGTCGGTCTGAGAAACCTAAGAGCATGAACTCCCGGGGCGCGCTCGCGTTGGCCAGGCTCATGGTCGGTGGTTCAGCTCTTGGGTCCCTGAAATATAGAAAGTCGTTAGGCTAATAATGACGGATTTCTGTGTGTCGATTGCTCATAATTACTTTGTTAATGATTTGTTTAAGTGACAGACTGATAGTATCAATAATGTGAACAATGTATTGATAAAAATGTCAATGTTTATGTTTCCAAGTATTTCTAAGGTGATTCTATATGTGTAACAGCCTGTTAGCAGAATGAATTTCAAGATTTTTTAGAGCATATCATCAGGTTCCACGTTCATTAAACTTATCCATTGACCCTTTGTTATTTTGCAATTTCATTATCCTTGAGTTCTTTCTGGGTAGGTGCCTACTATTAGGTACAAGTTGGCATAGTCCCTGCCATTAAAATTTATTCTACTTTCTCCTTAATACCAGTGCGATCTTTGTTTATACACAGTAGTCAGAATTGTTTAAATCTCAGCCCTCCTACCCTGAACAAAAAGGTAGACTGTATCTAACAAGGCATCAGACTCAATTGAAGGAACTATATCCTTTTACTTTTCGAAGGTCAGCATTCACATAGGATTTCTGAATAATAAGGAACTCGCAGTCCAGCAGGTCAGGTGGGATCACACTTTGGCCAGTTAGTCAAGACCTTGGGAATGTTTCTTACCCTCTGATTTTCAGCGTCTTCGTTCCTGGAGTGGAGTGCTTTTCTAGGTTGCCTTGACGTGAAACAGGTGCACAGCACTGTCTGAACACCGGCCCCAGACAGAGTGCTGCGGGTGAAAGGAGCGGTCCTGATTCGTGGTCTCCGAGGTGCTCCAGGAGGAACTATGTATGATTTGCAGAACTCCAATTTCCTCGGGTCGCCAGTGGGAAATGGCTCTGTCCATTGAGAACTCAGCTTCCCGTTTCCTCCTTGACTCCCAAACCATCAACCTGAAAAACAGGAGTCATTGTAACCATCTGCCGGGAAGTACATGTGTGATTTTTAGTGTCCCTTGTCTGGCGGGGTGCCGGTCCACCCAGACACAGCCACCGCATCCGGAGAGGGTGATGGTGATGCAGGAAGCGGGAGGTGCTTTGGGCAGAAATTACTTAGAGCCCTGCGTGTCCTACAGGTGTGACTCTGCCCGTTCTACCTGGGCAACTCTTAACAGGACAGTTGAAATTAGTTCGCTATTTTATCAATATCGGAATGTCAATTTTTCATTATTATTCTTGTTTGTCAAATGTTAGCAATGTGTATTTTAACTCTGCCTCATGCATTTTACAGACTATTCATCCCCCCAAATATCCCCTCTCCTGCTTTCATCTGAGAGTCTTATCATCCTTCTTATCTGCATCTGTTCTAGATAATTAAGTATTTTTAAAGGATAGTAAAGGATCAAGGACTTTAAACAGATATGGGCCTAGTAGCTAGTGTGGAAAGTTTAGAAAGCAGCAGGGGGAGGGGGAGAGTCTTCCGAGCTTGGACCAACCCCTCCATCCTCCCAGCAGAGCCGCCCAGATCACATGCTACTCCACCACAAAGTGCTCCGGTTGGTCGCTCCTTCTCCCTCTTGGTCACTGTGTAACACACTTACAGCCGTATTTAGAATTTTCAAAAAACTGTGTGTTAGTTTCTTTGTGTTTTCTGTAAGTGTACCCAGTGCAGGGACCCAACCCAGAGCTTGAACTCTTGACCCTGAAATCAAGACATGGGCTCAGATCAAGAGATAGATGCTTGACCTGCTGAGCCCCCCAGGAACCCCTCAAACACTCTTTTAGATGGAGGTGGTTTTGGCTGTCATAATCAAAGCCCATTTTGTTGCAACGAATGGCATTTTAGAATTAGGAAAAGCTAATAAACATGATGTGATTTTCAGTTTTCTTGCCTGAGGCTTTTAACTCACAAAAGACATCAACTTTGCTTTTTCTCTTCTGTTCTCTTTGTTACTGTTGCAAGGAAACATTCTCCTTTGTTTCTAAAGGAGTGGAAAACAATGGTCTACTGCAGTTTAACTAAAAGATTCCTTTCAGTGGCGCCTGCCTGGCTCAGTTGCTTAGGCCTCCTGCTTTGGCTCAGGTCCTGATCTCACATATTGTGAGGTTCCAGCCAGGAGTCAGGCTCTGTGCTGACAGCCCAGAGCCTGGGGCTTGTTTCAGATTCTGTGTCTCCCTCTTTCTCTGCCCCTCCGCCCCACAGAAATGAATACCTGTTACTTTTTTTTAAAGGTTTTTCCTTAAAAACACTTGTGAATGACATTGTAGAGAGACAAAGAAGATGGTTTTTTTCCAGCAATTTTCTCCTGGGTTATTTTATAAAGTGAGGGCCTTGTGAGGAAAATAAAAGAACTCAGTTTTCTTTGCTTTTTACATATTTCCCAGTGCATAGAGTCTCAGAGAGCTGGACACACACTCTGCTCACGAGGTATCCTTCAGTGGAACGTATTTAACCATGAGTGTGATTTGTAAAGGCCCGCCTTCCTTGCTGCAGTACCATGTCAACATCCCATTAACCAGTCTATTACTTGGTTACGCTATCCAGTAAGAAAGACACAGGTCAATCCTTATGGGAGCAAAAGGTGGATTGCTTTAGGGAGGAAGTATGTAAAAATATATAGCTAGTATATTTCATGTTGGATCGCGAAATTATTCTGCAGACCATGAGACTGTGATCTGAGGGGTCGGTGTGTGTGTAGGTGCGTGTGTGTGACAGCTGAGCCGGTGAGTGAGCCCTGGGTTACAAGTGTTTCCACATCGACAGAAGCTGTAGAGACTAAACTATACAATAAATTCCAAACTGAACCTCATGAGCTGAATTAACATTTTCTAACGGGGGATAACTCAGCCACAGGAAATCAGTGTGGGGAGAGTGTCAACAACAAAGAAGAAAATTGTGCTCAAAATAGCACAACTTGCAGCAAGTATATAATTTTGGAAGTCCTTGGGTAATTACATGACGACAACTGAGCTGTGCATGATCTCGTCCATCTTTCAGAAATGGGAGGATGCAGAACGGAAATGCCATTCCTCTGGGGGCTTTGAGTGTTCACTTGATAAGCATCCCCTTCGTAAAGCTAAACATATTTTAATTCACAGGATTTTTACTTAATGCCATGTTTTTATTGCTTGTTTTTTTAAATATTAAGATGAGGTAGTAGGGCATATTTTCTAAATTTGAGAATCTCTTCCTTTTCAAACAGTGTCTTACCTTCTTTGCTCCCCAGGAATTTCCTAACGTAGGTCACACCTTAGGAGACCTGGTAGCTATGTCTCAAGGCTACTGTGTACTTGACTTTAATAGAGTTTTATCGTCTCACAGTTCATTATTTTCCTGCCCACACATCCCCCACCTCAGCCCCACAGACCCTCCTCCTCCACGTACGCTGCTCTCCATGGTGCTGATGCACCCCCAGGCCTCCTGAAACTTCCCTGAGCTCAAACACATCTCAGTCTGAGTCCCGCTGACTATTCCTCCCAGAGGCCATAAGTAAGTCCGGTTCTGCTTCATGTTCTCAGTGTTAGGACTGCGGTATTTGTCCGCAAGTAAAACAGACAGATGAAACCCAGGAAGTTCTTATCTGCATCTCTGCAATTAGCTCCCCTACACTCCTGATCCTTAACACACAGGCAGGTCTCTTGCCATTGTGGCCAGTACCTTAAGGCCACCAAGCAGACTCCTCTGCTCTGGACTGAAGCTGCATAGGCAGCATCTCAAGGTCATGTTATCCTCATTTTGAGTAGCAAGTGTTCGACGGGGGCAGCAAAACAAGGCATTTTGACTATGTGAGCGAGCAAGGGATACAGGAAGGGAGCATGTCTGGGCTGAAGCAGAAGTTAAGGGAAGAGTTTCAGAAGCTGCCGAGGGGATGTTGGCAAACTTCATCTGTGAGCCTCTTAGAATGCCTCACCCCAGAGCGCAGAGCACTCGCCCAGATGAATACATACCATCATCTCCTTTTAAACCTGTGCCTTGGTTGACCTTACATCGGTCATCTCTGTGTGGAATTCTCTCATCCCGTATCTGAGCTTGAAAATTCAAAAAGATCAGATGTTACAGACTCTCGGAAGCATCTATATAAGCCGCAGTGTGGGCAGAGGATCAAGACAAGAGGGGTAACAAGAGTATTAGTTCCAAATCTGCCAGTAAGTTGTCATATAGTTGGGGAAGGGAGTTAATTGCTTCACATGTCAGTTTTATCCTGTGTAACATTGTGGGGTTGGTATTTCCTTTCACCATAAAAACTGTTTAATTTTAAGGTTTCTCAAATGATCCCATATGCTCAAGGGATAGGTTTCCAAATATCACATAGATGCCATCTTTTGCTGGAGTATAAGGACGAAAACCAGGATAACTGTTCATGCAGCTAATGCATTATAGTTGGCGTAACATAATTTATCAAGAAGTTTGCTAAAATTTTCTCCTGTTCACAGAAGATTAATTTTGCAGGCAGAATCTGAACTTAAATGCTCAGAGAAAGTCTTTGCCCAAGGTGCTAGAGCTAGGAAGTAGCAAACTGAAGATTAGAACACAAGGTTGACATCCTCTAAAGTTCTTATTTCCAATAGAGAGTACAAACATATTCAAAATAACCTCATATATAAAGGGTCATAAAGGCTGAAGCAGAATGAATTGTATTTTTCCTAGAAGATTGTTTGGTCTTTGCTGAGGTGGGAAATATCAACAGTCCATGGAATGAGTGCTTAAAACCCTCAAATTTCACCAAGTATAAGGAATACGACACTCAGTATATAAGTATAGCAGAGTATTACAGTATACCTAGTATGTAAGTATATTATAAAGTAATACTAAGTGTGCTTAATAATTTTTTGACCTGGATTCTACTTACCTCCATTTTAAGCCTTGGAGATAGATCAATTCATTTTTCTGTCCAAGGAGGCTTGAATTCAAATCGAACAAAATTCACAGGTACAGTGACATCTTCATATGTTGTTTAGTTGTGTTGCTGAGTCGATGAAATTCATTCTACTTCTTCAAGTTACACTCGATAGGTCATGAGGTTTCCATTCAGAATTAACTGGAAGATCAGCACGAAGGGTCACAGATGAGCAGAATGCAGTGTTCTGGCATCACACCATTTGGAACTGGGCATCGACTGCTATTTTCAGAGGGTTGTTTTCCTAACTGATTAGGAAACAGGTACGAGTATGCTGTACTTCCTCTGCGAGTATTGGTGTTTGTTGTGGTCTTTGGCAGAAATCTCCAACACTGAAGGGCAAACTCTCCCCATAGTTTGTAGTAATTAACCACATACCCAATGGGAAGAGAGAGAGAGGAGATCTCCCTGCTCTTGATTTGCTCAGCAAACCTCCTCTAGGGACAAATCCTCAACTCTTTCTAAGACAGAAGTAATGACGATGGGGACTAAAGTACCTTATCAAAGTTTGATGGTGGTTGTTGAATTGGGATTTCTTTTCTTTTGTCAACTATTCAGGAGTTCTCTAAAGGCATGTCATTACTTCTGTCAGGAAGGAATTCTTTATCCCATGTGTAAATTCTCTAAATAGACCTCTATTTATCTTAAGAGCACTGTTTTATTAACTTGTTTTGTCATACACTTTACATAAAGTATTTTAAAAATTAACAGAGTCAATATATCCCTTATGTTTCATGGATTTGAAATTTTCTAGGCTTAATTACTAAGCTCTTCTTCGACTCAAGATTGCATAGATGATCTTGTAAAATTTAATTTTTTATATTGTAATATTTAATCATGCCAGAATATATATTTATACTTTATGTACGATAAGATGTAGGCTGATTTCAATTTCCTTTCCAGATGAATAGATTTGACACACATATCTTTATAATTCTGAAAAAAATAATAGGATCTATTAAGTAGGAGAAGATCACAAGCCCTTAACAAATTTGAGGACCCATTCCGTAGCTCAATAGGAAAAGGACAAATTATAGGAATTAACAATGTAGAGACTAAGCAAATCAAATGGCCAGTGTAAGAAAATATGACCAAATTCTCACATAGAGAAGCATATATTAAAACAGTGATGATAAAAGTCTTCATAGTCACCAGACTGGAAGCGAACACGGAACTGAAGTCCATTGCTGATGAGAATGAAGGAAACGGCTACTCACAGATTACTGGAGGAAATGCAAAGTGTTACAGGCTTTCTGGGGGGAAATATGGCCATGACCTCTAAATACTGCATACTCTCCACCTCGTGCTGTCCCTCCTTGGAATCTCTCTCATAGAATCTAATGGGGCACCTGGGGGCTCAGTCAGTGAAGGGTCAGCCTCTTGATTTGGGCTCAGGTCATGACCTCATGGTCTGGGAGTTCGAGTCTTGCATCGGGGCCCCACGCTGACAGCGAGGAGCCTGCTAGGATTCTCTCTGCCTCTCTCTCTGCCCCCCCTTGTGCTTTCTCTCTCTGTGTTTCAAAATAAATCAATAAACTTCTTTTAAAAAAAAAGGAATGAAATACAATAGCATATAAGAACAAATGGACAATAATGCTTGATGTTGAAATGTTTTAATGGTCAAAGATGGAGAAAAACAGAGTCCTCTAATAGGAAACCCACTAAATCATAGAGTCGCAGGATGGGAAATGTTCATCCATCTAACATAACGACGGCTCTAACAAGTGGTTTGCTGGACGAGCAAACAAAATGCAGAAAAATGCACACAACCTGGCCATAATTTTGTAAAATAATGATTTTAAACACCCTGAACTTGATTTTTTAATGTATTGTCTGTCTGAGATTTCATGAGAAAATGTTTGTTTTTCTCTGGAATAATAGCAAAGGCTACTTCTTAGGTAATTAACATGAGTAAGTGCAGACAGTCAGAGGGCAACAGGCAGAGGAAGGAAAGGAGGAAGGGCATGAAGAAAACCCGGAAAAGAAGAGGACTTAAGATTTTGTGTATATGGATACATTTTTTGAAATTAATAGCAGTGATTGCTTCCAGACAGAATAGAAAGAAGTAAGGATGGGATGGTCAGGGCAAAATTGTTCTACTGGATGAATTTTTTCTTTATAATGTTTTTAACAGGCTGTAACTTATTTATTTTCAACAGGATGTAATTTCAATGCAAAAATTATAGTTAAAAAAAAAAGTAAGTGGGGTTGCTGGTGGCTCAGTCCGTTAAGCGTCTGACCTCGGCTCAGGTCACAATCTGCAGTCTGTGAGTTCGAGCCCCGCATCTGCTTCATAGTCTGTGTTTCCCTCACTCTGACCCTCCCCCACTCACACTCTGTGTCTGTCTCTCTCTCTCAAAAATAAATACACATTAAAATTTTTTTAAAATAAAATAATAAGAAAGTAAGCAAGGACTAAAGGATATATACGTAAAAATAAGTATTTATTCTGCAGAATAGATCATGTGTATATAAACTGGAATTGTTTCAGAAGTACTAAAACATAGAAATTACCAAGATGCCCGCTTCTCTGGGTCCTGACATGGGGAAGGGGCTGTTCACTTTGTTATCCGGACAGATGCCCTGCTGTCCTTTGAAAGGATGATCT
This sequence comes from Paguma larvata, assembly GCA_030068075.1. Taxonomy (NCBI): domain Eukaryota; kingdom Metazoa; phylum Chordata; class Mammalia; order Carnivora; family Viverridae; genus Paguma; species Paguma larvata. The sequence continues at coordinate 25,571,086 of CM057829.1, forward strand.
CCTCAATAATCCTGTGATTAAGGCTGCTGCCCACTGAGAGCGATTCATTCCTCCACACATAAGCAGATACTGAGACAGGCTTGGAGAGGCTCAGACGGAATGTGTCAGTGTCAGGGACCAGGCTGGATCGCTGAGGGAGGAACCAAGAGGCACTAGGAGATCTTGGAGGGTAGGAGGTTTATTCACATCGGCGGGCTCAAGGAGACAGTCTGTGCAAAGACCTGAGACCCCAGTGAAAGCATGGGGAACAATTTATAGTCTGCTACTTCCGGTTAGTAGCAATTTGGTGCATGAGGCAAGTCGGGCACGAAGAAGAACCTGGAAGGACAGTCTTGGGGCAGGGACAGGAATTCCCTATCAGTCCTGTCGGCCATCTTATATAATTTTTCCCTATCGAGGCCAGAGTTTGTTTCTCTTTTCCTCATAAACCACATTTGTCATAACCATTTCTGTTAATGGCCAAAGGGACAAAAGCAGGCCAAGAGAAAGTGGTAGATACAGCCAAGTATTTTGGAAAATGTCCCATGTGATGGGGGGTTGGAGCGGTGGGGATGGGGAGCTGATGGCCAGGAAAGGATTCTTGAGCTGTCTCTGGTGCAAAAAGGTGAATTTATTAAAGTACGGGGACAGGACAGGACCCATGGACAGAAAGAGCTGCACTGGGGTTGTGGGGAGTGACTTGTTATATACTAAAGAGTTTGGGGAGAGATGGCCAAAAGGGAGGCCTCCAGAAGGACTTGCATATGCTAAAGAGGACACCTAGGACACCTGGGGACTGGCTCTGTCAAGCTAAGGTGGTTTGGCCTCCAGTAAGGCATGAACGCTGCGACAGTAGGCGATTCCTGGAGCAACGTCGTGCTTGGGTTTGCCTCTAGTATTTGTCACTGGGCTGCAGGTTCTTAAAAATTTAATGTTATCTGCCATTTCCTTCTCGCCTGTGTGCCCCACATTGCTATGGAGGGGAGGGTGATGTTGGGGCTCCAGGAGACTGAGTCTATAGGTTTCTGGAGATTAGGCTGTTGATAAGATTGCTTTTTTCTTGTCATTTACTGAGACATTGGTCATCTGATAGAAACTCTTGTCCTGCAGGACTGTGGTCTCTATTAGTGAACCTTTGGTTTCCTTTCCTCACCTTTGCTCCTGGGCAGCCAGGAGGGCCTGAGGAAGGTCTCATACAACCCCCTTGAGGATGGGGTGGGGGGGTATACTAGCTTGCACTTTGCCCTCAGTTCACCTCATGCTCCCTGATGAACGTGGAAGTAGTTGAGTGGACTCTTGCGTCTTCTCAGGAAAGTGCTGAGTGCAAGCTACACTGGAAAAAATGGGAAGGCTTGAGCGGGTACACATCTCCGTGGAGATGGGGATTTCATGCACTGGACGGAAGTTGGGCTACACAACTTGGAAGATGACACCAGCCCAGAAAGTCTACAGTTGACGGAATGGAAGAGGACACTTCAGAAGTGGGAAGTGTGGAAGCAGGAGAATGGACATTGTAGAAAACTGTGGAAGGAATATCATTGTACATTTTAGGATTAGATTGATGTGGGAACAGTGTGAATAATTTAAGCCATTAACCTTGAATCTACAGTTAAGAGGAGGGTGCGATGAATGCTTTTATGGACTTCGGTAAAAATACTACAGAAGCATGGGTTGAGTGTGTGTGGATATATTCATGTTGAGTGTGTGTGGATGTGATGAGGTTGAGTGTGGGTTGAGTAAGTGTTGGCTGAGTGTGTGTGAAGGTATTTGCATTTGTATAAAAATGTTTTGTTTACTAAGCGCTAGGGCTAATCTCACAGAAGTCTAATTTTTCCCCAAGAATACAAACCAGGGCTATCAAAATTAAGATGTTAAATATTTTAAGGTTTCACTATTTTAGGGGATCATAACAGACCAGTTCTTGGGACTTGTACAGTGATGATATTTAGACAGTAGAAAATACATGCAATTCTCTATCTATGACCTTTTTTTGAGGGAGATCACGATAATAGTTCTAAGAATAGTGAGAATAAAGCAATTTAGAGACAATTAAAGTATTAAAATACATAGACCTCAAGGCTTTAAGAAGACCTACCATTTGAGGGGCACCTGGTGACTCAGTCAGTTAAGCAACTGACTCTTGATGTCAGCTCACGTCTTATCTCAGGTCTGAGTTAAAGTCCCACATTGAAAGAATCCTAAGAGAGCCAATCAATTGGGCATTCCTACTTCGTCATTAAGAAGAGCCTCACAACCAACCTCCTAAGGCCTCCCTTCACCTCTTTGTTTCTAAGTGTGTAGATAAGCGGGTTGAGCATGGGCGCGATGATCCCATAGAAGAGGGACACCATCTTGCCCCGGTCCTTGGAGGCAGGGGATGGTGGTTGCAGGTACATGTAGATAGCGGTGCCATAAAACAGCGACACCACAATGAGATGGGAGCCACATGTGCCAAATGCCTTTCGCCGGCCTTTGGCCGACTGGATTCTCAGCACTGCTCGGGCAATGAAAGCATACGATACAAGGATGAGCGTCAGGGGTGGTAAAAGAAATAGCATACTGAAAAAGAATAGTTCAGCCTCATTTGCTGTTGTGTCCACACAGGACAACTTGAGCAGAGCAGGGACTTCACAGAAGAAGTGATCCACTTCTTTATGGCCACAGAGTGGCAGCTGGAGGGTCAAGGTGGACTGCAACGCTGAGTTGCCGAAGCTGCTAACCCAAGATGCGGCCGCTAGCTGGAGGCAGAGCCTCTGGTGCATGATGACTGAGTAATGGAGAGGCCGACAAATGGCCACAAACCTGTCAAAGGACATGACGGCCAGGAGAAGACACTCAGTGCAACCCAAGGCCAGGAAAATGAAAAGCTGGGCCACGCAGCCGCCATAACTAATGACCTTCCTGGCGCTGCGTATGTTGACCAGCATCTGGGGGACTGTGCTTGTGGTGTAGCAGAGGTCCAGGAGTGACAGGTTGGTAAGAAAAAAGTACATGGGGGTGTGGAGTTTGGGGTCCAGACGAGACACCAGAATTATGGCCAGGTTGCCCAAGATAGTCAAGATGTAGGAAACCAGGAACACCACGAAGAGTGGCAGCTCCAGCCGCGGTCGGTCTGAGAAACCTAAGAGCACGAACTCCCGGGGGGCGCTCGCGTTGGCCCAGCTCATGGTTGGTGGTTCAGCTCTTGGTTCCCTGAAATATAGAAAGTCATTAGGTTAATAACGACGGATTTCTTTGTGTCGATTGCTCATAATTACTTTGTAAATGATTTGTTTAAGTGACAGACTGATAGTATCAATAATGTGAAAAATGCATTGATAAAAATATCAATATTTATCTTTCCCAGTATTTAAAACTGATTCTATATTTGTAACAGCCTATTAGCAGAATGAACTTCAAGATTTTTTATAGCATATCATCAGGTTACACGTTCATGGAATTTATCCATTGAGCCTTTGTTATTTTGTAATTTCATTATACTTGAATTCTTTCTGCCTAGGTGCCTACTATTAGGTAGAAGTTGACATAGTTCCTCCCATTAAAATTTATTCTAATTTCTCCTTAATACCAATGAGATCTCTGTTTATACGCAGTAGTCAGAATTGTTTAAATTTCTGCTCTCCTACCCTGAAAAGAAAAGGTAGACCATATCTAACAAGGTATCAGACTCATTTAAGGAACTATATCCTTTTACTTTTCGAAGGTCATAATTCACATAGGATTTCTGAATAATAAGGAACTCGCAGTCCAGCAGGTCTGGTGGGATCATACCTTGGCCACTTAGTCACAAGACCCTGGGAATGTTTCTGACCCTCTGATTTTCAGCGTCTTCATTCCTAGAGTGGAGTATAATGCTTTTCTAGGTTGCCTTGACTAGGTGCACAGCACTGTCTGAACACCGGCCCCAGACAGAGTGCTGCGGGTGAAAGGAGCTGTACTGATTCGTGGTCTCCGAGGTGCTCCAGGAGGAACTATGTATGATTTGCAGAACTCCAATTTCCTCGGGTCGTCAGTGGGAAATGGCTCTGTCCATTGAGAACTCAGTTTCCCGTTTCCTCCTTGACTCCCAAACCATCAACCTGAAAAACAGGAGTCATTGTAACCATCTGCGGGGAAGTACATGTGTGATTCTTAGTGTCCCTTGCCTGGCAGGGTGCCGGTCCACCCAGACACAGCCAAGGCGGCATCGGGAGAGGGTGATGGTGATGCAGGAAGCAGAAGGTGCTTTGGGCAGAAGCCTCTTAGAGTCCTACGTGTCTTAGAGGTGTGACTCTGCCCGTTCTACCTGGGAAAACTCTTATTTATTTATTTATTTATTTATTTATTTATTTATTTATTTAAGAAAGGCAGACTGCCATGTGCAGTGCCTCATCTGGATGTGTCTGGAGTCTTGGAAGCTTGACTACCCTATGTTCTCCTACAAATGGACCTTGAGAGCTTGTTTGGAGGTTCTAGCAGGGGATCGCAGCTACTTGTATACTTTTGACCGAAGAATGTCCTCCTCTATTGGGGAAGGTCTACCTCTTCGACCGAGCGCGCAGCTTCGGGAGGGACGCACATGGAGCGGTGAGGGAGGAGGGGGACGCCCGCCTAGCCAGCCGGAGCCACCGAATCAACCTTGGCGATCAATGGGGTGACAGATGTGCCGCCAGATCGCCCTCACGTCCTACCTGGGAAAACCCTTTACAGGAGACTCGAAATTACTTCGCTATTTTATCAATATCAGAATGTCAATTTTTCATTATTATTCTTGTTCCTCAAAACGGTAGCAATGTGTACTTCAACTTTGATTTATGTTTTTATAGACTATTCATCCCCCCACATATCCCCTCTGCTGCTCTCATCTGAGAATCTTGTCGTCCTTCCTTCCTGCATCGGTTCTAGATAATTAAATATTTTTAAAGGATACTAAAGCATCAAGGACAGAAAAGAGATATGAGCTTAGAAACTAGTGTGGAAAGTTTAGAAAGCAGCATGGGGGAGGGGAGTCCTTCAGAACATTCTCCCCCCACTCGCCCAGAGCAGACCTCAAAGTGCTCCAGTTGGCCGTTCCTTCTCCCCCTTGGTCAGTGTGTAACACACTATCAGCTGTATGCAGAATTTTCAAAAAACTGTGTGTTTGTTTGTTTGTTTTTTCTGTAAGTGCACCCAGTGCAGGGACCCAACCCGGGGCTTGAACTCTTGACCCTGAGATCAAGACCTAGGCTGAGATCAAGAGTTTGATTCTTCACCCACTCAGCCCCCCAGGAACCCCTCAAAGGATTATTTTAGATGGTGATGGTTTTGACTGTCAAAATCAAAGCCTGTAAACTTGCAATTAATGACACTGTAGAATTAAGAAAAGATGATAAACATGATGTGATTTTCGGGTTTCTTGCCTTTGAGTCCAAAGCATTAACTTTGCTTATTCTCTTGTGTTCTGTTTGTTACTAATGCTTGGAAATATTCCACTTTGTTTCTAAAAGAGTGGAAAACAATGGTCAACTGCAGTTTAACTAAAAGATTCTTCTTTAGTGGTGCCTGTGTGGCTCAGTTGGTGAAGCTTCCGTCCGACTTTGGCTCAGGTCACAATCTCACGTTTTGTGAGTTTCAGCCCCAAGTCTGACTCCGTGCTGACAGCCCAGAGTCTAGAGCCTGCTGCAGATTCTATATCTCCTCTCTCTCTGACTCTCTCTCTCTCTCTCTCTCAAAAATAAATAAATGTTAAATTATTTATTTAACATTTTTCTTTAAAAACAACTGTGAATGACATTGTTAAGAGACAAAGAAGATTGTTATTTCCAGCAATATTCTCTTGGGTTATTTCATAAAGTGAGGCTTTTGAGGAAAATGAAACAAATTTAGTTTACCTTTGCTTTTTACGTATTTCCCACTGAATAGAGTTGAGTTGTATAAATGTGCCCAGGTCTATCTCAGGAGCCCTTCTTGATGAAGTTAGCTGTGATTCAGACACATCATGAAAGCAGAGAGCTGGACACACACTCTGCTCACTAGGTATGTATTTAACCATGAGAGTGATTTGTAAAGGCCCACCTTTCTTGCTGCAGTACCATCTCAACATCCCATTAACGAGTCTATTATGTTGGTTTAGCTATCCAGTAAGAAAGACTCAGGTCAATCCTTATGGGAGCAAAAGGTGGATTCCTTTAGGGAGGAAGTATGTAAAAACATATAGCTAGTATATTTCATGTTGGATCGCAAATTTATTTTGCAGACCAATCAGACTGTGATCTGAGGGGCCGGTGTGTGTGTAGGTGCATGTGTGTGAGAGCAGAGCCGGTGAGTGAGCCCTGGGTTACTAGTGTTTCCACATCGACAGAAGCTGTAGAGACGAAACTATACAATAAATTCCAAGCTGAACCTCATGAACTGAATTAACATTTTCTAACAGGGGACAACTCAGCCACAGGAAATCAGTGTGGGGAGAGTGTCAACAACAAAGAAGAAAATTGTGCTCAAAATAGCACAACTTGCAGCAAAGATATAATTTCGGAAGTCCTTGGGTAATTAGGTGACAACAACTGAGCTGTGCATGATCTCGTCCATCTTTCAGAAATGGGAGGATGCAGAACGGAAATGCCATTCCTCTGGGGGCTTTGAGTGTTCACTTGATAAGCATCCCCTTCGTAAAGCTAAACATATTTTAATTCACAGGATTTTTACTTAATGCCATGTTTTTATTGCTTTTTTTTTAAATATTAAGATGAGGTAGTATGGCATATTTTCTAAATTTGAGAATGTTTTCCTTTTCAAACAGTGTCTTCCTACCTTCTTTGCTCCCCAGGAATTTCCTAACGTAGGTCACACCTTAGGAGACCCGGTAGCTATGTCTCAAGGATACTGTGTACTTGACTTTGATAGAGTTTTATCGTCTCACAGTTCATTATTTTCCTGCCCACACATCCCCCACCTCAGCCCCAGAGACCACGCCCCTGCATGTACGCTGCTCTCCATGGTGCTGATGCACCCCCAGGCCTCCTGAAACTTCCCTGAGCTCAAACACATCTCAGTCTGAGTCCCACTGACTATTCCTCCCAGAGGCTTTATTTTTTATTTTTATTTTTTTTGATGTTTTTATTTTTTTATTATTTTTTTTGTTATAATAGTTTATTTTCAAATTGGTTTACATATAACACCCAGTGTTCATCCCAACATGTGCCCTTTTTAATGCCCATCACCCCCTCTCCCCCCTCGCTCATCCCCCTTACCCTCAGTTTTTTCTTAGTCTTTGAGAGTCTCTAATGTTTTATCTCCCTCCCTCTCTGTGTCTTTTTTTCCTTCCAGAGGCTTTAAGTAAGTCCGGTTCTGCTTCGTGTCCTCAGTGTTAGGACTGCGGTATTTGTCAGCAAGTAAAACAGACAGATGAAACCCAGGAAGTTCTTATCTGCATCTCTGCAATTAGCTCCCCTACACTCCTGATCCTTGACACACAGGCTGGTCTCTTGCCAGTGTGGCCGGTACCTTAAGGCCACCAAGCAGACTCCTCTGCTCTGGACTAAAGCTACATGGGCAGCATCTCAAGGTCATGTTATCCTCATTTTGAGTAGCAAGTGTTCGACGGGGGCAGCAAAACAAGGCATTTTGACTATGTGAGCTAGCAAGGGATACAGGAAGGGAGCATGTCTGGGCTGAAGCAGAAGTTAAGGGAAGAGTTTCAGAAGCTGCCGAGGGGATGTTGGCAAACTTCATCTGTGAGCCTCTTAGAATGCCTCACCCCAGAGCGCAGAGCACTCGCCCAGATGAATACATACCATCATCTCCTTTTAAACCTGTGCCTTGGTTGACCTTACATCAGTTATCTCCGTGTGGAATTCTCTCATCCCGTATCTGAGCTTGAACATTCAAAAAGATCAGGTTTAACAGAGTCTCAGAAGCATCTATATAAGCCACAGTGTGGGCAGACAATCAAGAAAAGAGTGGTAACAAGAGTTTTTGTCCCATATCTGCCAGTAAGTTGTCATATAGTTGGGGAAGGGAGTTAATTGCTTCACATGTCAGTTTTATCCTGTGTAACATTGTGGGGTGGGTATTTCCTTTCACCATAAAAACTGTTTACTTTTAAAGTCTGTTAAATGATCTCATATGCCCAAGAGATAGGCTTCCAAATGTCACATAGATGCCATCTTCTTTCTAGAGTATAAGGATGAGCACCAGGAGTAACTGTTTACGCAGCTAATGCATTATAGTTTGGCTTAGCATAATTTACCAAGAAGTTTGCTAAAATTTTCTTCTGTTCATGAGAGATCAATTTTGGAGGTAGAAACTGAACTTATATGCCCAGAGGAATTCCTTGCCCAAGGTCTTAGAGCTAGGAAGTAGCAAACTGAAGATTAGAACACAGGATTATTGTCGTCCAAAGTTCTTATTTCTCATAGAGACTACAAACATATTCAAAATAACCTCATATATAAAAGGTTCATAGAAGCTGAGGCAGAATGAATCGTATTTTTCCTAGTAGATTGTTTGGTCTTTGCTGAGATGAGAAATGTAAACACTCCATGAAATGAGTGCTTAGAACCCTCAAATTTCACCAAGTAGAAGTAATACGATGCTCAGTATATAAGTATAGCATAATATTATAGCATAACTAGTATGAAAGTATATTATAAAGTATACTAAGTGAGCTTAGTAATTTTTTGACCTGGATTCTACTTACCTCCATTTTAAGCCTTGGAGATAGATCAATTTATTTTTTTTCTTTTTGTCCAAGGAGGCTTGAATTCAAATCGAACTAAAGTTCGCAGGTACAGTGACATCTTCGTATGTTGTTTAGTTGTGTAGCTGATTTGATGAAATTCATTCTACTTCTTTGATTTACACTCAATAGGTCATGAGGTTTCCCTTCAGAATTAACTGGAAGATCAGCACGAAGGGTCACAGATGAGCAGAAATGCGGTGTTCTGGCATCACACCATTTGGAACTGGGCATCGACTGCTATTTTCAGAGGGTTTTTTTCCCTAATTAGTTAGGAAACAGATACGGGTATACTGTACGTCCTCTGCGAGTATTGGTGTTTGTTGTGATCTCTGGCAGAAATCTCCAACACTGAAGTGCAAACTCTCCCCCACAGTTTGTAGTAATTAACCACATACCCAATGGGAAGAGAGAGAGAGGAGATCTCCCTGCTCTTGATTTGCTCAGCAAACCTCCTCTAGGGACAAATCCTCAACTCTTTCTAAGACAGAAGTAATGACAAAGGGGACTAAAGTACCTTATCAAAGTTTGATGATGGCTGCTGAATTGGGATTTCTTTTCTTTTGTCAACTATTCAGGAGTTCTCTAAAGGCATGCAATTACTTCTGTCAGGAAGGAATTCTTTATTCCATGTGTAAATTCTCCAAATAGACCTCTATTTATCTTAAGAGCACTGTTTTATTAACTTGCTTTGTCATACACTTTACATAAAGTATTTTAAAAATTAACAGAGTCATATATCCCTTATGTTTCATGGATTTGAAATTTTCTAGGCTTAATTACTAAGCTCTTCTTCGACTCAAGATTGCATAGATGATCTTGTAAAATTTAATTTTTTATATTGTAATATTTAATTTAGCCAGAATATATATTTATTTTTTATGTACTATAAGATGTAGGCTGATTTTAATTTCCTTTCCTGATGAATAGATTTGACACACATATATTTATAATTCTGAAAAAAATATTAGGATCTATGAAGTAGGAAAAGACCACAAGCTTCTAACAAATTTGAGGACCCATTCCGTAGCTCAATAGGAAAAGAACAAATTATAGGAATTAACAAGGTAGAGACTAAGCAAATCAAATGACCACTATAAGAAAATATGACCAAATTCTCAAATAGAGAAGCATATATTAAAACAGTGATGATAAAAGTCTTCATACTCACCAGACTGGAAGCAAACACGGAACTGAAGCCTACTGCTGATGAGAATGAAGGAAACGGCTACTCACAGATTACTGGAGGAAATGCAAAGTGTTACAGGCTTTCTGGGGGGAAATATGGCCATGACCTCTAAATACTGCATACTCTCCACCTCGTGCTGTCCCTCCTTGGAATCTCTCTCATAGAAATCTAATAGGGGCACCTGGGGGCTCAGCCAGTGAAAGGTCAGCCTCTTGATTTGGGCTCAGGTCGTGACCTCATGGTTTGGGAGTTCGAGTCTTGCATCCGGGCCCCACGCTGACAGCATGGAGCCTGCTTGGGATTCTCTCTGCCTCTCTCTCTGCCCCCCCTTGTGCTTTCTCTCTGTGTTTCAAAATAAATCAATAAACTTCTTTAAAAAAAAGGAAAGAAATATAATAGCATATAAGGACAAAAGGACAATAATGCTTGATGTTGAAATATTTTAATGGACAAAGATGGAGAAAAACAGGGTCCTCTAATAGGAAACCCACTAAATCATAGAGTCGCAGGATGGGAAATGTTCATCCATTTAACATAACGACGGCTCTAACAAGTGGTTTGCTGGACGAGCAAACAAAATGCAGAAAAATGCACACAACCTGGTCATAATTTTGTAAAATAATGATTTAAAACACCCTGAACTTAACTTACCTTAAAGGTTTGTCAAATACCTCTAGGGGAAAATTCCCCTGTATGTCAGGCCCTCAACTCATTTCCGTCACATGAGCTATACAAGAAGGACACATTTCTGGGTTTTTCCTTTCTTCTCTGCCATCAGTCATTCCACCAGCCAACATAAGTTATCAGCTTCTTGCCTGTCTCCAGAATCAGCAAATTCTCCAGGGAAAAAGCAACTTCTCACTTCATACTTCTTCATTCCATGAAATATATATATTTTAATGTTTATTTATTATTTTGAGAGAGACAGAATATGTGCAGGGGAGACGCAGAGAGAGGGAGAGGCAGAATCTGAAGCAGACTCCAGGCTCTGAGCTGTCAGCACAGAGCCTGACACAGGACTTGAACCCACAAACCGTGAGATCATGACCCGAGCTGAAGTCGGACAGTTAACTGACTGAGCCCCCCAGGCGCCCCTTCAATCCGTGGAACATTACACTTAATATGTATATTTTATGTTGCTTCTTCAGTGGCTCTCTGATAATTTCCACAAATGATTTGTTCTGTTTATTATGGCGTTTTTAGTTCTCGACTTCTGAAAACTATTGTATCTTACCTGGAATCAGAATTCTTGAATCAGATTTGAGCTGAATTCGTCACAAAGAGCGCGATTTCGCTGGTGTGGGCGGCTTCGGGGCCGCCAGAGAAGGGCTTACTGTGACACTGAGCACGCATCGTCCTCCCGTCCATCACCGGACGGGCACCTTCAAAGGCCCTGGGGGGACCCTGGCAATGTGTGCACATAAACATATGTTTTTGTAAAATTTCCAAGAAATAATTTATCCATAATTAGTTAAGGCCACACTCTCTTTTCCACTCCAACTTCCCTGGGAAGGGAGACCCGGCAGACAAGGTGACCAAAGGAAAGCCATTTTGGTTTTATGCTGATCCTTAACATAAAAGTCAACAGGTCATAAAAAGAGTCACAAGGTCCCACTCAGGGAAATCCTCAAGACCCCACTCCCTCAGGCAGCAAAAGCCACAAAGGCTGGACTTTCTCAAGATTGCTCCTTGTGGGTAATTCCACAACCTCAAGACAACAGAAACATTAGCTGCCCAACTTAAGTGATAAACCCAAGTTAAAGAGTAAGCCCCTCCCTATACGTTCAGCTAATTCAAAACGCCTTACACGACCCTTGGTTGGAGGCAAAGCGGGGTCCTCTTCCCCATCTGGGAGGAAAGATCACTGCTTATTTCTATACTTAATAGTCTTTGCCTCTTTCTCTACATGACTTGTTCTTGAATTCTTTCTCGCACAAAACCAAGAACCCTCTGGGCTGTGGGCCCGAGTGAGGCCCTCCCACTGGGGGCCTCTCCGGTCTGACATACTCCGACAGAATTCGCATGTCAGTTGGCAATGACATAGCTGTGGGAATTTCTGTCACCTGGCCAAGTGAGAGTTGTTTCAGGGACACAGCCATTCCCGTGTAGAGCAATGGCCTCCCGGTGCTTCACCGGTGCCGTGATGTACACACGGCACAGGGCAGGGTGTGACGATGCCCGATGACGCCAGAACCTGAAGCGTGTGCCGAGGGAAGCCGTGATACAGCTGCTCAAGCCTTAGGACACGAGCTCATGGGGCGCCTGGGTGGCTCAGTCGGTTAAGCACCGACTTTGGCTCAGGTCATGATCTCAGGGTTCATGAGTTCGAGCCCCACGTCGGGCTCTGTGATGACAGCTCAGAGCCTGGAGCCTGCTTCGGATTCTGTGTCTCCCTCTCTCTCTGCTGCTCCCCCGCTTACTCTCTGTCTCTTCAAAAATGAATAAATGTTAAAAAAATTATTTTTTAAAAAGGACACAAGCATGCGATCGCCGGCAAGACCCCAATTGATGAGGTGGTATATTTTCGGAGATATAAAAGAGAATCCCAACACAAATGAACATAAAGAATTTTTTCAAACAGTTGATAGAACTCAACTCTACGTTGAAAAGGTGTTTTGCTTGGTCAAGAAGAACAAGCAAGAAATCGTAGATCTCTGATGTGTATAAACAAAAAGTACCTTCTATTGTCATCTTTGAATTTGCTTATTAGAAAACCATTACAGAAAATCTGTCAGCCAAATTAATTAATGAAATTTGACCCAAAAAACCAGTAAGTTTGAGGGCATAAATCGTTGAAATTGTACTTTTCTTCAGGTAAAATCTGAATGGAAATAATGAATAGGATCTTGGATTTGTTTTTAATATTCCAATTAACAAACAGACGTGAATCAAAAAGCATCTTTGAAAGTGATTTGCATTCTTAGTATTTGAAGAAAATATTGATGTCAATGAAGGTGACAGAAAAGTAGTAAAATGTCACTATGATGTATGCATGGGACATCAATGAGAAAATGACTAACGAGGTGCTATTATGTCATTAATTGCTTCACAAGAAAACTTGCAATCTGCCCCAAATTGTACAAAACATGTAGAAATGGAAATGACCACAGGTTTTCCCCAAATGTGAAACAATAGTGAGGATTTACAAGCCTTCTTGGTAATGAGTTGTGAAGGCAACAGGAAATTTCTAAACTATTTCTATTAACTTATAACAAGTAAAATTCTGTCAACCATGCCACACTAAAGCAAAGATTCAATTATCTTTCTATTTTCTCTGTAGAAAATTATAACAAGAGCGGCACCTGGGTGGCTCAGTCAGTTGAGTGTCCGACTTCGGCTCAGGTCATGATCTCACAATCTGTGAGTTCGAGCCCCGCGTCTGGCTCTGTGCTGACAGCTCAGAGCCTGGAGCCTGCTTCAGATTCTGTGTCTCCCTCTCTCTCTGCCCTTCTCCTGCTCATGTTCTCTCTCTCTCAAAATAAATAAATGTCAAAAAAAAACTTTAAAAAAAAGAAAATTATAACATGAAATTCCTTTTACATTAAAAACAATGGAAAAGTAAGTAAAGAGTTTTCATCCGTAAAACAGAGAGCATAGATGTGTATCGGGCAGTTAATTTTAAAGTGACATATTATTTTTTTAGATTTTGTGATGTCAAGGAGGAAAATATTTTTCTCTACCCTCTTCTATTCTATAACTGAAGGCATGCAAATTAAAATGACAAAAGACAGATTAACAGGAGAAAAGACATACAATTTTTGTTAATATTTTCGTGCATAGGAGTTCACAGAAAAGAGGTGAAACCCTGGGAAGAAGCTAAACTCAGGGGCTTATATATCATTTTAACAAAGGAGACGGAGTTTGGGCTTCGAAAGACAATAGACTGTGGAGACGTGACTAGGAAGTAAAAAGAGGAAGCTGACGGAAAATAAGGGCTATTTTTATAAAAAGATTGGTTATATAGACTCATCTCAATGCTCAGGCTGTCCCCCGTGGTAAGAGCGGTCCCTCCCCCAGCTATGGAAGAGCGGATACCTTCGCAGAGCAAAATTTATGTCCTGATTTTAGGCAAAAAAAGAGGTGGGCGTCTGCTGATTCTCCTTTGCCTGCAGCGAACAATAATCTTCAGACCAAACCGAAGTATTTTAGAGAGGCTTCTGCAGACCGCCTCCAGCGGTGACGATGGCATTTGTCTCCTTTTAGAAATAGGTAATTTATGTGATTTCTTTTCTAAGTACATATTGATTATTATGTCTAATTTTTATTTATTATTCTGTATTTATTTTATTAAAGTGAACCTCCAGGATTGCCCAAGCCTCAGGCTTCCCCAAGCCCGGATCAGCGCCTCCACAGTCCCCACAAACGCGGGACTGCAAGTGGCAAGAGTGGTTTTCCAATTACAGTAGAGAGAAATGATTCTGGAAATTTCTAGTTGCTTTGGCAGCAGTTCCCTGGCCCCAGAATCTTTCTGACTCAGGCAAGGCGGCGTGAGGGAGCACACACAGACCCCTCGCTCTGTGAGTTCTGCATCGTGGTTCTGGGAGATGCTTCCAGAAGCTCCACTTTCACATGCTTGTGAGCTTGTGAAAGTGCTGGTAACTAAGAGCAATTGTTTTGTTAGCAATTAGGAAGCCTTCCAGGTGTGGGAACTGGTACCAGTGATGAAGTTTTGAGGTGATGGTGGGGGGTCCAGAGCCAACGGGCAAGAAAGAATTCTTGAAGATGTCTTTGGTGCAAAGAGGTGATTTTATGAAAGCATGGGGACAGGACCTGCGGGCTGGAAGAGCTGCATGGGGTCCTTACGGGTACCTGCTTATACACCGCAGGTTGGGAGGGGGGCAGGGTTAGAGTAAGTCTCTAAGGAATTTTGGAAGCAAGGTTTCCAGGACCTTGAGGGGCTGGTGTTGTGAGGGAAACACCTTTTATTTACCATTTAGTAAAACCTCAGTCCTGAGACCCTGCAGATGTGTGTCACGGGCCATACGCTTGGAGTAGGACTGCCAGCATATATCTTGGGACAGTTGAGATAAAGGAAGTAGATTTACAGAGTCCTCAGGGTTGGGATCATGTGAAGCGAAGGTTCTCTTCTGCCCCCAGCAAAAAGTCATCACCCAGGCAGCTGGGCTCCTAGAGGGAGGGCACTCCGCGGGTCTCAAGGACTTGTCGACAGGCTGTAGGCAGTCAGGGAATTTAATTTTTCTTTTGTCTTAGTTTCCCCCATCACCGTGGCCAGCACTTAACCCCTTTCCTTCATTCTCGGGCGGCCAAGAGTGTCCGGGGAATGTCACACAGATCCCACCTGGGGGGGAGGTGCTGTCAGCCTGTACTTTGCCCTCAGCCTGCCCCGAGCTCCCTCATCGTTGAGTCACCTCCTGTGGTATCTGGAATGAAGCTTGGCATTCAAGGCTTGTTGCTGTAGACCTCCAGATTGTCTCAGATCCTACTTCATGTTTTTTGTTTGACCTATGCGTAGACAGATGGACCCAATGAATGAAATGGACTGTTGTAAGCTGAATCAGTGGCAATTTTAATTGCAATTGGTCTTGAAGTTGTGGCCTTTTTACTGTAAGAATGAATCCAGCTTCTGGTTCCTGGCATGTACCTGCTGCCAGTAACAGTTATTGCCATGAGCCAATAACACCAGCAGGGGAGGAGCGCACTATTCCTGTATCAGCTTCCCCAGTCAGCTCTCAAGCTCCACGTCAGAGCCATGGACTAGAGGCCTCTTGACTGTTGTGTCACCTGGCAGGATTTCATGGCATTGCCCCAGTGTCTAGCGATGGTGAACATATTCATGAGCTTATCCACCATCAACACACCCTCTATGGTGAGATGTCAGTTACATTGTCTACCCGCTTTCAAATTGTATTATTTGTGTTTCTATAGTTGAGGTTTTCTTTTTTTAATTTCTTTTTTTCTTTTGAGAGAGAGACAGAGTGCGAGAAGGGGAGGGGCAGAGAGAGACGGGGAAACACAGAATCAGAAGCAGGCTCCAGGCTCTGAGCTGTCAGCACAGAGCCCAATGTGGGGCTCGAACTCACAAACTGTGAAATCATGACCTGAGCCCAAGTAGGACACTTAACCACCTTAACCACTTAACTGCTTAACCACTGAGCCCCCAGGTGCCCCTCTAGAGTTGAGTTTTAACTGTTGTTTATATATTCCAGCTGTGAGTCTTTCGTCAGTTATATGGTTTGCAAATATTTTCTTCCAGACCGTGTAACTACTCTTTTATGCTCTTAACAGGGACTTTCACGAAGCAAATGTTTCCAATTTTGATGAAGTCCAATTTATTGATTTTGTTTTCCTTTTATGAATCATGCTTTTGGTCACATGTTTAAGAAAATAAAACTTTATGCAGTTTTATTTTTTGGTTTATCTTTTTTAGAGTCTCTGAAAATTTTGAATATGTTAGTTAATGTTTTTTATTAGAAATTCTAAACAATTATCTTCTCATATTTTGCAACTGCCCCATTCTTTTTTACTTCTTCTCATGCCTAATTATTTGTATCTGAAACCATTTGTGTGTGACCTGTATGTGGTTCTGTTCATAATTTGTTTCCACTTTTTTCTTTCTTGGTGTTATGTTTGTTGTGGGTTTTTTCTATGTCTAGTCACTACTTCTATGTTATGATGTTAAGCTCAAACTGAATTTTTTCAGTTATTTTACTTTTCGTTTCTAGAATGTATGTTCTATTTTTTGTGTTTCAAGTCTTTGATGGAACTCACAGGAGTTTGTGTGTGTTTTGGTGTTTTGGGTTTTTTTTGGGGGTGCATATTTTTCTATAAACTAATCACGGTTATGTTAAAATATTCATCTACTGACTGCATGATTTGGGTTACCCAGAGATCTCTTTCTATGGCTTTTTCTAAATCTTGATTATTGATTATATGGTCTTGCCTCTTTTCATGTCTAATAGTTTTTATTTCATACTTGACTTTGTGTAAATACACATAAAAGGCATTAGATGATGTTATTTTCCACCAAAGGGGTTTCCCATGATGTCCTCGAAGTAGGTCAGGTGAAGGGTTCTTTTTCTCCCACTCTACTATCTTCTCCCCCTGCCACCTTGTCCCCTTATATACGACCTCAACGAGCATCTCACATCTTTCATTTTGCTAAATTTCTCTAAATTTTCCCTTCTCCTCACTCTATTTTATCCTCTTAACCAAAAATTTACTCCCTAATCATCTGTCTCTTTAGGTTTTCTTTAAAACAAGCTAAAATCCAATATAGAATATAATAAGTACAGTACACGTGTAATAGAATCTCGAATAAAGAGCTTCTGGAACCCAGATGAACAAATAGCCAGAAAACCAAAAAGCAATATGAGTATTTTCTAGGAAGAATATTTAGACTAGCCTTGATGATTTAGGTATTACATTGAATAGAATGAACCGTCCCATCTGAGAGAACACACACAGTAAGGACAAATCACTATTACCCAAGATCTACTTTATGTCAGGGACAATTCTAGATAGTCAGAATTTCTTACCTCACGTAACTTTCACAGAAACCCTTCAGAGTAATTTTTTCCTCTCGTGATGGCGAATGAAGTTTCTAGTTTTGAAGCCAGTGATGATTGTTTCTGAGCTGGAGTTTAGCCATTCTGTCCCTAAAGGCTATTCTCCTTTCCCTTGGTTCCAAGTTATTTTCCAGAGATGACTCGGTTTGTCATTGTTTAAGGAACATGGTGAGTAGCTTAATGCATTTGAAGTGTAAACTCAACAGCAGGTCTTGTAGGCAGAATGGAAATGGAGGCTGGTCCAGAACCAACATTAAGTCTAAGGAATAAAGGTGTATTTCCGTAGGCGATAAGGGTCACTTAGGATTTTAAGTACCTATATTTCAGAAAGGCTCCTTTTGTAGCAAAGTGAAAGATAATTTTAAGCAGCGAGACTCTAGAGAGTAACTAATGAACAAATGAAGTAAGAGTTAATGACACGCTGGCGAGGGCCAGTGAAGCGAAAAGGGAAAAGAAGACCAAGGTGTGAAAGAGAGATGTTATGGGTAGTCTTAAAAACTTAACGAATATGAGCATTCAGGGAAAGGGATAGCTCTGGAAAACTGTGATATTTTAAAACTTGGTGACTGGACAAATCGCAATGAGGCAGAAATCAAGAAAAGCAGGCTTGGGAAATAAGGTTCAAAGAAGTGATGGACACTTGACCTCAAATTTTACAAACGTGTGTGGTAACAGTTTATAAATAATCTGTTCACTTCCACAAAAGCTGCAGTGATCATATATTAGGTTAAGTGAGATTAAAAGAGATTCGTTAAAAGTTAATTGCATTTGACGGAAACGACTGACGTAGACTTAAAGACTTCATTGTCTGGTGTCATATCACAACATATTCCATCAGGTGGTAATACGCTGGGAGCATCTCCGGGAGTCATTTATAGAACCTCGGATTGTATTATTTTCTTTCACACAAAAGGGCTTTCCTTAATTATAATGCTTCCATCAGTTACAAATTTAAATATATTTGTAATGGTGAAGGGGCTGATGAGCCAGGCGTGAGGAAAAGGGGTGAAAGTGATGTGGCAAAAAAAGTTTAAACACTGTTTCTAAAATTTCCTCTTTGGTTAACAACTTCACATTCCCCATGGAGTTAGGTACCCTATGAGGCCCTCAATCGCCTTCGTTTCTCAGAGGGACTCATTATCTCAGATAGGAAATTCTGGACAGCATCGAATTCTCTAGATACTTCTCCCTGAGAAAGTATCCATGAGAAAATCTTTGGCTGAGACAGTGCAAACTAATTGCTCAAACTAGGAATAAGAAAGAACTCTCAGGGGACGGCTCACCTGACTGTGCCCAGAAGTTTGCTCAAATACAGACCTGATATTGATTAGGTTTGATTGCTCAGTCTATGTACTTCAATGTTTGTTGACAGAAAAAATCATCGTATGCCATTTGTTCATAAGTTAATGGAGATAACAGTATTATCATTGTGTCTACCTAATATATTCCATCTCTACCAATATAAATAGCAGTATTAAGATTATACTATATGACTTTAATAATGTTTATATTTAAAACATAATGTCTGACATGGTAATGACCAGTTATGTTCTGTTTCTACTTGCCAGAGTGTTTAGAAGTGGTCACTGAAGTTAGTCAGCCATACAGTATTAATAATAATGATTATTAAAACTTAAGTGATATTTTAAGTGTACGAAGCACGTTTACCTGCAGTATCTCAGGCGGACCAACCTAAATCTCTGGCGGTAGAGGTGAAATGTCACATTCATCTTCCTTTGAAGTCTCTGACAGCTGAGTGCAGGAAACGTGCTCTAGAAATGAGGTTGTTTCTATACTGTTCACCTATGACCACAACAGACAGAAAATCAATCTGAAATGGTGCATACATACTATTATTTTTTTGTTGTTTTAAAAAACCAAAACTTGTTTAGTCCGATGACTCAGGTTAAATGATTTGTCAGTCAGATAGTAATTTTCTTTGATAATTTTAATAACTTTAACTAAACTAGGCAAATCGAGGGGCGCCTGGGTGGCTCAGTCGGTTGGGCGGCCGACTTCAGCTCAGGTCATGATCTCACGGTCTGTGAGTTCGAGCCCCACGTCGGGCTCTGTGCTGACGGCTCGGAGCCTGGAGCCTGCTTCCGATTCTGTGTCTCCTTCTCTCTCTGCCCTTCCCCTGTTCATGCTGTGCCTGTGTGTCTCTTGGAAATAAATAAACATTAAAAAGAAAAAAAATTTAAAAAAATTAAAAAAAATAAACTAGGCAAATTGAAGTGAAATTATTTTAATATTTTTGGTCTTTTTTTTTTGTTTTCATATTAATTTTTTAAAGATTATTTTTGAGAGGGAGAGCGTGCACCCAAGTGGAGGAGGAGCAGAGAGATAGGGAGAGAGAGAGAATCCCAAGCAGGCTCTGCACTGTCAGCACAGAGTCGGACGTAGGGCTCGAACCCATGAACCCTGAGATCATGAACTGAGCAAAAAATCAAGAATCAGATGCTTAACCCACTGAGCTGCCCAGGGGG
This sequence comes from Paguma larvata, assembly GCA_030068075.1. Classification (NCBI taxonomy): domain Eukaryota; kingdom Metazoa; phylum Chordata; class Mammalia; order Carnivora; family Viverridae; genus Paguma; species Paguma larvata. The sequence continues at coordinate 25,590,961 of CM057829.1, forward strand.
CCCTGTGCTAATCTCATGGGTCCAAAAGAATCTCTTTTTTATCCACCTTCCTTCTCTGGATAGATCTGTCTTAAATGGAAAATATTCAAGCTAAGTTGTATTACTATGGGCCTTATAATTGCATAGAAAGTCAACCTTAAATAAACAAAATGGTAAAGGACTATGAATAACACCTCTCTAAGAAAGAAGCAGGGGACAGGTCCCAAAAAGTAAACTGAGGCACATCTTTTCACTGATTCTGGGTTCTTTTCTGAATCAAGTGTGAGGTGGCCATTCTCTGGGCCTTGTGTTTATCCTCACTTGACAAGACCCAGTGAGGAATACTCGGTGCCCCTCTCAGTGTCTCTTGGGTGAAGCTGGTGTGGGGGCGCGGGGGTGTTGGGAAGAGTGGTATTTCCTCTGAGACCATATGTTCTCCCCACTCTCATTAGAGATAATGAGTTAAGGGAATTTTTTGAAAAAAAAGTTTGACTCCATTGGGTGAGGCAGAAAAGGAAGTATCCAATCCTATATCAGCTCCGAAATCCTTGAGTTGTTCTTCCCTTCCGCCTTGGGTCCTTTGGTCTTTAGGTGCCCCCATGCTGAGTGTGCATCAGAGACACCCCAGCTTCCTCAGACTCCTCCGTACCTGGGGAGGGGTTGTGCGGATACTGGGGGCCTTGGGGTGGTGTGACGGTCGTGTGCTTGTGGACATCCGCTCTTCATCCAGCCGCGTTCACGGCTGCTTGGGTCTTGCCTCTTGATCTCCTTCTCTTTCCTGCAGATTTCCTAATTGTCATCTTTGTTTCCTCCTTGTTCTCACTCTGGTCGTCCCACTCGGACTTCTGAGTGAAGTCCCCAGAAAGAGAAAGAACTGTGGACACAGCAGTTTGAGGCAGCAGTCGAATTTGGTAAGTGAACAACCCCGTGCAGGAAGAAATGTGGCTGTGGCCTCCCTCCAGTCTTCGGAGTTGTTTCTTTAACCTTAGACTATAGCCGCATCAGAAACAATTCCACTAATTGTGCCAATATTCACAGCATTATTTACACAGGCTTGATCACATTTTAAAGATTGTGGCTTAATATGACTCATTCTATGAGGAGGCTGTAAAGGTTCTTTGAACTCACTCATGGAGTTTTTTGCCTCAAAGTAAATTTAAAAAGTAGTGGAATCTACTGACTTGGAAAAATCTTAAGAATAAAAATACTAATTATGGTCCTGCATTGCGTGAGAGTAGATTACATGATGAGCTCTCAGTAATTGTGAGCGTTTACTATTAAGGCTGAGACTTCGAACTCCAAATGGAGAGTTAATGAAAGAAATTTCTAGAATGTTCTTCTAGGTTTCTGCTCTTTGCATTTACCTCCTCTTCCGCTAGGCACAGAACAAGCAGTCGTCTTGGTGTGAGGTGGCAACGCTTCCCTTAACCCTGACATGATCATCTGTCCCTCCAAACAGTGAAGGCAATAAATCCCCATTCTGACCCTTTGGAAACAAATTAGATCATAGCTGATACTGGAGCATTATTTGGTTTGAGTTTTAAACATCCTGTGGCATTGAAATTATCTGGTCAAGGACCCAGAAGTCAGAGGATATGCAAATTTGTCCTGTTTCCCATAACAATGGAAACTTACTTAAATGAAATAAGTGGTAAATTGCATCTTACAATTAAATAATTAGTGTAAATAGCTCTTGGGAGAAAAATATCATGGGACTGTGTTGAGAAGCCATCGATGGGGTTTAAATCAGGATAGACACATATATATTCTCGCACATCATCTACAAGAATAATCTTGGTAAACAGGATTCGTCCACTAGTTACTTAAAGTTCAGAAATGGAGGAATGCTGTCCTCACAAAGGGAAAGCTTGGAAAAGAAGAGTCACCACTGAATACTGATGCAATGGGGCCCCTGGGTGGCTCGGTCAGTTGAGCCCCCCGACTCTCAATTTTAGCTCAGGTCATGATCTCATGGTTGAGCCCTGCATTGGGCTCTGCGCTAGATGTGGAGTCTGCTTGAGATTCTCTCTCACTCTCCGTCTGTCCCTCCCCTGCTTATGTATGCATTCTCTTTTCTGTCTCTCTCTCTCTCTCTCAAAAAAATTGAATATTTATGTGAAATATGAGGAGAAAGTCAGACAGCAAATAGAGGATTTAGCCACCAGAAAAACTTTTAATCAGAAAGAAAATTCACAAAAATAATTCTAATTGAATAATGCCATGCTTTGTGGGTCCTTTGGTTGATTTGAGAAACAAGAAAAAAAAATAAAATAACTTGGCTTTGTACTCCACTTTATAGTTGATAAACATTCATGCATACATACAGGTATATACATATATACAGATATAAGGACAATGCTAGGTATGCAACCATGCAATGGGACAGGTGCTGTCAACCACAGTCCCCTGCACTCCCTTCCAGGGGGGCCAGGTGATGCCAGGCAGAGGCTCACTCTGACAGTTTCTGTGCCCAGTGTACAGAGTATCAGCACGTCCTGGAAGGCATTTTAACTATATTCCTCATTTTCTAAATAAAAATATGCCTCGTTTTCTCTATTTTGCCTGTAACACCATGACGGCTACCTGCCTCATTCAATTTATAAGCAATAAAATTCTTTCCGTTAAACTTTGTGCAACAAATCAAAAGAAATGAGTTGCAATGTATTTAGTTTATCCATATGCAGATTTGGCATAATTTCATGTTGCCTACCTCTACATTTAGCCCAGATTAATGGCGTGATCTCCAGAGCGAAACTCCACGGGTTCCTGCTGGCTCCATGCAACCTGTAACATTGAATAATGAAACTGCTGACTTCCTGAAGCTACATTGAGAATAAAATGATGTAAACTATGTCAAGTGGTTAACATTAGTGCCTAGCTCATGAGGTCCGTAAATATTAGCCGTGTTAATATTTAAATGCTTTGTAATTCATATTGCTATTTTTAAAATATTTTTTATAATAGTTTATTTTCAAATTGGTTTACATATAACACCCAGTGTTCATCCCAACACGTGCCCTCTTTAATGTCCATCACCACCTGTCCTCCCTCCCTCACCTCCCTCACCTCCCTCACCCTCAGATTGTTCTTAGTCTTTGAGAGTCTCTTATGTTTTATCTCCCTCCCTCTCTGTGTCTTTTTTTCCTTTCCCCTCTTCCCCTCCCCCTGGTTTTTGCTTAGTCTCACAAAGTCCACCTATTCGTGGAAACATATGGTATCTGTCTTTTTCTGACTGACTTATTTCACTTAACATAATACCCTCCAGTTCCATCCATCTGGCTACACATGGCCAGATTTCATTTTTTCTCATTGCCACGTAGTAGTCCATTGTATATAAGTACCATAACTTCTTTATCCATTCGTCAGTTGATGGACACTTGGTCTCTTTCCATGATTTGGCTATTGTCGAAAGTGCTGCTATGAACATTGGGGTACACGAGGCCCTATGCATCAGCATTCCTGTGTCTCTTGGGTAGATTCCTAGCAGTGCTCTTGCTGGGTCATAGGGTAGCTCTATTTTCATTTTTTTGAGGAATCTCCACACCATTTTCCAGAGTGGCTGCACCAGTTTGCATTCCCACCAACAGTGTAGGAGGGTGCCTGCTTCTCCACATCCCCGCCAGCATCTATAGTTTCCTGATTTATTCATTTTAGCCACTCGAACTGGTGTAAGGTGATATCGCAGTGTGGTTTTGATTTGTGTTTCCCTGACGATGAGTGACTTTGAGCATCATTTGATGTGTCTGTTGGCCATCTGAATGTCCTCTTTGGAGAAGTGTCTATTCATATCTTTCGCCCACTTTTTCCCTGGATTATTTGTTTTTCGGGTGTGGAGTTTGGTAAGTTCTTTATAGATTTTAGATACTAGTCCTTTATCTGATATGTCATTTGCGATGATCCTTTCCTATTCCGTCGGTTGTCTATTAGTTTTGTTGATTGTTTCCTTTGCCGTGCAGAAGCTTTTTATGAGGTCCCAATAGTTCATTTTTGCTTTCAATTCCCTCGCCTTTGGAGATGTGTCGCATAGAAAATTGCTGCGGCTCAGGTCAAAGAGGTTTTTTCCTGCTTTCTCCTCTAGGATTTTGATGGTTTCCTGTCTCACATTCAGATCCTTCATCCATTTAGAGTTTATTTTTGTGAGTGGTGTAAGGAAGTGGTCTAGTTTCATTCTTCTGCATGTTGCTGTCCAGTTCTCCCAGCACCATTTGTTAAAGAGGCTGTCTTTTTTCCATTGGATACTCTTTCCTGCTTTGTCAAAGATTAGTTGGCCATATGTTTGTGGGTCCATCTCTGGGTTCTCTATTCTATTCCATCGGTCTATGTGTCTGTTCTTGTGCCAATATCATGCTGTCTTGATGACTACCGCTTTGTAGTAGAGGTTAAAATCTGGGATTGTGATGCCTCCTGCTTTGGTTTTATTCTTCAGAATTACTTTAGCTATTCGGGGTCTTTTGTAGTTCCATACAAATTTTAGGATTGTTTGCTCTAGCTTTGAGAAGAATGCTGGTGCAATTTTGATTGGGATTGCATTGAATGTGTAGATTGCTTTGGGTAGTATTGCCATTTTAACAATATTTATTCTTCCAATCCATGAGCATGGGATGTTTTTCCATTTCCTTGTGTCTTCCTCAAATTCCTTCATAAGTTTTTTATAGTTTTCCACGTAAAGGTCTTTTACATCTTTGGTTAAGTTTATTCCTAGGTATTTGATGGTTTTTGGTGCAATTGTGAATGGGATTAACTTCTTTATTTCTCCTTCTATTGCTTCATTTTTGGTGTAAAGGAAAGCAACCGATTTCTGTACGTTGATTTTGTATCCTGCAACTTTGCCAATTCATGGATCAGTTCTAGTAGGCTTTTGGTGGATTCTTTTGGGTTTTCCATGTAAAGTATCATGTCGTCTGCAAAAAGTGAAAGTTTGACTTCATCCTTGCCTATCCTGATGCCTTTTATTTTGCTTTCTTGTCTGATTGCTGATGCTAGGACCTCCAATATGATCTCAATTTTTTTATACTTATTCAGCGCTTCCTTGTGCCCCAAAACGTGGTCTATCTTGGAAAATGTACCATGTGCATTTGAGAAGAATGTAAATTCCTTTGCTTCTGGATGAAGATCCCTGAAGATATCTGTCAGGCCCATCTGTTCCAACGTGTCATTCAGGTCCATTGTTTCCATGCTGATTCTCTGTTTAGTGGATCTATCCAGCGCTGTGAGTGGGGTATTAAGGTCTCCTGCAACTAGCACATTGTTATCAATAAGATAGCTTACATTTCTAATTAGTTGCTTGACAAATTTGGGTGCCCCAGAATTCGGCACGTAGATATTTATAATTGTTAGTTCTTCCTGCTGGATAGTCCCTGTGATTATTATATAATGCCCTTCTTCATCTCTTATTACATCTTTTACTTTAAAGTCCAGTTTGTCCGATATAAGTGTGGCTACTCCAGCTTTCTTCTGAGTTCCTGTAGCATGGTAGACAGTTCTCCATCCCCTCACTTTCATTCTGAAGGTGTCCTCAGGTTTAAAACGGGTCTGTTGAAGACAGCAGATAGATGGGTCTTGTTTTCTAATCCATTCCGTTATCCTGTGTCTTTTAATTGGAGCGTTTAGTCCGTTTACATTCAGTGTTAATATTGAAAAATGTGGGTTTAGAGTCAAGGTGTTGTCTGTAGGTTTCATGTTTGTAAGGATGTCTCTGGTGCTCTGTGTTCCTTGCAACCTTTCCTTCATAGAGTCCCCCTCAGGATCTCTTGTAAGATTGGTTTATTTGTGATGCATTCCTTCAGTTTTTGTTTGTTTGGGAAGACCTTTATCCCTCCATCCATTTTGAATGACAGGCTGGCTGGATAAAGGATTCTTGGTGGCATGTCCTTCCTGTTCATCACATTGAAGATTTCCTGCCATTCCTTTCTGGCTTGCCAAGTTTCTGTGGATAAGTCCGCTACTACCCTAATGTGTCTGCCTTTGTAAGTCAAGGCCCGTTTATCCCTAGCTGCTTGCAGGATTCTCTCTTTATCTTTGTATTTTCCCAGCTTCTCTATGATGTGTCTTGCTGAGGGCGTATTCGGGTTACGTCTGAGGGGAGTTCTCTGTGCCTCTTGGACTTCAATGCCCATTTCTTTCTTCATGTTGGGGAAGTTCTCATTGATGATTTGTTCAAGTACCCCTTCAATTCTTTTCTCTCTCTCTTCTTCCTCTGGAATTCCTATAATACTGATGTTATTCCGTTTGATTGCATCGCTCAGCTTTTGAATTCTCCTTTCCAGTTCCTGAATCAGTTTCTCTCTCTTGTTTCTTCTCCTTTTCTGTAATTTTATCTTCTAATTCCCCTATTCTGTCTTCTGCCTCTGCAATCCATGCTATGGCTGCCTCCAATTGGTTTTGCCCCTCATTTAAAGCATTTTTTAATTCCTGTAGATCGTTTTTTAGGACCTTGATCTCTGCCTCTAGGGTCCCTCTGGTTTCTCCTATGCTTTTTTCAAGCCCTGCGAGTATTTTTATATTTATCATTCTGTATTCTTGTTCTGTTAAGTTGCTTATGTCTGCTTTCATCATTTCTTGTGCTGTCACTATTTCCTGTACAGTCTTCTGAGGGGAGTTCTTCCGTTTGGTCATTTTGGCAATGTGTGTATTGGTTTATTTCCTATTTCTCCCTGGAAAGGAAAAGGATCAGACTGACAAACAGGAAGCACAAACTCACAACCTTACTGACCAATGAGACGGACAAACAAATCACAACATCAAAAAGATTAACAAATGACACTCTGGAGGCATGCAACCTGATGTACCAGCTACACGATAATGATGGGATGTGCGCTCTGCTGATGGCAGAGCATACATAGAGTAGTGACAGGTGTGGGCAGAAGAAGAAATTGAACTTTGACCAGGTAGAGAGATTAGAAGACTTGATCCAGCAGGAGAGAAATCAGAATAAGGAAGGATGCGAGGAAAGAGAAATGAAGTTAGATGTTGGCCAGGTGCCCTATGTGGTCTGACTGTTCCATAGAGAGAGCTAGGAAATTAAAGAGGGCGGTGTAGAACATGCATTGAGAGAGTGGGTTAAATGTCTGTTTAAGCAAGCCAAAACCCCCTGGTGACAGGTTTAGAGGTGGGGAGAGATAGGAAGGAGAAGAGGAAGAATATATCTAAAACAGAAGAATTGACCTAGAATTAATCCAGGCAATGCTGCAGTATTTGTGTCTCTGTGGCTACCACTCCTGCAGACCGCGTCTCCCATATGAGGAGGGGCGTGGCCTGGTGTAGGCGGGTCCCACCTCCACCGCTGGGGGTGGAGTCCCGCGCTTTGTGGGAATGCACGACCACAATGGCGCCCTCCCAGCCCGACTGTCTCAGATCACTCCTCACGGACCCATAGTCTCAGATCACTCCTCAGTTTCCATCTTCAACTCTATCCAGGTTTACCAGCACAGTTCAAATTGCTGGGCGGTCACGCCGCCCAAGCTCATCTGAGTTCCTTTAACTTGCTCTGACTGCTCTGACCGGTCGGATCAAGATGCGGAAAAGAAGTAATACCGCTGCTGGTCTCTGGCGACTCAATCTGAGAGGGACTGAGACCGAGAAACTCTCAATCGCAGGGATCTGCAGGAAGAGGAGTTGGAAGCTACAGGAAAGAGAACGCAAAAACCAGAGCATCTGGGGACACTGAGTGAGTGCAATCTGGGAGAAAGAAAGAGAGCCGCGGAGGTGCGGACTGCGGGGAGTGGGCCCGGGGCCCTGGGCCCCTTCCTCCGAAAGACAAGGGGAAGAGAAAGAGCAGCGGGGAAGGTACCTCGAACCCGGGCAGAGAGGGAGCTTATCATCCAGTCCCTATCCGCAAGGCTTTTTTGAGAGAGGGTTGTTGCTCACGGCAGAGCTGGCGGAGCTTTCCTCACTCCGGAGCCAGTGACGCTGTCCCAGCCCCTGACACGGAGAGTCGCGTGCCATTGCTGGATCGGTGCTGAGTCATATAGCTATTTTATTTGTCATTTATAATTTGTGACATATTAAACATGTAGAAATTTGCAAGGACTAGTAGAAAAAATACACATACTTTATCATTACAAATTAATAGCTATACATTATGGTCATACTTCTTTCCAGCTATTTTTAAAGAAATACAACATTATTGGGAGTCCTGGGTGGCTAATTCGGTAACATGGGTTCAGGTCATGATATTACAGCTCATGAATGAGTCCCAAATCAGGCTCTGTGCTGACAGCTCAGAGCCTGGAGCTTGCTTCTGATTCTGTGAATCCCCCTTTCTCTGCCCCTCCTCTGCTCATGGTCTGTCTCTCTCTCTCTCTAAGATAAATAAAAATTAAAAGAAGAAGAAGAAGAAGAAGGAGGAGGAGGAGGAGGAGGAGGAGAAGGAGAAAGAAGAAGAAAGAAGAAGAAGAAGAAGAAGGAGGAGGAGGAGGAGGAGGAGGAGGAGGAGGAGGAGAAAGAAGAAGAAAGAAGAAGAAGGAAGAAGAAGGAAGAAGAAGAAGAAGAAGAAGAAGAAGAAGAAGGAGGAGGAGGAGGAGGAGGAGGAGGAGGAGGAGGAGGAGGGGAAGAAGAAGGAGAAGAATGAGGTTTCGCCCAACTATAAGCTTGGTTTTCTGACACAGAGATACAAGCCACTTTTTCTACCCATGATTTACACATGATGCTTCTCCATTAAAACAAAAACAAAACAAAACAAAACAAAACAAAACAGAAAGTGGATAATACTGAGTGTTTATTTCCTTGTAAATAATGAGCTTTTGAAAGTAACTCTTCACATCCTGCGAAACTGAACAGGAGGATGCAAAGTGTTGGTGAGTATTCACAGCCACGAGTCTGGAAACCTCTCCATACTGTGCTGCTCAGACCAAATCATGACTTGGTTGATATTTACTGAAATCCTGAGCCAAGCATCCAGCATTTCCAAAGAAGTTTCCGTTCTGGCCTTTGGCCCGGCGCCCGGCCGTGAGCGAGCGGGTGTGTTCTCCTCGGGGATGCGCGTCCTTGTCCTCGCAGGTAGCGCGCGGTCGGAGGTGATGGAGGTGGACAACGCCAGCTCCTTCGAAGGCTTCGTCCTGGCGGGCTTCTCCGACCGCCCCCGCCTGGAACTGACCCTCTTCGTGGTCGTCCTCGCGTTTTACCTGCTGACCCTTCTGGGCAACGGGACCATCATCTCGCTCTGGGCGCTGGATTCCCGGCTGCACACGCCGATGTATTTCTTTCTGGCCAACCTCTCGTTCCTGGACGTGTGCTTTACCACCGGCACCGTGCCGCAGCTGCTCTACAACCTCCGGGGCCGCGACAAGACCATCAGCTACGCGGGCTGCGCCGTGCAGCTGTCCGTGGTGCTGGCGCTGGGCGGCGCGGAGTGCGTGCTGCTGGCCGTGATGGCCTACGACCGCCACGCGGCCGTCTGCAGACCGCTGCGCTACGGCGTGGTCGTGTCCCCGCGCCGCTGTGGGCGGCTGGCCTCGACGGCCTGGCTGAGCGGCTTCGGCAACTCTCTGGTCATGGCGCCGCAGGTGCTGCTGCTCCCGCGCTGCGGGCGCAGGCGGGTGGACCACTTTCTCTGCGAGATGCCGGCGCTCATTGGCATGGCCTGCGTCGACACGGCGGCCGTCGAGGCGCTGGCGTTCGCCTTGGCGGTCTTTATCATCCTGACGCCGCTCGGCCTCATCCTTGTCTCCTACGGGTCCATCGCGCGGGCGGTGCTCAGGATCCGGTCCGCGGCTGGGCGAAAGAAAGCCTTCAGCACCTGCAGCTCCCACCTGACGGTTGTCTCCCTCTTCTACGGCACGATCATATACATGTACCTGCAGCCGGCAAACTCTTATTCCCAGGACCAGGGCAAGTTCCTCACTCTCTTCTACACCATCGTCACTCCCAGCGTCAACCCCCTCATCTACACCCTGAGAAACAAGGACGTGAAAGAGGCTGTGAAGAAGGTGCTGGGGAGGGGGGATGCACAAGTATAGCGAGAGCGTGGGGACCTTTCGGCCCATCTTCTGTGTACAACGTTAGACGCAGCAAATAAAGGAATATTCTGACACCGCAGACCGAAGGGGCGCTCAATGAGATGGGGAGCTCGGGGTGGAGCCCGGTTGAGCAAATGCAACGTTCTGGAGTCCACACTCACTCGTATTCCTCTCAAGTCTCTCTATGTCTCCATCACTAGGGCGCCTCTGATCCAGGACCAAACAGCAACCTATGCTTGCAAAATACCCGCCATGAGGGTAGACGCCAGGCATTCTTGTACCCATGCCAGCTTCTATCACAGTGATTTGTACTTAGTAGGTCCTCAACACAGATGAAGTTTAGAAGTAGTGGGGAAAAGTATTTATTTTTTTCTAGAAAGTTCAAATGTACTTTTATAGTGCCAATTTTTGAGCGAGAGGCAAATAAATTGTTCAATTACCTAGCTCTCAGTACCGCCAACACTGCAGTGTGGACCTATTACGTGGCTCTTGTGTACTTCTAATCATTTATGTAACTGAGTTTAGCGATGTTTGTTTGATCTTCTGAGGCAGAAGAGCATGAAGAAGAAATGTTATGAGGCAACACCGTGAGGTACTTGGTTTATGTGGAAGAAGAATTTCTTGCTCATTTTCAGTACATGTTAGTACTTTTTTAATGACCAACAAAAAGGCTATAAGGTCTTTCTTTTTTTTTTTTAATTGCCGTAAAACATACACAGTATCAAGTTTACCATCTTAACGTTTCCCAAGGATGTGGCATGAAGTACACTCAGTACATTCACAATGTCTACAACCAGCACCACCCCCATGTTCAGAACCTTTTCATCTTCCCAAACTGACACCCTGTCTCCATTAGCAGTCACTCCTCCTTCCCCTCCTCCCACCCTTGGAAACACTCCTCCTTCCCCCTCCTCCCAGCCTCGGGAAACACCATCTAACTTTCAGTCTCTGTGAATCTGACAAAGGTCTTCTTGCTTAAAACGTTTGAGGGTCATTACCCTTCATTCTCCCCCATACCTCATCAGGATAGTCTTGGACAGAGGCAGAGAAGGACGGGCACTCTGGGGAGCTGTTGGAATCCTCATGACTGGGGGTCCCTGGACGTGGATTTCCTCACCTCTGTGTCCTTGACTGCAGTCCCTTACCAGTCAGGATGGAAGCTGATTGGAAGAGTTTGCATCAGATAAATGAATCCTAAACACAGGCATGTTTCTTCAGACTTGAAATGTTACCAGTTGGGTGAATTCCATCTCATAACCTGGGAAAACATGTGTCATGTTAAAATTCATGCAAGTGAATAAGAGTTTTAATTTTTTATTAAAAAAATTTTTTAACATTTATTCAGTTTTGAAAGACAGAGAAAGACAGACTGCAAGCTGGGGAGAGGCAGAGAGACAGCGAGACACTGAATCCGAAGCAGGTTCAAGTTTCTGGGTTGTCAGCACAGAGCCCGACATGGGGCTTGAACCCATCAACTGCAAGATCATGCCCTGAGCCTAAGTTGGATGCTTAACTGACTGAGCCACCCAGGTGCCCCCCTTGCAAGTGAATAAGGGTTTTTAAATGTGGGGGTCTTGCCAGTGGTATCATCAGGGACTGGGTAAAAGATGGGGTTAGCAGTTTCTTGTTGAAGCTCCCTCAGAATCTTTAAGAAGGCTCAGATTACTCAGAGACTCCAGAAAAAAATACCAAATACCTAAATAAATTGTTCTCAAAAAACCAAACCAAAACACAACAAAACAAAAAAAATTTTTTCAGACACGATGTGCATGTTTTCCTATTTGTGAGCACTAATTCTTGTACTTTGTCCAGATAGATCAGATTTTATTTTAGATTAGTTGGCGCTTAGAACGGATTTTGGGTTTAGTTTTGATTATAGACAATTTTCTGTCATCCCCACAGGAAGGTAGAATACTTAGAATACAGTTGTTTTTTCCTGCTTTAGGGGGAAGGTGATGCTGAGCCATGATGATGCTTATTAAGGACGTTATTAACGCAACCTATGTATTGACTTTGGAGACCCCATGGCCTAGCATTTTCCTCTTTCTTCCACTGAAAAACAACTAATAGCATGTGTCCTACTGGCATAAAAACATGCCGCATGCTTATAAATAAAAATTCTTCTAGAATCAATCTCTAGTGAAAAATGATTATAATACTTTTTACCTAATTTCTATGCTGTTTAGACATGCTTTATTTTAGAATCAATAACGTCTTAGAGTTGGGGCCGAAAGAGAGAGTATAAATCCATATAGAGATGGCAATTTTGGAAACCTAATTTGGAACTTCCAACTAATTCTCTTGGTTTTGTCACACTCTTCTCTAAAAAATTTAGAAGCACTGTGCTAGGTTCGAAGGAATGATGAACACCAGCTCTCAAGTGGGGAAAGGTCACAATGTCCTCACTAACGTGATGGGCCAGCATCACCTGCTACTTCATTTATGAAGTTTACTTTACTTACTTACATATAAAGTAGGAAGAATCAAATACATTCTAACTGTTCCAGCATCTCATGGGAATAACAGAATGCCCCCAAACAGAACACACCCCATGAAAAAAGAGCAGAAACATTTCATTTTTATCCTCTCTAGATTCTTCCTTTCACCAACTAATGCTTCAACCTTACGGACTGAACCTTTACACAGAATTGATAGCGGTTTAGGTAGAAATGAGCATCAGGATTCAGTTCACTATGGACAGTCGTACATTTCTTATCCGTGGAGCTTAAACTTTCTCCGAAGAGACAGATATTACATACATCCCTGTATGCGTGTGTGTGTGTTTACATTTGCTGTGATTTTAAACTTTTTTTAATGTTTATTTTTTATTTTTGAGAGAGAGAAAGAGACAGAAACAGAGCACAAGGTGGGGAGGGGCAGAGAGAGAGGAAATACAGAATCTGAAGCAGGATCCAGGCTCTAAGCTGTCAGCACAGAGCCCGATATGGGGTTCAAACTCATGATGACCTGAGCCAAAGTCAATGCTTAACTGACTGAGCCACCCAGGCGCCCTGTCTTATTTATTTCTAAAACTCTAGTGACATTTTACATTTCTACCCATAATTTGTGACGGTAGCCTTTTCCCATCAGCAAGATTAGGAACATGAGTTACTGCTGGTTACACTTTTTTTTTTGTCAATCCAATAAGTGACTTATTATTACTTCAACATATTTCTCTCGTTTGGGAATTTAAAATCTCATATAGATTTGCTCTTCTGAGTCGTACGTTCAAATTATTTGGTGTTCTTTCTACTGTGTTACTTGTATGTTTTCATGGACTTTGTAAAAATTTTTTATAGTATTATAAATACTAAACTTTTCATAATTATGAATATATTTTAATACTTAATGTGTCTACTCATCTGAAAAACCGATACAGAACTACCTAGTAGAACATATAAAAATAAATCCTGGTTAGAAGAGACTATAGGAGAATATGAATCATTTTTAACTGTGCAAAAGCAAATCTAGAAAAGCATATTAAAGAGAGGGAGTTCTTCACTAAACCCAGAAATGTACAAGTTTGTGAAAGAAATATTTGGGCATATGATAAATAAAAGTGCTTTATGTAAATCAAGGTAATAAAATACTTCTCTGGTAAATTAAGCAGAAGTCTGTTTCATTGTCTAGAAATTGACCTCAGAATTTCACAACAAATGGATATTTTTGTTTCCATGAGGCTTCACAGAACTCCATAGCTCACAAAAGGAAATTAACTCCCAGTTCCACGGCCCAAAACTCAAGCCTTGTTTGATGAGTTATTTTAGTCCCTATTGTCGTTCCCTTTTGTCTTAGAAAAGGCTGAGGAGACAGTCTCCGGAGAGGGGTAATGGTGGGGCAAACCTAAGCTAAAATTGGAGTTGGCTTCACAGAGATCTCCCTCTCTGCCCATTGGCTCTCCTGGTCAATTACCATCAAACACACAACAGCGTTACCTTCCCTTATAAACCAGAGCACACACCAACCTGATTTTGAAAAGAAAATTCTCTATCCTCATTTATGTTGCAAGTGTGGTGAAGAGAATCTTGAAATCAGCAGTTAATCCCTTAATACTTTGTGCTGTGGGGGCACCTGGGTGGCTCAGGCGGTTGAGAGTCCAACTCTTGATTTCAGATCAAGTCATGAGCCCAGGGTGGTGGGATCGAGCCCCGCATCGGGTGCTGAGCGTGAACCCTGCTTAAGATTCTTTCTCCACCCCTTCCCCCTGCTCATGCTCTCTCTCTCTCTCTCTCTCAAAAAAAAAAAAATACTTTGCATTGCGAGGACAGAAAAAGACATTCTGTTTGTCTGTCATATTTTATTCCTATTCTTATATTTTCTGGTCAATCCCGAACGGAGATCCATCATTTACCACTAGAAAGGGGGAGTAAGGAGTTGAACGAACTTCATCGGCACATCCACTTTACAAATAAGAGCTCAAGAAGAGCTTGAATCAGCGTGCTTCCACTCGGTTTTGCTGGAATTCAAAGCTTCTCGCGCAAGCGCACACTCCCGTTATCCTATCTCCATTGCTTCGAACGGAGGTAAATTATTCTACAAAACATGCTGAAATTCGGGTGTTCTGAGAACTCACCTTATGGACTGTTTATCATTATATCACAAAAATCTGACTGAGGCTCAGTTTCTTCATTCCATTTATTTGTTTCTAGCGCTACTTGGCACATATATGTTATCTCTACCAAAAATCAACGCTGTGGAGCAGAGCAGTCCTGGGGTCTAATCTTCAGTCTGCTAGTCCACTCTGTGTTAGTTTAGGAAAAGAACCCCTCTGAGCTTCCTAATTCAGGTTTTCCCCTGCGTCAATCTTTTATGAAATAAGGGGCCGGGGAATGACAAACTTTCTTCTCTATTCTAAGCCAACTTGCAATGTCGTGTGAATATATTACTTCTGTGATTTATCCTAACACTCCAGCAGCAAGACAGAAGTTCAGTGTCATACTTAAAAGCTTTTTGTACTTTCACAGAGATGTGATTACTTGCGGAAACTGAGACTCAATTTTTACAGTAAATAGAAAACAGAGAATGCCAGTGTCACAGGCTAAACTGCGTTCCCAAGCCGCTGCGTGCGTGGCCCAGCTGTGTAGTGACTTTGCGGCTGGGCCAAAGTGGTAACTCTTGTCACCTTTCTTATTTCAATGCTCTTTGCATAGTCACAGCTTAAAAAGAGGTTTCCAAGGCCTTGTTAGACCTCTTCGTTCTGAATCTCCGAATGTCAGTTGCGGAGTGAGAGCATCTAGCACGCAGCTGGGGATGTAACGTCAGCCGACACGCAGGCCAGCAGGTGGTAGGAGCTTATATTATCTCAACAAAATAAATGGAAATATCCTGAGTCACATACAGATAAATACTCTTTAACAGTCCAAACGGCCCCTTTCAACTGCTGTTTTCAAAAAAGCCTCATTTTTCCTTGCCTGTGGTTGATCTCTCTTGTGCCTCACAGTGTTAAAATGTATTCCTATGTCAGGGGACCTGGGTGACTCAGTCGGTGGAGCATCAGACCCTTGGTTTTGGCTCAGGTCATGATCTCAGGGTTCATGGGTTCGAGCCCCACGTCAGGCTCTAAGCACAGATCTTGCTTGGGATGTCTCTCTCTGCCCTTCCTGGCTTGCTCTCTCTCTCCCTCTCTCTCTGCCCCTTCCTGGTTCTCTCTCTCTCTCAAAATAAATAAATGTTTAAAAAATATATGTTCCTATGTTGACCAAGGGAACACTTGTTACTCAAAATGAGAGTCACGTCCTGTGAAGATGGCACGAGAAGAATCCCATGCAGGAGCAGAGATGTCGGTGGTGCGGTTTTGGGGGGCCTCAGCCAAGACTAGGAATCCCTTGCATCATCAGGTAAAGAGCCCCGCCAGGATTTCAGCGACACAGGTGAGGACTCCCTGGTTTGTTTCCATCGTTAATAAATCCTTCCAACCTGATGTTAGTAATAAGAATAATGATTCAAATTACTGAACTTTTTAGTACAAAGTGGTATTTTGTTTTTAGTAGAAAGGTCTCTTTTTCTCTTTTTCAAAATATAGTGGATATATTTTGAGGTTACCGGGAGTTTGAAAGATGGGAGAAATTTTTCCCCCATAATAAGCAGAGCGAAAAATGAGAATTAGGGGCACCACGGTCCCCTGAGCACTTTTGTTCTGCTTGGCCCTCTGCTGCGTTGTTGCTGTCCCCTCCTGCCACGTCCAGTATTGATACCTTCCCCCCTTTCTCGTGTCTTACTGCTGTGATGGGGGGGGGTGTGTTGTCTAAGCCAGTGCCTTCTATTAGTAAAAACAGAAGCACATTGCTTAATTTACAGTTACTGAACCTCAGCACGAAAGGGTGAGAAGTTAGTTGAGCCCCTTCTGCTGTGATCCTCAGATCACAGACGGAGAGGCCATCTCGGGCTGAGTTCCAGGAGAGAATGTGAGACCTACCGTCCGGTGGGGACTGGAGGAGAAACACGCGGCGTCCTCAGCGAGGTTCCTCCTGAAGAAGAGATGGAAGGTCTCACTCTTCTGCAGCGCAGCGAGGGGGGCCCTGTCGTTTACCCTCCAGATGGAGGCACTTCTGAGAATGGAAGGTCCTCCCAGCAACCCTGCGGGGACAGCGACTCCAGCAACAGCCCCGAGTAGACAAGGGCTAAGCTCACCATAATTATGTGAACTTGGCATTTTTTCAACACTTGAGTAACTCAAGGAAATTGTGAAATCTCTGCTGATTCCATTTGCCCTGCTTTTCAGAATGCCTATAATCAGGGGCGCTTTTTCTTTTCTTTTCTTTTTCTTTTTTTTTCTTTTTTGGTAGTAAGATGCCGAGTGTCCCCACACTCCAGCCTTTAGAAAATCTTCATAGGAACCTGAGGTCGGACTTGGTTTTAAGGATCTATTAATAGATAAAAGATTAAATTCACTTAGGATTTTTGTTACGGTATTTAAGTCTAAAGCAATGTTGGTCATTATAGTAACACGCAGAGTATAAGTAAGACACTTAAAGTTATTATACAACACACATGAATTTTTAGTAATAAAATGTAGTAATATATTTGTTTACCAAAACTTAGAATGAGCAGGAGTAAAGGTAAATATTAAAGTCTGACTCTCTCTCCATCCCTACTCCCCAGAGGTAACAATTTCTAACACTTCTGCATACTTGCAGGTAATTTTTGCACACATGAGAATAATGTAATATGATGTTGCCATATGTGCATAAACGCGTGCGTGTTCACGTACTTGTCTTTCCCCCTGGAGGATGTGAGCGGTTTTGCACATTCATATCTTCACCTGGATTTACATCTGCAGCTCATACCTCATTTTACTGACAGCTGTGTAGCCACGGACACTTTCCGGGTGTCTCTGAGACTTCCCCACCGCTCTGTACTGAGTGCTAGAGAAGCAGTGTGCAAAATCAAAGCACAAACTGACCAACAATTGAAAAATTATGTTCCTATCATTAAACTCGCAGTAAAATTTTTTTAATGCCTATTTATTTTTGAGAGAGAGAGTGAGCATGAGTGGGGGACAGGCAGAGAAAGAGGGAGACACAGAATCTGAAGCGGGCTCCAGGCTCTGAGCTGTCAGCATGGAGCCCAACTTGGGGCTTGAACCCACGAACTGTGAGATCATGACCTGAGCCAAAGTCAGATGCTTAACCGACTGTGCCACCCTGGCGCCTCTAATTCATATTTCTAAACCCACAGAATCAAGAGGATAAGAAACATTCCCAGGATGATTTAACTCATGATTTTATTTAGTAGAGACTTGAACCCCGGCTTGTCCGGCTTCAAATTCCATTTACTAATATCTTTTTATTCTGATTCTATGAGATCTTAAAAGGCAACAGACATGTTCTTTTGAAATGGGTCTGATAGCTTGCTAGAACCTACTTACATAGTTTTGCGAGATGGTCTGAATAATTTTAACTGTTTCTGATGAAAAGGCGGTCTCCATGGCATTGAGGACAAATTAGAATGAAAATGGACTATGGGGGGGATTATAACCGAATCTTCCTAAAAACAGCAATCTGGGTGGAATGTGGTGCAAATAAAGATTAATGAAATGACCGAAATTATCAAACGACGCACTTTATTAAAGTTGTTTAAATCAGGTATTTGCTTTTTAAAATTCGGCCTTCGTTTTTGAAATGCTGATGCAGATATAGAAAGATTAAATTGCAGAAAGACCTAAGTATCGATGAATATTTCCATCTCTGTATTTTTCACATTGGCAATCTCCATTCTGTAAATAGCTTCAGACAGGTAGTAACGTGATTATAAATAATGAAATAGTCCATAAACATGCATTCACTGACTTCCTGAATTTTTGTGTTTCAGGAAAGGAAGAGTTGAGACCCCGATCATGAGCTGGGTCAACGCGAGCGCCCCCGGGGAGTTCGTCCTCTTCGGTTTCTCAGACCGACCGCGGCTGGAGCTCCTGCTCTTTGTGGGCTTCTTCATTTCTTACATGGTGACTATCTGTGGGAATCTGACCATTATTCTAGTGTCACGTCTGGACCCCAAACTCCACACCCCCATGTACTTTTTTCTTACCAACCTGTCACTCCTGGACCTCTGCTACACCACAAGCACAGTCCCCCAGATGCTGGTCAACTTATGCAGCGCCAGGAAGGTCATTAGTTATGGTGGCTGTGTGGCCCAGCTTTTCATGTTTCTAGCTTTGGGGGCCACTGAATGTGTTCTCCTGGCCGTCATGTCCTTTGACAGGTTTGTGGCCATTTGTCGGCCTCTCCATTACTCAATCATCATGCACCACAGGCTCTGCCTCCAGCTGGCGGCCGTGTCCTGGATTACGGGTTTCGGTAACTCGGTGTGGTTGTCCACGTTGACGCTCCAGCTGCCGCTCTGTGGCCCCTATGTAGTAGATCATTTTCTCTGTGAAGTCCCTGCTCTGCTCAAGTTGTCCTGTGTGGACACAACGGCAAATGAGGCTGAACTATTCTTCGTGAGCGTGCTGTTCCATCTAATACCCCTGACGCTCATCCTTATATCGTACGCTTTCATTGCCCGAGCAGTGCTGAGAATCCAGTCTGCTGAAGGAAGACGAAAGGCATTTGGGACGTGTGGCTCCCATCTAATTGTGGTGTCGCTGTTTTACGGCACCGCTATCTCCGTGTACCTGCAACCACCATCACCCAACTCCAAGGACCGGGGCAAGATGGTGTCCCTCTTCTATGGGATCATCGCGCCCATGCTCAACCCGCTTATATACACACTTAGAAACAAAGAGGTAAAGGAGGCCTTCAAAAGGTTAGTTGCAAGAGTCTTCTTAATCAAGAAATGAGTAATATGTAAATGATAAACATTATAAGCAGTTAATGTTTACTTGGCTTACTAACTTCTCAGGCTGCCCCATTTTCATCATTCCTACAGAGAATGTTCTGTTGCCTAAACACACTCATTGAACCAGTACCCAGAGCTAGTCTTCCACTTGACCAGAAACCGTGTAACATCAACACCTTTAAGCTTTACACCAATGTTTGTGTAATTTGGTGAACTTAGACCTTTCTGAGAATGTGATAAAAGCCCGAAATCTTGCTGTGGTAATTTCACAAGTACACACACAACTGTTTTTGCCCGCAGTTAAAGGAGGTTTACTGAACCCTGCAAAACAACCACTTTAAAGTTGGATCTGAGGTTAACAACCGCAGCTTTGATTTTCAATACCGCTCCCACGCAGCAGGATAATAGACATCACAGTAACTTTTCTTCTAGAACTGCACCCAGATTTCCATGTCTTGCCATGCTTGTGTACTCATGTTTTCCTCCTAAATGAAGCGTCCATATTATTTCCTTTATAGATCATATCCTAGGTTTCAGCAGTCTTAGCTAACAGTTCTCTCAATTATCAATATTATTATCATCTCTTAACCACCAAACACTTACAGCCTAGATTTTAAAATAGCATGCTGTGTCGTGATTTCTAATGATTTCTTGTTTCATACATTTTGCTTGCACAACAAACGTCTCATTGCACGTTGGTCCCCTTGAGAGGACACAGCCTGGGTTTATACTTTGTCATGTCTCCTTTAGAGGTCATCAAGCTGCCAGGGAAGTAGCAAGTGCCTTATCGGCAGGCTGTTTGGTTCAATGATTCATTCACATCACAGTTATTTAATTGTGTTGCTTTTCTCCCTTGTTTTCTCCTGCCAGTACACTGTACACATAGGAGATACAATAACTAAAAAATACATCTGTCATGTTTCTTCTTAAAATCTGCAGGAAAACCATGTATTTTTGCCATAACTTAATGCTAACTGATAAGAGAAATAAATCTGATTTGCTAAGTTCCAATTTCATTTCTCTCTTTCCTATTACACGTTTAAAGAGTAAATGGGGGGCGGGGGGCTCCTGAGTGGTTCAGCCAGTTAAAGACCTGACTCCTGATTTTGGCTCAGGTCATGATCTTGTGGCTTGTGAGTTTGAGTCCTGCATTGGGCTCTGCGTTGACAGCACAGAGTCTGCTTGGGATTCTCTCTCTCCCTCTCTCTGCCCTTCCCCTGCTAGCGTTCTGTCTCTCTTCTTCTCTCAAGATAAATAACCTTAAAAAAAAAAATAAAAGAGTAAATGGAAGCAAAACCTAATAGAGTGTATTGGAAACAAAATACTATCATCACTGAAAACAAATTTATTGGAACCTAATAAATGATATTAGATATCTAGAAGCAAATGAAACTTGGTAAATTATGAGGACGTAGAAAAGAAATCAAAATAGAAATATTTTAAAAGTTTTTAATGAAGGATTAATTGATTCAGTTCATTTTATACTGGTAGATTTGATTTTATACTGGTATATACTTTTATGCTGGTATATAATTTTATACTGGTAGAAAATGATTTACAGGTAAATTCTATTAGCTATTATCAGTTACCTTGTGATTATTAAAAATGTTTATATAATCCTTTATATGTCTTCATTTAGAACACAGATGCGTTTAGAATAATACATACCACTCTAACTTTATCTTTTTTTTTTGCAATTCTGAGAAATTAATTTTTCTAATCCAAACCATTTTTAAGGAAAATGTATTTTGTTTTTTATTTTCTTTGGTTTTCTTTTTTATGTGAGTAGAGTTGACACACAACGGTACATTAGTTCCAGGTATACAACTTAGTGATTGGACAAGTGTATACACTATGCTGTGTTCACCACAAGTACAGCTCCCATCTGACCTGCTACATCCTTTTACAATCTCGTTGACTGTATTCCTTACGTTCTACTTTTTATTCCCAGGATTTACTCATTTCATAACCGGAGGCCTGTGTCTCCCCCTCTCCTTCACCCATTTTGCCCTTCCCCCACTCTCCTCCCCTCTGACAATCATCAGCTTGTTCTCTGTACTCATGGTTCTGATTCTGCTTTTTTATTTGTTTGTTCATTTTTATAGATTCCATTTCTGAGTGGACTTGTATAGTATTTGTCTTTCTCAAACTGATTTATTTCATCCAGGATAACACCCTCTATGTCCATCCATGTAGTCTCAATTGTCAAGATCTCATCCTTTTTTATGATTGTGTAATATTCCATTGTATTGGTATGTATATGCCACATTTTCCTTATCCATACATCGATAGATGGGCCCTTAGGCTGCTTCCATAATTTGGCTATTATAAATAATGCTGCAATGAACATAAGGGTGCATATATTTTTTTGAGTTAGTTTTCATTTTCCCTGGCTAAATACCCCAAAGCAGAGTTATTGGATCAGATTGTTTGTATTTTTAACTTTTTGATGAACCTCCATACTGTTTTCCACAGTGGTTGCACCAGTTTCATTCTCACCATGAGGGTTCCTTTTTCTCCACATCCTCACCAACACCTGCTGTTTCTTTTCTTGATATTAGCCATTCTGACAGGTGTGAGGTAATATCTCACTGGTTTTGATTTGCATTTCCCTGATGATGAGTGACACTGAGCATCTTTTCATGTGTCTGTTGGCCATCCGGGTGTCTTCTTTGGAGAAATGTCTCTTCAGCTATTGTGCCCATTTTAAAATCAGATTATTTATTTATTTATTTATTTATTTTTGGTATTGAGTTGTATGAGTTCTTTTTGTGTTTTGGATACTAACCCTTTATCAGGTATATCATTTGCAAATATTTCTCCCATTAAATAGGTGGTCTTTTGTTTTGTTGATGGTTTCCTTTGCTGTACAAAAGTTTTTATTGTTATGTAGTTCCAATACTTTATTTTTGCTGTTGTTTCCCTGCCTCAGGAGACATACCTAGAAAAATATTGCTGTGGCCGATTTCAGAAAAATTACTGCAATTGTCTCTTCTAGGATTTTTATGGTTTCAGGTCTCATGTTTAGGCCATTGATTCATTTTGAGTGTGTTTTGCCTATGGTATTAGAAAGTAGTCCAGTTTCATTCTTTTACATGTAACTGTCCAAGTTTCCTAGCACCATTTATTGAAAAGACTGTCTTTTTCCCCTTGCATATTGTTGACTCCTTTGTCACAGATTAATTAACCATATAAATGTGGGTTCCTGTTCTTTTGGTCTATGTATCTATTTTTGTGCCACTAACATACATACTATGACTTTGTAGTATATCTTAAAGTCTGGAATTGTGGTACCTTGAGCTTTGCTCTTCCTTCTCAGGATTGCATTAGCTATTTGGGTCTTCTGTGGTTCCACACAAATTTTAGTATTGTCTAGTTTTGTGAAAAATACTTTTGGTATTTCGATAGGGATTGCATTGAATCTGTAGATTGCCTTGGGTAATATGGGCATTTTGACAATATTAATTCTTCCAATCCATAGGCATGGACTATCTTTCCATTTGTTTGGGTCACCTTCAATTTCTTTCATCAGCGTTTTATAGTTTTCAGAGCATGGGTCTCTGACCTCCTTGGTTAAGTTCATTCTATTGATGGATGCTCAGTGTTAATGTCCCCTACTATCATTATGTTACCATCACTTTCTCTCTCTATGTTGTTAATATTTGCTTTGTGTATTTAGGTGCTTTGGTATTGGGTGTGTAGATATTTATAATTGTTATATCCTCTTTTTTTTTTAATGTTTATTTATTTTTGAGAGAGGGAGCCTGAGCTAGGAAGGGGCAGAAAGAGAGGACACAGAGAATCCAAAGCAGGCTCCAGGCTCTGGGCTGTCAGCCTAGAAACTGATGTGTGGCTTGAACTCACGAAGTGTGAGATTATGACCTGAGCTGAAGTCAGAAGCTTAAACCGACTGAGCCACCCAGGTTATATACTCTTTTAAGACTGATCCCTTTATCATTACGTAAGGCCCTTCTTTGTTACAGTCTTTGTTTTAAAGTCTATTTTGTCTGATGTAAGTATTGCTACCTGTTTTTTTTTTGTTGTTGTTGTTTTTTTGCTTCCATTTGTATGGTGAAAGTTTTTCCGTCCCTTAACTTTCAGTCTGTTTGCATCTTTAGATGTGAGTCTCTTATAGGCAGCATATAGATGAGCCTTTTTTGGGTTTGTCACTTATCATGAGGTTCATATATAACATCCTAAGTAAGTAGTAATCCATATTGATTTGATGGTCATTTAAATTCAGACACATTCTAAAAGTAAAAAAAAAAAAAAAAAACAGAAAAAGAAAACATCTTGAACCAGAACTGAACCAGGAAATGTATTCTGAATGTTGTCTTACCTGGTGGCACTAGTGTATCACATAAACTTTGAGTGTCCACTTCGGTGGCCTGACACGCTGTCACATTTTTGTGCAACCTTCACCACCTTTTCTCTCCAGAATATTTTCATCTTCCCAAACCTAGTAAACAATCCCGAGCCCAGAGCAGACAGATGGTGTGCTCAGTTCATCCTCTTGAATAGAACCAATCATTTTCTTAGGACTCAAACTGTCTCAGGACCTATGATTCTTCCCAGCTTACCTGCACAGAGATCAACATTCCAGTGATGATACTTAGGTTTTTTTTTTTTTTTTTTGAAAAGGTATAATTTGAGGACTTGGATCTACTTGAAGTTTGTAAACTAAGTTTACATTTTCCTCGCCCTTTCTCGCCTCATTTTTCTCAATTTGTTGGCATATACTCAGGGTTTGCATTCTCCCCAGTGACCCTGGTTACTCATGTATCTGTTCTCTGGTGCCAGCCAAGATGTGTGCTCTGTTTGTCAAGGTCGCCAGCAGCCCCCCACAATACTCCTTCTGCAATCCACACACTTAGGGCTGTGCTCTGTTGGTACCAGCGTGATCAGCCACAGGTTACTTTATGCCAAACAACCACTGAGAGATATTGTTGTGTAAGCAGAAATCGCTTTAGAATGCTTCATTATGAACTAGGCTCAATAGAAGAACCCAATGTATTCTCCACGTTCATCGTCAGCTCCATGAAGTCAGGAGTTTATCTTCTACCCACTGTATCTGCTTCTCATAGCAGTACCTGAAAGCATTTTGCTTCAATATATTTTTTTAATTTAATGGCTCTAAGAATGAGTGAAGTATGCAAGTTCAAGGGCATGGAACTCTATGTAAATGGTGGAGGTAGTAACGATATTGATGATTTGATGGTGATGATAGTGAAAAAGGAGATTATATACATAGATATGTTCAGTCCAGATCTTGTTTTCTTAATGTCACACCTATAGATACAGCCTGGAGGTATTTCTTCTTCTTTTTGTATTGAGGTGTCATTGACATGTAACATTCTATTAGTTTCAGGTGTATATTTCACATGTACAACATATCGATTTGTCATTTGTATCCTGTGCAAAGTGATCACCACAATAAATCTAGTGAAAATGTGTCCTCACATAAAGTTACAAATTCTTTTTTCTTATGATAAGAACTCTTGAGATCTGTTCTTTCGGAGAACTTTCAAGTAAGCAATAGAGTATTATTAACTTTAGTCACCATGTTGTACGTTACATCCCCAGGACTTATTTGTCTTGTAACTAGAAGCTTGTACCTTTGGCTCCCTTCATTCACTTCACCGCCACCCCCCCAAAACCCCCACCACCAATCTGTTCTCTGTACCCATGAGCTCAGTGCTTTCTTTTTAAAATATTCCTACTTTTGATGACCTTCAGAATATTAGATTCTACTTAGCTTACACTAAAAGACTTTAAGACTTTACTTGCACAGCTACTTACCTTTGTTTTTTTCAATTTATTTAGCAAATATTGCTTGGGTAACTACCAAACTCCCCACGACTGTTATAGAATTTGAGACAGGAATAAATGAAATAGACAAAAATCTCTGCCTTTGCAGGGCTTGCATTCTACCAAAGACTACATAAAATAAACATTAGACCTAATAACTTTAAAAGTGTTTAAGAAGGCTATCCTTAGACACAAAAGAACGTATAGTGAATTTAAGAGAATTTGGGAATGCTGAGGGGGAGCATCAACACTAAATGGCAAGTTCAGGGGAAGCCTCATTCCGAAGGTAGTATTTGTGCAAAGGTATGGAGGGCTTGCCTGCGTTCGCCAAGAGCACATCTGAGGGCAGAGTGCTAGTCAGAGGGCATAGGCAGAGCAATCACCGCAAATCCATAGCTCTTTGAAGAACAAGATGGGCATGGGCGGCTGGAGTGGAGGCAGGGAGGGTGTTTGGTCAAGGTGGTCTGTGTTGTGCTGTGATAGACAAAGCAAACTCACAGTAACTTAACACAACAAAGTTTACTTGTCGTTAGTCCTAGGTAGCCGGCGAGGGTCCTTACGGAGCTGTTTCTCAGAGTCACTCAGGGACAAAACGGAGCAGACGTTTCATGCAGTGTGCCTTCGTGATCATCACAGCAGCGGGGACCTGTTCCCTGGGTCTTAGAGCTTCGTCCTGGAAGAGACAGATGATATTTCTGCTCACATTTTTAAGACCAAATCAAGTCACACGGTCACATCTAATCTAAGGGAACAGGGAAATGGAATCCTAGCACATACACGGATGGAATCAGATATGGAAACATTTGATAAACAGCACTTACAATGACTGTAGTCCACTCTTATCGTCACCAACCACTTTTTTTTCCCTTCCTGCACGCATGCAAGAACACTTTCAACCCCCTGAGAAAGAGGCATTTTCAGACTGCATGTCATTGCTGGCATCTAGCCAAAAGTCTAGGAACTCCGTGTAATATGCATTTGTGTGTCTTAGATCCTCGTGATCTAGAGAAATAGCTGAAGACAGTGTGAGAAGGAGAGAGAGGACGCTAGGTCAAATAGGATAAGGACTAAAACTCACTGCCACATTGGGGAAATTGGAGGCAATCTGGGACATGACAAAAGCTGTTTCTGTATAGGGTGGGGTCAAGTGCCAGACTAGAGTGGGTTTAACAAAGAATGGGAGAAATAGAGTTTCTTTCTGAGAAAGGTTTCTGTGAAGAGGAATCATTTCAAATTCTATAAAAATGAACCTGGTGGGGAAAGTGGAGCTGGCAAAGACGTTTTTTTGTTGTTTTTGTCGTTTTTTTTTTAAGATGTTAGCATCCATGGTATATTTGTTTCCTCCCGGGAATGAGGTAGTAAAAAGTGAGAACTCGGTGATATGGAAGGATGGACAAATTTCTAGACGAGGCAAAATGGAACGATGAATCACAGAGGGGCTGGCCTTGCTATGAGGATGTGTTCATTTGTGAAAATGGGCAGGAGGGCAGAAGATACTTCAGGCTGTGACTTGGGCAGGTGGTAGAGGCCATCACTAAAGAGGAGTCTGCAAAGTTGCCTGTTTGCCTCCTTTTCGCAGGCACACTCGATGCATGGCCTATCCGCTGACAGTGACGGTGAGCGAGGAGGTGCTGGCGGCTTGAGGAACTGGAAGACGTGCCCGTGGGGAAGTGCAGGGCTGAGGAAGTACGGGCAGCACTGGGGGTTTCCGTGAGGTCTGTGGCTGCGGCTCGGAAACAAAACCGTTTTCTCCAGTCGTACTGAGCTGCGTTAGGAGAGTATGTGGTTGATAGAGAGGTGAACTTCACCGAAGTTGTGATATTCCAAATTTGGGCTAAGGAAGAAAGAAGATAGGAAGGAAGGCAAAAAAAACGGTGGACCCAGTGGACTGGAGGGGTTGAAGGACAGTTAGAACCAGATTTCAAGATGAAGACAGCTGGAAAAATAAGAGGTGTTGTTTGTGAAAGAGACGTTTGAAGCTGAGATGAGAGAGAGCATTCAGTTGGTCAAAATGGAATTTCAAGCAGCCTTTTTCTCACTGTTTGTATGCAATAAATAATCTTGTCGGTTTATCATCTTCAATCTCTCCATATTTCCCAAATTCATTTTTACTTTCTACTTCTATCACTCACCTATGTGACTACAACAGGTTCTTAATTTTTCTCTTGGCTTCTAACCTTGTTCCCCTCAAATGTATTCCCACACCAGTGGAAATGCTCATACTAAAACATGTTTATTAATTAATGGCATACTTCATTTTTTAAAGATTTTATTTATCTATTTATTTATTTTAAAGTTTATTTATTTATTTTTGAGACGGAGAGCATTGGCATGTGCAGGGAAGGCACAGAGATAGAGAGAGGGAGAGAGAATCCCAAGGGGGCTCCATGCTGTCAGCACAGAGCCCAACATGGGGCTTGATCCCATGAACCATGAGATCATGACCTGAGCTGAAGCCAAGAGTCTGACACTTAACCAACCGAACCACCCAGGCATCCCTATTTATTTAATTTTAAGTGTTTTTTAAAAGTTTTTATTTAAATTCCAGTTAGTTAACATACGGTGTAATGTTAGTTTCAGGTGTACAATATAGTGGTTCTACGATTCCATACATCACCCTGTGCTCATCACGAGTGCCCTCCTTCATCCCCACACTTATTTAACCCAAACCCTTCACTTCCCCTCTGGTGACCACCACTTTGTTCTCTATAGTTAAGAGTCTATTTCTTGACTTGCCCTCTTTCTTTTTCACCCTGTACTCTTTTGTTTTTTAAATTCCACATGTGAGTGAAATAATACGGTATTTGTTTTTTCTCTGACTCATATATTTCTCTTAGCATAATACTCTCTAGATCCATCCACATTGTTGCAAAGGGCAAGATTTCATTCTTTTTACGGCTGAGTAATAGTCCATTGTATATATTCCAATATATATATATACATATATATATATGTATCTCTCTTGGCAGATGACACAAGGAGACTCTAAAAGAAATTGGGGACATGTTGGGAGCCATTTTGGGCTCACAGGTTGAGCCCCCTCCCTGTGTGGAAAAGGTTGAAGCAAAGCTCAGCCGGTCAAAATAGCACCTAGTCTTACCTCCTTCTAAGTAATTTTTCAGGCTTGGATTTCTTGAGCTTCTCTCCTTGGCCCCAAGGAATGTAATGCTCTTTTGTTTTATGGCATTTAGATAAAAGGGAAGGACCTGGAGCATGATGCTTTGATGGATTACATCTGCATGAGAGTAGCCTGGCCAGAAGTCATCTTAAAGTTGCATCTTGGGGATGGGTTGCACCTCCCCCACTGTAGTTGGAAGAATAGGCAGAATGACTCCTGGCCTGTTTGTAGATAATTAACATTAAGGCCTTAAGGAAACACCCTGTTCTCCACCCCCACCCTAAATTTATATGTTAATTATCCTGAAACTAACATACAGGATTGAGGAAGTTGCCACCTTGCTGGTAAAAACGCATTATTGTTAAAGAGATCAAAGTATAGAATGTCACTCCTTGCTGTAATGTAACTCACTACCTTTAAAAATAAAGACACTGAGACCAGCAGAACGGAGATGCCAGAATTGCCAAGAACTGCCTGCTTGGTCATCAGACTACATCTCTCTCGTGGCTCTCTCATTTCCGTTCGTCTGACCGTCCATCCTTTGGTGACCCCTAGATTCGCTGGAATTGGACCCTGGCATATATATATATATATATGTTTTTTTTCTTTATACATTAATGGCATACTTTAGTGAAAACTGTGGCACTGACTCACTCCTGCCCCAAACCCTCCTTGGCCATTATCGCAAAGTTTAAACTGTTAACATGGTTTATAATTCCCTGCGCGATTGCTTCAACCTATGTAAAACTTTCTTCACTTTCGTTTAATGTAATGTGAGAGTCATCCATTTTGATTTGTTGTCTGTACTGCAGTATATTCCTCTGGACGAATGCACCACAGTGTATTAATCTCCAATTGATATCTATTTAGGTGCTTTCCAATGATCTGCTATTACAAATGAAGCAGTTCTCAACGTTGTATCTATCTCTTGGGCACATGTGCAAGTTTTTCTAGAAGTATGGAATTTGTGGGACGTTGTTATATGCAGATCTTCAATTTTCCTATATATCACCTGTTTCCACTTATTATTTTTATTATTTAACTATATGTTGTCAATAAACAGAGAAATATTTACTTATGGTAAATTGAGATGCATGATGAAGACGCAAGATAGAGATGTCATCATTTTGAATTTAGTCTATTGAAAATTACTTATGCTTTTTTTGTTTTTGCAAAATGTTCCTCGTAAAAAAGGCAGCAAGCTTCCAACGTGTCATATTTACTATCACTTTATAGATGAGCTGATATACTTACATATTCTTTATTGAGTTACTAGTATGTGCTAACACTTTGCCAGGCATTGGGAGTGCAGCAGTGAATACAATACCTAAGAGGGAGAGAAATAGAGAGTGGGAAAATAATAATTAATTAATTTCATTTCAGAATAATTTCATTCTCAATAGAATCAATAAACCAATGTGTACCTCTTTTTATGTTTTGAACGGAATAGTAATTTTGACACAATGTTATGACTTCCTCATTCTTACCTTCCTCTGGGCTGAGAGAGCCTTAGGGGAAGATGCATAAAATGTATTTATATACCACGTATCTTTCACAATGCCTGCAAGTGTGTTTGATAAATAAAAGTTTATTGCATTCCCAGAGTAGTTCTGGAAGTTTGGAAGGGCATTGGTCGTTTTTAGGGAATTATTGCTGAGGAGTAAGTATAGAACAATAGCCAAAAGTCGCTGACACAGAATGGGACTCCTAGATACCCCGACTAGTCCCTGCTCAACAAAATGCCATCCGCAAGTGAGGACATGCTTTTTCCAGTTGTGTTGGGAAAGTGGAGATTTTGTTTATTGAAGTTCAGATGTGAATAACTTTGTTGAGCTAATCTCCAGGGCCCCTGAGTAGCTTCAGTAGCAACTGCAGAGCTAAGGGAACCCAATGGCCCCAGGGGCCGACTGAGTTCATTCTCCACTGCAATCAGTTCTTAATTGAATGTTTCTCCTCTAAGGCAGGTAACCCTAGAGACTTCTCCGTGTGGTGAATTATAATGAAACTCATCGGAAACTTTTTAATAGCTGCAGGGATGACGGGGAAAACCTGGCAATGAGTTCTACTCCCCAAAATCCCCGTGGACCGAGAGGAGATGAGGTCGCTGTCATCGGCGCCCTCGTCTAAGCAGCCTTGTAATGAGCTCTCCAGGGTCTCCGGCTTCCTTCCAACTTTTATAAAAACTGCAGAAGTTGAAAATTGCTCTCTTGGCTGCTCTAGTTTTAAGTGTTGCTCATTGACCTCATCATCCGAAATCCCGTAAGATTCTCCAGAGGGAATCGCATGAGTAAATGCAGCCATCTTTCAGTTTTCCCAGAAAGCAGAAATGGCCCAGGAAAGACTGCTTTTCTAACAGATCCAAACATTTCCCATTCTTCGTTTTTTTCAGCCTCTACTTCAACTTCCCTCCTCATCTCCTTTAGAACATAACTAGCAGGGTGAATAAGCCACTTGTTCTGTGAAATAATAGGCAGTTATATTTTCTTTTCACTTAAAAGACAAGAAAAATAGAAAGAAGAAAACAAAACCAAAGACTCAAAACTCTGCATTTTCTTCTTAGTTATTTAGAGTCATTCGTTTTATGTTCACACTGTAAAGTATTTGAAGGTGGAAAACAATGAATCATTATACCTGGTTTCTTCCATATTTATTCTTCCATACTTATTCACACCATTGCCTTGAAAAAAGAAAAAACTTGACCTAGTTTGTTTTTTTAAAAACCAGTAGTTTGTACAAAAATGCTTACGGTAGTACGACGTTTCCAGGTTCCTGCTGAGCCCAAGGAATCAAAGTGAAGTTTAACTTGGAGGGATCAGCCAAATAGCTAATGCCAACTGTGCTAATTCCCTCAACCAAACTATGATTTGGGCTCAGTGCTATGAATCGAAATTTTTCCTGCCTTGACTTTGAAAAGTATTTGTTTTCTCTACTTAAATGTCAATCTATGAAAGAGGCAGAATAATTTACTTCCTACCGAATTCCTGGGTGGTGTGAGGAAATAGTGAATGTAACTATACAGCCAGATCACTGTGGGTCAGAAAACTGAGCAGCTGGAGAGCCCTGGGCCGTGTGGTCCTGTGCCACAAGGTGGAACTGTGGGCGGGGCACCTGCTGCTTCAGTGGGCTGAGCTTCCGACTTGAGCTCAGGTCAGGATCTCACAGTTGGTGAGTTCAAGCCCCGCATTGGGCTCTCTGCCGTCAACGCAGGCCCACTTTGGACCCTCTGTCTCCCTCTCTGTCTGCCCCTCTCGCACTTGCACGTGCACATGCATACACTCTCTCTCAAAAATAAACATTAAAAAAAAAAAAGCTGGGCTCATGGGCTTTATAGAATCTGCATGTAGCCAATCACAGCGACGCTCGTGTCTTAGCAGTGAGATGCAAAGATAGTAAGAATCTTTGTCAGATTTGTTGAGAGTGTTCTGGGAGCAAACCTAAATATTAAACTCAAACTAAATCATTTGTATTCCCTTCTAAAGTTTTATTGATTTTAAATGTTTAAAGCAACATAATCATGGTTATATATTACATTTTTATATGGTTGTAAGTTAATATTTTTTTTAATTTGGAAAAATGGAAAACTGAAAGTCCATCTCCTCCAACACCCATTATCTTCACATATTTATGTAAACATAGAAAATAAACATTATATTTAATTTTCTTAATTTTAACAAGTTTTAAAATAGAATTTCTATTTAATGTAATTTTAACATGTACAGTATGCTAAATAAATATATTTAATATGTAATATCGTTAAAATATGCTTGATATATTTCATTTTTGTTTCATATCAATTTTATATCAATTTTTTCATTTAATTTTTTTAATGTTTTATTTATTTTTGAGGGAGAGAGAGACACAGAGTGCAAACGGGGGAGCAGAGAGAGAGGGAGATGCAGAATCTGAAGCAGGCCAAAGGCTCTGAGCTGTCAGCACAGAGCCTGATGTGAGGTTCGAGCCCAGGAATGACCTGAGCTGCAGTCGGACACTTAACTGAGCCACCCAAGTGTCCCTCAGTTCTTTACAAATACCAATATCAATACACACCACATTTTTTGTGTTTTTTATGTTATTTATTTTACAACTATGTAAACTTTTAT
Organism: Paguma larvata; assembly: GCA_030068075.1. Lineage (NCBI taxonomy): Eukaryota > Metazoa > Chordata > Mammalia > Carnivora > Viverridae > Paguma > Paguma larvata. The sequence continues at coordinate 25,623,198 of CM057829.1, forward strand.
TTTTTATTCAGTCAATGGACATTTAGTCTGCTTCTTCTTTAAGCCACAATGTACCTGTGATATCTGTATAGATACATAGATAGAAAGATACGTCTATATCTTTACACACCTAAGAAAGCAATCCTGATAATAAATTCCAGGAATTGGAATCAGTGGATCAAAGACTTGTGCAGTTGTCAAATTTAATTTTGGTAAAACCATCCTACCAGATGTAAACTGGTTTACAGTCCCACATGCAGGGTATGAATGCCATTCTCTCAAACCCTCACAGATTGAATATTAGCAAGCTGAAAGCATCGCAGGGTTTTAATTTGTATTTATTTAATTATAAAAAAATTATAAATTACAAACGAGATTGAAAAGGTTTTATGTAGTTTGGGATCTTATGAATTACTGTTTCACTATATTTGGTCTCATTATCCACTCGTTGTCTTACCCAGGCTAGTGTAATCCTTATCTGAAAAAGTTTCTTCGTTGGAAAGAGCACTTTGATATGAAAATGTTTGCTTTGTTTCATTTATGTATCGCAGACATATTTCTCTTTTCCAGAAACTATTAGCAGACCTTATTTGAGGACTTACTAGGCCATTGCGGTTGGTTCGCTGGCTATAATGCCTGGCTCCTACATTTTTTTAAACTTCATTATTAGTTTTATAACTATAAAATACCATTTTATTTTACTTCTTAATGTTTATTTATTTTTGAGAGAGACACAGAGAGAGAAAGACAGGGTGCGAGCAGGGGAGGTGCAGAGAGAGACGGAAACACAAAACCGGAAGCAGGCTCCAGGCTCTGAGCTGTCAGCACAGAGCCCGATGTAGGGCTCAAATTCATGACCCTTGAGATCATAATCTGAGCTGAAGTTGGATGCTTAACTGACTGGGTCACCCAGGCGCCCCTGGAAAATACCGTTTTAAAACCGATTACCTTACATTTATGTTTTGCTTTGGAAATGAAGCTTTTAGGTTGGTCATGAGTTTGGAATAACATCAGTTTAGGGGAAAACATGTAAGCTTTAACGTGTCCCGTCAGTGAATACGATTAGTGGTTACTCTCGGGCTCTCCTCACTCTTAGAAGAATCTCTCTAGTCTGTGCTCTCACTGGTTGCAGAGATGACGTTATCATTTGGACTTTCTCCGGGTAACTTGACCTTCTCCAAAGGTAAGCAGTGTGGTGTCTGGGGTTTGAGTATAACTTAAAGAACATCAAACAATCCAATTCCATGTATTTATTTTATGTTTACTATATCCTAGGAATTTCACCAATCTAAGTGAAAATACAAGCTCCAAATCAAGTGACAAAGAGAAACTGTATTTACTCTTTTGTATTATCCTTCTGAAAATTATATAAAAATGGAAAGAAATTTGACTTTAAAATTGTTTCCTTAGAAAACAGACTAAACCTCATTGCAAGGACAAAGAGGTGCTGGAAAGATGTCCATATTTGCATTGTATGCCAAACTTGAACTTTTTCCCCCACCAAACACCAAAAATAGTTAACCACACACACCCACACCTCATCCCCCTCCCCCCCAAAAACATACATCAAAATTTGAGGCTACGGCCCCAGAAAGAAACCAGGAAACGAAGAGTGTTGATTCCCAATCATCCTGTGTTATTCCAAGATTTCCCCTAAGAATTCACACCTCTAGGCCTTCTGACGCCCTGCTAATTACCCAAAGGAGTACCCAGTCCCTGGGATCTCAACCAGGAAACATGTTGTCAACCTCTAGGCACCATCTCCGAGGCTAAGAAATTAGTCCTCCATTCATTCTCTCTGCCTCTATAAGAAATTCCACATCTGCATTGGTTATCTTCTGGGGTCGGAGGAAGTCTTCGCCTCGCCTTGGGGTTTGGGTTGACGGCTCCTGAAAGGCTCCTGAAGGCTGGCTATTTGGCCAAGATGGCGGGCAGACAGGGGGGGAATGCTAACCCTAATTTCTATTATGACTGCCTCTTTTCTCTATAACTTAACTACCCTACGGGCAATTACTCTATTTTACTTTTCCTCTGAGGTAGTGATCTACCATTACTCTATCACGCTAACCCAATGATTAAAAAATCACACCGCTTTTACGACTTTGATCCTCAGGAAGAACCAGAATCTAATGCGTGGCAGTCAGTTCAGGGCTTGTATGTCATCCCTTCTGGACAAGCTGAGGTCTTTGTAACCACTTCTCTACCATTTCTGGTGCGTTAGACTCACGTCGCCCTATCGTTACTGTCTACTCATATTAACTGCCCAACCTCCCATTAACTCATATTAACTGCACAACCTCCCATAAAATCCCAGGTAACAGATTCCAGCCCGAGGATTACTATGTCTTATCCCTAATTTCCTTGGAAAGCTGAAGCCAGGTAAGCCTAAATGATTAGAGAAAATTAAGAAAACTTTCTTTTACTTTGATATATTGTATTTTGTTGTGGAAAAGAAATTTACTCTAAGACCTTTGAAGCTGAGAAGTTTTCACCAAAGATATGCTTTGTAATTTGAAAATTAAAATATTTGTGACCACTTGTGTCCTATCTGCCTTTATTTTTCCCAACTTGCTGGCTGAATGTGTTACCAGCAGTGGAGGCAGCGCTTGGTTCTCTGCGGGACGCAGGAGACTGGATATTTTCTAATGTCCATTTAATAACTGTAGTCATCAGGTTTGCTTCAGTTCTCAAAGAATCAACATGACAGAGGGTCTGAGGTGCTTTCCTTCTGTACCTGCTATTCTGCTGTTCTCACACGTCTACCTTTCTTTGTTAGGGTCATTACTATCCAGATATGCTCCATTCCAGTGATACGTCTGTCTTTATGAAGCCAGCTCTCTTTATTCTTTTGAGCCTTATTAGAGTCAATCATTTTCCATTTACTTTTTAAAATACTCTGTTTACCACGATCTCCTTCCTTCTCTCTCCCTTCATCCCACAGGCCACGCGTCGCTCTTCCACAAGCTACTTACGCTGTTTCAATGTATCTGAAGACGACCAGAAGACAAATAAACCCAAAGTTGCCATTTTATTAGTGGACAGAAGAGCTCCCTTGATTCTTGCAGTCTATACTACAGAAGTCTTTTTCTTTCAGAGAAATGAACAAAAGAGATTTTGGTTTGACAGCATTTCACAGGAATCAGTAAATATTTGGCAGATCCAATTACAACCTAATTAAAAAGGTGATGTTGACACTATGACGTAATTGCACACTTCTTCCATCTTTATAAAGATCTAATCTCCAGGTTGTGCTAGTTTTCCTGTACCTTGTGTTCTTCGAACCGTATCTTGGATACTGAACTCAGCCCCGGTTGTCACATTTTCCAGAAGGTCATTGCCAACATCGAGGGTAGGTGGAAGATGGTTACAAGGTGATAACAGACTTGATAACCTTGTTATAGGGAGAATCATTGAGGGAACTTGAATGTCTTGGCCTAAAGAAAACTTAGTTCAGTTTGAAATATTTAAAAGGCTGTCATATGAAGAGAGATTAGATGTGAAGTATATCGAATAAAGTTGAAATACTGTTTTTATGAATTAGGAAGAAAATTCCTCCTTAATAAAAGGATGATGGTTACACATTGGGATTTTCCAACATGAAATCATTTGCATTACATGTTTGTATGAACGACCTCTACAGCTGGGCAGAAGCTGTTGTAATATTAGACTGGGTGGGTCATCTGTTCCATAAATGTCCTGTCATTCCGTGGTTTTCAGAAAATACGGATTAAGTATTCATTTTATTCTTACAGGTATACAGATCATGTGAAAGGAAGACCATGGAAAACTCCAACGACAGCTCAGAGAACGGTTTTATCTTAGTGGGCTTCTCCGATCGTCCGAGGCTAGAGCTGGTACTCTTCATGGTCAATTTCACTCTGTACTCAGTGGCTGTGTTGGGAAACTCAACCATAATCCTTGTGTGTATTTTAGACGCTCGACTTCACACCCCAATGTACTTCTTTCTGGCCAATCTCTCCTTTCTAGATCTCTGCTTCAGTACGAGCTGTATCCCGCAGATGCTGGTGAACCTCTGGGGCCCTGACAAGACCATCAGCTATGCGGGCTGTGCGGTCCAGCTCTTCTCCTTCCTCTGCGTGGGGAGCGTCGAGTGCATCCTCCTGGCCGTGATGGCCTATGACCGCTATGCTGCGGTCTGCAAGCCCCTGCACTATCTGGTCATCATGCACCCCCGGCTGTGTTTACGACTGTTGGCTGTGGCCTGGGGCAGTGGCCTGGTCAATGCCATCGTCATGTCCCCACTCACGATGACTCTGTCCAGATGTGGCCGGCGCCGAATCAACCACTTCCTTTGTGAATTGCCAGCATTGATCAAGATGGCTTGTGTGGACGCCCGTCCAGTGGAAATGCTGTCCTTTAGTTTTGCCGTCCTCATCGTCCTGCTGCCCCTCGCTCTCATTCTCGTGTCCTACGGCTACATCGCAGTGGCTGTGCTGAAGATCAAGTCCGCGGCTGGGCGCCGCAAAGCTTTCAACACCTGCAGCTCCCACCTGACGGTGGTGTCTCTGTTCTACGGGAGCATCATCTACATGTACATGCAGCCGGGGAACAGCACATCCCAAGACCAGGGCAAGTTCCTCACCCTCTTCTACAACCTGGTCACTCCCATGCTGAACCCGCTCATTTACACCTTAAGGAACAAGGAGGTAAAAGGGGCGCTGAGAAAGGTCTTGGGGAGACAACCCTGAGCAGGACCCACAATGTGCTGAATTATGAAGCCCTAGGTGAAACGTTTTTTCCAAACGCTGCCATTGACTTTGTGCTTGTAACAAATATAGCCCATGTATCACACCTGGAGTTTTAAAAATATGGATAAATACCTTGAAGTGTATCCAGAGTCAGCAGGAGTCAACCATAGGCGTAGCATAGAGCGATCCTGCCAAATAATATGTAGTAGAAAGAATTAAGTCTTGGAAGAAAGGTGAAATGGTTTCATGGAGCTAAAGTAACAACAGTTTGAGGTTGTGAGATTGAGCGTGTGTCCGTGTCGAAGAGCCTGTAAGATTCTCTCTCCCTCTCCCACTGCCCCTCCCCCATGTCCTCTCTCTCTAAGAAAAGGGGACTAATGTTGAAATGAATGGACAATGGAGACAAAAAGTTGCTGTGGGGAGAGAAGCCAATTCCGTTTCTCCCTGACAGGACTGAATCGGCATGCCATCGGCAAGGGTTACTTGGCACTGTTGTCAGTTCGCTATAATGTACGATGTCACAGAACGCCGGCCACAGAACCAGACTCCAGTAAGCTCTACAGTCGGGACATTGCATAATTTTCCACAGAAGCATACATTTTCCCCTACAAAATAAACCGCGGATCTTATTTGTTGTAAAGCTAAGTATACAGTCTCAAGCTTCTTAAAAAGCACGTAGGTATTTTCATCTTGATTTTTTAAAGGACAAGACTATGGTTGATGGATCCTTTGTGAACTAGTCCCGGTCACACAGAGGATGAGGGGATTCAGGAGCGATGTGTCTAAGACTGAACCTTTCCTGTCATCTCCTGAATGACGCTGCTCCCGCCACAGAGTGTATGATGCGTGTACAGGTCCCCTGCACGTGCATGTTCGGTCGTCCCAGCGTGCTGGAGCCATTACCCACCCTTAAGAGAATTCCGCCAGTTAGAAGCTCATTTATTTCTCTTCCACTGTTAGTAGACACCATGACCTTCCCCTTCCCACCCTTTCCCCATGCAAATCCCCCGTCCAGATCCTTCCCATGCTCCAGTCAGCGTCATATTTGCACAGTTATATGAGTTTCTTTGATTAAAAAATGCCCCGAGGCTTCTTTTAACCTAATGCACTTTTATACACTGAAATACAGTTTTTATAGGTAATATTATTATGTTTAGGGGCACCTGGGTGGCTCCGTTGGTTGAGTGTCTGACTTCAGCTCTGGTCGTGATCTCTCGATTCGTGAGTTTGAGCCCCTCGTCGGGCCCTGTGCTGACAGTTCAGAGCCTGGAGCCTACTTTGGATTCTGTCTCCTTCTCTCTCAGCCCCTCCCCCACTTACGCTCAGTTCTCTCCCTAAAAATGAATAAATGTTACAAAAACTTTTAAAGGTATTGTATTTATATGTCTCCTATTACTGTCAATACCTTGATTGTAAGCGTATTATTTTTTTACTCCTTCTTGGCATATTTCCAAGTATCAAGTTGTTATTAAAATGCTTTGCAGATATTAAGCAACCAGTAATAACTTGGTATGACTGTTCAATTTAGCTGATTAATTACATCCAGAAATAGTTCCTTCACTGTATTAAAAAAATTTTTTTTAAGTTTTATTTCGTTATTGTGAGAGAGAGAGTAGGAGCAGAGGAGGGGCTCTGTCAGTGCAGAGCCTGATGCAGGGCTCGAACTCACAAACAGTGAGATCATGACCTGAGCTGAATTCAGGAGTCGGAGGATTAACCAGTGGACTCACCCAGGCGCCCCCCATCCTTCACTTTACTGGTGCACTCTGGTCTCTTCCTCTAGATTACAAGTAGATCTATCACGACAGACTGTCTGAGTTTACATCTGCGTCACATCTTTTGTACTTTTTCCTCAATTCAGGATACATTTTATGATGAGAAAATAAGCCATTGAGGAATTTCTATGTGTATCGAAAGTCATTCCCAACTTTTAGGTAACAAAACCTTTTTGTTATTTCCCCCACATGCGAATCATAAACTCAGGGGGATTACTGTGAGTTCTGCCATGGTCTGGAGGCTGTTTGGATGGTACCAACAGTGCAGACTTTAAAGCTCTTCAGATTGACCTAAGAAAGCTATTTCTCCCCTCCGCCTTAAAATTACTCTCTCCCTCACAGTCTCTCCCATTTCATTCTTCCTTATTTGTTTCCCATTTTTAGTCCATCATTAAAGCCAGTGAAAGTATTTTTTCAAACAGCTTCTGTAAGTATGAGCGCAGTCACATGTGTTTGCAAGTGGTAGATGCTGGAAACTTAGAGGACCGCCTTCGTGAACGTCAGGGGGAGAGATTATATTTATATGATACTGATTTTACACTGAAAGCGGCATTTACTTTACTGAAGGTATTGTAATGGGCAGATATAAAGAAACGCTTTAGATGAGCTTTGCTTTTGCCTTTGGTGCAGAGGCGTATACGCCGTTTCTCAAGACACTAGAGACTGAGGCAGGGAACACCTGCAAGTCTCCCCCTGTGATGACACAGTTTCCCACGGCAGGTGCTACGGACGTGGTGGTTCACAAAATAGCCTCCGCCTCTCTGCTGCCTTTACTTCTGTATATCAGAAAACCTCAGTGGTAGCTTAATATCTTCGGCACACTCGTTTTGCATAATCTGTATTTTACGGAATCTTTCCCTTGGTTATTGGGAGTGTACTTAAGACAGAATCAAAAAGAAAAAGGTTTATTTTGCTAGGAGAGGTCTAACGTCAGGAAAATAGTTTGTAGAGGTTGTAACAGAACAAATGTGAATGTGGAATGAGTGTCAAATACCTATTATAAAATAAATTCTATGAATGTTTCATTACATCTGGCCTCCCTTTTATTCCTGACATACTCCCTGTAGACACGCCCAGGAGTTTTCCCGACCAACAACTTACTTTGTCTCTACTGGGGCATCAGAGCAGTTCTCTTGGACTTCCAAAGTCTTCACTATCTTTACAAGTGCTGTAAAAAAAAAAAAAAAGATAAACAGATTTAAACTTCTTTTCTCTGAAGTACTTTACTGTTTAGGGAATCAGTTTTTATAAACTGCCACTCAAAGGAATGAATGCATAATATGAGACAATCAGTCATATGAAGGTTATTAAGAATAATATGTATCCACTTGAGAAGAAAGAAGGGCTCCCGAAGGACAGAGATTCACATCAACTGAGAGAGCGTCACCTGAACGAAACCCAACAGCCGGATGCTTGTCCGACGGAGCCGCCCAGGCGCCCCTCTGCCGTAATTTTAGTGTACTGCCCAGCGTTACTGCCATACAGACTGTGCCCTGAGCTAGGAGAGGATGGCAGGCTTCTCAAAACAATCTTGTCCGGAGAGCCCCAGGAAACACGACCACAGAAGGGTGAAGTGAGGAATTTCATTATTCTATGACATCAAACACGTGCTTACGCAAGGTAACAAAAGATGCGGAGTTCTTTTAAAAATGTTTAGTCAAAAAATAAATAAATAAATAAATAATAAAAACGTTAGCCTGATGATTTCTTAGGGACTTCCTGCAGCCATCTTTGGGAAAGTTCGAGATGGTCCCCAGCCACCGGAAAATGTGCCCACTGGGGTCTGCCATGTCTTCTGACACACGTTGTGGGAAAGAAGTGGCCGTTGTGCAGGTTTGAAGGAGCCGTCAGGCAGAGGCCCGTCCTGTCCCCGGAGACTGCCTGCTGGGACTTGCTGTGGTGAAAGCAAGCTGCGGCTTGTTCTTGGGACAGTTTTCTGACAAAGGTGGCCTGTGACATCAGTATCAATTAGGTCAAGGTGGTTGATAGTGTTCAGAACATATGTGTCCTTACCGATTTATTTTTTTTCTAGTTCTGTCAGTTGCTGAGGAAGCTACCAATATGTATGTTATAATACCCAGCTATGACTACGAAATTGTCTATAATACCCAGGTATGACTACGAAATTGTCTCCACCTCCCTTTAATGCTTGAAAACGTGACACAGAGGATATGTTTATTCTTGTACAGGGGAATAACAATGTCACTTGATGTATTTTGGCAAAATAGCATCAATTTATTGCATTCAGTTGGTTATAACAGCAAATCACATGCATTTGAAATGCGATGTGCTGGCAGATTCTGAACCCTGTGTGAAATATTACCTCTGGCCCTAATTCTTGTGAGGCTGACCATAGTGATGGCGTCAAGGGAGTACTTATCTATCTGTTTGGATACACAGATGAAAATGTCTGGCCACGTTGGTGCAGAAATCCTTTAAGACTGTGAAGAAACAATTCGGTTGACTCTTTATCAGTGTGAGGCTGAGGAGCAGTGAGCCCCTGATGGAGCCGAAAATCTGGGTCTACCTTTTGACTTCCCCCAACGCTGACTACTAATAGTCTACTATTGACTGGAAGCCTTTGCAATAACAGAAACAGTCCATTAACACATATTTTGTATCTTGAGTGTATTGTATACTTACCCTCACAATAAAGTCAACAAGAGAAAAGAGAGTATGATTAAGAAAAGGGAATTAAAAGCAAAAATGAACTACTGGGACCTCATCAAAATAAAAAGCTTCTGCACGGCAAAAGAAACAACCAACAAACTGAGAGGCAACCAATGGAATGGGAAAAGATAATCGCAAATGCATATTGGATAAAGGACTAGTATCTAAAATCTATAAAGAACTTACCAAACTCCACACCCAAAAAACGAATAATCCAGTGAAGAAATGGGCAGAAGATATGAACAGACACTTCTCCAAAGAAGATATCCAAATGGAAAACAGACACAAGTAACGATGCTCAATGTCACTCATCATCAGGGAGATACAAATCAAAACCACACTGAGATACCACCTCACACCTGTCAGAGTGGCTAAAATGAGCAAATCAGGAAACTATAGATGCTGGCGAGGATGTGGAGAAACAGGCACCCTCTTGCACTGTTGGCGGGAATGAAAACTGGTGCAGTCTCTCTGGAGAACTGTGTGGAAGTTCATCAAAATATGAAAATAGAATTACTCTATGACCCAGTAACAGCACTGTTAGGAATCTACCCAAGAGATACAGGACTGCTGATGCATAGGGGCACATATGCCCCGATGTTCATAGCAGCACTTTCAACAATAGTCAAATCATGGAAGGAGACTAAGTGTCCATCAACTGATGAATGGATAAAGAAGATGTGGTATATATATATACAATGGAATACTACGCAGCAATGAGAAAGAATGAAATCTGGTCATGTGTGGCAACATGGATGGAACTGGAGGGTATTATGTTAAGTGAAATAAGTCAGTCAGAGAAAGACAGATGCCATATGTTTCCACGCATAGGTGGGCTTTGTGAGACCTAACAGAAAACCAGGGGGGAGGGGAAGAGGGGAAGGAAAAAGAAAGCCACAGAGAGGGAGGAAGACATAACATAAGAGACTCTCAAAGACTAAGAACAAACTGAGGAGAGAGGGGGATGTGGGAGGGGGGAGAGTGGGTGATGAACAAAGAGGAGGGCCCTTTTTGGGATGAGCACTGGGTGTTGTATGGAAACAAACTGACAATAAATTATTAGAAAATTAAAGTAAATAAATAAATAAATTTGGATTTCAAAAAAAAAAAAAGAAAGTGCTGCTGCAAACATCGGGGTACACGTGCCCCTATGCGTCAGCACTCCTGTGTCTCTTGGGTAGATTCCTAGCAGTGCTATTGCTGGGTCATAGGAGTTCTATTTCCATTTTTTTTAAACACTTTTTATTGTCAAGTTGGTTTCCATACCACACCCAGTGCTCATCCCAACCCGTGCCCTGCTCAGTGCCCATCACCCACTCTCCCCCCTCCCATAACCCCCTCAACTCTCGGTTTGTTCTTAGTATTTAAGAGTCTCTTATGTTTTGTCTTCCTCCCTCTCTGTGGCTTTTTTCTTTCCCCTCTTCCCCTCCCCCATGGTTTTCTGTTAGGTCTCACAAAGCCCACCTATTCGTGGAAACATATGGCATCTGTCTTTCTCTGACTGACTTATTTCACTTAACATAATACCCTCCAGTTCCATCCATGTTGCCACACATGACCAGATTTCATTCTTTCTCATTGCTGCAGAGTATTGCATTGTATATATATATACCACACCTTCTTTATCCAATCATCAGTTGATGGACACTTAGTCTCCTTCCATGATTTGGCTATTGTCGAAAGGGCTGCTATGAACAACGGGGTACACGTGCCCCTGTGCATCAGCATTCCTGTGTCTCTTGGGTAGATTCCTAGCAGTGCTATTGCTGCATCATAGAGTAGTTTTATTTGCATTTTTTTGAGGAACCTCCACACCGTTTTCCAGAGTGGCTGCACCAGTTTTCATTCCCACCAACAGTGCAAGAGGGTGCCTGTTTCTCCACATCCTCACCAGCTCTATAGTTTCTTGATTTGTTCATTGTATCCACTCTGACTGGTGTGAGGTGGTCTCTCAGTGTGATTTTGATTTGTATTTCCCTGATGATGAGTGATGTTGAGCATTTTTTCATCTGTCGGTTGGCCATCTAGATGTCTCCTTTGGAGAAGTGTCTATTCATATCTTCCGCCCATTTCTTCACCGGATTATTTGTTTTTTGGGTGCAGAGTTTGGTGAGTTCTTTATAGATTTTGGATACTAGTCCTTTATCCGATATGTCGTTTGCAACTATCTTTTTCCATTCGTTCAGTTACCTATTAGTGTTGTTGATTGTTTCCTTTTCCGTGCAGAAGCTTTTTATCTTGATTAGGTACCAAGAGTTCATCTTTGCTTTTAATTCCCTTGCCTTCGGAAATGTGTCGAGTAAGAAATTGCTGCTACTAAGGTCAAAAAGGTTTGTTTTCCTGCTTTCTCCTCTAGGGTTTTGATGGTTTCCTGTCTCACATTCAGATCCTTCATCTATTTAGAGTTTATTTTTGTGATTGGTGTAAGGAAGTGTCTGGTTTCATTCTTCTGCATGTTGTTGTCCAATTCTCCCAGCACCATTTGTTAAAGAGGCTGTCATTTTTCCCATTGGATACTCTTTCCTGCTTTGTCAATGATTAGTTGGCCACACATTTGTGGGTCCATTTCTGGGTTCTCTATTCCATTCCATTGGTCTATGTGTCTGTTTTTGTACCAATACCATACTGTCTTGGTGATTACAGCTTTGTAGTAGAGGATAAAGTCTGGGATTGTGATGCCTCCCATTTTGGTTTTCTTCTTCAGTATGACTTTGGCTATTCGAGGTCTTTTGTGGTTCCATACAAATTTTAGGATTGTTTGCTCTAGCTTTGAGAAGAATGCTCGTGCAATTTTGATTGGGATTGTATTGAATGGGTAGATTGCTTTGGGTAGTATTGACATTTTAACAATATTTATTCTTCTAATTCACATCATAAAAGCCACCTATCAAAAGCCCACAATGAGGAAAAACTGAGAGCTTTCCCACTGGATCAGGAATATGACAGGGAGGTTCACTCTCACCACTGCTATTTAACATAGTGTTGGAAGTCCTAGCATCAGCAATCAGACAAAAAAAAAGAAATAAAAGGCATCCGAGTTGGCAAGGATGAAGTCGAATTTTCACTTTTCACAGAACTAGATACTCTACATGGAAAACCAGATGGAATCTACCAAATGCCACCAGAATCTGTCAAAAGCCTGATCCAGAAATTCAGCAAAGTCACATGATACAAAATCAATGTACAGAAATCAGTTGCAATTCTATATACCAACAATGAAACAACAGAAAGAGAAATAAAGAAACTAATCCCATTCACAGTTACACTAAAACTATAATACACCTAGGAATAAACGTAATCAAGGGTAAAAGATCTCTATGCTGAAAACTATAAAAAACTTATGAAGGAAATTGAAGAAGACACAAAGAAATGGTCATGACTTTGGTATAACATCAGTTTAGGGGAAAACATGTAAGCTTTAATGTGTCACATCAGTGACACAGGCTCTCCTCACTCTTAGAAGAATTTCTCTAGTCTGTGATCTCAATGGTTGCAGAGATGACGTTATCATTTGGACTCTCTGGGTATCTTGAACTTCTTCAAAGGTAATCAGTGTGGTTTCTGGGGTTTGAGTATAACTTAAAGAACATCGTTCAATCCAATTCCATGTATTTATTTTATGTTTATTATATTCTAGGAATGTCACCAATCTAAGTGAAAATAAAAGTTCCAAACCCAGTGACAAAGAGAAACTGTATTTACTCTTTTGTATTATCCTTCAGAAAATTATATACAAATGGAAAGAAATTTGACTTTAAAATTGTTTCCTTAGAAAACAGACTAAATCTTATAGCAAGGACAAAGAGGTGTTGGAAAGATGTCCATATTTGCACTATACGCCAAACTTGAACTTTTTGCCCCACCAAACACCAAAAATAGTTAACCACACACACCCACAACTCATCCCCCTTCCCCCAAAAACACACATCAAAATTTGAGGCTACGGCCCCAGATAGAAACCAGGAATCGAAGAGTGTTGATTCCCAATCATCCTGTGTTATTCCAAGATTTCCCCTAAGAATTCACACCTCTAGGCCTTCTGACACCCTGCTAATTACCCAAAGGAGTACTCAGTCCCTGAGATCTCAACCAGGAAACATGTTGTCAACCTCTAGGCACCATCTCCGATGCTAAGAAATTAGTCCTCCATTTATTTTCTCTGCCTCTATAAGAAATTCCACATCTGCATTGGTTATCTTCTGGGGTCGGCAGGAAGTCTTCGCCTTGCCTTGGGGTTTGGATTGACAGCTCCTGAAAGGCTCCTGAAGGCTGGCTATTTGGCCAAGATGGCGGGCAGACGGGGGGGGGGGGGAACGCTAACCCTATTTTCTATTATGACTGCCTCTTTTCTCTATAACTTAACTACCCTACGGGCAATTACTCTATTTTACTTTTCCTCTGAGGTAGTGATCTACCATTACTCTATCACATTAACCCAATTATTAAAAAATCACACCGCTTTTATGACTCTGATCCTCAGGAGGAACCAGAATCTAATGCATGGCAGTCAGTTCAGGGCTTGTATGTCATCCCTTCTGGACAAGCTGAGGTCTTTGTAACCACTTCTCTACCATTTCTGGTGCATTAGACTCACGTCGCCCTATCGTTACTGGCTACTCATATTAACTGCCCAACCTCCCATTAACTCATATTAACTGCACAACCTCCCATAAAATCCCAGGTAACAGATTCCAGCCCGAGGATTACTATGTCTTATCCCTAATTTCCTTGGAAAGCTGAAGCCAGGTAAGCCTAAATGATTAGAGAAAATTAAGAAAACTTTCTTTTACTTTGATATATTGTATTTTGTTGTGGAAAAGAAATTTACTCTAAGACTTTTGAAGCTGAGAAGTTTTCACCAAAGATATGCTTTGTAATTTGAAAATTAAAATATTTGTGACCACTTGTGTCCTACTCTGCCTTTATTTTTCCCAACTTTCTGGCTGAATGTGTTACCAGCAGTGGAGGCAGCGCTTGGTTCTCTGCGGGACGCAGGAGACTGGATATTTTCTAATGTCCATTTAATAACTGTAGTCATAAGGTTTGCTTCAGTTCTCAAAGAATCAACATGACAGAGGGTCTGAGGTGATTTCCTTCTGTACCTGCTATTCTGCTGTTCTCACACGTCTACCTTTCTTTGTTAGGGTCATTACTATCTGGGTATGCTCCATTCCAGTGATACGTCTGTCTTTTTATGACGCCAACTTTCTTTATTCTTTTGAGCCTTAATAGGGTCACTCATTTTCCATTTACTTTTTAAATTACTCTGTTTACCACGATCTCCTTCCTTCTCTCTCCCTTCATCCCACAGGCCACGCGTCGCTCTTCCACAAGCTACTTATGCTGTTTCAATGTTTCTGAAAGACGACCAGAAGACAAATATATCCAAAGTTGCCATTTTATTGGTGCACAGAAGAGCTCCATTGATTCTTGCAGTCTATACTACAGAAGTCTTTTTCGTTCAGAGAAATGAATGACAGAGATTTGGTTTCACAGCATTTCACAGGAATTGGTAAATATTTGGCAGATCCAATTATAACCTAATTAAAAATGTGATGTTGACACTATGAAGTAATTGTACACTTATTCCATATTAATAACCATCTAATCTTTAGGTAGTGTTAGTTTTCGCGTACCTTTAGTTTCTCCAACCGTATCTGGGATACTGAACTCAGCCCTGGTTGTCACATTTTCCAGAAGGTCATTGCCAACATTGAGGGTAGGTGGAAGATGGATACAAGGTGATAATAGTCTTGATAACCTTGTTATAGGGAGATTCATTGAGAGAAATTGAATATCTTGGCCTAAAGAAAATTTAGTTCAGTTCAAAATATTTATGGCTGCCATATGAAGAGAGATTAGATATGAAGTATACTGAATATTGAAAATTCCTCCTCAATAAAAAGATGGTTACACGTTGGGATTTTCCAACATGAAATCATTTGTATTACATGTTTGTAAGAACGATTTCTACATCTGGGCAGAAGCTGTCGTAATATTGGACTGGGTGGGTCATCTGTTCCATAAAAGTCCTGTCATTCCATATTTTCAGAAAATATGGCTTAAGTATTCATTTTATTCTTACAGGTATATAGATCATGTGAAAGGAAGACCATGGAAAACTCCAACGACAGCTCAGAGAACGGTTTTATCTTAGTGGGCTTCTCCGATCGTCCGAGGCTAGAGCTGGTACTCTTCACAGTCAATTTCACTCTGTACTCAGTGGCTGTGTTGGGAAACTCAACCATAATCCTTGTGTGTATTTTAGACGCTCGACTTCACACCCCAATGTACTTCTTTCTGGCCAATCTCTCCTTTCTAGATCTCTGCTTCAGTACGAGCTGTATCCCGCAGATGCTGGTGAACCTCTGGGGCCCTGACAAGACCATCAGCTACGCGGGCTGTGCGGTCCAGCTCTTCTCCTTCCTCTGCGTGGGGAGCGTCGAGTGCATCCTGCTGGCCGTGATGGCCTATGACCGCTACGCTGCGGTCTGCAAGCCCCTGCACTATCTGGTCATCATGCACCCCCGACTGTGTTTAGGACTGGTGGCTATGGCCTGGGGCAGTGGTCTGGTCAATGCCATCGTCATGTCCCCACTCACGATGACTCTGTCCAGATGTGGCCGGCGCCGAATCAACCACTTCCTCTGTGAAATGCCAGCATTGATCAAGATGGCTTGTGTGGACGCCCGTCCAGTGGAAATGCTGGCCTTCAGCTTTGCCGTCCTCATCGTCCTGCTGCCCCTCGCTCTCATTCTCGTGTCCTACGGCTACATCACGGCGGCCGTGCTGAAGATCAAGTCTGCGGCAGGGCGCCGCAAGGCTTTCAACACCTGCAGCTCCCACCTGACGGTGGTGTCTCTGTTCTACGGGAGCATCATCTACATGTACATGCAGCCGGGGAACAGCACGTCCCAAGACCAGGGCAAGTTCCTCACCCTCTTCTACAACCTGGTCACTCCCATGCTGAACCCGCTCATTTACACCTTAAGGAATAAGGAGGTAAAAGGGGCGCTGAGAAAGGTCTTGGGGAGACAACCCTGAGCGGGACCCACAATGTGCTGAATTATGAAGCCCTAGGTGAAACGTTTTTTCCAAACGCTGCCATTGACTTTGCGCTTGTAATAAATGTAGCCCATGTATCACACACTTGGAGTTTTAAAAATATGGATAGGGGCACCTGGGTGGCTCAGTCGGTTAAACATTCGACTTTGGCTCAGGTCATGATCTCACAGTTTGTGAGTTTGAGCCCCACATCAGGCTCTCTGCTGTCAGCACAGAACCTGCTTGGGATCCTCTGTCCCTCTCTCTCTCTGCCCCTACCCCACTCTTTCTCTCTCTCAAAAATAAATAAACATTAAAATTAAAAAAAAATATGGATAAATGCCTTGAAGTGTATCCAGAGTCAGCAGGAGTCAACCATAGGCGTAGCATAGAGCGATCCTGCCAAATAATATGTAGTAGAAAGAATTAAGTCTTGGAAGAAAGGTGAAATGGTTTCATGGAGCTAAAGTAACAACAGTTTGAGGTTGTGAGATTGAGCGTGTGTCCGTGTCGAAGAGCCTGTAAGATTCTCTCTCCCTCTCCCACTGCCCCTCCCCCATGTCCTCTCTCTCTAAGAAAAGGGGACTAATGTTGAAATGAATGGACAATGGAGACAAAAAGTTGCTGTGGGGAGAGAAGCCAATTCCGTTTCTCCCTGACAGGACTGAATCGGCATGCCATCGGCAAGGGTTACTTGGCACTGTTGTCAGTTCGCTATAATGTACGATGTCACAGAACGCCGGCCACAGAACCAGACTCCAGTAAGCTCTACAGTCGGGACATTGCATAATTTTCCACAGAAGCATACATTTTCCCCTACAAAATAAACCGCAGATCTTATTTGTTGTAAAGCTAAGTATACAGTCTCAAGCTTCTTAAAAAGTACGTAGGTATTTTCATCTTGATTTTTTAAAGGACAAGACTATGGTTGATGGATCCTTTGTGAACTAGTCCCGGTCACACAGAGGATGAGGGGATTCAGGAGCGATGTGTCTAAGACTGAACCTTTCCTGTCATCTACTAAATGACGCTGCTCCCGCCACAGAGTGTATGATGCATGTACAGGTCCCCTGCACATGTGTGTCTGGTCGTCCCAGCGTGCTGGAGCCATTACGCACCCTTAAGAGAATTCCGCCAGTTAGAAGCTCATTTATTTCTCTTCCACTGTTAGTAGACACCATGACCTTCCCCTTCCCACCCTTTCCCCATGCAAATCCCCCGTCCAGATCCTTCCCATGCTCCAGTCAGCATCATATTTGCACAGTTATATGAGTTTCTTTGATTAAAAAATGCCCCGAGGCTTCTTTTAACCTAATGCACTTTATACACTGAAATACAGTTTTTCTAGGTAATATTATTATGTTTAGGGGCACCTGGGTGGCTCGGTTGGTTGAGTGTCTGACTTCAGCTCTGGTCGTGATCTCTCGATTCGTGAGTTTGAGCCCCTCGTCGGGCCCTGTGCTGACAGTTCAGAGCCTGGAGCCTACTTTGGATTCTGTCTCCCTCTCTCTCAGCCCCTCCCCCACTTACGCTCAGTTCTCTCCCTAAAAATGAATAAATGTTACAAAAACTTTTAAAGGTATTGTATTTATATGTCTCCTATTACTGTCAATACCTTGATTGTAAGCTTATTATTTTTTTAATCCTTCTTGGCATGTTTCCAAGTATCAAGTTGTTATTAAAATGCTTTGCAGATATTAAGCAACCAGTAATAACTTGGTATGACTGTTCATTTTAGCTGATTAATTACATCCAGAAATAGTTCCTTCACTGTATTAAAAAAATTTTTTTTAAGTTTTATTTCGTTATTGTGAGAGAGAGAGTAGGAGCAGAGGAGGGGCTCTGTCAGTGCAGAGCCTGATGCAGGGCTCGAACTCACAAACAGTGAGATCATGACCTGAGCTGAATTCAGGAGTTGGAGGATTAACCAGTGGACTCACCCAGGCGCCCCCCATCCTTCACTTTACTGGTGCACTCTGGTCTCTTCCTCTAGATTACAAGTAGATCTATCACGACAGACTGTCTGAGTTTACATCTGCATCACATCTTTTGTACTTTTTCCTCAATTCAGGATACATTTTATGATGAGAAAATAAGCCACTGAGGAATTTCTATGTGTATCGAAAGTCATTCCCAACTTTTAGGTAACAAAACCTTTTTGTTATTTCCCCCACATGCGAATCATAAACTCAGGGGGATTACCGTGAGTTCTGCCATGGTCTGGAGGCTGTTTGGATGGTACCAACAGTCAGACTTTAAAGCTCTTCAGATTGACCTAAGAAAGCTATTTCTCCCCTCCGCCTTAAAATTACTCTCTCCCTCACAGTGCTCTCCCATATCGTTGTTCCTTATTCATTTTCCACTGTTGGCCTAACATTAAAGCCGGTGAAAGTATTTTTTCAAACAGCTTCTGTAAGTATGAGCGCAGTCACGTGTGTTTGCAAGTGGTAGATGCTGGAAAGTTAGAGGACCGCCTTCGTGAATGTCAGGGGGAGAGATTATATTTATGTGATACTGATTTTACACTGAAAACGGCATTTACTTTACTGAAGGTATTGTAATGGGCAGATATAAAGAAACGCTTTAGATGAGCTTCGCTTTTGCCTTTGGTGCAGAGGCGTATACGCCATTTCTCAAGACACTAGAGACTGAGGCAGGGAACACCTGCAAGTCTACCCCTGTGATGACACAGTTTCCCATGGCAGGTGCTACGGACGTGGTGGTTCACAAAATAGCCTCCGCCTCTCTGCTGTCTTTACTTCTGTATATCAGAAAACTTCAGTGGTAGCTTAATATCTTTGGCACACTCGTTTTGCATAATCTGCATTTTACGGAATCTTTCCCTTGGTTATTGGGAGTGTACTTAAGACAGAATCAAAAAGAAAAAGGTTTATTTTAGAGGTCTAACGTCAGGAAAATAGTTTGTAGAGGTTGTAACAGAACAAATGTGAATGTGGAATGAGTGTCAAACACCTATCACAAAATAAACTCTATGAATGTTTCATTACATCTGGTCTCCCTTTTATTCCTGACATGCTCCCTGTAGACACGCCCAGGAGTTTTCCCGACCAACGACTTACTTTGTCTCTACTGGGGCATCAGGGCAGTTCTCTTGGACTTCCAAAGTCTTCACTATCTTTACAAGTGCTGTAAAAAAAAAAAAAAAAAAGATAAACAGATTTAAACTTCTATTCTCTGAAGTACCTTACTGTTTAGGGAATCCGTTTTTTTAAACTGTCACTCAAAGGAATGAATGCATAATATGAGACAATCAGTCATCATATGAAGCTTATTAAGAATAATATGTATCCACTTGAGAAGAAAGGAGGGCTCCCGAAGGACAGAGATTCACATCAACTGAGAGAGCGTCACCTGAACGAAACCCAACAGCCGGATGCTTGTCCGACGGAGCCGCCCAGGCGCCCCTCCGTCGTAATTTTAGTGCACTGCCCAGCGTTACCGCCGTACAGACTGTGCCCTGGGCTAGGAGAGGATGGCAGGCTTCTCAAAACAATCTTGTCCGGAGAGCCCCAGGAAACACGACCACAGAAGGGTGAAGTGAGGAATTTCATTATTCTATGACATCAAACACGTGCTTACGCAAGGTAACAAAAGATGCGGAGTTCTTTTAAAAATGTTTAGTCAAAAAATAAATAAATAAATAAATAATAAAAACGTTAGCCTGATGATTTCTTAGGGACTTCCTGCAGCCATCTTTGGGAAAGTTCGAGATGGTCCCCAGCCACCGGAAAATGTGCCCACTGGGGTCTGCCATGTCTTCTGACACACGTTGTGGGAAAGAAGTGGCCGTTGTGCAGGTTTGAAGGAGCCGTCAGGCAGAGGCCCGTCCTGTCCCCGGAGACTGCCTGCTGGGACTTGCTGTGGTGAAAGCAAGCTGCGGCTTGTTCTTGGGACAGTTTTCTGACAAAGGTGGCCTGTGACATCAGTATCAATTAGGTCAAGGTGGTTGATAGTGTTCAGAACATATGTGTCCTTACTGATTTATTTTTTGTCTAGTTCTGTCAGTTGCTGAGGAAGCTACCAATATGTATGTTATAATACCCAGCTATGACTACGAAATTGTCTATAATACCCAGGTATGACTACGAAATTGTCTCCACCTCCCTTTAATGCTTGAAAACGTGACACAGAGGATATGTTTATTCTTGTACAGGGGAATAACAATGTCACTTGATGTATTTTGGCAAAATAGCATCAGTTTATTGCATTCAGTTGGTTATAAGAGCAAATTACATGTATTTGAAACGCGATGTGCTGGCAGATTCTGAACCCTGTGTGAAATATTACCTCTGGCCCTAATTCTTGTGAGGCTGACCATAGTGATGGCGTCAAGGGAGTACTTATCTATCTGTTTGGATACACAGATGAAAATGTCTGGCCACGTTGGTGCAGAAATCCTTTAAGACTGTGAAGAAACAATACAGTTGAGTCTTTATCAGTGTGAGGCTGAGGAGCAGTGAGCCCCTGATGGAGCCGAAAATCTGGGTCTACCTTTTGACTCCCCCAACGCTGACTACTAATAGTCTACTATTGACTGGAAGCCTTTGCAATAACAGAAACAGTCCATTAACACATATTTTGTATCTTGAGTGTATTGTATACTTACCCTCACAATAAAGTCAACAAGAGAAAAGAGAGTGTGATTAAGAAAATCATAAGGAAGAGAAAATACATTTGCAGGACTAATCTGTATTTATTGAAAATGATATGTTTATAAATAAACCAACACAGTTCAATCCTGTGTTGTTCAGGGGGCCCTGTATAAAGATTTCATCATTCTAGCATTTTCTGACTAGAAGTATAATCTGCATGTTATGCCCAAAAATGACGTTCAGATCACTGCAAGTGATCAGCCCAGATGGAATTAACTTTATATCTGATTTAAATATCTTTTTAGAAAATGTTTATTCTTCTTTTTTTTTTTTTTGAGAGAGAGATAGTGAGAGAGAGAGAGAGACAGAGTGTGAGCAGGGGAGGGGCAGAGAGAGGGGGAGACACAGAATCCGAAGCAGGCTCCAGACTCTGAGCTGTCAGCACAGAGCCCGACGGGAGTCTCAAACTCACAAAACGCATGATCATGACCCGAGCTAAGGTTAGATGCTTGGCCAAATGAGCCCACCCAAGCACCCCCAATTTAAACATCTTTTGATTCAACTGTTGAATCCTAAAGCACTTCAGTTTATTTTGTTTTTACTTTTTAAATTGAATTCCAATTAGTTAACATACAGTAAGCACCTCAGTGTGATCCTTTTTTGTTTAGTGATTTCCTCTTCTATAATATCCATGAATTTTAAAAATGCTCCAGAAATTAAGAAAACTTTTTTCCTTCCGAGTAGACACTTGTCATTAATTTCTCATGGTATACAGTCAGTGTTAGCATCCAGATTTAGCTCTGGGTTTCAGAAAATACCCCTTTTCTTTCCGCTCTAGTCTTTAACTTTTATTTACCTGCAGGAAGGGCATTGGAAAGCACATAGGCCATGTCGTTCCTGAAAGTCAGGACGGATCCTCAGCTCAGTCATCTAATAATTGTGATTCCTTGCCTAAGCTACTTAACCTCTTTGATTCCTGGGATTCTTAGCTGTAAGATAGGAATTGTCATGGAAGTCTAATGGGGTGTTTACATAGTTGTTAATGCTGTGTTTGCATTAATGTAATAGTTTGCTCTAACTATTGAAAGGCAAGATGATTGTGTGGGTGTTTGAACGCATATGTGATTGAGGAGAGCAGCCGGGGTGGGAGGCTTCTGCATACTGAGCAGGGGACCGTGGACCAGCCCAGGACCAGAGGGCTGGCTGCTTGCTGGCCGATCACACTCTTCCGCCCGGGCACCCTGGGGGTGCAGCCCTTTGGCTTCACAGTCAGAATGCATCCTCAGATCAAGGAAATACACAGCTTTCTTTCTCTGAACAGGAGTAACCCCCAGATTTTGACTCTTCCTCCTTAAGTCATCAAAGCTCTTAATAAAAGGTTAAATTGCCCTAAAATCATTCCAGAAAGATTTGACAGCACTGCCAAAATTATTTCCACTGTGAGTCTATACCTAAGTCTGTAAACTTTACTAATATTATTTAATTTAATAGTAATCACTTTGGCTAATCTTATTTTCCTGTCTTCTCAACATAAAAATTGAGGTAGGCAGAAAGAACACTCAGACTAAATTAATCATGAGAAATATTTGAGCCTTAAACACTTCCTGAATCATTTGAGGCATAATAAAGATTACCCTTATGTGAGGAACTGTACATCTTTGAGGAAAGTCTTCTTTTCTGAAAGCTCATACTACATTATCTTTATTAGCGTCATATTGGTTCTGTGAAAAAAGAAATACCAGACTTTCTAAGTCCAGTGGGAGAGACAAAATGGGCTCTGCCTTAATTTTCCCTTGGGTTCAAAGAGAACACAGTAACAAGTATGAAAGATGTTTTCTATTGCCCCATTAAGTAGCCATCTCAAAGTTTAGTGTCATAAAACGATAAATCTTTAATTTGTTCATCATTCTCTGGACCAGCAACTTGGATTTAGTTCAGCCACATGGTTCTTCCAGCCGTCTTGCTCAGGGAGGACAAGGCGGGTAACATTACTGCATTGCTATGGCTCGTTTGGAACCAGATGGTCTGAAATGACTTCACTCTTAGGTTTGGTGATGGCTGTTGGGTCCATGTCTTCAGCAAGCGAACCTGGGCTTCTTCTCATGGGTCAGTGTCCCAGAAGGACATGCACTTTTCAGATTTCCGCTTATGTCGTGTTTGCTGGTATGCTATTGGCCAAAGCTACTCGCATAATTAATGTGTGTGGGAGCCATAAAAAGACATGGATATAGGGAGGAGGCCAGTACTTGACAATATATCACATATGCTTATTCTGTGACCTCAAGATTCATTCCTAGGCATATATTCAATAAGGATGAATATATATTATGTCCACCAAAAACTTACAGTGTATCTACTGACTGTAAAAACCCCAAAAGACCACCATATACATCTGTTGGTCAAGCAAAGCTGTGTGTATTGCACCCACCGCAGAAATGACACTCTCTTGACTGTGCCATTGGTGTCTCAAAAAGGGAAAATTAAGAAAGATATCTCTAAGGTTTTCAGACCTGGGACGAGCGTTTATAAGGTGAACCTTGCAAAACAGAGAATTGGTTGAGTTTGGATAGAGCTTAAAAATAGCTTTAACGGGCACCTGGGTGGCTCAGTCGGTTGGATGTCCGACTTCGGCTCAGGTCTTGATCTCATTGTTTGTGGGTTCGAGCCCCGCATGGGGCTCTGTGCTGACAGCGCAGAATCTGGAGCCTGCTAAGGATTCTGTGTCTCCCTCTTTCCCTGCACCTCCCTTGCTCATACTCTGTCTTGAAAATAAAAACATTTAAAAAAAGTAACTTTATGGGGTGCCTGGGTGGCTTAGTCTATTGAGTGTCTAACTCTTGACTTTGACTCAGGTCATGAACTCATGGTTTGTGAGATCGAGCCCTGCATCAAGCTCTGTGCTGTCAGCATGGAGCCTGCTTTGGATTCTGTCTCCCTCTCTCTCTGCCTCTCCTCTGCTTGCTCTCTTTTCTCTCTTGAAATGAATAATAAAAAAAAAAAAGACAAAAAATAGTAGCTTTAGGTTTGTGGTACAACAAGACAAAGGTCTTGAAGGAAACCTTGATAACTGAGCTGCTCAGTTGGTATTTTCCATATCTTAAAACCACATTGTATTTAATCCCAGTTCCTTTACAGTGTCTGAAGTGGCAGCAGAATCACGCTCGGCTGTACCTGGTAGGACTGTACCTGCCCCATTCTCCTGAAAAGTACCGACCGTATTCGTCCTTCCGGTTTAATAGCTGAAAGCAAGTATGGTAATTAGTAACTTTTAAGCAGTTGGTGTTAAATAGAAAAAGCCCCAAGAATGTCATCCTTCTCACCATCCATAACTTTTCACCTCACATCGTCTCCTAAATGTTATCTTCCAGGATATTAATGGACTTTGGAAAGCTAAAATCACTTCACGGTTTTCATGTTAAGTAATTTAACAGATGTTAATTTATTAGACACAGTTAAAAACACAGAGGAGAGCAATTATCATATTCTCTGCTCTCTCAGAACTACTAGACCGGGGCAGGGGGAAGCAGTAAGCCCAAATTCACATATAGATGCATAGGTACAATTTGCCGCAACGACAATAGTACCAGACACTCACATATGAATGTCCTGCATCCCAGGAATTGTTCTGAGCTCTTCATATATTGAATTATTTAATCCTCACAAAAATATACAATTTAGTTCCCATTAGTTCTGCAGATGAAAAAACCATGGCATAGAAAGGTCAAGTAAGCTTTGATCCCACAACGAGGTGGAGTTGGGTCTGACCCCAGGCCACCTGAATCTAGAGTCCACACTCCCAAACGCCATCCTGCCCTGACTCTGTACGCTCTCTTCACGCATCCTGAAATTGCTCCATATTAACGCTCTGGCCACAAAGTATAAGATGTTGTAATAAGGCACAAGTGTGGGCTAAGTGAGACATTATGATTAAGGGAATTAAATTGTCGATTTAAAGGATGAGGTGGCATTATTCAGCTAGAGAAGCAGAGAGAAAATGAGTACAGTTTTAGAGAACAACAGATTTCAAGAACAGGAGGTGGAAAAACGGTTTACCTGTCCCAGAACCTGGACCAGGGTAGTGTGGGTGCAGCAGGGAGAGGGGTGACATTGTGGGGGGGTAGGTAGGAGTCACATCACACAGGACTCTGAAGACATGTTAAGGAGTTTACGTTTCAAGTATAACACAAAGCCAAAGCCACTGAGGTGTTATAGGGACAGGGATAAGGTGACAATGACAAATCTGTAAATGTCGCTCCAATTGCAGTGTGGGCGGGGCTCCTCTACATTCGTGTCTGGGTGGCACAGAGGAGAGCTGACCTCTTTTCCAGGTCTGCTCTAGGAATCTCTAGGCTGTTTGTCTCATTGTGCCGACTTCCAGAGAGAAAGCCCTCAGCGGGCCCTGACCTGGATGCCTGAGAGAGCCTCGAGCCTCACGCAAGCCACCCGTCTGCTTACTCCAAGTTAGCTCTGGCAGGGAAAAGGTATCGTGAGGGTAAGAGCAGAGATTAAATGTTAAATTAGTAACTTTCCAAGAATCCTCTGAAGACATTAAGTGGTTTCAAAGGCACATTAAA
The DNA here is from genome assembly GCA_030068075.1 of Paguma larvata. Classification (NCBI taxonomy): domain Eukaryota; kingdom Metazoa; phylum Chordata; class Mammalia; order Carnivora; family Viverridae; genus Paguma; species Paguma larvata. The sequence continues at coordinate 25,648,562 of CM057829.1, forward strand.
TATATGCAAATAATAATAAAGACTTCAAATATAGTTTCAGACAAGTTTACATACGATTCAAAATGTTAAAGAAGATAACAAAGGATATTGTAGCGACGGCGTTTTCTACATACGATAAAGACGGGCCATGAAATCATATAGCATCAATCTTTACGAACTACAGTACAAGAATTTAAAAGAGGAAATAATATGAAAACAGTCTCAGTAAGAAAATCCAACTGAACCTGCACGGCCATTGACCAATTAAACATACAAAACTAATAATTTAAAATGTGGACCCTGATTTCAGCTCAGGTCATGATCTCACAGTTCTGTGAGTTCGAGCCCCACGTCTCGCTCTGTGCTGACAGTGTGGAGTCTGCTTTCTCTCTGCCCCTTCCCGCTCAAGCTCTGTGTCTCTCAAAATAAGTTTTCTCATAGCCTCCCTGTGATTGTGCTCCTAAATCATGGACCATATACTGTGGATACTGATCATTAATGGATATTAAATTTAACATAATGTTTTTTGATATCTATGTGATCATTTTATATCTTTTGAAGCCTTTTGAATTACGTACCATGTATGAATATACTTATATAGAAAGAGGAGGAGAAGGGCACTGGGTGGCTCAGCCAGTTGAGCGACTAACTCTTGATTTCGAGTGACTAACTCTTGATTTCAGCTCAGGTCATGATCTCAGGGTTGTGAGGTTGAGCCCTGTGGTGGGCCCCTGCACTGAGCATGGAACCTGCTTGGGATTCTCTCTCTCCCTCTGCCTGTCTCCCCTACTCACTCATACTCTCTCTCTAAAATAAAAAAAGAAAGAAAAAGAGGAGGGGAGAGATAGGAGGTGACTCTTTTCATATTTCTGTAAAAAGTATTCTGTTGGTGAGAAATATCTATCCCATGATTTTTTTTTCACTTTAAGCTGTAGATGTAGTAACTTATATTTTTAGATTTCATAATATTAAGCCTTCTTTGCTTTGTTAAACTCCATGTGCTCATGTTATAAATTTATTTGTCTTCATACTGATTCCATTTACTAAAATTTTATTTGGAATGTTCCCTTCTGGGCACACAACTCGGACTGCCTTTGTCTCCCCCTCTTACTATCAGTCTGACAACTGTATCAGGATGATTCTCGACTTATGAAGGACTTAGGTAGCTTTTCATATTTTTTTAAATGATTGGGAAAAATCTCTGTCCTTTGAAAGTTGAATAAAATCATTCATAAAACCATCTGTGTGTCTGGAGAAACATACTTATTATATTTCTAATTACTTTTGTGGAATTCTGAATTGAATATTAATATTTTCTCACTGGGAGCCAATTTTGGTAAATCAATTTCTTAGAATATTGCTCATATTCTCTAGTACATCACTGACTGATAAGGAGTTGAACAATATTCTCTAATGCTGGTTTATAATCTTTGTGTACCTTGTTTTCATTCTTCTAATTTTCATTTGTGCTACTTTGTTCATTCTTTTTTCAAGATCATACAAACCCATTATTTATTTCATGCATCCTTTGAACAGAAAATATTAGTTATATGGATTAACTACTTTTCATTTCTACCATATTTCATCAATTTCTCCCTTAGTCTTCTTTATTCTAGTCTTTCTTCTTTCACTTAACTTTCTGTTGTTTTCTTTCCATTTTGAATTCAAACTAATTCATTTTTTCCCATTTTGTTTCTGTCCAAAGGATTTAATGCTAAAAATACTTCCTCTGTGAATTCGTTTGGCCCCCTACTCTAGATATTCATATAGAGTGACTTCTTTGTCTTTCAGCCTTAAATATATTGAACTTTGATTTTTAGTTTCAAGTAACATTTATCCAAAAGTGTGCTTCCAATTCTTTTAGGTATCCATAAGTTCACAGCAGCAATAAATAGCTCAATGTTGGGGAGAGAGAGCTCCAGCTGGGTCCCATGCATGGTGCAAGTTCTTGCCCCTTCTGGGCTGATGATTTCTTGGATGGTCTTCAACACGTGGTACAGAGATGGGTACACTGCGTGGCCACTCGGACAGATCCATTCACGCGGTTACTCCTCAGATCTGCTTGTCTTCAAATCCCAATCCTGTTCCTTCCAGGCCCCGATAAACCAGCCAAATCCACTTTCCTCTGTCCAGGAATGTAGTAGATACCTACCTCCAACATATGTTCTCTTGATATGAAGAGGAGGACTAGGTAATTGGCCTGAAGCTCTGCCCATTTGGAGGATTTCCTCTCACAAGTGTCTTCCTGAGACACCCTGAGTGGGGGTGTAAATCAGCAGCAGTCTAAAATATTGGCTTTCACCAACATACCAAGATGACTCATCTGTTAACCAAGTCTGTGTTTTCCCTCTTGTTTCAGGTGGTCCTAGTGACCTGCCCAACATCCCCAACCCTCCCCTCCCCACCCCCTGCCATCTTACTATACTGGTGTGAGTCGAAAGACAGGCAGTGGTAAAACTAAGGTAAATGACATAGCAATATGGCCCACCTATTCCCAGACCACTTAAAAATGTCATTGTTGAAAAAGAAAACCAAAACAATAGGCATCACAATCCTAGACTTTATCCTCTACTACAAAGCTGTAATCATCAAGACAGTATGGTATTGGCACAAAAACAGACACATAGACCAATGGAATAGAATAGAGAACCCAGAAATGGACCCGCAAGTATATGGCCAACTAATCTTTGACAAAGCAGGAAAGAATATCCAATGGAAAAAAGACAGTCTCTTCAGCAAATGGTGCTGGGAGAACTGAACAGCAACATGCAGAAGAATGAAACTGGACCATTTTCTTACATCATACACAAAAATCAACTCAAAATGGATGAAAGACCTAAATATGAGACAGGAAACCATCAAAATCCTAAAGGAGAAAACAGGCAGCAACCGTTTTGACCCAAGCTGCAGCAATTTCTTGCTCAACGCGTTCTCTCTGAATGCAAGGAAATTAAAAGCAAAAATGAACTACTGGGGCCTCATCAAGATAAAAAGCTTCTGCACCTCAAAGGAAACGATCAACAAAACTAAAAGGCAACCGATGGAATGAGGAAAGATATTTGCAAATGACATATTAGATAAAGGGTTAGTATCCGAAATCTATAAAGAGCTTAACAAACTCCACACCTGAAAAACAAATAATGCAGTGAAGAAATGGGCAGAAGGCATGAATAGATGCCAGAGTCCTGCTCCGACTAAATCCAGGATTTTCTGAAGGATGAACGGCCGGCCGGCGAAATGAATGAGAGAGCCATGAGATGTAGTCTGATGGCCAAACAGGCATCTCTGGAAATTCTGGTATCCCTGCTCTGCTGGTCTCAGCGTCTTTATTTAAGTGTAGTAAATGACTTTACAGCAATTAGTGAGTGACATTCCAACAGTAAGCATAGTTTGAACAACAATGTGTTTTTGTCAGCAAAGCAGAGATTTCCTCAATCTTGCAAGTTGTTTTGCATCATTCTTTTTTAGACCATAAAGGAAACAATTCTTATCTTAGCTATTTTGTGATTCTGCTCCTAGGTTAATTAACATATGCTGTCTTTGAAGTAGGATTAGGTAAATTTGTGGCAGGGGGAGGGAACAGATTGTTTATGAAGCAAGCAGGGTTGTTATGGTTGTTACTGCAAGTCTCAGTAAACAGAGGGCGTATACATTATCATCTTAATACATATGTTAATCGTCTATAGAAAGGTTAAGAGTCAACCATCTAGCCCTCCTGGTAATTCCTAAGGCTTGTCTAAGTTCCTTTGCTTATGAATGAGTGAATTTACATAATAGGGGCCTAACGTTTACATAAATTACACTAACATTTAGCCAGCCCATAACTGCTATCAGTCTGTGTAACCCATCCCCAAGATGCAACTTTAAGATTACTTCTGGCCAAGCTACTCTCATTCAGATGTAATCCATCAAAGCATCCTGCTCCAGACCCTTCCTTTTTATTTAAATGCCACAAATAAAAGAGCATTACATCCTTTAAGGCCAGCGAGGGCAATTCAAGAAATCCAAGCCTGAAAGATTAATATTAGAAGGAGATGGTTTTGGATGCCAATTTGGCAGCAGGAGCCTTGCAATATCCACCTTTTTACACAGGGAAAGTGTCAACCTGTGTGCCCGAGATGGCTTCCAACAAATAGACACTTTTCCAAAGAAGACATCCAGATGGCCAACAGACACATGAAAAGATGCTCGATGTCACTCATCATCAGGGAAATACAAATCAAAACCACAATGAGATTCCACCTCACACCTGTCAGAATGGCTGACATTAACACCTCAGGCAACAACAGATCCTGGTGAGGATGTGGAGAAAGGGGAACCCTCTTGCACTGTTGGTAGGAATGCAAACTGGTGCAGCCACTCTGGAAAACGGTGTGGAAGTTCCTCAGAACAATGAAAATAGAACTACCCTATGACCCAGCAATAGCACTGCTAGGAATCTACCCAAGAGACACAGGAATGCTGATGCATAGGGGCACGTGTACCCCAATGTTTATAGCAGCGCTTTCAACAATAGCCAAATCATGGAAAGAGCCCAAATGTCCATCAACTGAGGAATGGATGAAGAAGATGTGGTTTATATATTCAATGGACTACTACTTGGCAATGAGAAAGAATGAAATCCTGCCATTTGCAACAACATTGTTGGAACTGGAGGGCATTATGCTAAGTAAATAAGTCAGTCAGAGAAAGACAGATATCATATGTTTTCACTCATATGTGGAATTTGAGAAACTTAACAGAGGACAATGGGGGAAGGGAAGGGGAAAAAATACTTTTAAACAGGGAGGGAGGCAAACCATAAGAGACTCTTAAATACAGAGAACAACCTGAGGGTTGATGGGGGTCAGGAAGGGGGAAATGGGTGATGGGCCTTGAGGGGGGCACTTGTTGGGATGAACACTGGGTGTTATATGGAAGCGATGAATCATGGGAATCTATCCCCAAAACCAAGAGCACACTGTATACACTGTATGTTAGCTAACTTGACAATAAATTGTGTGTGTGTGTGTGTGTGTGTGTGTGTGTGTGTGTGCCTGTGATAGAACTCTAAATCTTGGAGAGTTTATCTCCCATTCTCTGCAGTACATGTATCCTAAAGAGCATCTAGAGTGGTGGCCCCTTCCTGCTGACCAGGACAATTAACATAACACCATCGACATGGTGGAGAGTAAGATGTTCTTCACAATGTCCAGAGGGCCAAAGTCCTTTCAGGCTCTACCGCCAGTGAGGACAAAAAAGGTAACATTATCTCTAAAACATACTGTAAACATACACTGTTGTCCATACTAAGTGAATCCAAACTGCCTCTAACTGTCCTTACTGTTGGGTGTTGATAAGAAGATCAATGAGTGCATAATAATGGCCAGTGTGTGGATCTGTTTTATTAAAGATGCCCTATCCGATCCCATGGGAGCAACTGTGCTGCCATTTGGTGAGTTTGTAGTAAGCCAATGTTACCCACCACAATCCACCTGCTGTTTGCAGGAGCCAGAATGGTGAATGGAATGGGGCTATGATGGAGACCACTATGCCTATAACTTTATGAATTTGAAGGTAGCATTAATCTGCCACTTCAGCTGCAACGTGGTATTGATTTTGATATATGATGGTGGCTGTGAATTCGGGGCAGTTTAATGCATCCTTTTATACAATGGACCCCAGTCAACGAGTCAAGAGCCAATGTGAGAGCTAATGAATACGTGGAGAGGTGGGGACAGTGGTGCCCCTGAAGAAGGTGCAGAAGCTCCAGACCCTTTTCCCAGACCCTGCCCTATGCACCTCTTCCACTTGGTTGTTCCTGGGTTATATCCTTTTAGAGTCAACCAGTAACCTAATAAAAAACAAAAGGGACCAACGTGAAAGATTTGCCAGCTGCCAAGAACATCTTTCTCGGTTTCGCTCTGAGGCACGGCGCGTAATGACCACCACACAATCCGTGGACCGACTGAACTCTGGCAGGCACAATAACAGCTCCTCAAAGATGTCCCCAGAATCTGTGAATGCCACCTTATGTGACACAATAGATTTTGAAGACATGATTAGGGATAGGGACTTTGAGACGGGGAGATTATCCTGAATTACCTAGATGGTGCCCAATAGTGTCACAGGAGTCCTTAAGAGCAAAGAGCCTGTCCCAGCTGTGATCAGAGACACTGCAAGGACTGTCAGAAGAAAAACAGAAAGACAGCATGAGAAAGACTCAGCCAGATGGTGGCTTTGAAGATGGAGCAAGAGGACATGAGCCAGAGGGCACAGGCCGCCTCAGCAGGTGGACCTGCCAGGGACACACGTTGTCTTCCGGAGCTCCCTGGAAGGAATGGAGCCTCCCCAAAACCTTGATTTCAGCCCGGGGACTCCCATGTTGGGCTTCTGACCTCTAGAACTCTTCAGTTAATTAATTTGTAGTATTTTGAGCCACCAAGTTTGCGATGATTTGTTAAAGCCACAATGTAAAACAAATACACACCCATTTTTGAGATGGACCTGAGCCAGGACTCCATGCAGTGATTGGCCCGTCTGTGTCATCACTCAAACAGAGGGCCCGCGACGGCGTTCTGTGGCTCCTGGGAGCTCTCGTTCTGTGTGCTGGATCGTATCTGCAAACTGACAAACGATTTGGATTTCATGAGGTAGAGGCAAATTGTAGGTTAACGGCCCCTTGCTGTACTGGCTGAACCCAGAGCTGGGACAAGAGAAGGATGAGCCTGGAAGAGTTGTGTTAAAGTGCAAGAAAGTGTTCAAAGAATGATAGGGACAGGTCAAGGGGACACAGAACTGTGGTGACGTACAATTTTAACATTAGTGGAAGGTGGTGAAAGGCACACAAACTCTGTACTATTATACTGTACCCCTCCTGTAAATCTAAAACCTTTTCAAAGTGAATGTCTCTGGAGCGCCTGGGTGGCTCAGTCAGTTAAGCATCCGACTTTGGCTCTGGTCATGACCTTGCAGCTCATGAGTTTGAGCCCCTCATGGGCCTCTGTGCTGACAGCTCAGAGCCTGGAACCTGTTAAGGATTCTGCGTCTCTCTCTCTCTCTGCCCCTCCCCTGCTCATGCTCTGTGTCTCTGTCTCTCTCTCTCAGAAATCAACCGACATTACAAAACAACAACAACAACAACAACAACAACAACAACAACAACTAAAAAACCAAAGTAAATGTTTCTTTAAAATGGACACATTTAGAGGAGTTCCTGCTGTTCAAATCTGGGATACTTTCAGCATTTAAATAAATAACGACATTAACATATTGTAACCAATTGAATAAATTAGAATCCATATTGAATAGAAGAAAGAAAAGGTGGGGGGAGATGACAGGGAGGGAAAGAAAGAGAGAAAGGAAGAAAGAGTGATTTTTTTTTCTTTAAGTAAAATATCAGCTAATAATTGCAGAAAGAACGGTGGAATTTGAAAATCATAGTTACATTTAATTCAGTCAATTATAAGTATTAAATAATAAGTATTCAATCAAGTAGAGAATGTAATGAAGAATGGTATATTTACATTTACTGCCCCATAAAATGCTTTCTTTATTTATTTAAATTTTTTTTTAATACAGAGAGCCTGAGTGTGGGAGAGGGAGAGAGACAGAGAGAGAAAATCTCTTTTTTTATTTTTTAAATGTTTATTCATTTTTTGAGAGAGAGAGAGAGAGAGGGACAGAGCATGATTGGGAGAGGGGCAGAGAGAAGGGAGACACAGAACTCGAAGCAGGCTCCAGGCTCTGAGCTGTCAGCACAGAGCTTGATGCAGGGCTCAAACCCACGAACCGTGAGATCATAACCTGAGCCAAAGTTGGATGCTCAGCTGACTGAGCCACCCAGATTCCCCGAAAGAGAGAGAGAGAGAGAGAGAGACAGAGAGGGAGAGAGAGAGAGAATCTTAAGCAGCTCCACGCTCAGCACGGAGTTTGACAGGGGGCTCAATGCCATGACCCTGGGATCACAACCTGAGCTGAAACCGAGAGCCAGATGCTCAACTGACTGAGCCACTCAGGCCCCCCCAAATACTTCTTCTTTTAAGTTCACTTATTTATTTGGAGAGACAAAATACTTCTTAATTACAGTGGGAAAGAAGAGTAAGTTTACAGTGGAGAAACCTTGAGCACACTACCTTAATCAAAGGATCAGAGTTGCTATCACCTGTCATGAGCCAAACTGGCGCCACGTGCCTTCCTGAGAATACAGCCTCACCTCTGTGATATTTCTGCCAAAGATGTGTGAACTCTCTAATCATAGGAAATACGAGGTAAGTCCAATGTAAGGAATTGGGGTTATTGTAAAAACTAACTTGTGTTCTCCTCAAAGCTGTCAAAGTCATAGAGGTCAAGTAAAGACTGAGGAACTTTTCTGGACTGAAGGAGACAAAGAGATACGGGAAATATATGCAGCACACGGTCTTGGATTGGATCCTCTTGCTACACACACCATGCTTGGGACAACCGTTAACACTTGGAGTGTGTGAATGAGGTCATCGTCACATGTAGATGTAAGCTTCACAGTTTTGAGGTCTGTAGGGTGGTTACATAGGAGAATGACCTTGTTTATGGGAAGCATACTAAGATTCTCGGTGTGATGGAGCAAACCACTCTCAAATAATGCCGGAAATAAAGCTATCTTTACTAATCTTAAGATTCTTCTGTAAGTTCGAAATCATGATAAAACTTAAAATGCAAACACAAACTTCCAACACCTAAAAGAACACTAAACCTTTTGGGATGGTCTCAGGCTTGGTCAGGTCTCCTCCACCTCAGAGATGAGCTACAGGAAATAGTTTTCCTCAAAGCGAACAGAAGGCCCCCTCCCCCACCTCACCCCAGAGTCTGAAGGAAGCACAGGTGTGAGCTTTCTCACACGCATCCCACTGGTCTTGCTTTCTGGACAGAACAGCAAACTTGTCTAATTACTTCAGTGGAACATACATTCCCAAAGGCTCTAGTGAAGAGAAGAAAGTATTTTTAGTTCTCTAATCTGAGATATTCAGTAAGAATTTAAAGTATAAATGGTCTTCATTACTTCAGAAGAGTCCTTTAGGAGCCCGAAGATCTCATCTCGGGCTCCTGGTGTGAGACGGGCTGAAGCCTCAGGATGGCTTCACGAACGGAAAGTGTACGGATGTAACAGGAGTCCTGGAACTATGTTTGGGCTCAACACAAGTTGAGGGGCAGAGCGACTGAGGTCGGGGTTGGAGATGTCAGCTGTCCACTTTCTGGGGCACAGCGGCTCTCTCACACTGATGTCCTCGTAGAATCCATCTGCCAGTTCAGAAGTAAGTTACAAGGTAAAGTCACAAAAGGGCAAACATCTTCAAGAACAGAGACCACCAATTAGCTTCCTAGAACTAAAACTGGTTTGCAGAAGGAAGAAAAGAAGAAGACAAGACTTAGGACAGAAGTAAACGCTGACTATGTTTCCTCATGGATCCTTTAAGACGAGACAGGTAATATTTAAATTATTTATTTTCTAACAGCAAATTAACTTTTTTACCCTGATGTACATTTCTGTTAACCATATAAATATGTTCGGCAGTCACACCTACTGATATTGGTAATGGTTGTATTTTCCTTTGACAAATCTTGGAAAAGGGAGGGCAGTAGGGATAATTGCGTGAGGAAGGAGATGCTGGACATGACTTTCACTGCAGGTGATAATGGCAAGAAGACAGATAATCGTAGAAGTAGAACTCACGTAGACAAACGGAGGCATCAAAATTCATGCTTATAAAGTTCCAGACAACGTTCAGATTTCTGGATTCTGACACAGAAGTTCGACCCAAACTTCCAGAATTCTATATATTCATCAGTTGTTAATTATGATGTCGGAGACGCATAGGTCTACTTATTCAAACTCCCTAGCTTTCTGTATATTTAGGCCATGTTTAGATATTGCTAATAATTTATAAAATTCTATAATTTATATAAAACTTGTATGGACAAAATATGTTTCAAAATGTTTCCTTTACCCTGGAATACTATTTAAAAATTTCCTAGAAATAAACTTCCCATAAACAGACAAAATCTTTCAGATATTTGAAAAATCCATTGATAAGAACCAATTCATCACATTGGATTAAATTTCCATCAAAGATTTCACTGATCCAAACTAAAGTGGAATCCATTTCTTATTTTGCTATTGGAAAATTCTATTGATTTTATCAGATGTCATTATTCTCCCAACACGGGCTGGTATAAGTTTCTCCATATCAACTTCAATTTTGAGAACAAGCTGACTATCTTACACTTCTTAAATAGACTGATAATTCATGTACCTCATGTGATCAGTGACTCTAAGTATAAACAAATGAAAAACAAAAAAATTAATAAAATAAATGGCTCCCCAGGTCTCTACAACATTCTATATATCATACTGCCATCCATCCTAGATGGATTAGTCCTTTTAATTTATTTTAAAAACCCTGAAAATTCCCTAAAAGTTTTTTTCCAGATACACAAAATTGTATACATTATGTACATAAGTGTATATATTATATTTGACAGCAACTGAATATGAGGGATTTGATAAGGCGGAGAGGTTGCAGACGTCCATCCGCCTGGCGGACCCACTTACTAGGAGTTCCCCTAGAAACGTCACACTCTCTTGGTCCCCAAATTAAACCCAGGACTCCACCACCCGGAATCGCTTCCTTTCCTTCTGCGCCCCCTCCGTTAAGCGTCGGTGCCAACAGGCAGGCACAGACGTGAAGACTCTGCTTCGCCCTCCTCTCTCACCGGCTGGGTCTTCCAGGCCCGGCCACTGTCACCCTCTTTAGGACACCTCTCTCCCCAGAGCAGGTGTCCCACCTGCAGTAGCACCTGCGGTATCTCGGACTACCGCCCCTCCCCCCCGCTCCCGAGAGCCCCTCCCTCCCCGCCAATCCGCTGCGGCCAGAGTAAGTCTGAAATTCCCAGTTCGGGGGTGCGTCTACTTTCAGTCACTCAGTGCTTCTCCTTTTGGTTGTTTTTAGTTTTGTTTTTACACAAAGCCCGACTCTGGCACAGGAGCAACGAGGCCGTGCGCACGCACGCTGGCTTCGTTGCACCTGCAGCCTGAGCGCCGCGCCCTGGCATCCCGCATCCCACAGTCCAGGCGCTCCAGCCCCGGCCCCCACGTGCGCCCTAGTCCCGTGACAGCTCCGACGTGAGGCGCCACTTCTAAGAACACGCCCCGCACGCCTGGGCCCCAGGGAAGGCCCTGCCTGTGTCCGTACGCCTTCCCACCGCCTGAGGGACCGCTCTGCCGCACACCGTCCAGTCCTTACCCGCCACCCGCCCACTCTGGACCATAATCCGTGTGAGGGCAAGGGCCATCTCTACCCCATCTGTCATGTTACCCCCAGAATTTACCGCGGTACCCCCACACATGCTTCCCACGCTCATTCTGTGCAAGTAGGACACCGGCCGTTGGCCAGCCTACCAGAGGCTTTTGAATAAAGACTAAGCTGGAAAAAAGGAAGGAATTCTAAATAGGGATGGGTTGATTGAAGAAAAGTAGAAAAAGACAAGCGGTATTATCTACTGCAGTGAGACGGACAATAATAGGGAAAGGACTTTGACACAGAGATTTTCTTCTACTCCCAAAATGCATAGGCCCAAACTCACTCACTCTATGTACAGAACCCCGTGGACTTCACAGCTCTCATCCCTTCCAGAAAGCTGCCTTGATGAAAGAAATAAAACCCGCAAAAACCACATTAAACACAACGAAGCAAACCTCCTTTAAAGGCCAACAGTTCCTGAACCACACGTGGCCAGGAGCTCTTATAAGGAATATAACCATTGTGATAATAATAAATCTTTGAGTGAATGTTACCAGGCAGAATTATAGACAACTCATAAGTTAGCGTCTTTTTATTAGGGGTATTGTTGCTGTTGTCATGTCGCTGGACAAATAAAGACCCTCACGTGAACATAACTCGCCTGGGGCCACGGAGCTGCGCACCAGGCTGAGCCTCCCAGCCCCCATCGCTCTGGCCGCGGCGGGCTCGCCCAGCACCCTGGGCCGCCCTCCCAAGGGCCGGGAACGCGGAGGCACGTCTTCGGTAGGAGAGCATTGTCAGGACAGCCTCACCCCTCCCACACTCCCAAATTCCAGAGTGTATTTCCCCTCAAATCTTGGTAGTAATTCCTGGAATTTGTCCTCTGTTCTGAGCCTGACAATCTCCCATAGCCTTAACGATCCGCTTGATGACCGAAGCTTTACTGGCCCTGGAATTGGTATACACCTGTGCATGTCTAGAGTCAGTCTGCTTGAAAGACCAAAAAAGTCCTGGTAAATAATTCAACAAGCAAATTAAAAGTACACATTTATTTTGTTTGGTGTCTGTCTTCTTACCCAAATATAAACAAATTAATTCATTTGATCCTTCCAACAGCTCCCTGAAGTAGGAACTATTATTATTCCCATTTTACGGATGATAAAGTTGAGGCATGGAGTGTTTAAATAACTTGCACAAAGTCACTTATACTCAATAGTTACTAGGATATGAAACCATGCTTGAGTCTGGGCCCCTCGCCACTATGTTGACTCTCAACTAACTGTTGGTCGCTGAAGTCAAGATATTCAGAAGTTGAATGTGCAGATCTGTATGTCAGAATAAAAATTTAAGAGCTAGTGATTTAGTAATTATCAGCATATGAATGGTAATTGAGTCAAGGGTAAAGAAGATATCGCTCAGAATAAGTGTTTGAAGTGAACTGAGTCCAAAAGAAAAGAAGTACTAACACCCAAGACTCGTGCTGAGCAACATGAGCTGTTGTTGATGTTTGTTGTTGTTGTTTCTTTTGTGTGACATATTAGCAGGGTTCAATACTTTTGTGCATATCAGTCTTGAAATTCTTGGATTCCATTTCACAGTGGAACAGACAAGACTTAACAATGGAATATAAAAGAAAGAAAGATAACAATTTAATGACAATAATACTAATAATCAGAACAAAACAATAAGTAGCCCGTACTGCATTGTTATGGTATGGTTCAATATGCTAGTCAATGTAGTTACATACGTGGCTTCGTCCTTACAATATTCCCACAAGGCGTACCCTTCTCCATTCCTACTTCACAGGTAAGAAAACTGAGAACGGTGTGGTTAAAAATCTTGACTAATGTTATATGACTGGTAAGGATAAAGCCAAGACTTGAACAATTGTTGTAATATATTGCTTTGAGCTATATATTTGGTATTCATATTTTTAAGTAATAGATTGTAAGTTTCATTTTAAAAATATATATCAAAATAATATACACCAAAGTTGAAGCCATAAGAAGCAAAAAAGGACTATCACGAAGAGCGAATGTAATTTTGTATGCTGTCTTCCAACACCAGAGCGTATGGTCCAAGATGGAGCTCTTAACTCTTTCTACATCAGTTTGTTCTAATCATTCCGAACATATATTTGTGTCTAGAATCCTTGATTTACCAATTTTAGTATCTGTTGATGGTGCCTTAACTGATATTACTGGCTATCTTGAATCATCATTGTCATTCTTCCATTGATTGTGTAACTTTTAGGATAAACTCGGACTTCTGTACTTTGTTTCAAGACATTTGCAACTGTCTCGTCTCCTCTCCCCTTCCTTCCACCTCTCCTCTATCTTATGCCTCCCAGCTCTTTCCAGCAACTAACTCTTGTCTGTCAAATTTGACTTAAGTTTCCTAACACCTCTAAGCCTGTAATAGGTGAAGGAGGATCAGATTAGCAAAATTGATTTGTCACAGAGATCGGACAGAAAATCACAGATCTTCCCAGGTGTCCAAACATGTTTCCACCCACCTGACACCTAAAGAAAAGTAATGCTCAATAAGTAAGAAAAAAATAAACACACAAAACAACAGATATTTAGTGACATAAAATAAAATAATCAAAAATAAGAGTATCTGCCAATACAGATAGATATAAAATAATAATTAAAAATAAGAGCAACCAATAGTATCTGCCAATATAAATAGATGATAGATAGATGGATAGATAACATAATTTATATTCTGGCTATAATTATTGATTTAAAATATTTGCAAAATGCATCTAAATTTTTTGCATGTTTAACTATTATTTCTCTGTGATCATGGGAAAATAAATAGTCGTACTGTTCTTCTAATAATTTCTATTGTAATCCTTTCTAAAAATTGTTTAAGGTTATATTTGCAAAATTCAGTTTTCCAACAAAGGTTATTTTTAACAATTTATATTGGTCAATAGTATGGTTATGCTTGAATGTATCATTTATTTTTTAAAGTCCAGCAACTTGTGAACGAATTAATAATTTTGTAGTTTTTATTTGTTTAAGAAAACTGAGTTTTGGTGACATTTTCTTAGCTTGATTTGTCTGACTTCTTTGACGTTCTTCTTCAGTTAGGACCAAGCTAGTGAAGTGCATCAAACGGAAGATGACTGACGTCATTGGCTAGTGTGTATGTTTCTGTTTCGGTCTCATGGTGTTTAGAAACTTGGCTTCACAACCAAACAGGCCTGGACCCGAATCCCACATCCGTAACTTCCTAACTCTGCACCCTTGGTAAGTGATTTAGTACCTATATCCTCAAATTCAGGTATGAGGATGAAATAAAACAGTCCAAAAAAAAATATTTAGCACAGTGCTTGGCAGTACGTCGGTGCTTAATGATATTGTCAGTCGTTGTACTTTCCTTGTGAGTTTTTGATGAATGTCTGTTTCTCCCGCTAGACTATAAATCAGTGAGGTAAATTACTATCTAGTTTCATAAGCAGTGTATCTGTAGCATATAATCCAGTGGGTGGCATGTAATAGGAGCTCCATGAATATCTATTGAATGCAGAATTACTTATTAATATGAATATTTTTAGTAATTTTCACTTCACAGATGATAATCTTAGCTTCTCTGACTTAAGGCTGTATCGACATACAGATCAGAAGAGCTCTCTTCAAATCACTTAGAATATAACATCCAGTCAAAAGTTCGCTTCTCAAGTCCTCTATACGGCTATAATTAATTTAAACTGGCTAAAATTGTTTAGTCTTTGCTGATAATACTGCTAATATACTCCAAATAGCGTGGGAAAAGTTCTTGTCTTGATCATATGTAACACAGACCTGGTCTTTCCTGCTTCTATGAGTAATAACTACTATCTATAACATGGTTTATTACATGCAAGGCACGTTACAAACATGTGACAGCGTGTAAGCCATCAGTATGTCTGAGTTACTGGTGCAGAGGTGGAGACGGAGATGTGCTCCCTCACTCTCCCCTGCCTCTCCTGGCTCTCTCTGGACCACTGGCTGCAGTAGGGACTAGTTATATAACTAAGCAGCTACTGGCGGAGTCACAAAGCTCTTTATGCACCTAAGCCAGAGGGTGGCTCACAGGCCGATCCCCGGGGCGCTGAGTCTAGGTCCTCTGACTCCATATTCTGTAGATGGAGCACAGGAAGCGGCTTTATTAATTCAAGGTGCTGAGGAACATCCTTTACGTGATAGGCCGTAAAATCATCTTTGAATGTTTTAAAGTAGGTAATTTTGGCAGTGCCTTCAACACATTAAAACAAACCTAAAACTTTTACTTCTTCAATGACATAATCAAGGGAATCTTTGCTTCCAGGAAGTATTGAAAGGATTTTGAGAATTTTCTTGTAAATAGAAATGTTTTTATAAAGAACATATCTATGACTTTTGGATTGATCAATCAGTTTGAAATATGAAAAATTCATTCATTTAGTTTTTGTCTTCTTTGGCATTTAGCTCTTTCTTGGCTATGAAAAAAATGCATATATATTTTTAAAACAACATGATAGCATTCTCTGTCAATGTATTAAAATTTCTAAATCACATAAGTATATGTATAAATTTATATATAAATTTCTAAATTATATAAATAGAATTACACTATTTTGTGTTTGTCATTTATAATTTTATTACATCATTTTAGTGTTATATAAATGTTCTATATTTACATAAATGATTATTTTCAATCATTTTCTAATTTATGTCTTCTTAGAATTTGATGTTTAAAAAACAGTAAGTCTGCCTCAGTTATATCCAGTTAAAGCATAATTGTGAACATCACTCATAAAAGGAAGAAACTGTTAAAATACTATAAAATACTATAGACATTGAAAACTTTTATGTAATTGGGCCTTTCATAACATTGAAACTTGATGAACTATGTGGATATATATGTAGATGAGAAAACCAGGACTTCATAGAGAGGAGGAATTAGAAGCAGATCTCATCACCTGCAAAGGAAGTTATATGTTGTTATGGATTCCGTTGTTCAATACAAATGGAAAGGTTGTGCCTTGAATTCCAATGAATAAAAGAACATCAGCCTTTACTCTTGTTTTCACTGTAATGCCAAAGGTCATTTTCTAGTTCTGCTGGAAATCTTTTCTATGATCTGGACAATGTAGCTCACAGACAAAGGAATGTTTTCGCAAATGAAAAGCTAATGAGCATCAGAAAACGAACCAATTCCATGGCTAATAGCTTCAAATGTAAACATATGAGATTTTTTTCAGATCAAACCATTGCCAAAGACCCCAGGAAAAACATGCCAGCTAGAGTGTAGTAAAACAGATGTTTCCACAATCTCTCTCGAGTCCTTAAAAATATTGGAAATATCCTTAATGACTAAAGGGAAATGTTTGGGGGAAATGATGAGACAGCTATAGGAATATTATACAGACGTTCATGATTAGTATTTGTAAAATTTTAAAATCAAGGCGGGGCACCTGGGTGGCTCAGTTGGTTGAGCATCTGACTTAGGCTAGGTCATGATCTCCTGGTTGGTGAATTCAAGTCCCCCATCCTACTCTCTGCTATCAGCCCAGAGCCCATTTAGGATCCTCTGTCCCTCTCTCTCTCTCTGCCCCTTGCCCACATTGTCTCTCTCTGTCTCAAAAATAAATAAACATTAAAGAAAGTAAATAAAAAAATAAAACCAAGGCAAATTTTCCCAGCGTAAAATTGAGTGAGAGGCAATCCAGAATATAACATTTATAAACATACTGAGATTTAGGTCGTGTCCATGAAAAGTCTTAAAGGAAATAAATATTGCAATAGGGGTTGTTTCTGGGGTGTGAGTAAACTTTTCCTATATTTTATATGTGTCTGTGTTTTCCAAAAATTCTACAATGATCTGTACTCTTTTTTTTTTTTTTTGATATTCCAAAAGAAACAGAAGAAGCTAATAAGAGGAGATATCCTTCCTAAAACATGCAGTCCCTATCTGTACAGAATATTGGAATTTCACATACTTATTTGCACCTGCTATTGCCCTGGTCTCCATCCGTTCCTTAGCCTACCTCACTAAGAAAGCAGTGTGCACCTGTCTGTCTCCTTGCAGGCCTGGACTGATGGTCCATGGTCATGACCAACCAGAGCTGCCAGGCACAGTTCATCTTGCTGGGTTTCTCAGACAGACCCCGGCTAGAGCAGACCCTCTTCGTGTTTGTGCTCATCTTCTACCTGGTGACGTTGGTGGGCAACACCGTCATTATCCTGGTGTCCCGCCTGGACCCCTGCCTCCACACGCCCATGTACTTCTTCCTAACCAGCCTGTCCTTCCTGGATCTCTGCTTCACCACCAGTTCTATCCCCCAGCTGCTCTTCAACTTGGGTGGTCCAGACAAGACCATCAGTTACACAGGCTGTGCCATCCAGCTCTTCATGTTCCTGGGGCTGGGTGGCACAGAGTGTGTCCTCCTAGCAGTCATGGCTTATGACCGCTTCACTGCAATCTGCAAGCCCCTCCACTACTCCATCATTATGCACCCTCAGCTCTGTTGGAAGCTGGTATCCGTGGCCTGGGTGGTCGGGCTCCTCAACTCCCTGGCTATGTCTCCGGTGACCATGAGGCTGCCACGATGCGGGAACTGTAAGGTGAAGCATTTCCTGTGTGAGATGCCAGCTCTGATAAAAATTGCCTGTGTGGACACTGTGGCTGTGGAGAGCACTGTTTTCATCTTATCGGTAATGATCGTCCTGGTGCCCCTGGCTCTCATCCTCGCGTCCTACAGCTGCATTGCCGTGGCCGTGCTGCGCATGACGTCAGCCACAGGAAGAAGGAAGGCTTTCAACACGTGTGGCTCCCACCTCACCGTGGTCTCCTTGTTCTATGGGAATATTATCTATATGTACATGCAACCAGGAAATAATTCTTCTCAGGACCAAGGGAAATTCCTTACCCTCTTCTACAACTTGGTGACGCCCATGTTGAACCCTGTCATTTACACACTGAGGAATAAGGACGTAAAGGGTGCCTTGAGAAGGCTTGTGTCCAGAAAGTAAGGTGACGGTGGCTTTTCCTAAGTCTGCTTCTTTTGCTTAGTTAACAGAAATAAATAATTCTTCAAGTGTAATCTTAAGATTCATTTAAGCTTTCCAACATACCCAATAAAAATGTCCAGGAATGACGTTTGGGAATATGTATTATAAAGTCCCCATATGATGCTGATGATAAACTAGGTTAGACATAAATTTTAATTTGCATAATATGTCTACCTTTGAAATCATCCTTCCTACTCCTTTCCAAATTGGTCACATCTAATTAAAATCCAACAAAACCGTGAATCAATGGTTCAGTACTGTGGATTGGCTGAGTGAAGTTATGCCCAAATAAAATCATGTGATGATCTTTTTTTCCACTGGTATTTTGTGTAATTGTCATTTTTATCATGGAAGTGAGCTGATGGAGTGCCAAAATACAATACTTTTTGTCTTCTCATATCTTTAAATTTCACTGTCCGGAGAAGATAAAGCCATTAGCCTCAACATAGCCTATATCATTTAAATAGTTTGGGCTCAGCATTATTTCACTGATAAGCTGTATTAAAATTATGTGGACAGACTTCCAATTAGGAGAGGGAGTCAACATGGTGGAGAAGTAGGGGGACCTAAAGTTCCCTTGTCCCTCAAACACAGCAGTGCTGAGGCCTTCTGGCTGGAAATTCTAGGAATCCATGCTGCAGAGGCACAGAAACATCTCCAGCGGCCCACGGAGACAGCTTGGTGGGCCATAGGTGCGTGCTTGTGAATCGGGAGAGAGAAAATGGGCAGCACAGGCACGGGGATAGGGATCCCCTTCTGTGGAAGCACAAAGGGAGAAAAAGACAGGCTGCGGAAGTGTAGGATTGTATTTGGATGAGAGAAAAACCACGGACTGTGGAACAGAAAAAATGCAGAAAGAACCAATTTCTAACTTGTTCCAGGGTTGTGGGGCTTTCTCCAGACTGGGGCCAGCTCTCAGCTGCCTGGGGAGGAGGGGAGCCAGCCTCAGCTCAGTAACTAGCTCAGAGGTGCAGCCTGCAGTCAGGGAGAGTGGTCCCCTCCCTGGAGTTCTGTGGGAAGAAGGCATATAGCCTCCAAGGACAAAAGATCCTGCAGGTCCCTGCCAGCCACAGGCCCTTTGTTGGCTGTCTGGGCAGAGTGGCTCTACCCCAGAACCGGGGCACCTAGAATGGGACCCTTTAAGACATTGGGGTTTGAATCTCAACAGAGTGCCTGAAAGTCTCAGGAGACTGTGGAGCAGAACACACTGGTGTACTTGTACAGCACTGTGAGGACCGCCTGAACAGAGTGGTCTGGGACACCTGGTCCAGGGGGGAGACTGGGGTGTAGCCATTTCTCCCCATCGCCAACAAGGTGGGGCATCAGGGAATGGACAGCAGGCCCACAGCAGAGGCAGGACCCACTGACACCAGACCCCCCCCCCCTCCGTGCCTGGTAACTGCATATCTAACAGAGCAAGACAGAACCGGATAGCCCCTCCTCCAGGCCAGCGCAGCCACCGGTTCCATGGCACTGTCACATATCGGTCCAGCGGGTTTGCATTTTCTGATTTGATTCTTGGTCAGTTATGCATATTTTCTTTCTTTTCTTCCTCTTATTTCCTCCCTTCTCTATTCTAGTTGTTGGTTTGTTTAAGCAGAAATTTTTAATCTATCTTTTTTACACCTCTTCTGTATCACCTTCTTTATTTCCCCCTCTCTCTCTAGATTAAGCCATATAGTGTCTTTGATTCTCTGCCTGGTCATTTTTTTTCTTTCTTTTTCTTTTATTTTCCCCCACCCCTGTCATTTCTCTTTGTATGGGATAAGGCTTCTTCCACCACCACCCTCCTTTTAAATTTTTTCCAGGGTTACTTCAACAAAAAAAATCAAAGCACATCTAGTGGATGGTCCAAAACAGCACTACGAGTAGGGAGATAGAGCAACCAGACTCACAATAACAGAGAGCATGCAACACACTCCAAAAACTCCTCCTGAAGGGCCAGCCCCTGGACAGCATATGACCCCTTTTTAATATAGTACTGCTTGCAGGCGCAGGACACATAACAAGCTATAAAAACACATAAAAGCAGAAAACTAGCCAAAATAATGAAACACAAGAATTCTCCTCAAAAGAAATTCCAGAAAAAAATGACAGCTAGAGAATTGCTCAAAACAAATATAAACAACATATCTGATCAAGAATTTAGAATAATAGTCATAAGATTAATAGCTGGGCTTGAAAAAAGCATAGAAGACAGCAGAGAAACTATTGCTGCAGAGATCAAGGAACTAAGAAATACTTATGATGAATTAAGAAATGCTGTGAATGAGATGTAAAATAAACTAGAGGCAGTGACAGGAAGGATGGAGGAAGCAGAGGGAAAAATAAGTGAAAAAGAAGTTCAAATTATGGAAAAAGATGAAGCCAAGAGAAACAGAGATAAGAAAATACTAGACCATGAGGGAAGAATTGGAGAACTAAGCAATTCAATGAAATGTAATTATTTTCCATATCATAGGAGTTCCAGAGGAAGAAGAGAGAGAGAGAAAGGGGCAGAAGGTTTACTTCAACAAATCATAGCTGACAGCTTCCCTAATCTGGAGAAGGAAACAGACATCCCAATCCAGGGTGAACTCCGTTCAGATTCAACAAGAATAGGCCTTCTCCCTGACATATCATAGTGAAACTGGAAAAATACAAAGGTAAAGAGAGAATTATGAAAGTATCAAGGGACAAACAGGCCTTAATCTACAAGGGTAGACACATAAGGGTAGTAGCAGACCTGTCCACTGAAACTTGGCAGGCCAGAAGGAAGTGGCAGGAAATATTCAATGTGCTGAATAGGAAAAATATGCAGCCAAGAATCCTTTATCCAGCAATCCTGTCACTCAGAATGGAAGAAGAGATAAAGGTTTTCCCAGACAAACAAAAGCTGAAAGAGTTCATGACCACTAAACCAGTCCTGCAAGAAATCCTGAGGAGGACTCTGTGACTGTAATACTGCAAAGACTAGAAAGCACCAGAGACATCACCATAAGCATGAAACCTACAGATAACACAATGACACTAAATCCATGTCTTTCGATAATAACTCTGAATGTAAATGGACTGTAACAAGAAATGAAGAAGGGCAGTGTATCATAATTACAAGGTTTATTCATCAAGAAGTGCTAACAGTTATAAATGTTTATTCCCCAAACTTGAAGCACCCAAATATATAAATCAGTTAATCACGAACATAAGCAATCATATTGGTAAGAATACAGTAATTGCAGGGGCCTTTAATAGTCCACTTACAGCAATGGACATATCATGTAGACAGAAAATCAATAAAGAAACAATGGCCTTGAATGATACACTAGACGAGATAGACTGGACAGATATATTCAGAACTTTTCATCCAAAACCAGCAGAATCCACATTCTTCTTGAGTGCACATGGAACATTCTCCAAGATAGATCACATACTGGGTCACAAAACAGCTCTCAATAGATATAAAAGAATTGAGACCATACCATAATCTCAATGCTATGAAACTTGAAATCAACCACAAGAAAAAAATTTGGAAAGCCTCCAAATGCATGGAGGTCAAAGAACATCCTACTAAAAAATGAATGGGCCAACCAGGCAATTAAAGAAGAAATTTAAAACATGCATGGAAGCAAATGAAAATGAAAACATGGTAGTCCAAACCCTTTGGAATGCAGCAAAGGCAGTCCTAGAGGAAAATACATTGCAATCCAGGCCTATCTCAAGAAACAAGAAAAATCTCAAATATAAAACCTAACCACACACCTAAAGGAACTAGAAGCAGAACGGCAAAGAAAGCCCAAAGTCAGCAGAAGAAGAGAAATAATAAAGATTAGATGGGGCTCCTAAAAGTCAGTTAAGCATCCGACTTTGGCTCTGTTCATGATCTCATGGTTTGTGAATTCAAGCCCTGCTTTGGGCTCTGTGTTGACAGCTCGGAGCCTGGAGCCTGCTTTGGATTCTGTGTGTGTCTCTCTCTCTGCCATTCCCCACCCACACTCTGTCTCTCTTCCTCTCAAAAATAAATAAACATTTAATAAAATTTAAAAAAAAAGATTAGAGCAGAAATAAACAATATAGAATCCAAAAACAAAACAAAACAAAACCCAATAGCACAGATCAACGGATCTGAGAATATTTTTGAAAAAGTAAACAAAATTGATAAATCCCTAGCTAGACTCCTCAGACAGAAAAGAGAGAGAACCCAGATAGATAAAATCATGATTGAAAGAGGAGAGATCACAACCAATACCACAGAAATACAATTATTAGAGAATACTATTAAAAATTATATGCCAACAAATTGGATAAGCTGGAAGAAATGGACAAATTCCTAGACACCCCCACACTACCAAAACTCAAATGGGAAGTAATAGAAAATTTGAACAGACCCATTATCAGTGAAGAAATTGAATCAGTTATCAAAATTTCCCAAAAAATCAGAGTCCTGGACCAGATGGCTTCCCAGGGGAATTCTAGCAGACATTTAAAGCAGAGTTGATACCTATTCTTCTCAAGGAGTTCCAAAAACTAGAAATGGAAGGAAAGCTTCCAGACTCATTCTATGAAGTCAGCATTACCTTGATTCCCAAGCCACACAGAGACCCCACCAAAAAGGAGAATTACAGGCCAAATCTCTGATGAACACGGATGCAAAAATTCTCAACGAGATACTAACAAATCAAATTCAACAGCATATTAAAGGAATTATTCACTACGATCAAGTGGGATTCATTCCTGGGCTGCAGAGCTGGTTCAATATTTGCAAATTAATCAATGTGATACATCACGTTAATAGGAGAAAGGATAAGAACTGTATGATCCTGTCAATAGATGCAGAAAAAGCATTCGACGAAATACAGCATCCTTTCTTAATAAAAACTCTCAAGAAAGTCAGGATAGAAGGAATATACCTTAACATCACAAAAGCCATATATGAAAAGCCCATAGATAATATCATCCTAATGGGGTAAAACTGAGAGCTTTCCACCTGAGATCAGGAACACGACGGGATGTCCACTCTCACCACTGTTGTTTAACGTAGTGTTGGAAGTCCTAGCCTCACCAATCAGACAACAAAATGAAATAAAAGGCATCCAAATGGGAAAAGAAGATATCGAACTTTCACTTTTCACAGATGACATAATACTCTACATGGAAAACCTGAAAGATTCCACCAAAAAATTGCTAGAGCTAATTAATGAATTCAGCAAAGTTGCAGGATATAAAATCCATGTACAGTAATCAGTTGCATTCCTTTACACCAATAGTGAAGCAGCAGAAAGAGAAATCAAGAAATCGATCGTATTTAAAATTGCACCAGGAACCATAAAATACCTAGGAATAAACGTAACCAAAGATGTAAAGGATCTGCATGCTGAAAACTATAGAAAACTTATGAAAGAAATTGAGGGAGACACGAAGGAATGGAACAACATCCCATGCTCATGGAATGGAAGAACAAATATTGTTAAAATGTCAATCCTACGCAAATCAATCTACACATTCAATGCAATCCCAATCAAAATTGCACCGGCATTCTTCTCAGAGCTAGAACAAACAACCCTAAAATTTGTATGGAACCACAAAAGACCCCAAATAGCCAAAGTAATATTAAAGAAGAAAACCAAAATGGGAGGCAACATAATCCCAGACTTTAGCCTCTACCACAAAGTTGTAATCATCAAGACAGTATAGTATTGGCACAGAAACAGACACATAAACCAATGGAACAGAATAGAGAATCCAGAATTGGACCCACAAATGTATGGCTAACTAATCTTTGACAAAGCAAGGAAGAGTATCAATTAGGAAAGAGACAGTCTCTTTAGCAAATAGTGCTGGGAGAACTGGACAGTAACATGCAGAAAAATGCAACTGGACCACTTTCTTACACCGTACACAAAAATAAACTCAAAATGGTGAAAGACCTAAATGTGAGACAGGAAACCATCAAAATCCTACAGATGAAAACAGGCAACAACCTCTTTGACTTCAGCTGCAGCAATTTCTTGCTCAATGCATCTCCAAAGGCAAGGGAACTAAAAGTAAAAATGAACTATTGGGACCTCATCAAGATAAAAACTCTTACACAGCAAAGGAAACAATCAACAAAACTAAAAGGCAACCGACAGGATGGGAGAAGATATTTCCAAATGACATACTGGATAAAGGGTTAGTATCCAAAATCTATAAAGGACTTACCACACTCAACACCCCAAAAACAAGTAATCCAGTGAAGAAATAGGCAAAAGACATGAATAGACACTTTTACAATGACATCCGGATGGCCAACAGACACATAAAAAAATGCTCAACCTCACTCATCATCGGGGAAATACAAATCAAAACCACCATGAGATAACACCTCACACCACTCTGAGTGGCTAAAACTAACTACTCAGGCAAAAACAGATGTGGGCGACGATGTGGAGAAATGGGAACTCTCTTGCACTGTTGGTGGGAATGCAAACTGGTGCAGCCACTCTGGAAAACAGTGTGGAGGTTCCTCAAAATATTAAAAACAGAATTACCCTACAACCCAACAATAGCACTACTAGGTAATTATCTAAAGAATACAAAAATGTTGATTCGAAGGTGCACATACACCCCAGTGTTTATAGCAGTGCTATCAACAGTAGCCAAATTATGGAAAGAGCCCAAATGTTCATTGACTGATGAATGGATAAAGAAGATGTGGTATATAAACACACCGTATCTGATAGCTTTTTAAAAGATAATTCTAGGGCGCCTGGGTGGCTCAGTTGGTTAAGCATCCAATTCTTGATTTCAGCTCAGATCATGATGTCACAGCTGAGGCCCATGTTGGGCTCTGTGCTGACAGCATGGAGCCTGCTTGCGATTCTCTCTCTCTCCCTCTCTCCCTGCCCCTCCCCTACTTGTGCTCTCTGTCTCTCTCAAAATAAATAAACTTAAAAAAATTATTCTCTGGTTGAAGTGCCTGTGTGGTTTAGGTGGTTGAGTGTCCCACTCTTGATTTCAGCTCAGGTCATGAATCCCCAGGGTTGTGGGATCGAGCCCTGCTTTGGGCTCCATGTTGAGCATGGAACTTACTTAAAATTCTCCCTCTCTCTCTCTCTATCTTTCTCCTTCTGCCCTTTTCCCCAACTTGCACTCTCTTTCTAAAATAAAAATAAATAAATAAAATGAAAACAATTTTTAAATAATTTTTTTGTTTTTCAATTGAGATATAATTAGCATAACATTATATCAGTTTCAGGTGTACAACATGATTTGATGATTGTGTATACTGCAAAACGATCGCCACAATAAATGTAGTTAACATCCATCACATAAATGGCTAATACATTAAATTTGTAGTGAGAGATTTTAACATTTACTCTCTTAGCAACTTTCAAATATGCAACACAATATTATTAGCTATTGTCACCATGCTGTACATTACACTCTCATGACATTTATTTTATAACTGAAGTTTGTACATTTTGACTCCTTTTACCCATTATGCTCATTCCCCAACCTTCCTACCTGGCAACTACCAATCTGTTAAATCTGTTCTCTGTATCTATGACCTCTGTTTTTTTTTAAAGTTCTTTATATAAATGGGATTATACAGTATTTGTCTGTCTTTCCCTGTTTGATTTATTTCACTTAGCATGATACACTCATGTTTCATCCACATTGTAGCAGATGGCAAAATTTCCTTTTTTATGGCTAAATAATATTCCTTCGTGGTATCCTTCACACGTAGGGAAAAAGAAGTACAACTCATAGAAACAGAATAAAAAATATTTTTTTTAAATTTAAGTTTTAGTTAACATACAGTGCAATATTAATTTCAGGGGTAGAATTCAGTGATTCATCACTTACATACAACACCCAGTGCTCATCGCAAGTGCTCTTCTGATACCCATCATCCACCTAGCCCATCCCCTCCCACCTCCTTCCATCAACCCTCAGTTTGTTCTCTATGGTTAAGAGTCTCTTGTGGTTTGTCTCACTTTATCCTTTTCCCCCCACCCCTTCCCATATGTTCATCTGTTTTGTTTCTTAAATTCCACTTATGAGTGAAATCATATGGTATTTTTCTTTCTCTGTTGATTTAATTTTCTCAGCATAATACATTCTAGCTGCATCCACATCATTGCAAATGGCAAGATTTCATTCTTTTTAATGGCCGAGTGATATTCGCCACATCTTCTTTACCCACTCACCTATCAATGCACACACCTGTTAGAATGGCTAGAATAAAAAAAGACAAGAGACAACAGCAGTGGCCAGGATGTGGAGAAAGGAACCCTCGTGCGCTATTGGTGGAAAACAGTATGGAGGTTCCTCAAAAAATTAAAAACAGAACTACTATATAAACAAATCCACTTCTGGGCATTTATCCAAAGGAAATGACTCATTATCTTAAAGAGATGTCTGCACTCTCATATTCATAGCAGTATTATTCACAATCCCAAGGTATGGAAACAACCTAAGTGTCCACCAGTAGATGAATGCATAAAAAAATTGTGGTATGTATACAATGGACTATCATTCAGCCTTTAAAAAAGAGGAAGTCAGGTCATTTATGACAACATGGATGTACCTGGAGGACATTAAGCTAAGAGAAATAAGCCAGACGGAGAAAGACAAATACCACATGGTACCCTTCACACGTAGGGAAAAAGAAGTACAACTCATAGAAACGGAATAAAAAATGTTTGCCAGGGGCTGGGGAATGGAAGGGGGAACAAAGAGAAGTTGATAAAATGATACAGACTTTCACTTATAAGACAAATAAGGTCTGACGATCTAACATGTAGCATGGTGACTATCGATGATAACACTGCATTGTATAAGAGAGAACTTAAATGTTCTCACACTCAAGGAGAAAGATGAACATGAGAGATGACGGATGTGTTCATTAACTCAATGCGCAAATCCTTTCACAAGGTCTATGTATAACATCATGTTGTACACTTTAAAAATCTTAGTTTTATTTGTCGATTATGCCTCAGTAAAGCTGAGCTGGGGGAAAGACTGATGTTTTTACTAACAAAGAGCAGATGTAGTCTCCACATTTAAGAGCCATTATAGCAACAGTTTATGTATAGGGGATGTGAAATTTTGTGCATAATAAAAACCACTTATTAAAATATAACATAGAAAAAGAATATGATCCTTGAACAAAGTCTTCAATTAGTAACGGGACATGGTGTATGGAAAATAGGCCAAGATAGTACCCTTCAAATGAAGCAAAGTAATAGAATAATAAATAAATGCATAATAGAAAGCTGGCCCCAAGCTGATATGGTGTATCCCGTGGTTAATACATTGTGGGTTTGGGCCCACAACTACAGCGTCCATAGAGTAAATACAACTTCATATGTTAAAGGTGTGTTTTTTATTTAATCTTGTAGACAATGGTTGCCAAAACTATTTTTAAGCAATAAATGATGTGGTTGTATTAGATTTAGGAAAAAGAATTCAGATAATGTTGTAGAAGCGTAGAGTTGGTTTGGTTGGAAGATCTTGTAAGAGATGAATTAAATGGTTTGGGCAAGGATAAAAAGATCTTAACTAATACATTGATAATGAATGGGAAATGTGTGCTGAAGAGTGAATGTATTCTAAAAATATGTCGGAGAGAATGAACAAGGCTTAGGTTCAGAGTTATGATGAAAATGGAAGGAAGAATCAAGAATAATTCAGGGGAGGGATGCCTGGGTGGCTCAGTTGGTTAAGTGTCCGACTTTTTGTTTCAGTTCAGGTCATGCATTCACAGTTCATGGATTTGAGCCTCAAGTTGGGCTCCGTGCTGATGGCATGGAGCCTGCTTAGAATTCTCTCTCTCCCTCTCTCTCTGCCCCTCTCCAGCTTATGCTTTCTCTCTTTCTCTAAAAATAAATAAATAAACTTAAAAAAAAGACTAATTCAGGGGGTTCTCACTAGAGTTGCTAAGGGTTTGGTATTGAGATTCTGAAAATCTGACCTGCAGAATAGCAGCTGTTTTCAGAACATGAAACATCAGAAATTTTAGAGTCCACAAATAATCCATGTGTATATGGCCAAGACTCCATTTGCTTTAGGATGGAACTCAAGTGGGGGAATAAACTGTGGAAGTGGACTGCAGATTTATAGGCAGAGATTTGTAGATAGATGGTAGTCCAAGTCATGGAAATGAAAAAGTATTGCAGGAACAGTGTGGAGACGGAAGAGAAGCAATGATGGAAACTTAGAAATCAAAACGTTGAAGTTTGTGCCCAATGAGAAAGAACTGAGAATCAAGGGTCCAAGAAATAATATAAAAACAGAGAAAAGCCAATGGACAGCATAATTTCATGAAGGAGGGAACGTCACCAACCCCATGGTACACCAAGTAAGACAACAGTGTGCTCATCTGCTTTATGCAATGAAAGAGTATTAAAGGTTTACCAAAAAATGCCTCAATGGAGTGGTAGGGGAAGAAGGAAAAAAGAACATTTGGAAGTGTTGATAGAAGGAGAATAAACATGAATATTTTGTGTCCGGTCACAAAAAGATGAAATTAATGGAAGAGGATAGTTAGAAGAGAATGGGGCAGGAGGAGAGTTTTAACTCAAACTTTGTTTTTCTTATAGAATAGAGGAGCATATTTTTACATTATGAACAAACAGTGAGATATAAGAAGCTGAAGAAATAATAAAGATACTGAAGTAATAAGTTCTCAAAAAAGTTGGAAGGTATAGAGTTGATTGCATCTTTGGAAAATAATTTTCTTCAGTGACTCAGTAACAAAGAATGGATATAACTAACATGAGGAGGAAAAGACTCAGGAATTTCCTCTTCTAAGTAGGAGAAGATGACAGTTCTAAAAATAAGGATAGACTCTAAAGACTGGCCCTGGGGGTGTAATGTACAGTACAGGGCTAGAGCAAATAATACAATATTGTGTATTTGAAAATTGCTAAGAGAAGAGATCTTAGAAGCTCTCCTCACAAGAAAAAAAATTGGCAACTATGTGCTGCAGCAGATGTTACCCAGACTTCCTGTGATGATCATTCCACAACATATACAAGCATTGAATCATTCCATTGTATACTTAAAACTAAAACCATGTTGTACGAAAATCGTATCTCAATTTGAATAAAGGAACTTAAAGACTAGCAAAGAATATTGTAACCAACAGTATTAAATACTACTGGTAATAATACTGGTTTCACTCCTAGTCGATTTGGCGGGAAAAGATTGACTACCTGTTCATATCACTCCTCCAGAGCCTTCCATTCTCTTTGGCTGCCTCTGGGGAGCCAAACTCTGAATATTTCGACTGAAGCTAATGAGTTACATGGGGCAGGATCCTCCTGGGGCCACTAAAAATACACACATCCTCGGTCCCTAGTGCACATACTTTACTTTGGTGGCTTATAAAAATATCCCCTAGATATAATAGTAGCCCTTTTAGTCATGGGCAAATTCCATAGAATTCACAGATTCCAAAGTGTGTTTAGCTGCAGACTGCGTTGTCCATTCTAAATTACACCTCCTCGTATGCACCAACAGTCTCTGCAATGAGTGGACAATCTCCCTGGGTAAACCTCAGGGATGAGACAACTTATGCTGACAGTAATTATAGGCAGAACTGTTACTCCCTTGAACAGAGCCAGAACAATGAGCAAGTGTGACTTCCATTGCCTTCGAGATTCATCATTTTCAAGGATTATCCTCTCCAAAGGTTGGCATATTTTAAATACATGAATTTGTATTTATTCTAAGGATTCTGTTCTATTTCATCTCCTAACACTTCTCTGCAGATCCACGACCACACACCTCCAGGCAATCTCTGGTGTATTAGCCTTCATGGGGACCAGCACTCATGTGCTTTCATCTGCCAGACTTTCACTTTCCCATCTTTATGCCAAATCACTTCACTTCATACAACTGCAGTCCTTCTTCAAAGACCATCTGGCTTCTTCCAGCAGTTAGCTGGATATCTGTAATATTTGTTATTCTTCTTTGGAAGAAGATCCCAAACTCTTACCCTAACGCTCATTCAAATGTTACCAAGATTTGAGTTTCTTCCTTTTGTTCCTGATTCCTTAGACCTAAAAGGTGGTGGTGCTGTCTGCTGAACATATAGGTGGGATGGGTCACCCATAGACCCATCCTGTCTATGGGTGAGGATGCTCTTTCCTTAGAGTAAGTTCCAGATGGAAGAGAAATCTGAACTCCAGATTAGCTAATTACCACTTCAGTGGAGAAGGAAAGACTGTAAGTATTTCTCAAATGCTCAGAGCCAGGTCTTACAAGCATTAAATCTGTGTTTATGCTTTAGATCTGAAAGTGTAACAAGAGGGTCTATAGGACAATTGCCTTCATTGGGTACTCATGCCAGAGAAGGGGGGTCGGTTTTTCCTATTAGTGTAGGCTTCTGCCTCAGGAATAAGAGAACATGAGAACTTGAAATGGGATAGAACTCACACCTGCGTCTTGGTCGTACCACTGCATGCAGGTATTTATTTATAATAAAGAACTGTTATAATTTGACAGGCATATTTACATTATATTCTTGCTATTGGGTTGAATTGTGTCCCCCTGCAAACCTCCCCCACCAAAAAAGTGGTTGAAACCCTAAACCCCAGTTCAGGTTAATGGGACTTTATGTGAAAACAAGGTTTCTGCAAATATATTCAAGTTCAGATGATGTTACACTCAATTGGGGTGTATATATACTGTGGTATACACACACACACACACACACACGGGGCAATATAACTGGTATTTCTGTAAGAAAAACAGAAGAAGAGACAGATGAGGGAGAATGCCAGGTGCCTACAGAGACAGTAGTTGAAGTCCTGCAGCTGTAACTCAAGGAACCCCCCAAACTGCCAGCAAACAAGCCACCAGAGACTAGAAAGGTCCAAGGATGTATATTCTCCCTGACAGGTTTTAGAGGCTCTGCCAATATCTTCATGTTGGACTTGTATTCCCCTAACTTATGAGACAATAATCTCCTGCTGTCCTGAGGGCCTAGTTACTGGTGCTTTGTTCTGCAAGACTAGGAAAATAATACAACATTTGGAAATTCATATTAAAATGTCTAAGTCAACTTAATTCTTCTCTTCTAGGTACAATGCATTTTACATGTTTCTTATCAGAAGATATGCTTTCTTGGTTCAGATCACTTTCTATGCATCACTGAGAAGCTCATCTCAGCTGAGCTTTGAGCTATTTCAGGGATCTCCCAGAAATAACAGCCTATTGTAAACCTTGTAATAACCTTCCTCTGGGCACCAGGATGGACTGGAAAAGTCCCTTCTCTGACCCTTAAAGCACATGGAGAGAGGGAAGAAGCAGAGGTAAGTTCCAATAACATGTAACAAATTCTACTGACCAATGCCGGTTGTATGATTCTGGATAGTTTAGACCAAGGCCTGATCATGTGGAAGATACAGGCCTTAAGAACCATGCTGTTGCTACAGACAAGCAAGGACTGAGGAGGCTCCTGTGAAATGGGACAGTGGATCTATTGGAACATAAGCCTCCAAGTGTTCAGGAAAGAACTAAAATCATTATGTCTTCCATTTCTTATTGAAAGCTAGTAACATCGTGTCATTTGTTGAAGGGGAAAAGGCCAGGCAGTGGGGTGGGGGAGCAGCCTTGAGAATCTCAAAGCTTACTAGTGGTAGATTTACACTTATGATCCAAGTATTCTGTTTCCTACTTTTTTGCATTTTGAAACTTATTATCTCAAATTCATCTTACCCTTTGGCAACACAGCAACAACAGCCAAACAATCAGTGAAAGGATTTAGGAATAAAAGGATAAGGGGACCAAGAACCCAACAGGAAGGCATAATAGAGAGGTGGCCAAATATCCTCTTGCCTCGTCATTGATTTTGCCAAGAGAAGAGTTACTTTTACAAAATACAGAGTCCTGGAAAGTTCCATACAACATAGGTTTTGAAAAAAAAAATCCTAGAATTTGAATAATCAAGGCTACCTATTTGTTGTTCAAGATTCCCTTTGCTTTGCTATTCTCTCTGAGTTTCTAGAACACCTAGACTCACTTTCAATAGCCTGTTCAAGTTCTTAATCTTCTTACCTATTCTGATTCATTGTTTGTGACTCTAGTACATGCCAGATTCCTTTCCATCTCTTTATGAGATATTACACTTGTCCGGGTTGTATTTACTATTAAACTTGCATCAGGTAGTATACTGGGGAGGGAGGTTACTTCTAAGAGCAAGCCCAATGATGTTAATAGAAAACAGAATGATTCCTGTGAGGTTGGCATTTATAGGAAGTATAGACTGAGAAGCTGAAAAAATATTACATTACATTAACAAAATTTGAAAGGGAGTTGCAATGTAAGACAAAAGGAAAGATTAAACATTGGATTGATGATTTCCTGAAATTTTACTGAAATTGGTGTCAGTGATGATTACTCAGGATTAGTCATTCTGCAATGCGAACATTGGGCATGATGAATTCTTCAATCATTTCCAAAAGATGCTTCCCAAATCAATAATCATGATTTCAGGTCCATCCCCCAAAATTCCATTAGTTTATGCATTAAAATGTATTGTTCCCCTTTTATAAAATTGGTAACAGTAAATTTCACTATCTACCCATTTTCAGAAAACATATTTTTTCTCTACACAAAACAGAAGTAAGGGAGCCAGGCTCATACATTTCAATTCTTGATGGAAAACAAAGATAGAAGGATGGGTCAGTGCAAATTTGCAACTTACTCAGAGCAATTAGATTATTTTTTTCTGAGAAAAAACTTCAGAGTTCAGGCAGTCATGAAAAGACAGTGTCCCTGCTGGTCAGAGCCCATGTTGTGGAGTCAGTCTGAACCCTGGTGAGTGTCCCTGGGCAAATTACTGAGCCTTCTTCAAGTTCACTTCTCTCATCTATTCAACAGAGATCAGGAACTGCCAACCTCAGACAGTCTGGGAGAAAGTGCACACACGTCTAGGGCGGTGCCTGAAACAGAGAAGATGCTCCTGTTCAGTGGCTGTTTATCACCCTCCAGCCCCCAACAAGGAAGGGTCTGTGCAAACTCTCAAGCTCGCAACCGGACTCCAAGCATCTACTCTGGGAAAATGGAGCTGGACTGAAGCTGCAAGAGAGAAGAGGGAAGACCTGCTAACTGTGCAGGCAGAGTGCGATGGAAAGAGCTAATGGCAGCACCTTCTCAGGATTCCTCCTCCTGGGCTTCTCTGACAGGCCTCAGCTGGAGACGCCTCTCTTTGTGGTCATCCTGATGGGCTACTTCATGAGCTTTCTAGGCAATGGCACCATTATACTCCTGTCACTGCTGGACCCTCGCCTGCACACCCCCATGTATGGCTTCCTCTCCAACCTCTCTTTCATGGACCTTTGTCTGACCACCTGCACCGTCCCTCAGACTCTGGCCAACCTCAAAGGGCGGGACAAGACCATCACCTATGGGGGCTGCGTGACCCAGCTCTTCATCGCCCTGGGGCTCGGAGGCGTGGAGTGTGTGCTCTTGTCGGTCATGGCCTATGACCGCTATGCCGCCGTGTGCCGCCCCCTGCATTACCTGACCATCATGCATCCACAGCTCTGCCTGCGCCTGGTGCTAACTGCTTGGCTCACAGGGTTCGGCAACTCGGTGCTACAGACGGCCCTGACCATGACCCTGCCCCTGTGTGGGAGAAACCAGGTGGACCATTTCTTCTGTGAAGTTCCAGTGATGCTCAAGTTGGCCTGCGCCGACACCTCCATCAACGAGGCTGAACTCTTCGCGGTCAGTGTCTTCTTCCTTGTGGTGCCCCTGTCGCTCATCTTAGTGTCCTACGGTCACATCACCAGGGCTGTCCTGAAGATCAAGTCGGCCCAGGGCAGGCAGAAGGCCTTCGGAACCTGCGGTTCCCACCTGATGGTGGTGGTCATCTTCTTCGGCACACTCATCTCCATGTACCTCCAGCCTCCCTCCAGCTACTCGCAGGATGTGAACAAAAGCATTGCTCTCTTCTACACTCTAGTGACTCCCCTGCTGAATCCCCTTATTTACACTCTGAGGAACAAGGAGGTCAAGGGGGCACTGAGGAGACTGGTGAGAAGAACCACAGGCACGAGAGGGAGCTAATATAGGATTTGCAGATTCTGGGCGACTACAACCCAGTCAACAAATCCTTATAAAGTGCCTGCTCTGTCTAAGGCATTGTTCCAGGGACTTCAGCTATATCAGCAATCAGAACAAAAACCTCTGTCTCCATGGAGCTGAACTTCTAGTGGGGAGAATATGGGTTCAATAAAATAATCTAAAAATAAGCTATGATATATCCTCTATTGGAATACATACAATAATGAGAAGAAACAAATAATAACTACATATGACAGCATGAATGACTCTCACAAACACATTGTTGAGTGAAAGAAGCCAGATACAAAACAGTTCATACTGTTCAAATTGAATGGTATAAAATTCACTTTTAATTCCTGTGAAATTCAAAAGCAGGCACAATGAATCTGTGGTGTTGGAAGTCAGAATAGTGGTTGCCCGAAAGAGTCATGATTGGAGGGGAGCTGGGGGAAGGGAAGTCTGGGGTTCTGCTTATATTCTGATCATGGATCTGAGAGCTGTTGATAGAAGGTGGACAACATGTGAAAAGTCATCAGACTTTACCCTGAAGCTACCTCCACTCTCGTGTGCATGATGTACTTCAAATCACTTAATTTTACTAAGTTTGAAGCAAGCCAGATATTAACAGAATACTGTGATACTAAATAATCACATAAAGATTTGTGTTCCTTTCACACACGATCTTCTTTATATTCCAAATGAGTTTTGTTACGTCTTTCAGTGTACTGAACCAGTAGAATATACAGTGCTTATGAGATTAATAATATTTAGCCAAGTAGAATGAACTTTACCTAACTTTCTTTTGAAGACCTCAATCAAAGATCATTTGTACTGGTCTCTTCTTCCTTTCAGGTTGACTTACACTTGTTTTATGGTGTCCATTTCATTTATTTCAGCTCTGATCTTTGTTATTTCTTTCCTTCTGCTAACTTTGAGCTTAGTTTGGTCTTTTACTAGTTCCTGCAGGAGTAAAGTTAGATTATTTATTTGAGAATATTTTGTCTTACTGTAGTCCTTTAAATGCTGTAGACTTTCCCTTTAGAATTGCTTTAGCAGAGTCCCATAAATTTTGGTAAGTAGTGTTTTGTTTTCATTTTTTCAAGATATTTCTTGATTTCCCTTTGGTGTCTTTTTTGACCCATTGGCTTTGGGGAGGTAGTTATTTAACTTTTACATATTTGCCAAATTCCAGCTTTCCTTTTATTGTCGCTTTTCATTTTCACACCACTGTGATCAAAAAAAGATATTTGCATGAGTTCAATCTTCCTCAGTTTGCAAAGACTTGTTTTATAAATTATCTTATGGTCTATCCTGGAGAATGCTCCTGGTGTGCTTGATAAGAATGTGTGTTCTATGGGAGGGGGGAGAGTGGGTGATGGGCACTGAGGAGGGCACTTGTTGGGATGAGCACTGGGTGCTGTATGGAAACCAATTTGACAATAAATTGTTAAAAAAAAAAGAATGTGTGTTCTGTTGCTGTTAGATGAAAGTTCCATATATGTCTGCTAAATTTTTTAGTCTAAAGTATGGCTCGCACCCAATATTTCCTTGTTGACCTATAGTTCAAATGATTTATCCATTGTTAATATTAGAATATTGAAGTCCCTACTGTTATTGTATTGTTGTCTATTTCTCTCTTCATATCTGTTAGCATTTACCTAATATATTTGGGTGCTCCCATGTTGGTTCCCATATATTTACCACTGTTGTATCTTCTTGATGAATTGAACCCCTTATACAATGAAGTTTTTATCACTTGTTATCATTTTTAGCCTAAAGTCCATTTTGTCTGATATAAATATAGTTACCCCTTCACTCATAAACATTTATAAAACAACTAGCACCAATCCTTCTCAAATTCTTCAAAGAAATTGAAGAGGAAGAATACTCTCAAACACATTTCATAAGATTAGCATTACCCTCATATAAAACACAGATAAATACTACAAAGAAAAAAAAGAAAGAAACCTATAAACCAATATCTCTGATAAATATAAATGCAAAATTTTTCAACAAAATATTAGTGAACCAAATTCAACAGCACATTAAAAATTTCATACACCATGATCAAGAGGGATATAGCAGGGATATAGGACAAACCAACATACACAAGTCAGTAAATGCAATACATCACATTAGTAGAGTGGAATAAAAAACTTATGGTTTTCTATGCAGTAAGGCATTTGACAAAACAGAACATATCTTCATGGTAAACACTCTCAACAAATTAGTTGTAGATGGAATGTGCCTCAACATAATAAAGGCTGTATATGACAAACTCGTGGCTAACATATTCAAAGGCAAAAGTTTGAAAGCTTTTCCTCTAAGATCAGAAACAAGACAAGGATGCCCACCCTCACTAGTCTCACAGAACATAGTACTGGAAGTCCAGTCATTTGCTGAAGAGACTTTTTTTTTCTACTGGATATTCTTTCCTGCTTTGTTGAAGATTAATTGGCCATACATTTGTGGGTCCACTTCTGGATTCTCTATTCTGTTCCATTGATCTATATGTCTGTTTTTGTGCAATTACCATACTCTCTTGATGATTATAGCTTTGTAATACAGCTTGAAGTTTGGAATTGTGATGCCTCCAGCTTTAGTTATCTTTTTCAATATTACTTTGGCTATTTGGGGTCCTTTCTGGTTTCACAAATATTATAATTGTTTGTTCTAGCCCTGTGAAGAATGCCGGTGTTATTTTGATGGGATTGCATCAAATGTGTAGATTGCTTTGGGTAGTATCGACATTTTAACAATATTTTTTCTTCCAATCCATGAGCATGGAATGTTTTTCCATTTATTTGTGCCTTCTTCAATTTCTTTAATAACCTTTCCATAGTTTTTAGTGTATTCAATAAAGTAGGAAAGAATGTCCAATGGAACAGAGTCTCTTCAGTACATGGTGTTGGGAGAACTGGACAGTGACATATGGAAGAATGAACCTGGACCACTTTCTTACACCATACAGAAAAATAAACTCAAAACAGATCAAAGACCTAATTGTGAAACAGGAAACCAAGAGAAACTACAAGAGAAAACAGACGACAACCTCTATAACCTAGGCTGCAGCAACTTCTTACTAGACATGTCTTCAGAAGCAAGGGAAACAAAAGTAAAAATAAACTATTGGGACCTCATCAAGATAAAAAGCCTCTTCACAGCAAAGGAAAAAATCAACAAAACCAAAAGGCAACTGAAGGAATGGGAGGAGATATTTGCAAATAACATGTCAGATAAAGGGTTAGTATCCAAAATCTAAAAAGAACTTCTCAAACTCAACACCCAAAAAACAAGTAATCCAGTTAAGAAGTGGGCAAAAGACATGAACAGACACTTCTTATAAAAAGACATCCAGATGGCTAAAAGACACACGAATAGATGCACATCATCACTCATCATCAGGGAAATACAAATCAAAACCACAATGAGATACCACCTCACATCTGTCAGAACGGCTAAAATTAACAACTCAGGAAACAACAGTTGTTGGCAAGGGTGTGGAGAAAAGGGAATCCTCTTGCACTGTTGGTGGGAGTGCAAAGTGATGTAGCCACTCTAGAACACATTTTGGCAGTTACTCAAAATATTAAAAATAGAACTAACCTATGACCCAGCAATTGAACTACTAGGTATCTATCCAAAAGATACAAAAATGCTGGTTTGTAGGGGCACGTGGACCACAATATTTATAGCAGCACTATCAACAGTAGCCAAATTATGGAAAGAGTCCAAATGTAAATGTCTATGGACTCACAAATGGGTAAAGATGTGGTCTATATATACAATAGAATATTACTCAGCAATCAAAAAGAATGAAATCTTGTCATGTGCAACAATGTGGATGGAACTAAAGTGTATTATGCTAAGCAAAATATGTCAGACAGAGAAAGATAAATGTCATATGAACTCACTCATATGTGAATTTAAGAAACACAACAGATGAACATAGAAGAAGGGAAGGAAAAATAAGATAAAAGCAGAGGGAGGCAAACCTTAAGAGATTCTTAAATACAGAGAGCAAACTGAAGCATGCTGTGGGGTAGGGTAATGGGCTAAATGGGGAATGAGCATTAAGGTAGACAATTGTTGGGATGAGCACTGGGTGTTTATGTAGGTGATGGATCACTAAATTCTACCCCTAAATCATTATTACACTATATGTTAACAAACTTGGACTAAATAAAATTTCTTTTAAAAAATGAACTCCAGCCAGAGCAATAAGACAAGAAAAGAAATAAATAGCATACAAAAAATTAAAAAGCATAATCTTCTTTGTTTGGAAATAATATGATCTTATAGAGAGAAAATCCTAGATACTACCAAAAACTGTTAGAACTCATTAACAACTTTAGTAAAGTTGCACAACATAAATTCAACATATGGAAATGAGTTTCCATTTTAAACTATAACAACAAAATAAGTAAAAATATTTTTTAATCCCATTCACAATCACATCAAAACCAATAAAACACTTAGGAATAAATTTAATCAAGGAAGCAAAAGATTTGTACACTTGAACTGGAGGGTATTATGTTAAGTGAAATAAGTCAGTCAGAAAAAGACAAATACCATATGTTTCCACGAATAGGTGGACTTTGTGAGACTAAGCAAAAACCAGGGGGAGGGGAAGAGGGGAAAGGAAAAAAAGACACAGAGAGGGAGGGAGATAAAACATAAGAGACTCTCAAAGACTAAGAACAAGCTGAGGGTAAGGGGGATGAGGGAGGGGGGAGAGGGGGTGATGGGCATTAAAAAGGGCACATGATGGGATGAACACTGGGTGTTATATGTAAACCAATTTGAAAATAAACTATTATAAAATAAAATAAAATAAAAAATTAAAAAAATAAAAACAAACAAAAAAAGAAACAACAAGACATCGATGAAAGAAATTGAAGAATGAAGATATCCTGTGTTCACAAATTGAAAGAATTAATACTGCTAAAATGTCCACACTAGTCAAGGCCATCTATAGATTCAATGCAGTTCTTACCAAAATTTGAGTGGCATTTTTCACAGTATTAGGAAAAAATAATCCTAAAATCTGTATAGAGTCACAAAAGTCCTGAATTGCCAAAGCCACCCTGACAAATAAGAGTAAACCAGGAAGCATTCTTCTTCCTGATTCAAAGTATATTATAAAGGTAAAACAGTAGGACGATGGCTCAAGAAATAGACACATACATCAAAGGGACAGAACGAAGGGCCCAGAAATAAACCCACCCATATACAGACAACTAATATTTGACAAAGGAGTTGAGAATAATCATAAGGAAACAGTGTCTTTAATAAATGGTCATGGAAACTAGGTAACCACATGCAATGAAGTAAAAGTGGACTCCTTAACACACCGCTTACAAAAATTAACTTGAAATGGGTGACGATGCAAACATAAGATCGGAAATTCTAAAACTTCTAGAAGAAAATGTGCAGAAAATGACTCTTGACATTGGCCATGGTGACAGTTACCAAATGAGGGTGTTCTAACATTCCATCTACTACCACAGCCCATTGTTTGTGATCCAAATTTCAGTGCAGAGCCTGAATATGACACCTAAGCCACTAGCAAAAAAAGGCCACATTAAACTAAAAAGCTTCTTTCATCAAAAG
Organism: Paguma larvata; assembly: GCA_030068075.1. NCBI lineage: Eukaryota > Metazoa > Chordata > Mammalia > Carnivora > Viverridae > Paguma > Paguma larvata. The sequence continues at coordinate 25,688,490 of CM057829.1, forward strand.
AAATGATGAACGAAATGGAAAGTCAACCTATATAATGGGAGGTAATATTTACAAATATTCTACCTGATGATTGGTTACTATCCAAAATATCAACAGAACTCGTGCAAATTGGTAACAAAAATAAAAAGCAATTCCATCTTTTAAAACGGGCAGAGGAGCTGATAGACATTTTTCCAAAGAAGGCTTACAAATGACAAATAGATATATGAAAGGTACTCCACAACAGTAATCATCAGGAAATGCAAACACAAACCATAATCAGATATCACCTCACACCTGTTAGAATGACTATGGTTAAAAAGGCAAAAGAGAACAAGCGTTCATGAGGGAACCCTCGTGCATGGTTGGTGGGAATGTGAACTGGTACAGCCACTATGGAAAACAGTATAGAGATTCCCCCAAAGCCTTTAAATGAAACTATTATCATATCCAGCAACCAACTTCAAGGTACATATCCAAAGGAAATGAAATTGGGATATCAGAAAGATATATGCCCTCCCAAATTCCTTGCAGGATTATTCATAATTGCCAAGATATGAAAACAGCCTAAGTGTCCAAACAGATGAGTGGATAAAGAATATGTGGCACACATACTTAAAGGAATAGGATTCGGCCTTGAGAAGGAAGGAATTCCTGTCGTTTGCAACAAGATGGATAGACTTTGAAGGCATTACGCTAAGTGAAACACGTCTGAAGAGAAAGACAACTATTAGGTGATCTCACATATTTGTGGAATCCAGAAAAGCATAGCTTGTAGAGACAGACAGTAGAATGGTGGTTACCAGAGACTAAGGGGCAGGACAAGTGGGAGATATTGGGAAAACCATTCAAAATTCCAGTCATAAGATGAGTAAGTCCTGAGCGTCTAATGTGCAGCATGGTGATTATGGTTAATATTATTGCATTATCAACTCAAAAGTGACTAAGAGAGTAGATAGACCTTGAATGTTCTCACCATGAAGAAGAGATGGTGGTTAAGTGATGTGATGGACATGTTAGCTAACACAATGGCGGCAGTAATTTCATTATATGTATATTCACATATATGGGAATGTATGTATACTCCTTAAACCTGCTCAGTGTTATGTGTCAATTATATCTTTATATATCTAAGAAAAAATAAATACAAATAAGGGCTATCATTCATTTCTTTCATCCCACTTACAATTTCTCTCCTAAGGTCAGATTTTTACAGCTCTTTGATAAAAAAATGTCCCTGCAAAGGATTGTGTTTCAACACAGAAACAGTATCACAGTTGTGACATTACATCATGGCCTGATATCTGAATAGCTTTATCAGGATGGATGTTAGCAAGTTTTCTCTCATCTAAAGTTTGTTTTTCCCACAGTTGCCCTCGTACTTCTGGGAAAAGCTTTGGTCCAGTCAGGCTATGGACATTGTCTGACTTTGTAGAGACATGATCACACTGTAAGAATAAGCAATAGCCTCCAGCAATTGCCAGAAAATGCTACGATATTAATATTTATTACAGTGTTTTAATGGTTTCTATTCTTCTTTTGCTATGCTTTTATGCTGTGTAACTCTCCTTTGCTATTAGAAATGGAATAGTGTTCCCTAAGTGGTGAAATAAGAAAATCCTGTGAAATTTTTACAATATTTATATGATGCAGATGGGCTAGGAGCACTAACTACATCAGCATCTCAGGAGGAAGCAATGCGTCCATGAACTTAAAGTTTGACCCTCAAATGCATAAAAAAAAAATGAATTAAGGAAGTTCCCTTGAGAGTTCTCAGGGTAAATATTGAGGACACAAAAATCTTAAAGGTTCTGGCATTCAAAGTCCTCCATCAAAGGGTCTTAGCCCCAGTCATCTGGAGTCATAGCCCCGACAGAACACCTTCTTCATTGCTCCCGTCACATCCTTGTTCCGCAGGGTATAGATGAAGGGGTTGGCCATGAGGGTGATGATGGTGTAGAAGAGAGAAACGAACTTGCCCTGCTCCTGGGAGTAGTTGTTGCTGGGCTGGACATAAATGTAGATGGCCGTGCCATAGAACAGGGAGACCACCGTGAGGTGGGACCCACATGTCCCAAACACTTTCCCCTGTCCCGCAGCTGACATTATTCTTAACACCGCCCTGACAATCCGACCATAGGAGAATGTGATTAATGCCACAGGAATGAGGAGCATGATCACACTGGCAAAGAAGACCTCAGTCTAATTTGCAGTGATGTCAACACAGGCAAGTTTGAGCAGTGGTGTGACATCACAAAAGAAGTGGTCTATTTTATTTCTCGCACAAAGTGGTACAAGAAAGATGAGCACCGTCTGCAGTGAGGAGTTGGCAAAACCAACGAACCACGATGCAGAAGCCATCAGGGCACAGAGACGAGGGTGCATGATCACTGTGTAGTGCAGGGGCCTGCAGACGGCTGTGTAGCGGTCAAATGCCATCACCCCCAAGAGAATGCATTCTGTGACTCCCAACCCTACAGAGACGAGCTGCTGAGCTACACAGCCACCAAAGGAGATAGACTTGTCTGCTCCCCTGAGATGAACCAGGAGCTGGGGAATGGTGCTGGTCGTGTAACACAGGTCCAGGAAGCTGAGGTTGGAGAGGAAGAAGTACATGGGAGTCTGAAGGTGTGGGTCCAGGCGGGACAGTGCGATGATGGTTGTGTTTCCCAGCAGAGTGAGCAGATAGAAGAGCAGAAGAACCACAAAGAGGACACACTCCAGTTGAGGCCGGTCAGAGAAACCCAGCAGGATAAAGCCAGTGAACGAACTTCCGTTTTTCTGGTCCATCCTGTCTTACCGCGTTTCCTGTCAAGACCAAGTATTTAGCAATTTTTAAAGGAAAACTTCGAAAAGAAAAAAATGTTGGTGGGGTGTTGAATTGATCATATGAAAAGACAAGGTCATGGACTTTATCAGTAATAATTTGAATAAATGATATACTCATTGAAATTAACATAGCTTATACCCATATAGTTCACATTATCACAAAAAGTAAATGATTAGTATTTAATATAAGAAAAATCAAATAATGGACATTTTGTTAGCATCAGTCATAGGAATATAAGGTCTTTCAGTCTATGCTTACTAGGACTTAAAGTACTGTGAAGATGTGTATACATTCCAAACTTAAAATGCTGTAAAAATGTATAAAGGAAAAAGAGGAAGACTTATCAGAAAGAATCAGAAAGAGACGCAGAGAGAAGGAGAGATGTTATTCTAAATAGGTATCTTGGAGGAGGGGCAACATGGCGGAGGAGTAGGGGGCTCCAGTATTTCACTTGCCCTTTAAAGGGGGACAACTGAAACCATTGTCTCTCTCAACTCCAAAAATCGGGGGGAAAAGGTGCTACAGCTGACAAGAAACGAAGGCGAAAACAGACACGGCCCAACTAAACTGTGAGTTTAATCTGGGTCGGATAAAACGAACTCGACCTTGGGAAGTTGAGCTGAGGGGAGGGTGAGCGTCTTCGGAGATAGCTGGCCGATCGAACAACATCTGAAGGAGAGGGCCAGAGCGGGTGAGACCGCTGCCATCCAGCCCCTAAATGCAGGGCTTTTGAAGAGAAGTTCAGTGGCAAGAAGCAGCACTACCCGCGCGCTGCCGGGACTGCGCCAACCCCGTCCTGAGCCACTGGGACGCGCGCGCTGCCGGGACAGGCAGCGGGGACCCAGGCGGCGGCTCCTGCGGAGCACCTCTAACCCCCGCACAGTTACAGCCAAATCGGGGGGTAGCAGACGGCCGCGCCACCGCTCCACCCTCGCCCAGCACCTCCGGGCACTCACGCCGCCGGGACTGGCAGCAGGGACACAGGCAGCCCCAGGCGGCGGCTCCAGTAAACCACACTAGGCCGGCGCTGGCGGTGGAGAGAGAACAGAAATAAAGGGGCGTATAAAGCCTCCAGGACTGGTGGCGCGGGTCTGGAGAGACGCCCTTGTTGTCTCAGAAGCCAGGAAGTCACCCCAGAAGCCATCCCTGCAGCAGTGGAGGCCGGACCCGCGGCCCTCCCAAACTATCAGCAGGAGCGACTGATCCAAGTGGAGATTGCTGCCTGGAGTCACGCCAGTCATTTCTTCTTTTTAAATTTATCCCTCCCTTTCTCATTCCTACTGATCCCCATCCCTGAGCTGGCCATCCAGGGTACTGACTGGCTTAATCATTTTTTTTTTTTTAACCCACTCTTTGAGGACATGTCCTACAACCTCTTCTTTACTTCCCTAGCCCTTTTTCTGGAATAACCAGGCCGTATAAGTTCATCTAGATGACATCGATCTTTATTCCTTTTCCCTCACACCTGTCCTTATTCTGATTTCTATCAGTCTGGATTAAACCCTTTAGTCGCTCTACCTGGACAAAGTCCATTACCTTCTTCTCCCTGCACCAGTCATTATTCTGTCTGTATATGCTCTGCCACCAGCACACTACATACCCTGTCCTTAGCGTGTAGCTGTTACTTCAGGACATTGCCCTCAGAGAGTCACTTGTTATTCTTTTTTCTGTTGTGAACTGCTTGTCTGGACCATTTGTCGGTACGTTTGAGTATTTCTGTGTTCTGTGTGTCTGTCAGTTTTCCTTTCCAGGGCAACTTCAAGAAACAACCCATAACACACCCAGCCAAAATGACGAGACGGAAGAATTCTCCTCAAAAGAATCTACAAGAAGCAGTGACAGCTCAAGAATTAATGAAAACAGATATAAGCAACATAACAGAACTTGAATATAGAGTGATAATCATAAAACTAATTGCTGGCCTTGAAAAACGCTTAGATGAATGCAAGGGGTCCCGCGCGGCAGAGTTCAAAGACCTTAAAAACGGTCAGGAAGAATTAAAGAAGACATTGGAAGAAATACAGGGGAAACTGGAAGCAGCCACAGCACGGATTGAAGAGGTAGAGGAAAGAGTTAGTGCATTAGAAGACAAAATCATTGAAAAAGAGGAAGCAGATAAAAGAGAGAAGCTGATCCAGGAACAAGAAAGGAGAATTCGAGAGCTGAGCGATGCACTCAAAAGAAACAATATCCGTATCATAGGAGTTCCAGAGGAAGAAGAGAGAGAGAAAGGAGTCGAAGGGGTTCTTGAACAAATCATTGCTGAGAACTTCCCCAACATGAGGAAGGAAACGGGCATGGAAATCCAAGAGGCACAGAGAACTCCCCTCAGACATAACTTGAATAGACCTTCTGCACGGCACATCATAGTGAAGCTGGCAAAATACAAAGATAGGGAGAGAATCCTGAAAGCAGCTAGGGACAAAAGAACCCTAACATACAAAGGGAGACATATAAGGGTAGTAGCAGACTTATCTACAGAAACTTGGCAAGCCAGAAAGGAATGGCAGGATATCTTCAATGTGATGAGCAAGAAGGACATGCAACCAAGAATTCTGTATCCAGCTAGCCTGTCATTCAGAATAGAAGGAGAGATCAAGGTTTTTCCCAACAAACAAAAACTGAAAGAATTTATCACAAAAAACCGGCACTGCAAGAGATCCTGAGGGGCATTCTATGAAGACAAGGTTGCAAAGAACACAAACTACCAGAGACAGCCTTACAAACATGAAACTTACAGATAATACAGTGACTGTAAGCCCATATTTTTCAATATTAACACTGAATGTAAATGGACTAAATGCGCCAATCAAAAGACACAGGATAACAGAATGGATTAAAAAACAAGACCCATCTATTTGCTGTCCTCAAGAAACTCATCTTAAACCTGAAGATACCTTCAGATTGAAAGTGAGGGGATGGAGAACTATCTACCATGCTACTGGAAGTCAGAAGAAAGCCGGAGTAGCCACACTTATATCAGACAAATTAGACTTTAAAATGAACGATGTAATAAGAGATGAAGAAGGACATTATATAATAGTCTCAGGGACCATCCAGCAGGAAGAGCTAACAATTGTAAATATCTACGCACCGAATTCGGGGGCACCCAAATTTGTAAAACAACTAATTACAAACATTAGCAACCTCATCGATAAAAATGTCCTAATAGTAGGGGATCTCAACACTCACTCTCAGCATTGGATACATCCACAAAACAGAAAATCTCCGCAGAAAAAATAGCCCTGAATGACACATTAGGACAGATGGGCCTCACAGACATCTTTAGGGTCCTTCATCCAGAAGCAAAGGAATTTACATTCTTCTCATCTGCACACGGTACATTTTCCAAAATAGACCACATTCAGGGGCACAGGGAAGCTCTGAATAAATATAAAAGAATTGAGATCATACCGTGTACACTGTCAGACCACAATGCTTTGAAACTTGAAATCAACCACAGGAGAAAGCCTGGAAAATATCCAAGAACATGACGGCTAAGAAATAACCTACTAAAAGATGACTGGGTCAACCAAGCCATCAGAGAAGAAATTAAAAAATACATGGAAACAAATGAAAATGAAAATACAACAATCCAAACACTCTGGGACGCAGCAAAGGCAGTCCTGAGAGGGAAATATATTGCAATCCAGGCCCATCTCAAGAAACAAGAAAAATCAATGACACAAATTCTAACAGCACGCCTAAAGGAACTAGAAGCAGATCAACTAAAACAACCCAAGCCCAGCAGAAAGAGAGAAATAACAAAGATCAGAGCACAAATTAACCATATGGAGACAGAAAAGGTAGTGGAACAGATCAATGAAACCAAAAGCTGGTTCTTTGAAAAAATAAACAAAATAGACAAACCTCTAGCCAGGCTTCTCAAAAAGAAAAGAGAGAGAACTCAAATAGATAAAATCGTGAATGAAAAGGGAGAAATTACAACCAATCATTCAGAGATACAAGCAATCATCAGAGAATACTATGAAAAATTATATGCCACCAAACTTGGCAATCTGGAAGAAATGGACAGCTTCCTAAATAGCCACACGCTACCAAAACTCAAACGGGAAGAAATAGAAAATTTGAACAGACCCATAACTAGTGAAGAAATAGAATCAGTTATTAAAAACCTCCCAGCAAATAAAAGCCCTGGACCAGATGGCTTTCCTGCGGAATTTTACCAGACATTTAAAACAGAGTTAATTCCTATCCTCCTCAAGCTGCTCCAAAAAATTGAAACGGAAGGAAAACTCCCGGACTCATTCTATGAAGCCAGCATCACTTTGATTCCCAAACCAGATAGAGACCCAGCAAAGAAAGAAAATTACAGGCCAATATCCCTGATGAATATGGATGCAAAAATTCTCAACAAGATACTAGCAAATCGAATCCAACAGCATATAAAGAGAATTATCCACCATGATCAAGTAGGATTCATCCCTGGGTTGCAGGGCTGGTTCAATATTCGCAAATCAATCAATGTGATACATCACATCAACAAAAGAAAAGATAAGAACCATATGATCCTGTCAATAGATGCAGAAAAAGCATTTGACAAAATACAGCATCCTTTCTTAATAAAAACTCTCGAGAAAGTCGGGATAGAAGGAACATACTTAAACATCATAAAAGCCATATATGAAAAGCCCACAGCCAATATCATCCTCAATGGGGAAAAATTGAAAGCCTTCCCCCTGAGATCAGGAACACGACAGGGGTGTCCACTCTCGCCACTGCTATTTAACATAGTGCTGGAAGTCTTAGCATCAGCACTCAGACAACAAAACAAAATAAAAGGTATCAAGATTGGCAAGGAGGAAGTCAAACTTTCACTTTTCGCAGATGACATGATACTTTACATGGAAAACCCGACGGAATCCACCAAAAGCCTACTAGAACTGATTCATGATTTCAGCAAAGTTGCAGGATACAAAATCAATGTACAGAAATCGGTGGCATTTCTATACACCAACAATGAAGCAGCAGAAAGAGAAATAAAGAAGCTAATCCCTTTCACAATTGCACCAAAAACCATAAAATACTTAGGAATAAACCTAACCAAAGATGTGAAAGACCTCTACACTGAAAACTATAAAAAACTTATGAAGGAAATTGAGGAAGACACAAGGAAATGGAAAAACATCCCATGCTCATGGATTGGAAGAATAAATATCGTCAAAATGGCAATACTACCCAAAGCAATCTACACATTCAATGCAATCCCAATCAAAATTGCACCAGCATTCTTCTCAAAGCTAGAGCAAACAATCCTAAAATTTGTTTGGAACCACAAAAGACCTCGAATAGCCAAAATAATACTGAAGAATAAAACCAAGGCGGGAGGCATCACAATCCCAGACTTTAACCTCTACTACAAAGCGGTAGTCATCAAGACTGTATGGTATTGGCACAAAAACAGACACATAGACCAATGGAATAGAATAGAAAACTCAGAAATGGACCCGCAAGTATATGGCCAACTAATCTTTGACAAAGCGGGAAAGTGTATCCAATGGAAAAAAGACAGCCTCTTTAACAAATGGTGCTGGGAGAATTGGACAGCAACATGCAAAAGAATGAAACTAGACCACTTTCTTACACCACTCACAAAAATAACTTCTAAATGGATAAAAGATCTGAATGTGAGACAGGAAACTGTCAAAATCCTAGAGGAGAAAACAGGAAAAAGCCTCTTTGACCTAAGACGCACCAATTTCTTACTCGACACGTCTCCAAAGGCAAGGGAATTAAAAGCAAAGATGAACTATTGGGACCTCATCAAGATAAGAAGCTTCTGCACAGCAAAAGAAACAACCAACAAAACGAATAGGCAACCAACGGAATGGGAAAAGATAATCGCAAACGACATATCGGATAAAGGACTAATATCTAAAATTTATAAAGAACTTACCAAACTCCACACCCGAAAAACAAACAACCCAGTGAAGAAATGGGCCGAAGATATGAATAGACACTTCTCCAAAGAGGACATTCAGATGGCCAACAGACACATGAAACAATGCTCAATGTCACTCATCATCAGGGAAATACAAATCAAAACCACACTGAGATACCACCTCACACCAGTCAGAGTGGCTAAAATGAACAAATCAGGAAACTATAGATGCTGGCGAGGATGTGAAGAAGTAGGCACCCTCCTACACTGTTGGTGGGAATGCAAACTGGTGCAGCCACTCTGGAAAACGGTGTGGAGGTTCCTCAAAAAAATGAAAATAGAGCTACCCTATGATCCAGCAATAGCCTTGCTAGGAATCTACCCAAGAGACACAGGAGTGCTGATGCATAGGAGCACGTGTACCCCAATGTTCATAGCAGCACTTTCGACAATAGCCAAATCATGGAAAGAGACCAAGTGCCCATCAACTGACGAATGGATAAAGAAGTTATGGTACTTATATACAATGGACTACTACGTGGCAAGAGAAAAAATGAAATCTGGCCATGTGTAGCAACATGGATGGAACTGGAGGGTATTATGTTAAGTGAAATAAGTCAGTCAGAATAAGACAGATACCATATGTTTCCACGAATAGGTGGACTTTGTGAGACTAAGCAAAAACCAGGGGGAGGGGAAGAGGGGAAAGGAAAAAAAGACACAGAGAGGGAGGGAGATAAAACATAAGAGACTCTCAAAGACTAAGAAAAAACTGAGGGTAAGGGGGATGAGGGAGGGGGGAGAGGGGATGATGGGCATTAAAAAGGGCACATGTTGGGATGAACACTGGGTGTTATATGTAAACCAATTTGAAAATAAACTATTATAAAATTAAAAGAAATAAATAGGTATCTCATGATTCTACACAACTGGATTTTCATACATCTCACATGTATGAAAATATAATATGGGGGCACCTGGCTCAATCGGGTAAGCATCCTACTCTTGATTTCAGCTGGGGCCATGATCTTTGCTTCATGGGTTCTAGTCCTATGTTGGGTTCTTTGGTAACAACACCGAGCCTGCTTGGGATTCTGTCTTCCTCTCTCTCTGTACCTCTCCTGCTCCCTCAGTCTCTCTCTCAAAATAAATAAATAAACATTAAAAAATACATATATGTAATACAACTTAATATGGAAAAAGCATTCTGATATAGGAACTTAAGACCTAGAATGTACTAATACGAAGAATTTAATTACATTCAAATTCTCCCTACTATATCTGCATCAACATTTTGGCAGTATTGCCTCTCTAACTAATGTATTTATTTCTGAAAGCCACACAGTTTGGTTTTTTTGGTGTGTTTGTGTATGGTAGTAAAACAACTAAACACTCAATCGGAGAGAACCCAAGAACACCACCATTCAACTACAGTGCTTAAGTTTTGCCTGAAATGTGCTTCAAATGACAATACCAATTTTACAGGAACTTTGAAAAATCATTGGGCGTGCAGCCAGAATTGGAACTCTAAAATCCACTGACCAACACTTTCCTCTTCTTTCTGCAGATTTCCATTTCACACGTTACCAATTAGAGTTTGTAAAATTCCTGGAACGGAAGTGACATTCTGATTGACATTCTAATCAGAATTAGATTAAGAAGTTATCCAACCATGTAATTATGTACAATCCGTAATGCTTTACATCACTCCCTATGATAAAATAAGTAAATGGATAAACACACAGAAATAAAGACAGATCCATTCTCAAAGCAATGTCAGGTCAAAGAGCTATAATCCAAAACTTAAAGTAGTATAAGGAAAGGCATAAAGAAACCAATATTTTGATATTATACAGAATCTCAGACATCTGCCCACATTCCATCAATTATCACCTTTCTGGAGGCTACCTTGCAGAGTTAGTGACACTGGACCAAACGCATTGCCAGATAGAAGGCTGGGTGACGACCATTTTCTACCAAGGCTTACTACTGAAGAAGATGAATAGTTTTACACTGACCAAAGAGGCATCAGAAAATGAGGATTTCAGTTCTATCGTATTCAAATGTTGGCCATACAGTACATTTTTACTTCTTCTAAGACTTTTAAAATCTGAATCAGGTCTGGGGCAGGACCCATTGATGTGTGAAAGAAACTGGCACAAAATGAAAAGAAAATATTCATAATATTTGAAGAGAGGATGTAGTATTTCACACTATTTTATGCCTTCTTTGATTTCTTATAAACATATGATCAGTGGTCTCCACCAAAAACATCTATGCAGAAAAATTTTCTTTATAGAAGTAATTATAAAGTTATTTGTGACAGTCTAAATGTGCAACAACGTGACATGTCCTCTGACCCACACCTGCTCAGAAGAGCAAATAACGACAAACCATGCTTCGATCTCACGCACGCATGCACACATATAGATACATTCCTCTGAAATAAATTGCCTACAAACTTTTTAATGTGCCTGATAAAGGAAGTATTATCAAAGTGAAGAAGGGCAAAAGTAAAATGTAAATTCATCCCAAGACAACACCAATATACTGCTGCACCATTAGAATAAAACAGTGATAAATGTTAACAATATTAGATCGATAAGGGCAAAGAAGACAGTTGAGGAAAGATAAAATCCTGGTGAGATGAGCTTGTACATATGGTTTGCTACTTTCCAGGAGTGTGTGTGTATGTGTGTGTGTGTGTGTGTGTGTGTGTGTGTGTGTGTAAAAGAATACTTAATGGCTATCTATCTGACAGATATAAAAATGAGTATGATTTTCAGTTGAAAAATAAAATATCAGACAAAGGAGATGCACACTAAAGCAGACACAAGAATGCCATCGTCCCTGTATGTTAGAAGTGCTCCCAGGGTCTCGCTGGAGAGCACATGGGGAGGGAACGACAGCACTCATGTCACAGTCCATCATCTTACTGCTAATGAGTTTACTTCATTACAATTCAGGAAAATTATCATCCTTTAGTAACACTGGATGAGGGAGAGATCGGGCTGCGAAATGCGTTCTCCCCGCGATTCTCAAGAGTATGTTCTGCTGACCTGGGTCACTTGTTCCTTCCCCCACCCCTTCTGCACATGTATTATTACTTTGCATATGAAAGATAAGTACTTGAGAGAAGCACAGATTATATGTGGAGAGAAACAAATGTTATTAGTTAAAGTAAAAATAAACAGAATCTACAAAAAAAGACATTGCCATTCTGTGTAATAAACAACATCAAAAAGGATATAATTGAAATGACATCTCAGAAGAACACAATGTTATAATAATAATAATTAAGAGAACCGCACCAAATGTAGAGGATAAATGCTTAGTACTGACACACAGAAAGTGATAGAGTGTAGTTTACAATTACCATAATAACTCAATGCTGACATACAATTCTACGTTTCAGTGGATGAATACATATTTCCACAACTAGATGCTCAGTATGCACATTACACATTTTAAAGACAAAAGATCTCACGATATGTCTCTATTAATGATATTTCAAATATATAACATTCACTGTTATACTGACATGCACAGTCTGCCCTATCCAGTTCCTGAATGAATCCTGAAAGAGTGCGGGCAAGCTTTCCGCAGCCTCGGGGCCATGACTGAATCGCTACTGCTCTCACGAAGCTTCCGTCTCATAGGTCTGAGCTGACCTCAGATACATGAGAACAGGCCCCGAGGACAGTGGAGGACGAGCAAATGAGGGGATGCAGCCATCACCACACAGGACAGGAGAGAGCTGATGACCACTGACGCTGCTGTAGGGCGGGTTCTATGGAAGAAGAGGGTGAAGCAGGAATCCCACTGCATGTTGTCTATTCAGGGAATGCTCTCGGGATAAACGGGGTGAGGGAAGGAAAACGGAGCAGGGAACATTGCTAAGCAAGGGTGTGGTCTCCAGTGGAACAGACCATGAGCCTGATCCCATGAGAGCTGGACAGAACTCTCCAGTAGAACCATCCATGTGTGATGTAGAAATACTCTGTCCTCACTGTCCAGTACTATGCCCACTCTCCACCTGTCACCACCCGAGCATTTAAAAGGACTTTGCGAGACTTAACAGAAAACTAGGGGGGAGGGGAAGAAGGGAAATAAAAAAGACACAGAGAGGGAAGGAAACAAAACATAAGAGACTCTTAAATACTAAGATCAAACCAAGGGTTGAGGTGGGTATGGGAGAGGGGAGAGTGGATGACGGGCACCGAGCAGGGCACGGGTTGGGATGAGCACTGGGTGTTGTATGGAAGCAAATTTGACAATAAAAAGTTTTTTAAAAATAAAAAAAGTAAAATAAAGTGCCCTAGCTAAAAAACTGAACTTTATATTTTATTTAACTTAATTTATTTTTAAATAGCTTCCTGTGGCTACTTCCTACTGTACTGGACGCCACGGCTCTGGAGCAGGGATTGCATCAGATTCGGTCCTGCCTTGGCATTGGCAGCCTTTTGCACATCCCATAAGTCTGTCACTGGCTGTGAGCTGCCCCCACCATGTTCCCCAGACTGCCTGGCCATGTGGCTCCCTTTCAGCTGAGGGCAATTCTCTCAAGAAGTGAATGGCTGTGAACCTTGGAGCCCATACTCATGACAAATAGAGTTTGGACTGGAGCACCAGCAGGTAAGAGCCTCTGAGCAGGTCCCCAACAGCGTTCATACAACAGTCCATTCATGGTCGTGTGCAAGGATAGAAGGGTGGGACCTAGTGTACTTCACACGTCACCTCAGTGCAATTACACACACACACACACACACACACACACACACAGATGCACAGACACATGCACACAAGTTATCATTTGCCTAATTTGTCAATTAGGCAATTATAAATGAATGAATATTCAACTATCTTCATAACTTGGTCTTTTTCATATTGGTATTTGTATTCGCATGAATGATCATCATGCCTTGTTAACAATAAATTCAAAATAAAGACGCACTGACATAATATTCACAGAATTGGGCTTCTCTGTTGTAATTTTGAACATAGCATTTAATAACTCTATGCATATTTAGATATTTTGGTAACTCATAAGGGAGAAAATCTGCATTTAGAAAATATAAAATATAAGTGACAATGAATTTTATGCACAGAGAACAAATATTATCTCATTTCACAGATAATAAGCAATCAAAGGGAAAGCAGGGAGGTTGTAATCTAATACTTTCACACTTCTGCATAAAGGGCATATTTTATTATCACTAAACATGAATATATAAATTATTTTCCACACGTGCATACTCAGGTATAATGAATGTACTAAAATAGAATGAAACCTCTAGGAACTACTTGCTGGCGTCTACAATGAACAATTAAATTTAGTTCTTTTATTTGGTGAATTTCCATAGTCAGTTCCTTCAGACAACTGACCATATACGCAAACCATTTAGCTTTTTTGTTTCAAGAACATTTGCAACTGAAAATAAACTAATTTGCCAATTCCTAGAGCAACTCGGAGACTTAGGTCCATTTTACTCACCTTTTCTCACCTTCTCCTTTGGACCTAAGCTATTTCCTTACCTCCATTCCGGTTACTGCCTAAATACAGTTCTGGGAATTGGAATGAGGACATGCAGAATCAGAGTTTGCAGTAACTGCAAAGGTTGCCTATATGAACACTGGCCATCCAAAAATTTTTCTAAAGGAAAAGGATTCTTTCTCACAATGACTTCACAGGTCTTCGCATGGTACCAGAGATCTGGACTTTGCCTACAGGAGGCAGAAGATGAAGGCAGTCACAAACTCTCAGTATGGTTTCTGAGTACGATGACCTGCCTGTGTGACAGTGAGATCCTTATAAGCAGGCAACAGGGTGCTGTGACTCTGAGCTGTGGCTGGGCTGGCACAGAGAACCAAGTCCCCTCCCCTGCTGACATCTCTGGGGAACTGATGCCCCACACTCTTAATGAGCCCATGTCACTGAGCTGCCCAGACCTGGCAATCCCCAGGGACAATGACTATGGTGGACAGTGCCAGAGGAGACCAAGTTGTCTCTTCCATTAGTTCACATACCTCACAAAGGACAACAACTCCCTGACCTCCCCAGCTGCCCTAGCTCCCACCTGTGATGACCTAAATGTTTTATAAAACACTTCAGATTTTTTCCTCACAACTGCCCAAAATATTTACATATAAATATATAAATATGAATCCATTCAGTTACTTAATTTTAAATGTAAATATGTGAATAAAGTTTTCATTTAATTTCATTCATGACCAACTTATATGGGATCGCAGAGCTAATAATTAGGCACATTCTAATCTTTAGCATATAATCTTTAGAATACAAAGGAGGGCCACCAAATTCTACCAAACTTCTAAAATTCTCGGGAGAAAAAACTCAAATCCTCTAAACCACTGTTCAATTTATATTCATAGGTTTTAATGATGTACTCAATTTTAAAAATTATGCCTTGTTAATAAAATGTATGTGGTTTATTTAAATTCAGCTAGTCTTGCTTTTAAGATCACATTGATTTTGAATTATCAGGAGAGTTATAAATAATCACTAAGAAAAATGGAAGGAAGTTGATGGGTACTTCGTGGCTGTTTCTCAAAGAATTCTTTATCGTGTTCAGCCTGAAGAGATAAACTGCCTCCTGCTACAAACATTCTTACATTTGGGGGCACCTGGGTGGCTCAGATGGTTGAGCGTCCGACTTCAGCTGAGGTCCTGATTTTGCAGTTCACGAGTTCAAGCCCCACGCCAGGCGTCCTGCTGACCGCTCAGAGCCTGGTCTGTGTCTCCATCTCTCTCTGCCCCTCCCCCACTCACACTCTCTTTCTCTCTGCCTCAAAAATAAATAAATACACACAAAAAATTTTTAAAAATTTCTTACATTTGAATTTTCTAAGTTATTCCCGTACCAGGTAGATCCCATTCTGATGGTTACGGGGAGAACTGGCAAGGACGGGCCACTCTGGGTGTCCTGGTGCGGGACCTGCTGTTATGCTTTTCATCCCAGGCCTCGCTCGCTGCTGCCAGTCTTACCTGGTCAAATCGCCTCGATGACAGTGCGGCACAGTCTAGTGTTGCTGGCCCACACCTACACAACTAGATGCAACGTGATCTAGGGTGATGCTCGGTCACCTGTCCGAAGACACGCATATGAGAATGCTCAATGGCACCACTCTTTGTATTAGCCGAAACCTGCAAACAATCCTTATGCCCATCAGCCACACACTGGGTGAACTGTGGCCTGTTCATACAAAAGTGTGTACTCGGCAACAATATGAATGAAACTACAGCTAAACAAATGGAAACGATGTTGTTCACACAAAAGTGCTACCGAATGATGCCAGTTACCAAGAACTCCATCCCTCTACATAAAAAAACAGGTATAAAGAACTGCTGTTGATGAACTCACATTTGGGTGATAAGACTATAGTTACAGTAAAAAATTATAAATAAATCTAACAATGATAACGAAGGGCTGCTTGTAACAACCACCAACAAAGGGAGGAGAAAGGTATGCAGTGGGTACGGGCCGGCCGAGGTTCCTTCCAAGATTCTAGTTAACAAGGGAGGCGATAGCATGAGCGTTCACTTTTTAATTACTCTTTAAACATATTTTATATAACAATGCTGTGCCCAATATTATAACTATGACCATAAAAAAGCAAGAAACAAGGAGACTAATAAGAGTAATATATATGATCCGAGGTAGTCTTTAAATGGATGAAACGAAAATGATAAAATCACATTTAGAAAAGCTAAGTTTAGGCAAAAAAGAAACATTATGAGGGATTTCTAAGCAATCAGAAATGTGGACTAAAAGGAATGCTAATTGAAATATGATTTTACAGAAAAGCAACATAATAGAAAAAGGAAGGAGCAGGAATCCTTCTCCAGCAAGGACCTGACTCCGTCCTCTCTGTGAAGCTGGAACAGTCGGGACAGTGTCTCAACAGAAAGATCCAAATTTTTACCGGTTAAGTACATTTTCAGGCAATTTCTGGTCTCTGAATCGTCCCAGCAATCTGACTCTCTTCCTCACTATCGTCCTCCATCTGAGGGAAGTAGCATCAACAGTCCCACCTTCCTAAGGGAGACGCTACCGCACTGCTGCCCTGTGTTGGGATTTCTGCGGTCACCACTGGATAAATGAGAAAAGAGACTAAGTGGGGAAGTGAAAAGGAAAATTTCAAAAAAGAGGAAAGAGACAGAAAACAAATCCATACAGACAAATAGCAGACGCTGAAAGAGATAGGAAACATATACAGAGACTCGAGTTAAATACAGAACAGAGAGTGCTCACTAAAGGTGAACACAGAAGGAAAATGGCAGAGAAAACAACAAAACGATGGGCAAGACGATCTCAAAGTTTGAAAAGTTCAGAATGGGGTGAAGGAATCATGAGTGAGGTCACACAGTGCCAGGCTGCAGAGCAGGCACCTGGGGTCATAGCTCCACACTGAGAAGCAGCTCATTCCTGAAGGGACTGTCACACGCAAGGTCATTTCTCACAAAAGGTGGGACATCATGCACATGTTCACCCACATTCCAGCAGGGTCAGCGGTAACAACACCGGCTGGCTCCCTGTTCGACACACACGGCCCTGCACCCTCTCTCACACGAGGTGGGACTCCGGCGGCCCTGGTGGGAGCAGGGCTCCCAGGCTGGAGCTGCACACCCACTGCTCCTGTGGGGTTCTGGAGGGGGCCTCCCAAACTACCTTGTCTTCGCAGGAATTTCCTGGAGCCCAAACCAACTGGGTCCATGATTCTGACGAGGAAGGAACTGTGAGCAGGAGAGGCCCAGACATGTGCAAAGCAGCCACAGATCACTTCCCACATTTCTGTCATCCACTCCCCTCCACACCCAAAACACACAACGATGCCCATGCGCACAAACCGTGTGCATTAGGAATCTTCTAACATTTGGTTCACTATGTCATCGTATTAGGATATATCACTAATGAACATGTTTGTGCTACTGAATATATAAGAACACTTGAAACAATTGAACAAGTCTCTATTAATACACAAAAATCTTTTAATTTTGGCTCTTTGAGGACCAAGTGTATAATTCTTGTGTAATTAAATTATGGACATTATTAAATCCTTAAAATTGAAAATTATAATCACAGTCAGGAAATCTCTGAAAGCTCAGCAAACTGACCAAAACATTAAGAACAACTGACCACAGCCTTTTAACCTGTAGTCTCCACCCGGTAAGAATGGAACCTTATTTGAAGCGATTTAAAGCCCCTTCCCAAGTGCCATGGAAAGAGAGTACTTTTGGAGTCTGTATGTCTGGGTTCTTATCTTGGTCCCATCGATGTTAATAGTGTCATTTCAAGTAAGAATCTAATCTCTCTGTTCCAGAATGTGCTTAGCTGTAAAATAAGAATAATGTCTCTCGGTGCCGTAGGAAATACATAAGACAGGGAACGTGAACATTCATGAAAACTTGTAAAGCACTGTGTAAGTGCAAAGCACTACACGCATTCTGGCTAAAGTCACTTTAATTCTCAGTCCCTTCTCCCAGTCACCCTCCATCGAGCCCTGCTATCAGCCACTCTCTGCTAAGATGTCCTTTGTGCAGCTTTTATGAAACTATCCAGCCTACCAGTCTCACATGTCAGTGACCATTACTTTCTGATTCTTCTAAAACCAAAAATCCTTTACCTTTAATTTTATTTTTACCCATTTCTCCTTTAAAAAGTACCAATACTTCAGAGCTCCTGGGTGGTCAGTCTGTTGGGCATCTGACACTTGGTTTAGGCTCAGATCTCACTGTTGGTGAGTTTCAGCCCCACATTTAGCTCTGTGCTGACAATGCGGAGTCTACTTGGAATTCTCTCTCTCTCTCTCTCTCTCTCTCTCTCTCTCTCTGTCTCTCTCCCTGCCCCTCCCCTATTCATTCCCTCTTCCCTCTCTCTCTCTTTCAATAGAAATAAACTTAAAAAGAATTTTTAATAAACGAATTATTAAAACAATAATGGGGCACCTGGGGGGTTCAGTGGTTAAGCGCTACACTCTCGATTTCAGCTCAAGTCATGATCTCACCATTTGTGGGTTCTAGCCCAGCACTGGGCTCTACACTGATGATATGAAGCCGGCTTGGGATTCTCTCTATCCCTCTCTCTCTGCCCTTCCTCTGTTCATATTCTCTCTCTCTCTCTCTCTCTCTCTCTCTCTCTAAGTAAATAAAATAAACATTAAAACAATAAAATAAAAAATAATGACACTCCAACTGAACCACCAGAGAAAATTGCCACACTATATCAAGCTCCTACTCTCTCTCCAAGTACAATCTCATAACTGTCCATTGCTCATCCCGACATATCTACTTAGATGTTTACATTAATATGTCTCCTTACCCAAAGTGGCTGTATTTGTTCCCTGGGGCTGCCATAAAAAATACCAATACTGGGGACTTAAAACAAGACACTTATTCTCTCACGACTCTGGAGGTCAGTCCAAATTCAGGCGTTATATGGGACACCCTCTCCTTGAAGGTTCTAAAGGAGGATGTGTCCTATGCCTTTCCTAGAGCTTCTGCTGTTGCCAGGAAACCTTGCATCCTTGGCTGTTGATTGATCATTGTTCCAACTTGACCTCTATGGTCACATGGCATTCTCCCTGTGTGTGTATGGCTCTGTCTCTGTTTTCCCTTCTTACCCTAAGGAAACTAGCCATTCTGGATCAAAGTCACCTTATTCATGGATGACCTCATCTGAATTTGGTTACATCTGCAAAGACTCTATTTTCAAATAAAATCACATTCAGATGCACCAGGTATTAGGACATGAACATATCATTAGAGGGGATGCAATTCAACCCAAAACGGGTTCTTTCCCTCTTCACTTCTTGACTTCTAACAAAGGGACCAACTCACCTCTTAGTCACCGACTGGAAGGCTTAATGATACTGTGGATTCCCTGGTAATTCTCCTATAGTCACTTACCATATGCTGCCCTGTCCTATGCTGCCCTCAGGCTCCAGGAGGTGATCCAGATTTAAGGCAGAATTCATGAGTATTGTATACTTGAAAACTGCTAAGAGAATAGATCTTAAAAGTTCTCTTCACACACGCAAGAAAAGGGCAACTATGTTCAGCAACACATGTTAACTAGATTTCTGGTGATCATTCAACTATGTATACAAATATTGAATCATTATGTTGTATGCCAAAATCTAAAACAATGTCATATAAAAATTGTATCTCAAACTAAAAAAGGAAGTTAAAGACCAGAAAAATATTATAGCCATTACTAGTAAGTAGTATTGGCAATTGGAAGTTAAGTAGACAAATTATTGACTACCTCTTCATATCAGCCCTCCAGAGCCTTCCTTCCTCTTTGGCTGCCCTGGAGACCAAACTGAATGAGTCATCTGATGCTAATGAGTTACATGGAGCAGGACCCTCCGGGCTGTAAATATACACACAACCTCGGTTTCTAGAGCATGTACTTAGACTTTGGTGGCTTATAAAAATATCCCCCAGATACAACAGTAGCCTGTTTGTTCATGGGAAGATTCATTGAATTCACAGATTCCAAAGTGTCTTTAGCTGCATACCACATTGTCCTCTCTAAGTTATACATCCTCGTATGCACCAACACACTCTGCAATGAATTGACGATCTTCCAGGTAAACCCCGGTGATGGGACAACTTGTGCTGACAGTAATTGTAAAGATAATTGTTACTATCTTGACCAGAGCCTGAGTAGGTAGCAATTTTGACTTCCAATGTCTTTGAGATTCACCCTTTTCAAGGATTATCCTCTCCAAAGGTTGGTATATTTTAAATACATGAATCCATATTTATTCTAAGGATTCTGTTCTATCTATTTCATCCCTAACACTTCTCTACAGATCCATGAGCACACACCACCAGGCAATCTCTGGTGTATTAGCTTTCATGGGGACCAGCACTCATGTACTTTCATCTGCCAGACTTTCACTTTCCCATCCATATGCCAATCTCGACATTTTATACAACTGCAGTCCTTCTTCAAAGACCCCCTGCCTTCTTCTAGAAGTTAGCTGGATATCTGTAATCTTTGTTATTTGTCCTTGGAAGAAGATCCCAAACTCTTTCCTTAATGCTCATTCAAATGTTATTAAGAAGATTTGAGTTTCTTCCTTTTGTTCCTGATTCCTTACACCTAAAAGGTGATGGTGCTGCCTGCAGAACTGGTGTTTATGGGTGAGGTTGTTCTCTCCTTAGAGTAAATTCTAGATAGAAGAGAAATCTGAACTTCAGAATAGCTGGTTACCACTTCAGTTGAGAAGGAAAGACTGTCTCTTCCACTCAAACCAAATGCTTTGTGCCAGATCTCACAAGCATTAAATCTGTGTTTATATTTCAGATCTGTAAGTGTGACAAATGGGTGTGTGGGAGAAAAGCAGTCATTGGATATTCTTGCCAGAGAAGGGGAATCTGTTGTTCCTATAACTGTGGGCTTCTGCTATCTATACAACATAAGAATAAGAAAAATCACAACGTTATCAATAAGAATCTTAGTAAGAATCATGACCACTATGCACCTCATTTTATGAACCTGGAATGGTATAGAATTGAAACCAGCATGGTGGATTACCACTGCATACAGGAATTCATTTATAGTAAAGAATTTTTGGAATTTGACAGACATAATTACATTATACTACTGCTATTGTGTTGAATGCTGTTTTGAAACCCTCAACCCCAGTCCAGGTTCATGGGACTTTATGTGAAAACAAGTTTTCTGCAAATATATTCAAGTTCAGATGAGAATACATTCAATCAGGCATCCTCTAACTCCATATGACTGGTATTTCTATAATAAAAACAGAGAGACAGACGAGGGAGAATACCATAGGCCTACAGAGGCAATACTTGAAGTCCTGCAGCTGCAACTCAAGGGACCCCCAAAACTGCCAGCAAAGAAGCCACCAGAAACTGGAAAGGTCCAAGGAAGTATATTCTTCCTGACAGGTTTCAGAGGCCCCGCCAATATCTTCATGTTGGACTTGTATCCTCCTGACATATAAGACAATAAGCTCCTGCTGTCCTGAGGACCTACTTAGTGGCGTTTTGTTCTGCAAGACTAGGAAAATAATACAACATATTGAAATTCATATTAAGTGTCTGGGTCGAAGAAGGGGTCAAGATGGAGCTGTATGGAAATTATTTTTGCGACTCTTATCCCCAAAATACAGTCAGATCGACACTAAACCTTCTTACACAACTAGACAACTGATTCGAGGATTCACACAACAATCTGCACAACCTGAATCACAGAACTCAGCAGGTGCGAAATGCAGAGAGGTGCACTGGGGGAGAGAGAAGCTGCAGAGGGCAGGGAGCTGGTTTTGCTTGCAGATAGATGATAGAGAAGGGGAGAGAGTATGGGAAAACCACCCCCCCCCCAAAGCAGTGGGAGAGAAAAAGGAAGAGTAGAAACAGCTGTGAGGGAGTGAACAAAAAAGAAGAAAGGAGAAAGGAGAGAGTTTAAATGTGTCAAGACTCTACAACAGTGGAGCACAGGGTCAGAAACTCTGCAGCTTGATAACTGGTGGTGCTCTGGTGGGAAGGGCAAGTCCCCAGGAGCAGAGATTGAGGTCTGAGTGGTCCTCAGGGCACACAGGGAGAGGCAGATCTCCTGCTGGGCAGACATTGGGTAGAGGTTGTGCGACCTCCCCTCAGCCAAAGGTCCCAGAGGACCCTGGAGAACAACCACATTCGCTGGTGCCAGAACAAGGATGTTAAGGGTGAAGCCTGGTGCCAGATGGGTGCTGTGAGTTGCCATGATCCCTGAAATGCTACTGCTACACAAACTTTTTCTGGGTGGGCTGTCACCCAGCCGCAGTCTCTGGGCATCAGCAGCAGCGTGGTATCCCAAATGTGTCTGAGGGCAGGCCCGCACCCAGCCACTGCTCTGCGAGCCCCTCCCCCAGAGGATACGAGCAGGTCAAAGCTGCAGTCCCTCAGAATTGAGGGTTTGGGAAACACAGCCGCATCTGAGGTAAAACTCAGGAGGGAGGTGCCGCCTGGAGGCCTGAGGGCTTAGTCGCAGAGAGTGTAGAAGCGGGAAGTGGACAGAAGCCAGAGACAAAGAAGGGTGTTTGATGCCAGTCAGGGATGGCACAGAGTTGCAATACTATAGACTGGGTAATTGGGTGATGCCAGGTTCATCCCTTCCACGCATGCGCATACACACCTACACATGTCACAGTAATCTACCCCAGTAACCTAAGCAGTGCCATCTAGTGGAGAATGGAGCCATTACACTAAGCTCTGCCTGACTGGGCCAACTGCGCTCTTGAGGGACACCACAAGTCTCTCTGCCTACTTAGGTTATGGACTATACAGTGTTTTCTAGTATGGTCTAGGGGAAACCAGATGTAATTTCAATCATATTTGATTCTGTTCATTGGTCCATTATTGGATTTTTTCTTTTATTTTCTTTCTTATTCTTGAATACATAAAGAGAAAAAAGTATTTTTCTTTTCCATTTTTATTAAATCCATTTTTCTATAATTTTTTCTACTATATTTTTTACCTTTTTGTAAATTTTTAAAATTCTACTTTACTAACATCATTTCATATATCCGAATTTATAGTATCCATTCTTTCTAATTTTTCCAATGTCTTCCTTTTATTCTACTTATTTTTTATTTTCCTATCTTTCACTTTTTTCTCTATCAAGTGTTTTCAACAACCTGACCAAAATACACCTAACATGTAGAATCCTTTATTTGATTTTTTTTGTGTTGTTTTTAATTTTTTAATTTTTTTTAACTTTATTGATTCCTTTCTTCCTTTAAAATGACAAAACAAAGGAAGTCATCCCAAAAGAAAGAACAGGAAGAAATGACACCCAGGAACTTAATTAACACAGATACAAGGATTATGTTTGACTCAGAATTTAAAATAAAGATAATAAGAATACTAGCTGTGCTCTAAAATGGATTAAAAACCCCTTGTGTGGAGATAAAAGAAGTAAAATCTAATCAAGATAAAATAAAAAATGCTATAATGGAGATGCAACCTCGAATGGATGGCATGATGGCAAGCACTGATGAAGCAGAGCAGCAAATCAGCGATATAGAGGACAAAATTAAGGAAAATCATGAAGCAGAAAAAAAGGAGACTTCGGCAAAAGAGCACAACATGAGAATTAGAGAACTCAGTGACTCATTAAAAAGCAATAACTTCTGAATCATAAGGGTCCCAGAAGAATAGAAAGAAAAAGGGGCAGATGGTTTATGTGAGCAAGTCATAGCCGAAAACTTTCCTAACCTGGGGAAAGACACAGACATCAGAATCCAGGAAGTATAGAGAACGTCCATTAGATTCAACAAAAACGACCATCAACAAGGCATATCATAGTCAAATTCACAAAATACTCAGGCAAGGGAAGAATCATGAAAGCAGTAAGGGAAAAAAACTTTTTAACTTACAAGGGAAGACAGATCAGGTTTGCAGCAGACCTATCCAAAGAAACTTCGCAGGCCAGAAAGGAGTGGCAGGATATATTAAATGTGCTGAATTAAAAATAGAACTACCATATGACCCAGTAATTATATTAATAGGTATTTATCCAAAGGATACAGAAGTGCTGATTCAGAGTGGCACATGTACCCCAATATTTATAGCAGGGCTATCAACAATAGCCAAAGTATGGAAAGAGCCCAAATGCCCAACTCAGGAATGGATACGGAAGATGTGGCATATATATGTAATGGAATATTACTTGGTGATAAAAAAATGAAATATTGTCATTTGAAACAACATGATTGAAACTAGAGTGTATTATGTTAAGTGAAATTAGCCAGTCAGAGAATACAAATATATGACTTTACGCATATGTCAAATTTAAGATACAAAAGAAGTGAATATAAGTGAAGGGAAGCAAAAATAATGTAAAAACAAGGAGGGTGGTAAACCATAGGGGACTCTTAAATACAGAGAACAACCTGAGGGAGCTGGAGGGGTTGTGGATGGGGGATGGCCTAACTGGGCAAAAGGCATTAAGGAGGACACCTGTCGGGATGAAAACTAGGTGCTATATGCAGGGGATGAACCACTGGATTCTACTCCTAAATCGCTGTTGCACTATATGATAACTAGGAGGTAAATTTTTTTTTATTAATACATTTAAAAAATAAAATAAAGTCTACAATGTCACATTCATTTGCTATGGGATGTTTATATTCTCATCATTCAGAATTGTATAACAGTTATTTCATAATGAGGTGGCCTCTATAAATATGACATATGGAAACATGTAAATTTTATTTTTGTTTGAGTTTCTTCCTGGTGAATCTGACCAATCTGCACAGAACATGGGAATCCTGGGAAATAGTATTCATTTCCAAAATTTTTATAATAAGTCACTGCATTCAAAAATATGGGGCACTTGGAAGGTGTGATATATAAATGCCTTGATCAGGTGAACCTGGATAAAAGAATTTGCAAAATGGTGTGAAGAGAGGATCTAAATTTATTTTACACTTTAAAACTTTTCCTGTGTTATTATAGCTAAAATGTGTAGTATATGAAATAGGACTTGGGTCATGTACTGTTCTATATATGATAATGTCCCCAAAATTCATTTTTAATGAATGGATTGGCTCACACACCGAAACTAACCAATACGCATACCTATCATGGGTGATTCTCTGACTTTGCACAAAATTACACCCAAGCAGCGCCTGGCATGTTACCAGCTCAAGTTCCCAATGTCACTGACAGGTATGCATCATGCCCTCCTCCTCTGTGACAGGAAGTCTACAGAAAACCTTTGTAACACCTGTGAGGTCACACTAGTGCCTGATATCTGAATGGCTTTGTCAGGATTGATGTTAGTAGGTTTTTTCAACCTGAAAGTTTTCTACACTGTTCCCCCACGTAATTCTGTGAAAAAACTGTGATACAGTCAACTTATGGACCTTGTAGCAAAGCCGTGGTCTAATGCAAGACAAAGCGATATGCCTCCAGCAATTCCTAAAAGGTACAAAAATATTAATATTTCTTGGGTGCCTCAGTGGCTAGGTTACTTAAGTGTCTGACTCTTGATTTTGGCTCAGGTCATGATCTCACAGTTTGATCTTGAGCCCTGTGTCAGGCTCTGTGCTGGTAGCTCAGAGTCTGCTTGAGATTCTCACCTCTCCCTTTCTCTCTGCCCCTCCCCTGCTCCTTCTCTCTGTCTCTGTCTCTCTCTCTGAAAATATGTATACGTTAAAATGAATTTAATATACTAATATTTCTGACACTGTTTTAGTGGTTCATCTTTTTATTTTACTGTGTTTTTTTCCTATGTGTGTAGATGTCTTTTTGCAATTAGAAATGGAACAGAATTCCTCCCAAAGAGGGTGAAATAAGAAAAACCTGTGGAGCTTCTGAAATAATAATATGATGCAGATGCTGTAGGAACACTAAGCCAGCATCTCTGGAGGCTGAAATGAATCCATGAATTCAGAGTTTGAACATTCACTTGCATTGAAGAAAGAGGTAAGGAAATTCCCTTGAGAGTCGTCAGGGGAAATGTTGGATGACATGTGGAGACACAAACATCTTGAAACCTCTGACGTGGAAGGTCTTCCCTCACAGGGTCTCAACCCCAGTCATCTGGAGTCACAGCCCCTACAGAACACCTTCTTCAATGCTCCCATCACATCCTTGTTCCGCAGGGTATAGATGAAGGGGTTGGCCATGGGGGTGATGATGGTGTAGAAGAGAGAAATGAACTTGGCCTGATCCTGGGAATAGTTGTTGCTGGGCTGCAGGTATGTGTAGATGGCTGTGCCACAGAACAGGGAGACCACCGTGAGGTGGGACCCACATGTCCCAAATGCTTTCTTCTGCCCTGAACCTGACTTTATTCTCAGCACTGCCCTGACAATCTGACCATAGGAGAATATGACTAATGCCAAGGGTATGAGGAGAATGATCACACCGACAAAGAAGCTCTCAGCCTCATTCACAGTGGTGTCAACACAGGCAAGCTTGAGCAGTGGGGGGACATCACAAAAGAATTGGTCTATTTTATTTCTCCCACAAAGTGGTACAAGGAAGGTGAGCACCGTCTGCAGTGAGGAGTTGGCAAAACCAACGAACCATGATGCAGAAGCCATCAGGGCACAGAGACGAGGGTGCATGATCACTGTGTAGTGCAGGGGCCTGCAGACGGCTGCGTAGCGGTCAAATGCCATCACCCCTAAGAGAATGCATTCTGTGCCTCCCAACCCTTGAAAAAGGAACAGCTGAGCTACACAGCCGCCGAAGGAGATAGACTTATTTGCTCCCCTGAGGTGAACCAGGAGCTGGGGAATAGTGCTGGTCGTGTAACACAGGTCCAGGAAGCTGAGGTTGGAGAGGAAGAAGTACATGGGAGTCTGAAGGTTTGGGTCCAGGCGGGACAGTGCGATGATGGTTGTGTTTCCCAGCAGAGTGAGCAGATAGAAGATCAGAAGAACCACAAAGAGGACTCGCTCCAGTTGAGGCCGGTCAGAGAAACCCAGCAGGATAAAGCCAGTGAAAGAACTTCCATTTTTCTGGTTCATCCTGTCTTACCACGTTTTCTGTCAAGACCAAGTATTTAGCAATTAAAAAAAAATATTTAGAAAACTAAGGTTGCCGGCAAATGGATTTATCATGTTAAAGAGAGGGCCTTCTGATTGTATTGCTAAGTATTTGATTAAATGATGAACTGTGAAATTGACATACTTGACATCAATTTAGTTCAATTTTACCACAAAAAGTACATCGCTGATATTTAATATAAGGAAAATCACATGATGGACTAGTGTCTGCATCAGTGGTATGTACAGAAAGTCTTTCTCAACTCGGTAGGCTTAAAGTGCTGTAAGCGTGTGTGTACATTTCAGAGGAAAGCGGTTGGAGAAAAGAGGCAGAGAAAGCAGAAAGAATTCGACAGAGATTTAGAGGGAGGGAGAGAAATTATTATAAATGTGTCTCTCATGATTCTACACAACTGGATTTGTACACATCTCACAAACAATAGAATATTATAGATCATTAACTCGAAAATGCATTCAGATATAGGAATAGGACATAGAATGTACTTAGAGAAAATTTTCGATTATGTTCAAAATATCACTACAGGTTCTGTTCATATACATTTTGGAAGAATTGCCTCTCTAAATAATATATTATATTACTGAAAACTTCACCAGCTTTTTCTTGGTGTGGTATCAAAACAATTAAATACTCAATCAGAGGGAGCCTGAGAATACCGGCATACAATTACAATGCTAACTTTTGCCAAGTAGATGTTTAAAATTACCATACCAATTTACAGGAACTCTGAAAATTCATCGGCTGTGCAGAGTCCATTGGAATCAGAACACTTAAATCCAGTGGCCAACACTTACCTCTTCCTTCTACAGATTTCAGATCCGCACATCACACCAGTTAGTTTGTAAAATTCATGAAAGAGGTAGGGTATTCACTAGCTACATTCTAGTCAGAGTAAACACATAAAAGGTTATCTAGCCATGTCATCCCTGCACAGACTGTAGTGCTTTACATCACTCCTTATGTTCAAATGAGTAAAGAGATAAATACATCGACAAAGACAGATACATCTCAAAGCGATGGCAGGTCACAGTGCTATATGGATCCTTAAAGTAGTACAAGGAAAGGCAAAAAGAAAAGGATATTTTGATATTATACAAAATCTCAGACATCTGTCTACATTAGGGTAATTTTCACCTTTCTGGACCCAACACACTACCAGGTAGAAGGCAACTCTGATGACCATTTTCATCCAGCCTCTTAGGACAGAGTAAGCACAGTCATAAGCCGGCCAGAGAGACAAAACCAAACCATCATTCCACTTCTCTCATGTTCAAATGGTTAGCATATGGAACATTTCTTATTCTTCTAAGACTTTAGAAACCTAACACGAAAAAAATCTATAATAGAGTTAATTAAAAAGATATTTTCAACGTGCAACAACAGTGACTATCCCCTGACTCACACCTGCTCAGAAGAGCAAATAAAAACAAACCATGTTTGGGGTGGCTGGGAGGCTCAGTCGGTTGAGTGGCCCGCTTCTGCTCAGGCCATGATCTTGCAGTTTGTTCCTTGAGCCCTAGTTCGAGCTCTGTGCACAGAGCCTGCTTGGGATCCTCTGTCTCCTTCTCTCTCTGCCCTCCCCTACTTTCTCTCTCTCACTCTCAAAAATAAATAAACATTAAAAAAAAAAGACCATGCTTCAGTCTTATGCACACTTACACAAATATAGGTACCCTTATCTAAAAGAAATTGTTGGCAAATTTTTAAGTGTCCCTGATAAAGGAAGCACTCAACAAAATGATGGAAGGCAAAAATCAAATGCTAAATCATTCATTCATGGGGGAAAAATATAGCTACACCATTAGTAATGGTATTTTTCACATTTTTATATCAGTAAGTCTAGGAAAGCAGGGAGAAAAGATAAAATCATGCTAAGATGAACTGGTACAATTGATTTGCTAGTTTATAAGGTTATATATGTAAGTGTGCACACACTCACACACACACACATTGCTCTTTCCTTATAAGAATGCAGAATGGCTATCTATCTGCAGGTCTAAAACTGAATGTGATTTTAAGTTGAAAGTAACTTGTCGGGCAAAGGAGACGCGCACTAAAGCAGACACAAGAATGTCATCGTCCCCATATGTCACTAGTGCTCCCAGGTCTCACTGGAGAGCACACGGGGAGGGAAGTACAGCACTCATGTCACAGTCCATCATCTTTCTGCTGTTTTACTCATTACAATTCAGGAAAATCATTATCCTTTAGTAACACTGGATAAGGGTAAGATCGGGCTGTGAAATGCATTCCCCCATCGATTCTCAAGAGTACGATCTGTTGATCTGGCTCACTCTGTTCCTTCCCCCTCCCCTACTCTGCATCTATCCATCTTAAAGCTTCTGAAGAACCACAGAGGCAGTCTTCCAAGAGAAAGGATTTGTTTAGACTATGGTTAATGAGAAATTTCATTTCATTTCCTTCTTACCACATTTAAACGATGGTGTCATTAGACTAAGAACCATCATCTCTGCTTGGTCAGCATCAAGTGACTGAATGCAGTAAGAGAGATGGATTCCTCTAAGACAAAACATGTAAACAATACTGACTAGAAATATCAGACACATCCAGCCTAGGTACAGGAGCAAAGAGTGGTGTCCACAGCAACTATCATCACATGACATGGTACAGGAAAGTCCAGCCATGAACTACACATATTTTATTACTTTGCACACAAAAAATAAATACCTAAAAAAGCACAGATGAGAGAGAGAGAGAGAGAGAGAGAGAGAGAGAGAGAGAGAAATTTTCTTAGATAAAATAAAAATAGATTCTATGCAAAAATGGCATTCTATGTAATGATTACCATCAAAAAATGATTACAATAAGAAAAGACATAAGAACACAATTTCATGAAAATAATTAAGGGAACAGGCATAAAATGAAAGAGGTTTAAATGCTTGATACTGACACACATAAGGAGATAAAGTGATTACCATAACTGTTCAATGTTGACACAAAACTCTAAAAATTTTAGAGCAAGAAACCATATTTCCACACAACTATATGCTCAGTAGTCACACTACACATTTTAAAGACAAAAGGCCTCAAGATAATGTCTTTATTTAAGACATTAATATACAACATTCACTAGTATATTTGACATGCACACTCTGCCCTATCCAGTTCCTGAATGAATCCTGAAAGAGTGCAGGCAAGATTTCCGCAGCCTCGGGGCTACGGCTGAA
Source organism: Paguma larvata (assembly GCA_030068075.1). NCBI lineage: Eukaryota > Metazoa > Chordata > Mammalia > Carnivora > Viverridae > Paguma > Paguma larvata. Next base: position 25,718,942 of record CM057829.1, read on the forward strand.
TAGCTACTGCTCTCATGATTCTTCCGTCTCATAGGTCTGAGCTGACCTCAGATATAGGAAAACGGGCCCCGATGACAGTGGAAGACGAGCAAATGAGGGGATGCAGCCATCACTATACAGGACAGGAGAGAGCTGATGAGCACTGACGCTGCTGTAGGGCAGGTTCTATGGAAGAAGTGGGTGAAGTATGAATCCCACTGCGTGTTGTCTATTCAGGGAATGCTCTTGGGATAAAGCAAGCGAGGGAAGGAAAACAGAGCAGAGAACATTGCTAAGCAACGGTGTGGTCTCCAGTGGAACAGAGCATGAGCTTGATCCCATGAGAGCTGGGCAGAACTCTCCAGTAGAACCACCCATGTGTGATGGCAGAAATACTCTGTCCTCACTGTCCAATACTATGCCCACTCTCCACCTGTTACCACCTGAGTGTTTACACATCCTAGCTAAGAAAGTGAATTTTGTTTTATTATTTTATTTCATTTCATTTGAGGTTTATTTACTTGTGTGAGAGAGAGAGACAGACAGAGTGTGAGCGCGTGAGGGGCAGAGAGAGGGTGACACAGAATCCAAAGCAGGTTCCAGGCTCTGAGCTATCAGCACAGAGCCTGACGCCGGGGCTCGAACTCACAGACTGTGAGATCATAACTTGAGCAGAAGTTGAACACTTTACCAGCTGAGCTACCCAGATGTCCCAAAAATTGAATTTTAAACTTTATTTAATCTTAATGAAAATCAATTGAAGTAGCTTCCTGTGGCTACTTCCTACTATACTGGACACCACAGCTCTGGAGCAGGAATTGCATCAGATTGGGTCCTGCCTTGGCATTGGCAGCCTTTTGCACATCCCATAAGTCTGTCACTGGCTGTGAGCTGCCCCCACCATGTTTCCCAGACCGCCTGGCCATGTGGCTCCCTTTCAGCTGAGGGCAATTCTCTCAAGAAGGGAATGGCTGTGATCCTCGGAGCCCATACTCATGACAAATAGGGTTTGGAATGCAGCATCAGCAGGTAAAGAGCCTCTGAGCAGGTCCCCAACAGCGGTCATACAACAGTCCATTCATGGTCGTGTGCAAGGAAAGAAGGGTGGGACCTAGTGTACTTCACACATCACCTCAGTGCAATCACACACACACACATATACACACACACGTACATACAACACTTGTCATTTCCCTAATTCATAAATTTGTAAACATTCAGGATTCTTACTACTTTTTTCTTCATCATATTGCTATTCCTACTCACTTGAAGGATAAGTTCTTTTGTTAACAATATCGTCAAAATATAGATGCACTTACATAATATACACAAAATGGAATCTCCCTGTTGTAATTCTCAGCATAGCATTGTTTAAACTCCATACATAGATATTTTGGTAACTGTTAAGGGAGAACATAAATATTTAATAACAATAAATAATGACAATAGGTTTTAAGCATAGAGAAGAAATATTATCTAATTTCACAGGCAACATGGAACAAAGGGAAAGTATGAAAGTATATAGTGTAATAACCTTATACATGTGTATGCTCTATTATTCTAGCACTGAAGGCCATATTTTATTTTCAGTAAACATGCATATTTAATTATTTTCACATGTACATACAGAGGTGTAATGCATGTACTACAATAGAATCAAATGTCTAGGAATGACTTGGTGGCATCTGTAATGAACAATTAAATTTAGCTTTTATATTTGGTGAACTTTCACAGTCTGTTAATTTAGACGTTGACCACATAAGCAACCCAAAATACCTTTCTGTTGTAAGAACAAGTGTAACTGGAAACAAATACACTCGCCAATTCCTAAGGCAACACAGAGACTTAGTTCCATTTCACTCACCTTTATTCACGTTTTCTATGGGATCTAAGCTATTTCTCTACCTCTTTTTCAAGTTGCTGCCTAAATACAGTTCTGGGATAGGAACGAGGACATGTAAAATCAGGGTTTGCAGTAAATGCAAAGGTTGATTATACCAGCACTGGCACATCCATTAATTTTTCATAAGCAAAAGGACACTTTCTCATGATGACCACACATGTCCCCACGTGGAACCAGAGATCTGCACTTTGCCTCTAGGAGGCAGAAGATGAAGGCAGTCACAAACTCTCAGTGTGGTTTCTTGAGTACGATGACCTGCCTGTGTGACAGTGAGACCCTATGACAGGCAAGAGGGTGCTGTGACTCTGAGCTGTGGCTGGGCTGGCACAGAAAACCAAGTTCCTTCCCCTGCTGACATCTCTGGAGAATGCATGCCCCACACTCTTAATGAGCCCATGTCACTGAGCTGCTCACACATGGCAATCCTCAGGGACAATGACTATGGAAGATAATGCCAAAGGAGAACTAATCTATCTTTTTTATTAGTTCACATACCTCACAGAGGACAGTTACTCCCTAGACCTCCCCAGCTACACTAGCTCCCATCTGTGATGACCTAGATGTTTTACAAAACACTTAAGATTGGGGGAGGAGGGGCCAACATCGCCGAGGGGTAGGGGGACCCAAATATTCCCCTTATCTTTCAACCTAAGAAGGACTGAAACCAAAGGAGTCTCAAACCAAGAGTGGGGAGGAAAGGTGTTGCAGTCTACAAGGAATGGAAAGTGAAACCCAGAAACGTCCCAGGAACCTCTGTTTTTCTTCCCAGGGCGACCTCAAGACACAATCCAAAACACACCAAGTCAAAATGAGGAAACAGAAGAATTCTCCTCAAAAGAAACTACAGGAAGTAGAGACAGCTTAAGAATTGATGAAAACAGATATAAGCAACATAACAGAACATGAATACAGGATGATAATCATAAAACTAATCGCTGGGCTTGAGAAAAGCATAGATGAATGCAAGGGGTCCCATGCAGCACAGATCAAGGACCTTAAAAACGGTCAAGAAGAATTAAAAAAGGCATTGAATGAGGTGCAAAACAAATTGGAGGCAGCCACAGCACGGATTGAAGAGGCAGAAGAGAGGATAAGTGAATTAGAAGATAAAATTATGGAAAAAGAGGAAGCAGAGAAAAAGAGAGAGAAGCTGATCCAGGAACAGGAAAGGAGAATTCAAGAGCTGAGTGATGCACTCAAATGAAACAATATCCGTATCATAGGAATTCCAGAGGAAGAAGAGAGAGAGAAAGGAGTCGAAGGGGTACTTGAACAAATCATTTCTAAGAAATGCCCCAACATGAGGAAGGAAACAGGCATAGAAATCCAAGAGGTACAGAGAACTCCCCTCAGATGTAACTTGAATAGACCTTCTGCGTGACACATCATAGTGAAACTGGCAAAATATAAAGACAGACAGAGAAGTCTGAAAGCAGCTAGGGAAAAACGGGCCTTAACATACAAAGGTAGACACATAAGGGTTGTAGCTGACTTATCTATAGAAACTTGGCAAGCCGGAAAGGAATGGCAGGAAAATTCAATGTGATGATCAAGAAGTATATGCGACCAAGAATCCTGTATCCGGCCAGCCTGTCATTCAGAATGGAAGGAGAGATCAAGGTTTTCCCCAACAAATAAAAACTGAAGGAATTCATCTCCAACAAGCCAGCATTACAAGAGATCCTGAGGGGCACCCTATGAAGGAAAAGTTGCAAAGAATACAAACTACCAGAGAGATCCTTACAAGCATGAAACCTACAGATAACACAGTGACTATAAACCCATATTTTTCAATATTAACACTGGATGTAAACGGAATAAATGCACCAATCAAAAGACACAGGGTAACAGAATGGATTAAAAAACAAGACCCATCTATTTGCTGTCTTCAAGAGACTCAATTTAGATTTGAAGACAACTTCAGATTGAAAGTGAGGGGATGGAGAACTATACACCACGCTACTGGAAGTCAGAAGAAATCTGGAGTAGCCACACGTATATCAGACAAACTAGACAAAGTAAAGGATGTAATAAGAGATGAAGAAGGGCATTATGTAATAACCACAGGGACCATCCAGCAGGAAGAGCTAACAGTTATAAATATCTATGCGCTAAATTTGGGGGGACTCAAATTTGTAAAACAACTAATTACAAACATAAGCAACCTTATTAATAAAGATGTCCTAATTGTAGGGGACCTTAACACTCCACTCTCGGCATTGGATAGATCCATAAAACAGAAAATCACCACAGAAACAATGGCCCTGAACGACACATTAGAACAGATGGGACTAACTGACATCTTCAGGGTCCTTCATCCAGAATCAAAGTAATTTACATTCTTCTCAACTGCACACGGTACATTTTCCAAGATAGACCACATTCTGGGGCATAGGAAAGCTCTGAATAAATATAAAAGAATTGAGATCATACCTTGCATACTTTCAGACCACAATGCATTGAAACTTGACATCAAACACAGGAAAAAGTCTGGAAAATCCCCCAAAAAATGGAGGCTAAGGAAAAACCTACTAAAAGACAAGTGGGTTAACCAAGCAATCAGAGAAGAAATTTAAAAATACATGGAAACAAATGAAAATGAAAATACAACAATCCAAATGCTCTGGGATGCGGCAAAGGCAGTCCTGAGAGGGAAATATATTGCAATCCAGGCCCACATCAAAAAACAGGAAAAATCAAGAACACAAATTCTAACAGCACACCTAAAAGAACTAGAAGCAGAACAACTAAAACAATCCAAACCCAGCAGAAAGAGAGAAATAAAAAAGATCATGGCACAAATTAATCATATGGGAACAGAAAAAGTAGTGGAACAGATCAATGAAATCAAGAGCTGGTTCTTTGAAAAAATAAACAAAATAGACAAACCGCTAGCCAGGCTTCTCAAAAAGAAAAAAGAGAGAACCCAAATAGATAAAATCACGAATGAAAAGGGAGTAATTACAACCAATCCCTCAGAAATACAAGCAATTGTCAGAGAATACAATGAAAAATTATATGCCACCAGACTTGGCAACCTGGAAGAAATGGACAAATTCCTAAATAGCCACACGCTTCCAAAACTCAAACGGGAAGAAATAGAAAATTTGAACAGACCCATAACTAGTGAAGAAATTGAATCAGTTATCAAAAATCTCCCAGCAAATAAAAGCCCTGGACCAGATGGCTTCCTTGGGGAATTTTACCAGACATTTAAAACAGAGTTAATACCTATCCTACTCAAGCTGTTCAAAAAACTGAAACAGAAGGAAAACTCCCAGACTCATTCTATGAAGCCAGCATAACTTTGATTCCCAAACCAGATAAAGACCTAGCAAAAAAAGAGGATTACGGGCCAATATCCCTGATGAATATGGATACAAAAATTCTCAACAAGATTCTAGCAAATAGAATCCAACAGCATATAAAAAGAATTATTCAGGGGAGCCTGGGTGGGGCTTAGTTGGTTACGCGGCCAACTTCAGCTCAAGTCATGATCTCACGGTCTGTGGGTTCAAGCCCCGCGTCAGGCTCTGTGCTGATAGCTCAGAGCCTGGAGCCTGCTTCCAATTCTGTGTCTTGCTCTCTCTGCCCCTCTCCTGCTCATGCTCAGTCTCTCAAAAATAAATAAATGTTAAAAAAAAATTAAAAAAAGAATTATTCACCACAATCAAGTAGAGTTCATCCTAAGATTGCAGGGCTGGTTCAATATTCACAAATCAATCAACGTGATGAATCACATTAACAAAAGAAAAGATAAGAACCATATGATCCTGTCAATAGATGCAGAAAAATCATTTGACAAAATACATCACCCTTTCCTAATAAAAACCCTTGAGAAAGTCAGGGTAGAAGGAACATACTTAAATATCATAAAAGCCGTTTATGAAAAGCCCACAGCTAATATCATCCTCAATGGAGAAAAATTGAGAGCCTTCCCCCTGAGATCAGGAACACGGCAGGGGTGTCCACTCTCGCCACTGCTATTTAACATAGTGTTGGAAGTCTTAGCATCAACAATCAGACAACAAAACAAAATAAAAGGGAATCAAGACTGGCAAGGATGAAGTCAAACTTTCACTTTTTGCTGACGACATGATACTTTACATGGAAAACCCGAGAGAATCCACCAAGAGCCTACCAGAACTGATCCATGAATTCAGCAAAGTTGCAGGGTACAAAATCAATGTACAGAAATCGGTGGCATTTCTATACACCAACAATGAAGCAGCAGAAAGAGAAATAAAGAAGCTAATCCCATTCGAAATTGCACCAAAAACCATAAAATACCTAGGAATAACCTTAACCAAAGATATAAAAGATTGCTATGCTGAAAACTATAAAAAGCTTATGAAGGAAACTGAGGAAGACACAAAGAAATGGAAAAACATCCCATGCTCATGGATCGGAAGAATAAATATCGTTAAAATGGCAATACTACCCAAGGCAATCTACACATTCAATGCAATACCAATCAAAATTGCACCAGCATTCTTTTCAAAGACAGAGCAAGTAATCCTAAAATTTGTATGAACCACAAAGACCCCAGATAGCCAAAGTAATACTGAGGAATAAGACCAAGGCAGGAGGCATCACAATCCCAGACTTTAACCTCTACTACAAAGTGGTAGTCATCAAGACTATGGTATTGGCACAATAACAGACACATAGACCAATGGAATAGAATAGAAAACTCATGATGACCTCATCTTAATGTGATCACATCTGCAAAGACTCTATCTTCAAATCAAATCACATTCATATGCACCGGATGTTAGATTATGAACATATCTTGGGGAGGGGGTAATTCGACCCCAAACTGGAGCTTTTCCTCTTGACTCTCCACTTATAAAAAGGGATCAACTGACCTCAGTCATCACCTCTGGCATCCTTGATGATAATGTGGATCCCCTGATAATTCCCCTAGAGTCACTTATCATATGCTGTCCTCAAGCTCCAGGAGCTGATCCAGATTTAAAGGAAGAATTCATGATGTATACTTGTAAATCACTAAAAGAATAGATCTTACAAGTTCTCCCCACAGGAAATAAAAGGCAACCATGTTCAGCAACACATGTTAATTAGAGTTATTGTGGTTATCATTCCACATAACACAAATATTGAATCATTACGTTGTATGCCAAAATAGAATACATGTTGGAAGAGGAGTTCAGATGGCAGAGAAGGAGGGAGATTGGGATTTCCCTTGTCCCTCAAACACAGCAGTATTGAGGTCAGAATACTTGGAATACCCAGAAATACAGGCTGCTGAGTGACAGAAAAATCTGCACAGGTAAAGAGAGACACCTTGGCAAGACACAGGTGCCGCATTTGCAAACTGGAGATAAAACAGAACATGGAGGCAGGGAGGAGAGGGGACATCTTTTGTGGAGAGACAAAGGGGAGAGAATGGGAGGCTGTGGTAGTGTGGGATTGTATTTGGATAAGAGAAAAACCTCTCCAGATCAGGAGGGGAATGAGAAATACACAGAGAGCCAGTTTCTACTAAGCAAACAGACTTGGGAGTGAAGATTGGAGTTTTAAGGGGTGCGCAGCTTTCTCAGGACCAGAGCCCACCATGCTTATGTGCCCTTGTGCGCACACGTATGGGGAGAGGAGCTGGCCCTAGGGTGCTGGCGAACTCAGGTACTTGGTATCGATAGGGGGCGCACTGGGAGAGAGCAGTCCCCTCCCCCGAGTACTACTCAAAGAGGGTATATTGTCCCCCAAGGATAGAAGACCCTGAAGGTACCCACCAGCCAGAGGCACTTTGTCACCTGGGTGGAGTGGTGCTACCCTACAATGGTCTGCCCAGAACAGGATCCTTTAAGATCTCTGGGTTTGAATCCCAGCCCAGCCCCAGGAAGGCACAGGAGACTGCGGGGCAGAACAAGTCGGTCGCCCCCCCCCCCCTTGTTCTGTGAGGGCCGCCTGAACAGCGTGGTTTGGGACACCCAGTCTGGTGCGGAGAGACTGGGGTGTCACCATTTTCCTCCCCACCACCACCAGGTGGGGCTTCAGCAGCAGGACAGCATACCCGCAGTGGAGGCGGGACCTGCTTACGCCAAACCCCGCCCTTCCATGCCTGGTAACTGTTTATCTAGGCGAGTGAGACTGACACTGATTGAGACCAATGGCCCCTCCTCCAGACCAGCACAGCCCCCTGTCCCAGGGACTGACAAACAACTGTCCTGTGGTCTTGTATGTTAGTATTTTTTTTCTCTTTTCTTTCCTTCTCTTCCCCATTCTTTTTCTTTCTACTCTCCTCTTTTTTTTCTTCCCTTTGGAATCAGACTGATAGTTTCTGTTTTGATTTTTGGTCAGTCAAAGTACACACGCGCACACACACACACACACACATATATATTTCTTTTTTTCTCTTCTGTGTGTTTGTATAATCAGGCCCTTTTACTCTATTCTTTTTACACCTTTTCTGTATCCCCTTCTTTATTCCCACCCCCTCCCCCTCTGGATTAAGCCTTAGAGTTTCTTTGACTCTCTGCCTGGTCTTTTTTCCCACCCCTTACATTTCTCCCTTTGTACAGGATAAAATCCCCATCCCAATTTTTCTTTTTTCCAGAGTTACTTCAACGAGCAAATCAGAGCACACCTGGTGGAAGGTCCAAACAATCCACCACAAGGCGCAGTGCGATAAAGCCGCCAGAGATGTAAAAACAGAGCGTACGCGACACCCACAAACACTTCCTTAAGTCCCAAGCCCTGACGAGTGTACGACCTCTTGTAATGTAGTAGTACTCGCAGGTGCAGGACACATAACAAGTTACTAAACATGTAAAAGACAGAAAACTAGCCAAAATGATGAAATAAATAATTCTCCTAAAAAGAAATTCCAGGAAGAAATGACAGCTAGAGAATTTCTCAAAACAGATATAAACAATATATCTGAACAAGAATTTAGAATAATAGTCATAACACTTATAGCTGGGCTTTTAAAAAGTCTAGAAAACAGCAGAGAATCTCTTGCTACAGAGATCAGAGACCTAAGAAATCATCAGGATAAATTCACCAATGCTGTAAATGAGACGCAAAATAAACTAGTGGAGTGACAGCAAGGATGGAGAAGCAGAAGAGAGAATAGATGAAATAGAAGATAAAAGTATGGAAAATAATGTAGCTTTAAAAAAGAGAAAACAAATTACTAAACCATGAGGGGAGAATTAGAGCCCTAAGTGATTCAATGAAAAGTAATAATATCTGTATCATAGGAGTTCCAGAAGAAGAAGAAGAGAGAGAAATGGTCAGGATGTTTATTTGAAAAATTATAGCTGAAAACTTAATCTGAGGAAGGAAACAGACATGCAAGTCCAGGAGACACAGAGAACTCCTTTCAAAAGCAACAAAAACAAGTCTACACCACAACATAGCATAGTAGAACTGGCAAAATACAAACAAAAAGAGAGAATTTTGAAATCAGCCAGGGACAAATGGGCCTTAACCTACAAGGGTAGACACACTAAGGGTAGTAGCAGACCTGTCCACTGAAACTTGACAGACCAGAAGGGAGTGGCAGGAAATATTCAATGTATGGAATAAGAAAAATATACAGCCACGAATCCTTTATCCAGCAAGGCTGTCATTCAGAATAGGAGAGATAAAGGCTTTCCCAGGTACACAAAAATGAAAGGAATTCATGACCACTAAACCATCCCTGCAAGAGATCCTAAGAGGGACACTGTGACTGGAACACTGCAAACACTACAAAGGACCAGAGACATCACCACAAGCATGAAACCTACAGATAACACAATGACACTAAATCCATATCTTTCAATAATCACTCCGAATGTAAATGGACTAATTCTCCCAAGCAGAAGACACAGGTATCAGAATGGATAAAAAAACAAAATGCATCTATATGCTACCTATAAGAGAGTCCTTATAGTTCTGAGGACAGCTGCAAATTGAAAGTGAGGATATGCTACTGGTTGCCAAAAGAAAGCCAGAGTAGCCATACATATATCAGACAAACTAGACTTTAAAGAAAAGCATGTACACTGAGCAGGGCATGGGTTGGGATGAGCACTGGGCGTTGTATGGAAACAAATTTGACAATAAAAAAATATTTAAAAATAAATAAATAAAACAAAGCTTGTAAGAAGAGATGAAGAAGGGAATTATGTCATAATTAAGGGGTCTATCCATCAAGAAGAGCTAATAATTGTAAATGTTTATGCCCCCAAGGAGAGAGAACCCAAATATATAAATAAATTAATCACAAACATAAATAAATATCTGGATAATAATACTGGTGATTATAGGGGACTTTAATACTCCACTTACTACAATGCACAGATTATCAAGGCAGAAAACCAGTAAGTAAACAACGACTCTGAATGACACATTGGACCAGATAGACTTAACAGACATTCAGAACATTTCATCCAAAAGCAGCAGAATACACATTCTTCTCGAATGCACAGAGAACATTCTCCAAAATAGATCACATACTGGGTCCCAAAATAGCCCTCAACAAATATAAAAGGATTGAGACCATACCATGCATATTTCAGGTCACAGTGCTATGAAACTTGAAATTAAGAAAAGATTTGGAAACTCCCCAAATACATGGAGGTTAAAGAACATCCTTTTATAAAAGAATGAATGGGGGGCACCTGGGTGGCTCAGTTGGTTAAGGCTCTGACTTCGGCTCAGGTCATGATCTCACAGCTCCTGAGTTCAAGCCCCATGGCAGGCTCCATGCTGACAGCTCAGAGCCTGGAACCTGCTTCGGATTCTGTGTCTCCTTCTCTGTCTCTCTGTCTCTCTGTCTCTCTCTCTCTCAAAAATAAATAAAAACATTAAAAATAACAATGGTTCAACAAGGAAATTAAAGAAGAAATTAAAAACTATATGGAAGCAAATGAAAATAAAAATGCAACAGTCCAAACTCTTTGGGATGCAGCAAAGGCAGTCCTAAGAAGAAAACATATTGCAATCCAGGCCTATCTCAAGAAGCAAGAAAAGTCCCCAATACAGAACTAAACATCACACCAAAAGGAGATAGAAAAACCTTAGGAAAGAAAGTCCAAAGCCCAAAGCCAGGAGAAAAAAAGAAATAATAAGGATTGGAGCAGAAATGAATATAGAATTTTTTTTAAAAAGTAGAACAAATCAATGAATCTAAGAGCTATTTTTTTTGAAGAATATATAAAATTGATAGACTTTTAGTCAAACATCTCAAAAAGAAAAGAGAGAGGACCCAAAAAGATAATATCATGAATGAAAGAAGAGAGATCAAAACCAAACTCAGGCCACCTCAGGCACCCTTCCCCTGACCCCTCTGATCTCCAGTCATTCACCGTCTCGTTTCTGCATTCACATCCAGCCCTGTTTCTTGGCAAACCACGTGTCCACACACAGTGGTTCCCAGGTTTGCACCATCAGGGCTCAAACACACCCCAACACCACAACACCACAACGCCACAACACCACAACACGACGACGGTGAAAGGAACCTCTCACCTATGTCACAAAACAAGCATCCACAAAGAAGTCACCTGCAGAGGGAGGGGTTGCCACCAATGGGTGACCTGTGCCTCCCTCCTCGGTGAGCCTGGTCAGAGCAGGACTCTGGCAAACAGTAGCTGCGAATGTGCAGATTAGGAGACACAGGAGGGCCTCACAGGGGTGACTGCACTCTGATGACTGATCCGGTTGTGACTTTGGCAGGGTGTACAGGGTCTGTTCAGAGTGCAGTAGCCCTACACGATACGCACTGCCGTTATGCTAACACACGACAGTCCTAAAGCCAGAACAGGGCTACGATGGTAGGGACACATGAACTAAGAATCTCCCTTCCCTTCTGTGGGATCACTGGTACCACAGAGGAGGGCATGAGGCGAATGGGTTAAATAGGTGACAGAGATTAAAGAGAGTACTTGTGATGATGGAAATGTTCAACCACTATATTGTACACCAGAAAGTAATATAATGCTGTAGTTAATTTAATGGAATTAAAATAAAAACTTAATTAAAAACTAAAATAATACATATTAATTTTCAACGAAAAGTTTTTTGAAAAACAAAGAATTGTGTCTCAAAACGAAAAGAGTATCACATTGGTGACATTACACCATGGCCTGATATCTGAATGGCTTTATCGGGATAGATGTTAGCAAGTTTTCTCTGAGCTAAAGTTTGTTTTTCTCACAATTGCCCTCCTACTTCTGGGAAAAAGCTGTGATCCAGTCAGGCTACAGACGTTGTAGTAGAGCTGTGATCAAACTGTGTGAATAAACAATACCTCCAGCAATTGCTAGAAAATGCTACAATATTAATATCTATTACAGTGTTTTACTGGCTTTTATTGTTATTTTGCTATGCTTTTATGCTGTGTGTGTAACTCTCCCTTGCTATTAGAAATGGAATAGTGTTCCCCAAGTGGTGAAATAAGAAAATACTGTGAAATTTTTACAATGTTGATATGATGCAGATGGGCTAGGAGCACTATGTCGGCATCTCAGGAGGAAGCAATGTGTCCAAGAACTTAGAGTTTAAACAGTCACTTCCATAAAAGAATGAATTGAGGAAGGTCTCTTGAGAGTTGTCAGGGGAAATATTGGACAACACGTGGAGGACACAAGCATCTTGAAGGCTCTGACATTCATAGTCTTCCATCACAGGGTCTTCCCCCCAGTCATCTGGAGTCATAGCCCCCAGAGAGCACCTTCCTCATAGCTCCCGTCACATCCTTGTTCCGCAGGGTATAGATGAAGGGATTGATCATGGGGATGATGATGGTGTAGAAGAGAGAAATGAACTTGGCCTGATCCTGGGAATAGTTGTTGCTGGGCTGCAGGTAAGCATAGATGGCTGTGCCATAGAACAGGGAGACCACCGTGAGGTGGGACCCACATGTCCCAAACGCTTTCCTCTGTCCCGCAGATGACTTTATTCTTAACACCGCCCTTACAATCTGACCATAGGAGAATGTGACTAATGCCACAGGTATGAGGAGAATGATCACACCGACAAAGAAGATCTCTGACTCATTCACAGTGGTGTCAACACAGGCAAGCTTGAGCAGTGGAGGGATCTCACAAAAGAAGTTGTCTATTTTATTTCTCCCGCAAAGTGGTACAAGGAAGGTGAGCACCGTCTGCAATGAGGAGTTGGCAAAACCAATGAACCACGATGCGGAAGCCATCAGGGCACACAGACGAGGGTGCATGATCACTGTGTAGTGCAGGGGCCTGCAGACGGCTGCATAGCGGTCAAATGCCATCATCCCTAAGAGAATGCATTCTGTGCATCCCAACCCTAGAGAGACAAACAGCTGAGCTACACAGCCGCGGAACGAGATAAACTTGTCTGCTCCCCTGAGGTGAACCAGGAGCTGGGGAACAGTGCTGGTTGTGTAACACAGGTCCAGGAAGCTGAGGTTGGAGAGGAAGAAGTACATGGGAGTCTGAAGGTGTGGGTCCAGGCGGGACAGTGTGATGATGGTTGTGTTTCCCAGCAGAGTGAGCAGATAGAAGATCAGAAGAACCACAAAGAGGACTTGCTCCAGTTGAGGCTGGTCAGAGAAACCCAGCAGGATAAAGCCAGTGAAAGAACTTCCATTTTTCTGGTCCATCCTTTCTTACCACATGTTTCCTGTCAAGATCAAGCATTTAGCAATATTTATTTATTTATTTATTTATTTTTTTAAATGTTTATTTATTTCCAAGAGACACAAAGGCACAGCATGAACAGGGGAAGGGCAGAGAGAGAAGGAGACACAGAATCGGAAGCAGGCTCCAGGCTCCGAGCCATCAGCACAGAGCCCGACGCGGGGCTCGAACTCACAGGCCGTGAGATCATGACCTGAGCTGAAGTCCGCCACCCAACCGACTGAGCCACCCAGGCACCCCTTTTAGCAATATTTAAAATAAATCTCCAAAAAAACAAAACGCAAACGCCCCTTTTAGCAATATTTAAAATAAATCTCCAAAAAAACAAAACGCAAACGCCTCCAAATCCCAACTCTTGGTGGGAGGCGGATTGATCATATGAACAGACATGGTCTTGGGGTTTTATCAAAACTATTTGAATAAATTATTTATCCATGAAATTGCTATAGTTTATACCAATTTAGTTCCATGTTATCACAAAAAGTAAATCATTAGTATTTAAGATTAAAAAATCAAATAATGGACTTTGTGCTTGCATCAGGCATAATAAGGTCTTTCAGTCTTGCTTACTAGTACTGTAAAATGTACTAAATGTAAATAAAATAAATTCTTCAATGAAAAGACACTGGGCATCACAATGCATAAGAAAACAAGTCCCATCTGTATGCTCCTTACAAAGACTCATTTTACACCTAAAGACACATACAAATTGAAAGGAAGGGGATGGAGAACCATCTATCATGCTAATAGTTGTCAAAAAACACTGGAGTAGCCATACTTTTATCAGACAAACTAGATTTTAAAACAAAGACTGTCACAAGAGATTAAGAAGACATTATATCATAATTAAGGGGTCTATATATCAAGAAGATCGAACAATTATAAATATTTATGCCCCCAATGTGGAAAAACAAAATATATAAATAAATTAATCACAAATATAAAGAAACTCATTGATAACAATACTATAATACTAGGGGACTTCAACATCCCAATTACAGCAATGGACATTCTTCTGAAGTGCCCATGGAACATTCTCCAGAATAGATCATATGCTGGGTCACATCAGCCCTCAATAAGTACAAGAAGATCAAGATCAGCTTGAGGAGGATAGGAATTAACTCTGTTTTAAATGTCTGGTAAAATTCTGCAGGGAAGCCATCGGATCAAGGGCTTTTATTTGATGGGAGATTTTCTATAACTGATTCAATTTCTTCACTAGTTATGGGTCTGTTCAAATTATCTATTTCTTCCCATTTGAGTTTTGAAAGTATTGTGGCTATTTAGGAATTTGTCCATTTCTTCCAGGTTGCCGAGTTTGGTGGCATATAATTTTTCATAGTATTCTCTGACAATTGCTTGTATTTTCTGAGGGATTGGTTGTGATCACTCCCTTTTCATTCATGGTTTTATCTATTTGGGTTCTCTTTCTTTTGTTTTTGAGAAGCCTAGCTAGCGGTTTGTCTATTTTGTTTATTTTTTCAAAAAACTAGCTTTTGGTTTCATTCATCTGTTCCACTACTTTTTCTGTTTCCATATGATTAATTTGTGCCCTGATCTTTGTTATTTCTCTCTTTCTGCTGGGTTCAATGTCACTCATTATCAGGGAAATACAAATCAAAATCACACTGAGATACTACCTCACACCAGTCAGAGTGGCTAAAATGAACGAATCAGGAAACTATAGATGCTGGCAAGGATGTGGAGAAACAGGCACCCTCTTGCACTGTTGGTGGGAATGCAAACTGATGCAGCCACTCTGAAGACTGTGTGGAAGCTCATCAAAAAAATGAAAATAGAATTACCCTATGACCCAGCAATAGCACTGGTAGGAATCTACCCAAGAGATACAGGACTTCTGATGCATAGGGGCACGTGTACCCTGATGTTCCTGGCAGCACTTTCGACAATAGCCAAATCATGGAAAGAGGCTAAGTGTCCATCAACTGATGAATGGATAAAGAAGCTGTGG
Organism: Paguma larvata; assembly: GCA_030068075.1. Classification (NCBI taxonomy): domain Eukaryota; kingdom Metazoa; phylum Chordata; class Mammalia; order Carnivora; family Viverridae; genus Paguma; species Paguma larvata. The sequence continues at coordinate 25,734,429 of CM057829.1, forward strand.
TATATATATACAATGGAATACTACACAGCAATGAGAAAGAATGAAATCTGGCCATGTGTGGCAACATGGATGGAACTGGAGGGTATTATGCTGAGTGAAATAAGTCAGGCAGAGAAAGACAGATACCATATGTTTCCACGCATAGGTGGGCTTTGTGAGACCTAACAGAAAACCAGGGAGGAGGGGAAGAGGGGAAGGAAAAAAAAAGCCACAGAGAGGGAGGAAGACATAACATAAGAGACTCTCAAAGACTAAGAACAAACTGAGTGGAGAGGGTGGTGAGGGAAGGGGGAGAGTGGGTGATGGGCACAGAGGAAGGCACTTGTTGGGATGAGCACTGGGTGTTGTATGGAAACCAATTTGACAATAAATTATTAGAAAATTTTTAAAAAAGACAAAAAAAAAAGATCAAGGTCATCCAAGCATATTTTCAGAGCTTAATGCTATAAAACTCGAAACCAACCAGAAGAAAAAAATTGGAAAGACCATGAATACTTGGAGATTAAAGATTATCCTACTAAATATGAAAAGGATAATCAAGAATTTAAGGAGGAAATTAAAAAGTATATGGAAGCCAGTGAAAATGAAAACACGATTGTCCAAACCTCTGGGATGCAGCAAAGGTAGACATAAGAGGGAGGTATACAGCAATTTAGGCCTTCCTAAGGAAGGAAGAAAGGCCTCAAATACACAACCTAATCTTACACCTAAGGGAGCTGGAAAAAGAACAGCAAATAAAGCCCAACACCATTAGAAAGTGGGAAATTATAAAGATTAGAGCAGAAATCAATGATATCAAAATCAAAAAACCAGTAGAAAAGATCAATGAGACCAGGAGCTGGTTCTGTGAAAGAATTAATAAAATCAATAATCCCCTAACCAGTTTGGTCAAAAAGAAAAAGGAAAAGACTCAAATAAATCAAGAATGAAAAAAACAAGAGATCACAACCAATGCTGCAGAAATACAAAAAAATGATGAGAACATTATGAATAATTTGGACCATCTGGAAGAAATGGACAAATTCCTAGAAACATACAAACTACCAAAACTGAAACAGGAGGAAATAGAAAATTTGAACAGACCTATAACCAGTAAAGCAATTGAATCAGTAATCAAAAATCTCCCAAAACAAGAGTCCTGGGCTGGATGGCTTTCCAGAGGAATTCTACCAAACATTTAAAGAAGAGCTAACACCTATTCTTTTGAAGCTGTTCCAAAAAACAGAAATGGAAGGAAAACTTCCAAACTCATTCTACGAGGCCAGCAAAAACCCCACTAAAAGGGAAAATTACAGACCAATTTCCCTAATAAACATGGATGCAAAACTTCTCAACAAGACACTAGCAAACCGGATCCAACAAGAGATTAAAAGAATTATTCACCATGATCATGTGGGATTTATTCCTGGGATGCAGGTCTGGTTCAATATCCACAAATCAATCAATGTGATACATCACATTAATAAAAGAAAGGGGAAGAACCACATGATCCTCTCAATAGATGCAGAGAAAGCATTTGACAAAATACAGCCTCTTTTCTTGATAAAAACCCTCAAGAAAGTAAGGCTAGAAGGATGATACCTCAAGATCATGAAGGCCGTATACAAAAAACCCACAGCTAATATCATCCTCAGTGGAGAAAAACTGAGAGCTTTCCCCTCAGGTCAAGAACACAATGGGGATGTCCACTCTCATCACTCTTATTCAACATAGTATTGGAAGTACTAGCCTCAGCAGCCAGACAACAAAAAGAAATAAAAAGCATTCAAATTGGCAAGGAGGAAGTCAAACGTTTACTCTTCACAGACAACATGATACTCTACATGGAAAACCCAAAAGACTTCGTCAAAATACTGCTAGAACTGATACATGAGTTCAGCAAAGTCACAGGATATAAAATCAATTAACAGAAATTGGTCGCATTTCTATACACCAATAATGAAGGAGCAGAAAGAGAAATTAAGTAGTAGATGCCATTTACAATTGCATCAAAACCCTTAAAATATCTAAGAATAAACCTAACCAAAAAAGTGAAAGATTTATATGCTGAAAACTACAGAAAGCTTATGAAAGAAACTGAAGAAGACACAAAGAAATGGGAAAACATTCTAGGCTACTGGATAGGAAGAACAAATATTGTTAAATACAACAATACATTGTCAATAATACCCAAAGCAATCTACACATTCAAGTCTATTCCTATCAAAATAACATCAGCATTCCTCATAGAGCTAAAACAAACAATTCTAAAATTTGTAGAGAACCACAAAAGACCCCGAATTGTCAAAATCATGTTGAAAAAGAAACCCAAAGTGGAAGCATGACAATTCTGGACCTCGAGCTGTATTACAAAACTGTAATCATCAAGACAGTATGGCACTGGCATAAATACAAACATATATATCAATGGAACATAAGAGAGAACCCAGAAATGGACCCACAAATGTATGTCTAACTAAGCTTCGACAAAGCAGGAAAGAATATCCAATGGAAAAAGACAGTCTCTTCAGCAAATGGTGTTGGGAAAACTAGACAGCGACATGCAGAAGAATGAAACTGGACCACTTTCTTACACCATACACAAAAATAAACTCAAAATTGATGAAAGACCTAAATGTAAGACAGGAGGCATCAAATTCCTCGAGGAGAACATAGGCAACAACTTCTTTGAGCTTGACTGCAGCAACTTCTTACTTAACATGTCTCCAGAGGCAAGGGAAACAAAAGCATAAATGAACGATTGGGACCTCCTCAAGATAAAAACTTCTGCAGAGTGAAGAAAACAATCAATGATCCTAAAAAGCAACTGACAGAATGGGAGAAGATACTTGCAAATGACATATCAGATAAAGGGTTAGTATCCAAAATCTATTAAGGACTTAAGAAACTCAACATCCCCAAAACAAATAATCCAGTGAAGAAATTGGCAAAAGACATGAATAGACACTTTTCCAAAGAAGACATCCAGATGGCCTACAGACACATGAAAAGATGCTCAACATCACTCATCATCAGGGAAATCCAAATCCAAATCACAATGAGATACCACCTCACGACTGTGGGAAGGGCTAAAACTAACAACTCAGGCAACAACAGGTGTTGGTGAGGATGCAGAGAAAAAGGAACAGTTTTGTACTGCTGGTGGGAATGCAAACTGGTGCAGCCACTCTGGAAAACAGTGTGGAGATTCCTCAAAAAATTAAAATTAGAATTACCTTATGAGTGACCTAATCCTAAGGATACAAAAATGGTGATTTGAAGGGCTGCATGCACGTCAAAGTTTATAGCAGCACTATCGACAATAGCTAAAAAGTGGAGAGAGCCCAAATATCCATTGACCAATGAATGGATAAAGAAGATGTGGAATATATATACAATGGAATATTACTCCAAGATCAAAAAGAATGAAATCTTGCCATATGCAAGAACGTGGATAGAAATAGAGTGTATTGTGCTAAGCAAAATAAGTCAAAGATAAATAGCATATGATTTCACTCATATGTGGAATTTAAGAAACACACAAGAGATGAACAAGGGAAGAGAAGGAGAAATAAGATAGAAACAGAGAGGGAGACAAACCATAATTGACTTAAAATACAGAGAACGAACTGAGCGTTGCTGGAATGGGAGGTGGGTAGGAGATGGCTAGATGGGTGATGGCTACTAGGAGGGGACTTGGGATGACCACTGGGTTTTAATTTAGGTGATGAATCATGAAATTCTATTCCCGAAATCAAAAGAGTATGTACAATTTGGAGAAAATGAGGATGAGGGAAAAGAGGAAGAACAATCGGAAAGAATCAGAAGGAGAAGCAGAGAGGGAGAGACGTTATTATAAATACGTGTCTCAGGATGCTACACCATTGGATTTACACACACCTCACGTGTTTTAAAATATAATACAACATAATCTCCAAAATGCAGTCAGATACAGGAATTTATGACCTAGAATACACTTATTCAAAGAATTCAGTTACATTCAAAATCTCACTACTAGTTCTGCATATAAACATTCTGGCAGTATTGCCTCTGTAACTAATGCATTAAATTTGTGAAAGTTACACCAGATTTTTGTTTTTCTTCCTGGTTGTTGTTGTCGTTGTTGTTTTTGGTATGGTTGTAAAACAATTAAGTACTCAGAGAGAATCTTAAAAGACCACCGTTTAATTACAGTGCTTAACTTTTGACCTACGGAGGCTTAAAAACACCAATTTAACAGGAACATTTTTAAATCTCTTAAGACTTTTGAAGTCTAGCACAAAAAAAATCCTAATACAAGCAATTAAAAAAGGTAATTGAGACAGCCTAAATGCGCAACAACCTTTCACATTTGATGCCTGTTCTCTTTATTATTATAAAATTGTATTTTGTGACATTTCACTTTAATTGTGTTCTTTTTTGATGCTAATTAGTATACAGAATTGCAATTTTTTTGTTTTGTATATTCTGTTTATTTTTATTTTATCTAATAACATTTTCTCTCTCTATGTATAACCTGAATAGCCCCTAACTCATACCTGGTTAGAAGAGGAAATAAAAACAAACCGTATTTCAGTCTCATGAAAACACCATAAGAATAAAATAATGAGAGGCAACTGGGTGGCTCAGTAGGTTAGGTATCCAACTCTTGATTTTGCCGCAGGTCGTGATCTCACGGTTTGTGAGTTTGAGCCCGACATTGGACTCTGCACACAGTGCGAGGCCGGCATGGGATTCTGTCTCTCTCTCTCTGCTCCTCTCCCAGTTACACTCTCTTTCAAAAATAAATAAATAAACATTACAAAAAAGATATATACTTGAAAAAAGTTCAGGTGAGAGAGAGAATATCATTAGATAAAATGAAAATAAACAAATATACCAAACAAAAAAAATTGCCATTCTATGTACTAATTATCATCAAAAAAGAACAGAATTGAAATGACATCTCACAAAATACAATTTTACAATTATAATTAAGAGAACTGCCCCAAATGTAGAGGTTAAATGCTTAGAACTGACACACATAAGGTGAGAGAGTAGTAGTTTACAATTGTTATAATAGCTCAATGTTGACATATAACTCTAAAAGTCTTAGTGGAAGAATCATATTTCCGCACTAGATGCTCAGTATGCACACTACACATTTTAAAGACAAAGATCTCAAGATAAAGTCTGTATTTAAGATATTTCATATATGTAACATTCACCTATGTATTTGACATGCACACTCTGCCCTATCCCGTGCCTGAATGAATCCTGAAAAAGCTCCAGCAAGATTTCCGCAGCCTCAGGGCTACATCGCGACTGCTCTCATGACGCTTCTGTCTCGTAGGTGAGCTGACCTCAGACACATGAGAACGGGCCCCGATGACAGAGGAGGACGAGCAAATGAGGGGATGCAGCCATCACCACACAGGACAGGAGAGAGCTGATGAGCACTGACGCTACTGCAGGGCAGGTTCTATGGAAGAAGAGGGGGAAGCAGGAATCCCACTGCATGTTGTCTATTCAGGGAAGGCTCTCGGGATAAACGGGGTGAGGGAAGGAAAATGGAGCAGAGAACATTGCTAAGCAAGGGTGTGGTCTCCAGTAGAACAGAGCCTGAGCCTGATCCCATGAGAAAATGGGCAGAAGACTCCAGTAGAACCGTCCATTGTGATGGTAGAAATACTCTGTCCTCACTGTCCAATACTACGCCCACTCTCCACCTGTCACCACCTGAGCGTTTAAAATGTCCTAGCTAAGAAACTGAAGTTTACATTTTTTTTTCATTTTAATGAATTTAAATTGAATTAGTTTCTTGTTGCTACCTACTACTCTGTGGAAAGCACAACTCTGGAGCAGGAATTGCATCATATCCGGTCCTGCCTTGGCATTGGCAGCCTTTTGCACATCCCATAAGTCTGTCACTGGCTGTGAGCTGCCCCCACCATGTTCCCCAGACGGCCTGGCCATGTGGCTCCCTTTCAGCTGAGGGCAATTCTCTCAAGAAGGGAATGGCTGTGAACCTCGGAGCCCATACTCATATCAAACAGGGTTTGGATGCAGCACCAGCAGGTAAGAGCCTCTGAGCAGGTCCCCAACAGCGTTCATACAACAGTCCATTCATGGTCGTGTGCAAGGATGGAAGGGTGGGGCCTACTGTACTTCACACATGGCCTCAGTGCAATCACACACACGCACACACACACACACACACATGCACACAAGCTGTCATTTGCCTAATTTATCAATTAACTGAACATTCAAGTATCTTTATAACTCTGCCTTTCTCATACTGGTATTTGTATTCACATGAATTATCATACCTTGTTAACAATAAAGTCAAAATAAAAATGTGCTGTGATACTATTCACAGAATAGAACTTCCCTATTGTAATTTTCAACATAGCATTTAAAAACTCCATACATATTTTAGATATTTGGGTAACTCATAAGGGAGAAAATAAACATTTAGAAAATATAAATACTACAATGATTTTATTCATTGAGAACAAATATTGTCTCATTTCGCAGGCAATCAGGTACCAAGGGGAAAGCATGGGAGCATGCAAGCTAGTACTTTCACACTTAGGCATAAACGGCGTATTTTATTACCACTAAATATGAATATTTGGGTTACTTTCCATACACGTACACAGAGGTATAATGAATGTACTAAAACAGAATGAAATGTCTAGGAATGACTTGGTGGCATCTATAATGAACAATTAAATTTAGTTCCTTTATTTGGCAAATATCCAGTCTGGTCCTTTTTACTATTGATCATAAGTGCCAACGAATATAGACTTTTTGTTTCAAGAACATTTGCAACTGAAAATAAACAAACTTGTCAATTCCTAGAGCAACATAGAAACCAAGTTATAGTTCGCTCACCTCTATTCACCTTCTCTGTGGATTCAAAGCTATTTCCTTACCTCCATTCCAAGTTACTCCCTAAATACAGTTCTGGGGATTGGAACGAGGACATGTAGAATCAGAGTTTGCAGGAAATGCAAATGTTGACTATACAGCACTGGCTCATCCATACATTTTCCTTAAGGAAAAGGACATTTTCTCAGGATGACTTCACAGGTCTTCACGTGGCACCAGAGATCTGCACTTTGCCTCTAGGAGGCAGAAGATGAAGGCAGTCACAAACTCTCTGTATGGTTTCCCAAGTACAATGATGTGCCTGTGTGACACTGAGACCCTTATGAGCAGGCGAGAGCATGCTGTGACTCTGAGCTGTGGCTGGGCGGGCACAGAGAACCAAGTCCCTTCCTCTGCTGACATCTCTGGGGAACGCATGGCCCACACTCTTAATGAGCCCATGTCACTGATCTGCCCAGACCTGGCAATCCCCAGGGACAATGACTATGGTGGACAATGCCAGAGGAGACCAATCTGTCTCTTCTATTAGTTCACATACCTCACAAGGGACAATAACTCCCTGACCTCCCCATCTACACTAGCTCCCACCTGTGATGACCTAGATGTTTTACAAAATACCTAAGATTTTTTTCACAATAGCCTAAATACTTACGTATACATATAAAAAGAGGAACCATTTGGTTACTTAATTTTAAATGTGAATGAATTCTTAATTTAACTTCATTCATAATCGGACATATATGGATCAGCAAGCTAATTATTAGGCACATTCTAATCTTTAGTATGAATACAAGGAGGGCAATCAAATTCTACCAAATTTCTAATGTGGCTAAGAGGAAAAATCTCAAATAACCTCTAAAACACTGTTCAGTTTATATCCATAGGTCTTAATGATGTCCTCAATTTACAAAATCATCTCTCTTTTACTTATAATGTACATGGCTTATTTAAATTCAACGGTCTTTGCATTTAAGTTCTAAATAATTTTGAATTTACCAGGAGAGTTAAGATAATCACTACAGAAAATGGAAGGAAGCTGATGGGTACTTTGTGGCTGTTTCTCTAGATCCATGACTACCAATATCCTTTATCAATGTTACCCTGAAGAGATAAACTACATCCTACTAAAAACATTCTTACATTAGGATTTTCTAATTTATTCCCATACCAGGTAGAGCCTAACCTGAAGTTATGGGGAGAACTGGCAAAGACAACACACTCTGGGTGTCCAGGAGAGAGAGGGAATTATGGACCTGCTATTAATGCTTTTCTTCCCAGGCCTCACTCTCTGCTGCCAGTCTTACGTGCTCAAATCACCTTGAAAACAGTGTGGCACAATCGAGTGCTGCGACCCACACTTACACTCCTAGATGCGATGTGATCTAGGGTAACGCTCGGTCGCTCACGACAAGACACTCATGTAAGAGTGCTCAACAGCACCATTGTTTGTTTCAACCAAAACCTGCGAGCAAGACTAATCCCCATCAACCATAAATTGGTAAATTGTGGCCTGTTCATCCAAAAGTGTGTTCTCTACAACAATATGAATAAAACTATAGTTAAACAAATTGAAACAAAGTTGTTCACACAAAAGTACTGAGCAAGTGATGGAAGTTACGAGGTAATCCATCCCTCTTCATAAAGTCCAAAACCAGGTAAAACGGACTGCTGTTGATGAACTCACATACGGGTGTTAAGACTATAGTTACAGTCAAGAATTATGGTCCAATCCAACAATGACATCAAGGGGCTGCTTAAAACAAGTCACCATCAAAGGGAAGAGAAAGACATGCAGTTGGGTACAGGCCGGCCAAGATTCTGTCCAAGGTTCTAGTTAACAAGGGAGGCGATTGCATAAGCATTCACTTTTTAATTATTCTGTAAACTGAACATATTTTTATATGACAATGTACTACCCAGTATAATATCTATGACAATAAGAAAGCAGAAAACAAAGACAGTATAAAAATAATATATATGATCTCAAGGTTTTTATTAAAGGATGAAAGATGATAAAATCACATTTAGAACAATTAGGTTTAGAGAAAAAAAGAGAAACATTATTAGGGATTTGTAAGCAATCAGAAGTGTGGACTAAAAGAAATACCAGTAAAAATATGATTTTACCAAAAAGTAACATAACTGGAAAGGAAGGAACAGAAATGATTCTCCAGGAAGGTCCAGACGCTGCCCAGCTGCAAAGCTGTTACAGTCAGGACAGTCTTTCATCTAAAAGATCCAAATTCTCACCCGTTCAGTACATTCTGGTCTCTGAATCACCCCAGCAAACTGACCCTCTTCCTCACTATCGTCCTCCATCTGACAGAAGTAGAGGGAACAGTTCAACCTTCCTTAAGGAGACGCTACCGCCCTGCACTGCTGCCCTGCGTTGGGATTTCTGTGGTCACCACTGGATAAATAGAATAAGAGCCTAAGTGGGGAAAGTGAAGAGAAAAGGCCTCAAAAAAAGGGAAAGAGACAGGAGACAAATCCCAGTGGACAATTAACAGAAGGTGAAAGAGACAGGAGACATGCATAGGATTTGAGTTAGAGAACAGAGGGATTGCCTGAGTGGCCCAGTTGGTTAAGCGTCTAACTTCAGCTCAGGTCATGATCTCACACCTCGTGAGTTCCAGCCCTGCCTTGGCTCTGTGCTGACAGCTAGGAGCCTGGAGCCTGCTTCAGATTCTATATCCACCTGTCTCTGCCCTTCCCCTGCTCAACTGCTCATGATCTCTCTCTCTCTCTCTTTCATGTTTCATAAACATGAAAATAATAATAAATAAAAACAGGACAGAATAGTCACTAAAAGTCAAAACAGGAGTTGTAGCACGTGGCTGGCTCCGATGGTTAAGCGTCTGACTCTTGGCTTCTGCTCAGGTCATGATCTCAGGTTGGTAGGATCAAGCCCCACATCAGGCTCTGCGCTGACAGCACAGAGAGTGCTTGGGATTCTCTCCCTCCCTCTATCTGGTCCTCATCCACAGGTATGTGTGCACTTTCTCTCTCAAAATAAACATTAAAAACATAATAATAATAAATAAAAGTCAAAACAAGAGGAAATGGCAGGAAAAAAACAACAAAACGATGGGCAAGACGATCTCAAAGTTCGAAAAGCTGAGACTGTGGTGAAGGAATCATGAGTGAGGTCACACAGTGCCAGGCTGCAGAGCAGGCACCTGGTGTCATAGCTCCACACTGAGAAGCAGCTCATTCCTGAAGGGACTGTCACACACAAGGTCGTCTCGCATAAAAGGTGGGACGTCGTGGACATGTTCAACTACATTCCAGCAGGGTCAGCGGTAACAACACCGGCAGGCTCCCTGTTCAATACACACATGGCCCCGCACTCTCTCTCACATGAGATGGGACTCCGGAGGCCCTGGTGGGGGCAGGGCTCCCAGGCTGGAGCTGGACACCCACTGCTCCTGTGGGGTTCTGGAGGGGGCCTCCCAAACTATCTCATCTTCCCGGGAGTTTCCTGGAGCCTAAACCAACAGGGTTCATGATTCTGATGAGGAAGGAACTGTGAGCACTAGAGGCCCAGACATGTGCAAAGCAGCCATAGATCACTTCCCACATTTCTGTCATCCACTCCCCTCCACACCCAAAACACACAATCACGTCCATGTGCACAAACCGTGTGCATTAGGAAGATTCTAATATATGGTTCACTATGTCTTATTTGAATATTTTATCAATGAAATAATCCATATTTAACCTAACGAATACACAAGAAAACTTCAAACAATTTGAATCAGTTTCTATTTTAATATTAAATTCTTTTAACTTTGGCCACTTGGGGACCAATGCTGTAATTCTTCTGTAAGTAAATTCTCAACATTATTAACACATTAAAATTGAAAATAATAATCATTAAGCTTGTAATCACAGTGAGGAAATCTTTGAATCTTCACCAAGTTAAGAACAGACAATCACTGTTTTTTGGCAACCTGTAGTCTCCACCTGATAGCAGGGATGGGCATATTAAAAGTAATTAAAAAAAATATTCCTAAGTGCCATGGAAAGAGCATAATGTTGGACTCTGTATGTTGGGTTTACATCATGGCCCCATCATTTAAAATTCTGTCATTTCAACTAAAAATTTAACTTCCCCGTTCCAGACTCTGCCCAGCTACAAAGTAAGGATAATGTCTCTTGGTGCTGTAGGGAATACATAAGATAGAGAATGTGGAAATAATGACAATTGTAAAGCACTGTGTAAACGCAAAGAGCCACCAGCAGTTGGATTGATGATGCACAGGGACACGTGTACCTCGATGGTCATAGCAACACTTTCGACAATAGCCAAAGCATGGAAAGAGGCTAAGTGTCCATCAACTGATGAATGGATAAAGAAGATGTGGTATATACATATATACAATGGAATACTATGCAGTAAAGAAAAAGAATTAAATCTGGCCATGTGTGGCAACATGGATGGATCTGGAGGATATTATGCTGAGTGAAATAAGTCAGGGAGAGAAAGACAGATGCCATATGTTCCCACACATAAGTAGGCTTTGGGAAACCTAAAAGAAAACCAGGGGGGAGGGGAAGAGGGGGAGGAAGAAAAAAAAAGCCACAGAGAGGAAGGAAGACATAAGAGCCTCTCAAAGACTAAGAACAAATTGAGGGGAGAGGGGGTTGTGGGAGGGGAGAGAGTGGGTAATGGGCACAGAGGAGGGCACTTGTTGGGATGAGCACTGGGTGTTGTATGGAAACCAAACTGACAATAAATTATTAAAAAAAAAAACCCTCAAGAAAGTCAAGACAGAAAGAAGATGCCTTAAGATCATAAAAGCCATATATGAAAAGCCCACAGCTAATATCATCCTCAGTCGAGAAAAACTGAGAGCTTTCCCTCTGAGATCAGGAGCATGACAGGGATGTCCACTCTCATCACCATTGTATAATATAGTGTTGGAAGTCCTAGCCTCAGCAATCAGACAACAAAATGAAATAAAAGGCATATAAATTAACAAAGAAGAAATCAAACTACCACTTTTTGCAGATGACATGACACTCTACATGGAAAACTCTGAAGACTCTACCAAAAAACTGCTAGAACTGATACATGAATTCAGCCAAGTTGCACAATTTAAAAACAATGTACAGAAATAGGTTGTATTTCTATACACCAATAATGAAGTAACAGAAATAGATATCAAGGAATTGATTCCATTTACAATTGCACCAAGTATCATAAAATACCTAGGAATAAACCTGACCAAATAGGTAAAAGATCCGTATGCTGAAAACTCTAGAAAGCTTATGAAAAAAATTAAAGACACAGAGAAATGAAAAAGCATTCCATGCTCATGGACTGGAAGAACAAATATTGTTAACATGCCAATACTACCCAAAGAAATCTATGCATTAATGCAATCCTGATCCAAATAGCACCAGCATTCTTCACAGAGCTGGAACAAACAATCCTATGATTGTGTTGAACCACAAAAGACCCCAAATACCCAAAGTAATGTTGAAAAAGAAAATGAAAGCTGGAGGCTACACATCCTGGACTTAGTCTGTGTTACAAAGTTATAGTCATTAAGACAGTATGTTATTTACACAAACACACACACATAGACCAATGGAATAGAATAGAGAACCTAGAAGTGGACCCACAAATGTATGGCCAACTGATCTTCAACAAAACATGAAAAAGTGTCCAATGGGCAAAAGATACTATCTTCAGCAACTGGTGTTGGAAGAACTGGACAGCAACATGCAGAAGAATGAGACTGAACCACTTTCTTACACCATACACAAAAATAAAATTGAAATGGATGAAAGACCTAAATGTGAGACAGAAAGCCACCAAAATCCTGCAGGATAAAACAGGCAACAATCTCTTCGACATCAGCCACAGCAACTTCTTACTTGACACATCTCCAAAGGCAAGGGAAATAAAAGCAAAAACGTACTATTGGGACCTCATCAAAATAAAAGACTTCTGCACAATTAAGGAAACAATTAACAAAACTAAAAGGCAACTGACAGAATGGCAGATGCTTGTAAATGACATATCAGATAAAGGGTTAGTATCCAAAATCAATAAAGAACATACCAGTCTACACCCAAGAAACAAAATCCAGTGAAGAAATGGGCAGAAGACATGAATAGACCCTCTTCCAAAGAAGACATCCAGATGGCAAACAGATACATGAAAAGATGCTCAACATCACTCATCATCAGGGAAATACAAATCAAAACCACATTGAGATACCACCTCACAATGGTCAGAGCGGCTAAAATGAACAACTCAAGGAACAACAGATATTGTTAAGAGTGCAGAGAAAGAGGAACCCTTTTTGCACTGTTAGTGGGAATGCAAACTGGTGGAGTCACTCTGGAAAACATTATAGAGGTTTCTCAAAAAACTAAAAATAGAACTGCCCTGTGACCCAGCAAGTGCAATACTAGGTATTTATTCAAAGATACAAAAATGCTGATTCAAAGAGTCACATGCACCCCAACGTTCATTGCAGCATTATCAACAATAGCCAAGTTATTGAAAGAGCCCAAATGTCCATCGACTGATGAACAGATAAAGAAGCTGGGGTATATATATATATAATGGAACATTACTCAGCAATCGAAAAGAATGAAATCTTGCCATTGAAACAATGTGGATAGAACTAGAGTGCATTATGGTAAACGATGTAAGTCCGTCAGAGAATGACAGATATTGTATGATTCCACTTGTATGTGAACTTTAAGAAACACAAGAGATGGACAGAGGGGAAGGGAAGGAAAAATAAGATAAAAACAGAGAGGAGGCAAACCATAAGAGACTCATAAATACAGAGAACAAACTGAGGGTTGTTAGAGGGCAGGTGGTTGGGTGGGTGGGTTAGATGGGTGATGGGTATTAAGGAGGACACTTTGTTGGGATGAGCACTTGGTGTTATATATAGGTAATGAAGCTCTGGGTCCTAATCCTGAAAACAACACAATACTATCTGTTAGCTAACTTGAATTTAAATAAATAAATTGTAAAACAAAAAGAAAAAAATTTTTATGATAACGATTAATAAGTGAAAAATAATTAAAAAACTAAAATAGAGGCGCCTGGGTGGTTCATTTCGTTAAGTGTCTGACTCTTGATCTTGGCTAAGGTCATGACCTCACAGTTCATGAGTTCAAGCCCTGCATTGGGCTCTGTGCTAACAGTGCAGAGTGTGCTTAGAATTGTTTCTCCCTCTCTATCTCTCTCTGCCCCTACCCCACTCATGCTTTCTCTCGCTCTCTCTCAAAATAAATAAACTTAAAAAATTTTTTTAATTAAAAAAAACTAAAATAATTTCATAAAATAAAAAAAATCTAATTCTATTTCAAAACTGAAGAAAACTACTGAATAGGAGACGACATTTACAAATAATGTATCCAATTAAGGGTTTGTATCCAAATCTATAAAGGTCTTATACACACAACACCCAAACTACAAATAATCAAATTTAAAAATGGGCAGAATACATAAATAGTCATTCTCCAAAGAAGACATCTAGATAACAAATCGAAGCTTGAAAAAGATGCTCACCAAAACTGATTATCGGGTAATATAAATAAAAAACACAATGATATATCACTGTACCCATGTCAGAATGGCTAAAATCAATAATATAGCCTTAATTACATTAGCCAAACTATTGACATAGCTCGAGTGTACCTCAATATATATAGATGATGCAATAAAGAAAATATGGTGTATGTATATATATGTATTTACATATATAAATGAATATTATGAATATATGTTATATACATTATATATTATGTAATATATACATATATAGGTGTATGTATTATTACATTATTATACATATAATATATGTAATTATACATACATAGTTATATAATATTATATATTATATAATGAATATATAGTATTATGAATATATATAAATGAATGTATATATATATAAATGAATATTATTCAGCCATTAGGAAGAATGAAATCTTGCCATTGCAACCACATGGATAGAGCTAGAGACTATAATGCTAACCAAAAGAAATAAGTTAGAGAAAGACAAATACCTATGATTTCACTCATATATGGAATTTAAGAAACAAATGAGCAAAGCAAATCAGAGAGAGAGACACACAAACCAAAACACAGAATCATAACAATAGAGAACACACTGATGGTCACCAAATGGGTGGTGGGGTTGGGGGGATGGGGATTAAGGAGGCCACTTGTGGTGATCAGCACTGGGTGATGTATGGAATCACTGAATCACTGTATGTATACCTGAGACTAATATTACACTGTATAGTAACTATACTTAAATGAAAACAAAACTTAATTAGAAAATAAATGTATAAAGTAACTTCAAAACAATAACAATGAAATTGAAACAGAAAAAAAAATGTGTTTCATGTGAGTCGGACTGACACTTTGGGTCTCTGAAATCACTCATTACCTGAGCTGAGGCGTGCACCCTGCATTCTTCAGAAGGCAGAAGGCCTGGAAGAATCCATGAATTGTTCTAGAGCTTGGTGATAGTCCCGAGATTCAGGTGCTAGACACAGATGGAATAAAATAATGTAGCCTAGCCTTGGGTATCATTTCAACTGATGATGAAAATTCAAAGGAACAGTCCAAATAATATCGGTAGCAATTTACACAACCCTGGAGAGCAGGAGGAGGCAGATTCCTAACATTAGAAAAATGTCACAGAACCATTCTAATTGCATTTGCTATCTTAAGTGATTTATTTTAGCACGGTTCCCAGAGATCTTATTATCTGTAATTTATTCTCATGTAATGTAATCATCCAAATGCCATTTAAACATTTACTTGAAATAAAGCTGCTTCCCACAGGTTTGTGTGTCCTTCAGGGCAGAGAAGCAGTTGCTCAGCCAGGAAAAAATAGGCTTCATGAGACCTTGAGGGGTTTTGAACCAAAAACTTTTCATTTGAAGGATTTTAAAGTGACCATTCAGGTATCAGTATCAGGATGTGGTTGAGACATAATGGAGACTGGGAAACTTGTTGCCACTAGAGAAAAGACTATTACAAAATTGTTTTTATGCTGGTGTCCACTCAGTATTACCATGGTGTAAAAATATATCCCAGGTGTTGATTTCAAGTGTGAATACTGTGACACTGTTAGGGATACAGACGGAACCATGACCACGTGAGAATCTCCCCAAGCTGTCATTTCCGGCCTGCCTAATGCTGTCTCTGTTCCAAGATCACTTGTCATAGGCATGAACAGCTCAGGCAGTTCAAGACTCAAGAAGATGCCAGTGAGTTGTCAGGAGAGGGAACAGGGTGATTGTTATGGATATGTGTCCAGTCAAAGACACAAATACATTTACATGCACTGAGCTACACGTTGGGAGTCCTACCAAAAACCATAAACATTTCGTTGATGGTGGCATTGTTAAAGCTCCAGCCTCCAAGGGAATATACACTGTTCATGACAATGAGTATATACAAAACCTGGATTCATATCCTAACACACAATTTATATGGAAACTAAGCTTGAGTTAAGATCTAAGGGATAGAATGTCATATTCAATATCTCTGGGATATTTATATTTATTATTCATAATTCAGAATTATATAACAGTTATTTCATAATGAAATGATATTTATAAAGCTTGGATTTATGGAGATTTTTATAATTAATATACATTTTATATATCCTTAAAATTTTTTCCTGGAGAATCTGGGTAAGCTCTACAGAACATGGAATTTCCTGAGAATAAGAGGTCATTTCCCATATATTTATAGTAAGTCACTGCATTCAAACATATGGGCTTTTGGCAGATGTGAGTTACAAAGGCCTTGATCAATTGATGCCTCAGTTAGAGAATGGATAACATGGTATGAAGAGACGATCTAAATATATTTTACCCTTTAAAACTTTTCCTGCGTTGCTGTAGGTAAGATGTGTAGAATATGAAATAGGACTTGGGTCATGTACTGTCCTTAAAAGTCATTTTTTTTAATGAACAGGGTGACTCACAAACTGAAACTAACCAATGTGCATCCTTCTCATTGATGTTTCTCTGACTTTGCACAAAATTACACCTAAGCACCAGCTGGTGTGTTACCAGCTCATGTTCCCAATGTCACTGGCATACATCACGCCCTCCTCCTCCGTGATATGAAGACTACATAAAACCACTGTCATTCCTGTGAGATCGCACTAGGGCCCAATGTCTGAAGGAGTTTATCAGGATTGATGTTAGTAGGTTTTTCTTTGAGCTACAAGTTTGTTATTCCCACGGTTGTACTACTCTTGGGGGGGAAATGTGCTACAATTACCCAATAGACCTTAAACTAGAGCCAAGATCAAAATGCGAAAATAAGTGGTATATCTCCATCAATTGCTCGATGCTAATCAATATGCTAAAATGTTAATAATTCTTACACTGTTTTAGTGGTTTGTATTCTTACACTGACTATGACTTTACCGTACGGGTGTAAATGTGTTGTTGCAAGTAGAAAGGGAATAGTGTTCTCAAATGGGGGTGAAATAAGAAAAACTTGTGAGGTTTTTTAAAGTACTCATATGACACAGATGCTGTAGGAACAGTAAATGAGCATCTCTGGAGGGTGGAATGAATCCATGAACTTAGATTTTGAACACTCACTTGCATAAAAGAATGAGGTAAGGAAATTTCCCGGGGAGTTGTCAGGGGAAATGTTGGATGACACGTGCAGGACACAAAATCTTAAAGCCACTGACATTCAAAGTCTTTTATCAAAGGGTCTTCATCCCAAATCACCCGGAGTCATAGCCCCTACAGAACACCTTCCTCATTGCTCCCGTCACATCCTTGTTCCGCAGGGTATAGATGAAGGGGTTGGCCATGGGGGTGATGATGGTGTAGAAGAGAGAAACGAACTTGCCCTGATCCTGGGAGTAGTTGTTGCTGGGCTGGAGGTAAGCATAGATGGCCGTGCCGTAGAACAGGGAGACCACCGTGAGGTGGGACCCACATGTCCCAAATGCTTTCCTCTGTCCTGCAGCTGACTTTATTCTCAACACTGCCCTAACAATCCGTCCATAAGAGTACGTGATTAATACCACAGGTATGAGGAGGATGATCACACTGACAAAGAAGGCCTCAGACTCATTCACGGTGGTGTCAACACAGGCGAGCTTGAGCAGTGGAGGGACCTCACAAAAGAAGTGATCTATTTTATTTCTCCCACAAATTGGTACAAGGAAAATGAGCACCGTCTGCAGTGAGGAGTTGGCAAAACCAACGAACCACGAAGCAGAAGCCATCAGGGCACAGAGACGAGGGTGCATGATCACTGTGTAGTGCAGGGGCCTGCAGACGGCTGCGTAGCGGTCAAATGCCATCACCCCTAAGAGAATGCATTCTGTGCATCCCAACCCTAGAGAGACGAACAGCTGAGCTACACAACCACCAAAGGAGATAGACTTGTCTGCTCCCCTGAGATGAACCAGGAGCTGGGGAACAGTGCTGGTCGTGTAACACAGGTCCAGGAAGCTGAGGTTGGAGAGGAAGAAGTACATGGGAGTCTGAAGGTGTGGGTCCAGGCGGGACAGTGCGATGATGGTTGTGTTTCCCAGCAGAGTGAGCAGATAGAAGAGCAGAAGAACCCCAAAGAGGACTCGCTCCAGTTGAGGCCGGTCAGAGAAACCCAGCAGGATAAAGCCAGTGAAAGAACTTCCGTTCTTCTGGTCCATCCTGTCTTACCACATTTCCTGTCAAGACCAAGCCATTAGCGATTTCTAAAAGAAATCTTCAAAATAATAAAAAGTTGGCAGGAGGTGGATTTATCATGTTATATAAGACAGGCCATGGCATTTTATAAGTAACTATTTGAATAAATGATGGACTTATGAAATTGACCAATTAGTTCCAATTTAGTTCCACATACCACAAAAAAGTAAATCATTAATATTGAAGAAGAAAAATCAAATAATAGATCTGTGTCTGTATCAGTAATAGGTATAAAAGGTCTTTCAGTCTCGGTTAAGTATGGTTAAAGTGCTACCAAATATTTGTACATTCCAGAGAAAATAAGGATGAGGGAAAAGAGGGAGAGAAATCAGGAAGAATAGTAAAGAGATACAGACAGAAGGAGATTCATTGTTTTTCATATGTATCTCATAATTCCACACAACTGAAATGTACACACCACATGACATAGATTATAATACAACATGATCTTGAAAATAAATTCAGTTTTAGGAATATATGATCTGGAATATATTTATACAAAGAATTCAATTATGATCAAGCTATCACTACTAGTTCTGCCTAGAAACATACATCGGGTTTCTTGGTGTGTATGTGGTAGTAAAACAATTAAATAGAGAAATTGACGACACCACCATTCAAAAAGAGTTTAAGTTTTGCATGAAAGATGCTTAAATTACCATATAAATTTAACAAAAATTCATTAGCTGTGCAGAGTCCTTTGGAATCAGAACGCTAAAATCAGTGGCCAACACTTTCCTCTTCCTTCTGCAGATTTCTATTTCACACATGACCAACTAGACTTCATAAAATTCCTGAAAGATGTAGGATTGTTCCCTATCAACATTCTAATCAAAATAAGCACCTTAAAGAGTTATCCAAATGTGTACAAAGTGTGATGTTTACATCATTTCCTGTGATAAAATAATTACAAGGTAAATGTAGAGAGATAAAGACACATACATCCTCAAAACAATGAAAGGTCAAAGAGCTATAATGCAAAACTTAACGTAGTACAAGGGAAGGCATAAAGGAAAGGATATATTGGTACTGCATAAAATCTCTGACACCCATCTATATTATACTAATGACCATCATTCTGGAAGCTAGCCTGTGGAGTCAGTCACGCTAGATCAAACACAATGCCAGCTCTGAGGCTCTAAGTCTCATCTGATGACGCTTTTCATTCAGCTGCTTGGTCCTGAATGAGCACAGTAACACGCCAAGGAAAGAGGCATCAGAAGGCGAGAATTTCAGTTGTATCATATTCAGATAGTTGGCACCCAGTACATTTTTAATTCTTCCAAGAGTTTTAAAATCTGAATCAAGTTTGGGGGTAGACCCATTGATGTGCGAAAGAAACTGGTCCGAAACTGGTATAAAACTTGAATAAAGGATGTAGTATTTCACACTTTTTTGTGTCTCATTTGACTTCCTATAAAGATTCATTGGTGGTATCCACAAAAGAAAATCTATGTACGAACAATTTCTGAATAGAATTAATTCTAAAGGTATCAGGGGTGGTCTCAATGTGCAACAACAGGGAATATCCCCTCACTCACGCCTGCTCAGAAGACCAAATCAGAACAAACCATGGTTCAGTCTCTTGCACACGTGCACAAATATACAGACATTCATCTGAAAGAGCACTGACAAATAGATTTTGTTAGTATTTTTAAGTTATTAATTTTTTTTGAGAGAGAGAGAAAGTAGAGTGAGCAGAAGCAGGAGAGAGGCAGAAGGAGATGGAGAGAGAGAGACGGAGACAGACAGAGAGAGGATCCCAAGCGGGCTCCTCACTGTCGGTGCCGAGCCCGACCTCACACCTGTGACATCATGATCTGAGAGGAAATCAAGAGTCGGAGGCTTAACCAACTAAGCCATCAAGCTGATAAATTTTTAAATCTGTCTTCTAAAGGAAACACTCACTAAATGAAGGGCAAACACAAAATGCTAACTCATCCAAAAACACACCAATATAACAATGCATCATTAGAAAAAAATAACGATAAATTTTAACATCTTCATACCAATAAGGACTAGGAAGATGGTTGAGAAAATACAAATCTCTGGTGAAATGAACCTGTACAAATTTCTTCCTGCTTTACAGGATAATATGTGTATGTGTGGGTTCCAATGATAATATATATGAAAGAATGTGGACTGTAACTGTCATGAAATTCAATATAGAAAAATCAGTTATAAAAATTATACATAAATTATTACTTTATATACAAAAAATAAATACTTGAAAAGGGTATATATTACATGTAGAAAGGGAAAAAATATTATTAAAATAAAAATAGATCTATAGAACAAGTGGCATTCACTGTAATGATTACCATCAGAAAAAGTATCTAACTGAAATGATATCTCACAAGAACACAATTTTACAATAATAATTAAGAGAACAGGCATCAATGAAAGAGGTTAAATGCTACTACTGACACACATAAGGTGATAAAGTAGTAGTTTACAGTTCACATAATTGTTCAATACTGACACAAAACTCTATGATTTTAGTCCAAGATACTTATTTCCACACTAGATGCTCGCTATGCACACTACACATTTTAAAGACAAAAGATCTCAAGATGAGGTCTGTATTTAAGATATTTCAAATATGTAACGTTCACCGATGTATTTGACATGCACACTCTGCCCTATCCCGTGCCTGAATGAATCCTGAAAAAGTGCCAGCAAGATTTCCGCAGCCTCAGGGCTACGACTGAATCGCTACTGCTCTCATGATGCTTCCGTCTCATAGGTCTGAGCTGACCTCAGATACATGAGAATAGGCCCCGATGACAGTGGAGGACGAGCAAATGAGGGGATGCAGCCATCACTATACAGGACAGGAGAGAGCTGATGACCACTGTCTCAGACAGTTTGTCTCAGGACAAACGGGGTGAGGGAAGGAAAACGGAGCAGAGAATGTTGCTAAGCAAGGGTGTGGTCTCCAGTGGAACAGACCATGAGCCTGATCCCATGAGAAACTGGACAGAAGACTCCAGTAGAACCATCCATGTGTGATGGTAGAAATACTCTGTCTTCACTGTCCCATACTATGCCTACTCTCTATCTGTCACCACCCAAGCTTTAAAATGTGCTAGGTACAGGGACGCCTGGGTGGCTCAGTCAGTTAACTATCCAGCTTTGGCTCAAGTCATAATCTCACGGTTGGTGAGTTAGAGTCCCGCATTAGACCACTGCTGTCAGCACAGAGCCCACCTCAGATCCTCCATCCCCACCCCTGTCTTTACCTCCCCTGCTTCTTCTCTCTCTCTCAAAATATATAAATACATAAATGTAATAAAAATAAATGTCTTAGCTACAAAAAATAAAAAATAAGAAAAATAAGAAAACATGCTAGCTAAGAAACTGAAATTACATTTTAATTGTAATTAATTTAAACATAAATAGTTTATGTAGGTACTTACTACTGAATTGGACAGCACGTCTCTGGAACAGGAATTGCATCAGATTCGGTCCTGCCTTGGCATTGGCAGCCTTTTGCACATCCCATAAGTCTGTCACTGGCTGTGAGCTGCCCCCACCATGTTCCCTAGACCGCATTGGCCATGTGGCTCCCTTTCAGCTGAGGGCAATTCTCTCCAGGAGGGAATGCCTGTGAACCTCGGAGCCCATACTCATGACAAACAGGGTTTGGACTGGAGCACCAGCAGGTAAGAGCCTCTGAGCAGGTCCCCAACAGCGTTCAAACAAGAGTCCATTCATGGTCGTGTGCAAGGATAGAAGGGTGGGACCTAGTGTACTTTATACATCTGTTCAGTGCAAACACACACACACACACACACGCACATATGCATACACACATACACAACTTGTAGCTTCCCTAATTCATTAATTATGTAAACATTCTGGCTTCTTATTACTTTTTCCTTCATCATATTGCTATTTGTACTCACATGAAGGATCAGCTTTTCTTGTTAACAATAAACTCAAAATACAGATGCATTGACACAATATTCACGAAATAGAACTTTCTGTGTAATTTTCAACATAGCATTTAAAAACTCCATGCATATTTTTGATATTTTGTGGAAACTCGTAAGGGAGAAAATGAGCATTTAGAAAATATAAATACTGACAATGAGTTTATGCAGAGAGCAAATATTGTCTCATTTCACAGAAAACAAGCAAGCAAAGGGAAGCATGTGAGCATGTAATGTAATACTCTCACATTTCTGCATAAAGGGCATATTCATTATCACTAAACCTGAATACTTAAATTATTTTCCACACATGCATTCTGAGGTATACTGAATGTACTAAAATAGAATGAAACCTCTAGGAACTACTTGCTGGCATCTACAATGAACAATTAAATTTAGTTCTTCTATTTGGTGAGTTTCCATAGTTCCTTCAGACAACTGACCATATATGCAAACCATTTAGCTTTTTTGTTTTTGTTTCAAGAACAACTGCAACTTAAAATAAACTAACTTGTCAATTTCTAGAGCAACACAGAGACTTAGGTCCATGTTCCTCACTTTTTTTACCTTCTCTGTCTGGATCTAACATATTTCCATACTTCGCTTCAAGTTACTTTCTAAACACAATTCTACGGAATTGGGAATGAAGACATGTAGAACCAGTGTCTGCAGTAAATGCAAAGGTTGACCATACCAGCACTGGCTCATCCATACATTTTTCTTAAAAAAAGATGCTTTCTCATGACGACTTCATGTGGCACCAGAGATCTGCACTTTGCCTCTAGGAGACAGAAGATGAAGGCAGTCACAAACTCTCAGTATGGTTTCCCAAGTATGACGACCTGCCTGTGTGACAATGAGACCCTTACAAGCAGGCCAGAGGGTGGCGTGACTCCGAGCTGTGACTGGGCTGGCACAGAGAACCAAGTCCCTTCCCCTGCTGACGTCTCTGGGGAACTGATGCCCCACACTCTTAATGAGCCCATGTCACAGAGCTGTGCAGACATGGCAATCCTCAGGGACAATGACTAAGGAGGACAATGCCAGAGGAGACCTAACCTGTCTCTTCTGTTAGCTCACATATCTCACAGAGGACAACAACTCCCTAGACCTCCCCAGATCCCCTAGCTCCCATCTGTGAATGACCTGGATTTTTACAAAAACACTTAAGATTTTTCCGTCGTAATTTCCCAATATATTTATATATAAATATATAAGGAAGATTCCATTCTGATACTTAATTTTAAATACATATATGTGAATGAATTCTTCATTTAATTTCATTCATAACCAAGTTATATGGCATCACAGAGCTCATAATTAGCCACATTCTAATCTTTAGCATGAATATAAAGGAGGGCCACCAAATTCTACCACTTATAACATTCTAGGGAAAATAAACCTCAAATCCTCTAAAACACTGTATGGTTTATAACTATATGTTTTAATGATGTACTCAAACAATTTAAAAAATTTTGTCTTTTTAATAAAACATACATGGTTTACTTAAATTCAGCTAGTCTTTGCATTTAAGTTCCAAATGATTTTGAGTTTACCAGGAGAGTTAAAATAATCACTTCAGAAAAATGGAAGGAATCTAATGGGTGGTTTGTGGCTGTTTCTCATAGATCCATAATTTCCAGTTCATTTATCACATTCAGTCTAAGAAATAAACTACCTCCTGTTAAAAACATTCTTACATTTGAATTTTCCCAGTTATTCATAACCATACCACATAGGTACCATCTTGGTAGTTATGGGGAGAACTGGCAAAGACAATTCACTCTGGGTATCCCACCTGCTATTATGCTTTTCATCCCAGACTTTACTCACTGCTGCCAGCCTTAATCTGCCCACATCACTTTGATACTTGTGAGGCATTATCTAGTGATGCTGACCCAAGTTTCATAGCATTGTGGTCAGAAAACAGGCACGGTACAATCTCAGTCTTCTTGTACTTGTTGAGGCCTGACTTGGTTTTTGTTTTGTTTTGTCTTAATTAGTCTCCAAGCCCACCATGGAGCCCAACACACCCAACACCAGGCTTGAACTCACACCCTGAGATAAGACCCAAGCTGAGATTAAGAGTCAGATGCTTTAACAAACCAGCTACTCAGGTGCCCCCATGCCTGATTTATGACACAGCACGTGATCTATTTTGGAGAATGTTCCAGGAGCACTCAAGAAGAATGTGTATTCTGCTGCTTTAGAATGGAATATTGTGCATATCTGTTAAGTCCATCTGGTCCAGTGTGTCATTCAAAGCCATTGTTTCCTCACTGATTTTCACTTAGATGATTTGTCCATTTATGTAAGTAGAATGTTAACATCTCCTTCTATTATTATATACTGTCCATGAGTTCCTTTAGGTTTGTCACTAATTGTTTTATATATTTGGGTGCTTCCATGTTGGGGGAGTAAATATTTACAATGTTAGATCTTCTGGTTGGACTGTTCCCTTTCTTATTACTTAGTGCCCTTCTTCATCTCTTGTTACATGCTTTGTTTTAAAGTCTAGTTTGCGAATACAAGTCTTGCTACTTCGCTTTCTTTTCATGTCCACTGGCATGATAAATGTTTCTCCAATTCCTCACTTTCAATGTGTGTGTGTCTTTAGGTCTACAATGAGTCTCCTGCAGGCAGCGCAGATGGGTCTTGTTTTCTTTATGCATTCTGACGCCCTATGTATTTTGATTGGAGCACTTAGTCCATTTACACTCAGAGCAATGATTGCAAGATAGGTATTTGGTGCCATATTATTTCCTGTTCTGTCATTCTTTCTCAGATATTTTCTATTTTTTTTTCTCGTCTTTTACACTTCTGGTCTTTCCTTTCCACTCAAAGAGTTCCTTCTCATATTTCTTGTGGGGCTGGTTTAGCAGTCACAGACTCCTTTAGGTTTTATTTTTTTGGGGGGGTAGTGGATTAAAACAACAATCATCTTATTATGTCTCATAGTCTTGTCGTCAGGAATTGGGGCAGGGGCTCCGTTGGTAGATCAACTGAAGTCACTCAGGGGAATTCAGCTGCTGGCTGGTTTGGAGGATCCAATACTATTTCACTCAAATGTCGGGTGTCTTGGTAGGCGTGTGTAGAAGACGGGGCTCAGAAGGGTGCCTCTTCCTTTCTGTGTGGGTTAGCGCTTCCCCGTGTGGTCTCTTTAGCCGAGCAGCCAGACTTTGTAACAGAATTCAGGGCCTAAGCTTAAGAGAGCATTCCAAGGAGATGAAGTAAAATCTTCCAGCAAAGCTCATGATAGAAACTGGCAGAACACTACTTCTACTAGTCAACGTAGTCACGGTCTACCTAGCCTCCACTGGAAGGGAAGTGGATTCCAGCTCTTGGTGGAGAGTGGGAGCAAAATGTCAAAGAATTTGCAGGAATCTTTACTTTGCCACAGTATTAAATTCCCATTTCACAAATGAAAAACGTAGAGCACAGAGCAGTTAATCATCTTGTCAACATAATACACGGAGGAAAGTGACA
The DNA here is from genome assembly GCA_030068075.1 of Paguma larvata. NCBI lineage: Eukaryota > Metazoa > Chordata > Mammalia > Carnivora > Viverridae > Paguma > Paguma larvata. Next base: position 25,760,423 of record CM057829.1, read on the forward strand.
GGATGAAGATAAGTGTCTCCCATATTTGTTACATTGATAGGATTAGTTTTTAGAATAAATGTGAAGTTTATCAGGTTTAAGTCATGGTAAAATACTTTAAATTAACATGTTCTTTTAATGATATAAAATCTATTATGCCAAGGCAGTTGTCTGCTGAAGGAAGCAAAAGGGATTAATAACTACATTTGTGGAGGGTTCTACAACACGGGATTGAAAAACTATCTTATGTTTTTACATTATGAATTTTCAGATGATGGGTAAGGTGCAGATGACTGCTTAGATGCTGACTAAGGGATGAATTAAGTCTAAAGCCTTCCTACATTCCCTAGTTTCAGAAGGCCTCTCACCAGTGTGAATACTCTGATGTCGAGTAAGTTTCTGGCACAATCTAAAGGCCTTCCCACATTCCTCACACTCACAGGGCTTCTCACCGGTAGGAAGTCTGTGATGTACTCTAAGGCCAGAGCCACACAGAAAGGCCTTCCCACTTTCTTTATTTTCACAGAGTTTCTTGGCAATATTAATCTCCTGATGTCAAGTAAGGCTGTACATTGTCTAAGAGCTTCCCATGTTTTGTACATACATAGGGTTTCTCACCAGTATGAACGCTCTGACGGAGAGTAAGTTGACTGTGCGCTCTAATATTTGAAAAAGGAGTGAAGAATATTCATGGGGAAATACAGTCTCTTTAATAAATCCTGCTGAGAAAGCTCGGTAAATACATTCAGAGAAATGAAATTGGAGCCCTGTATCACACCACTCACAAAAATTAACTTGAAATGGAGTAATATGTAAACATAAGGCCTGAAATTATAAAACTCCTAGAAGACAACATAGCAAAAACAATTCTGACATTGGACACATTAACAGTCACCAGATGAGGCTGTTCTAGCATTATTCTATCTAATAACATAGCCTACTCTTTGTGATCCAAATTTCATTGCAAAGACTGAAAGACTGAGACTTCTAAATTTTTTAACTTATTGTGTCTATAGGGGTATAGTTTGTTCCACGGAGCTCTTGAGTGCTGCAAGATTCTACCGATGGCCAATACTCCCACCACCTCCAGGAAACTGTTTTTTTTTTTCCTTTCAATGTGACCTGGGGCAATCAGCTGTTACCACATACACTAGGGTGTATTTGTATTTCAGAACATATTGGAATGCATCATTTATGAGCTAGTTATGTCTAAGTAGTGTAAGCTAAACGAAACACATTTCCTTCTACTAGCCATCTTCACAAAAGGGTTAAGAGATCGGCCTACAGGAGACTGGATATGGAGCACATGTTTGTGCATGAGCATGTCTGTGTGTGCATGTGTTTAATAATATGTTAATACATATGCTGCTTCAATCTAAATGAAAACCAATATGTTATATGTTGTGGTAGGATATGAGGAGAAACATTCTTTGGAAAGTATAGATGTTTTTTCCAAGAAGGAAGTGAAACTTGGAAGAGGTTAGTTTCATGCTAAAAAGAATACATTGTTAGCCAACATGCTTTCATTAATTACATTAAAACAGAGTTCTCTTTCCTGAAGATGAATTAGTAAGGATCTTTCTATAAGGAATCTTGCAAAACTGTTTCAATGTTTCCAAGTGCTTGAAATGAGGACTTAAAAATGTATGAAAAATTGAGGGCACCAGGGTGGCTCAGTTAATCGTCCAACTGCAGTTGAAGTTGTGATCTCAAGGTTGGTGACTTCGAGCCCCACATCAGGCTCTCCACTGTCAGTGCAGACTCCCCTTTGGATCCTAGGTCTCCCTCTCTCTATGCCCCTCCCCTGCTTTTTCTCTTTCTCTCAAAAATAATATACATTAAAATAATATTTAAAATGCATGGAAAGCACTACTTTTAACCTCCTACCACAGAATCAGGGGACCCTTGAGAAAGGCTTTGACCGTTAATAAGGACATGTCATTGATCATGAGGATCCAAAATAACCCAATCATTGGGAATGTCCAGGATGCTTCAGTGACACTCAAGACACAGGAACAAACACTGAACAACTTCACTTTCAAAAGAGGTTAAAACTATCCTCAGAAATGGATCACTAATGAGAAGAACTTACACTTCTTGAAGACCTCATAGATTTCATTCAGTTCACATTGGTTAAAATAAACCCACCAAACAATGAAATACAATTAACAATTTAAAACGCAGCAAGAGTGGGGACCCAGGGAGGCCCACCAACATGAATCACAACAGCATATTGGTTATTTTGAATAGAAGCTCCTGGGGAAAGAGCAGGTGCAAGGACTTCATACCCTCCTCTGTCCCCCTGGAAGAAAGAAACATCTCCCCTGTAAAAGGTTCCCATCCAGGACTGAGAAGTAAAAGACCACTTAGAGTTGAGAAAGCTGTAAAAATAAGCCTGTTACTGTTTTAAAAATCCACTACCTCAGCCCAAATTCCACTTAGGATTCTGTACTAACTGAAGCTCCACATACCTGTTTTCTTTCTCCTGTCAATTCCGCACATATCTATTATCTCTCTAAGAAAGGTATAAAAACTGTCTCCATTGGTCATTCAGTTGGGTCTGGATTTCCTTATTGGGCCTCCGTGTGCAGGTAATAACACTTTGGGTGCTTTCTCCTGTTACTCTGTCTCATGATGATTTACTTTGAAAACAGCTGAAAGAACCCTGGGGGAAAAAGGAAATATCTCCTCCCAGAAGCCAGTGTCCTGTCCCTAAGGCCATCAGGAAGTCCTTCACCTGACCCCTCTGACCTCCAGTCATTCACCCTCTCCTTTCTGCATTCACACCGGTCCCCTTCCCGGCAAACCACGTGTCCACACACAGTGGTTCCCGGGTCTGTACCATCAGGACTCAAACACGCCACAACGCCACAACACCACAACGCCACAACGCCACAACACCACAACGGTGTAAAGAACCTCTCACCTATGTCAGAAAACAAGCGTCCGAAAACAAGTCACCTGCAGAGGCGTCAACAGCCATTTGTGACCTGTGCTCCCTCCTCGGTGACCCTGGTCAGAGCAGGACTCTGGCAAACAGTAGCTGCGAATGAGCAGACTAGGAGAGACAGGAGGGTCTCACAGGGGTGACTGCACTCTGATGACTGATCCGGTCGTGACTTCGGCAGGGTGTACAGGGTCTGTTCAGAGTGCAGTAGCCCTACACAATACGCACCGCCGTTATGCTAACACACGACAGTCCTAAAGCCAGAACAAGGTAGGACACATGAACTGAGAATCTCCCATACCGTTTCTGGGCTCACTGGTACCACAGCGGAGGGTGTGGGGGTATGGGTTAAATAAGAGATGGTGATTTAGCAGTACACTGGTGATGATGGAAGTGTTGAATTACTCTACTGTACATAGGAAAATATTATAACACTGTAGGCTAACTATAATGAAATTAAAGTAAAAACTTAAAAAACTAATATAAATTAATTTCAAACAGAAACTTTTTGAAAAACAAAGAATTCATTTTCAAAAGTGAAACAGTTTACAATGGTGACATTACACCATGGCCTGATATATGAATGGTTTTATTTGGATTGATACTTACAGGTTATTCTCTCAGCTTCAAGTTTCTTTAGCCAATGGTTGTCCTCCTACTTCCTGGAAAAAGCTCTGATACAGACAGTCTATGGACAATGTGATAGAGCCGTGATCAAAATAAAAGAAAAAGTGATACCTCTTCAGCAACTGCTAGAAAGTGCTAAAGTGTTAATATTTATTACAGTGTTTTAGTGGGTTCTATTCTATTTTGCTATGCTATTATGGTGTGTACCATTATGGTGTGTGTCCTTTTGCAAGTATAAGAGGAATAATATTCCCAAATAAGGGTGAAATAAGAAAAACTTGTGGAGCTTTTTACATATTAATATGATGCGGATGCTATAGGAACACTACATCAGCATCTCTGGAGGCCGCAATGCATCCATTAACTTAGAGTTAGAACACTCACTTGCATAAACGAATGATAAGGAGATTCCCTTGAGAGTTGTCACAGGGAATGTTGGATGACATGGGCAGGACACAAAATCGTAAAGGCTCTGACGTTCGAGATCTTCCATTAAATTGTCTCACTCCAGTCATCCAGAATCATAGCCCCTACAGAACACCTTCTTCATTGCTCCCGTCACATCCTTGTTCCGCAGGGTATAGATGAAGGGGTTGGCCATGGGGGTGATGATGGTGTAGACGAGAGCAATGAACTTGCCCTGATCCACCGAGTAGTTGTTGCTGGGCTGGACATAAGCATAGATGGCCGTGCCATAGAACAGGGAGACCACCGTGAGGTGGGACCCACATGTCCCAAACGCTTTCCTCTGTCCTGCAGCTGACTTTATTCTTAACACTGCCCTGACAATCCGACCATAGGAAAATATTATTAATGACACAGGTATGAAAAAAAAGATCATAGTGAAAAATAAAATCTCTGACTCATAGTCAGTGGTGTCAACACAGGCAAGCTTGAGCAGTGGGGGGATCTCACAAAAGAAGTGGTCTATTTTATTTCTCCCACAAATTGGCACAAGAAAGATGAGCACCGTCTGCAGTGAGGAGTGAATAAAACCAGAGAACCACGATGCAGAAGCCATCAGGGCACAGAGACGAGGGTGCATGATCACTGTGTAGTGCAGGGGCCTGCAGACGGCTGCGTAGCGGTCAAATGCCATCACCCCTAAGAGAATAGATTCTGTGCCTCCCAATCCTAGTGCAATGAACAGCTGAGCTACACAGCCACCAAAGGAGATAGACTTGTCTGCTCCCCTGAGATGAACCAGGAGCTGGGGAACAGTGCTGGTCGTGTAACACAGGTCCAGGAAGCTGAGGTTGGAGAGGAAGAAGTACATGGGAGTCTGAAGGTGTGGGTCCAGGCGGGACAGTGCGATGATGGTTGTGTTTCCCAGCAGAGTGAGCAGATAGAAGAGCAGAAGAACCCCAAAGAGGACTCGCTCCAGTTGAGGCCGGTCAGAGAAACCCAGCAGGATAAAGCCAGTGAAAGAACTTCCATTTTTCTGGTCCATCCTTTCCTACCACATGTTTCCTGTCAAGACCAAATATTTAGCAATTTTTAAAAGAAATCTCCAATAAAGAGAGTTGGTGGCAGTAGATTGATAATATGAAAAGACATGGCCATGGGATTTTATAATTAACTATTTGAATAAATGACATATTTATTGAAATTGCTGTAGTTTATAGCAATAGTTCCACATTAAAAATAATTAAAAATAAACCATTTATATTTATTGTACAAAATTCAATAATGTACCTTGTGTTTGCCTCAGTGATAGGAGTATAAGGTCTTTCAGTCTGCACTCATCCAGACGTAAAGTACCATAAAAATGTACATACATCACTCCAAATGTAAATAGACTAAATGCTCCAATGAAAAGACACAGAGTATCAGAATGGATAAGAAAAAAAGAGCCACCTATATGCTGCTTACAAAGACTCATTTTACACCTAAAGCCACGTGCAATTTGAAAGTAAAGGGATGGAGAACCATCTATCATGCTAATGGTCATCAAAAGAAAGCTGGAGTAGCCATACTTCTATCAACGTAGATTTTAAAATAAAGACTGTAACAAGAGTTGAAGAAAGTCATATCATAATTAAGGGGTCTATCCACCAAAGAGATCCAACCATTATAAATATTTATGCACCCAATGTAAGACACTCAATATGTATAAATCAATTAATCACGAACAGAAGGAAAATAATTGATTTTAATACCATAATAGCAGGGGACTTCAACATCCCACTTACACAAATGGACAGATCATCTAAGCAGAAAATCATTAAGGAAACAATGGCTTTGAATGACACACTGGACCGGATGGACTTAACAGATATATGCAGAACATTTCTTCCTAAAGCAGCAGAATACACATTCTTCTCCACTGCACATGGAACATTCTCCAGAATACTCACAAAATGGGTCACAAATAAGCCCACAACAAGTACAACAAGATCAAGAACATACCATGCATATTTTCAGAGCACAACGCTATGAAACTCAAAATTGAACACAAGAAAAAAATTTGGAAAAGCCATTAATACTTGGAGATTAAAGAACATTCCACTACAGAATGAATGGGTTAACCAAGAAATTAAACAATAAATTAAAAAGTTATGAAACAAAGAAAATGAAAACATAACAGCCCAAATCTAGGATGCAACAAAGGCTGTCAGAAGTATATAGCAATCCAAGCCTTCCTAAAGAAGTAGGAAAGAAAAAAACAGTAGGAAAGGTAACAAATACACAACCTAACCTTACACCTGAAAGAAATGGAAAAAGAACAACAAATAAAGGTGCAAAACAGCACAAGAAGGGAAATAATAAGTTTTAGAGCAGAAATCAATGATATGGAGATGAGAAAAAACAGTAGAACAAGTCAATGAAGTAGGAGCTGGTTCTTTGAAAGAATTAAAAATTGATAAGCTCCTAGCCAGAATGATCGAAAAGAAAAAGGAAAGATCCCAAATAAATAAAATCAGGAATGGAAAAGGAAAGATCACAACCAAGATCACAGATATGCAAACAATAATAAGAGAATATTATGAGAATTATACGCCAACAAATTAGGCAATCTGGAAGAAATAGACAAATTCCTAGAAATATATAAATTACCAAAACTTAAACAGGTAAAAATAGAAAATTAGTACAGACCTATACCCAGTAAAGAAATTGAATCAGCAATCAAAAATCTCCCCAAAAACAAGAGTCCAGGGGCATATGGCTTTCCAGGAAATTCTACCAAAAATTTAAAGATGTGCATTCTTTGATTTGACTATTGTTGAAAGTGCTGCTATAAACATCGGGGGAGACTAAGTGTCCATCAACTGACAAATGGATCAAGAAGATATGGTATATATATATATACAATGGAATACTACGCAGAAATGAGAAAGAATGAAATCTGGCCATGTGTGGCAACATGGATGGAACTGGAGGGTATTATGCTGAGTGAAATAAGTCAGTCAGAGAAAGACAGACACCATATATTTCCACGCATAGGTAGACTTTGCAAGACTTAACAGAAAACCAGGGCGGAAGGGAAGAGGGGAAGGAAAAAAGACACAGCGAGGGAGGGAGACAAAACATTAGAGACTCTTAAATACCAAGAACAAACCAAGGGTTGAGGGTGGTGAGGGAAGGGGGAGAGTGGGTGATGGGCACTGAGCAGGGCATGGGTTGGGATGAGCACTGGGTGTTGTATGGAAACCAATTTGACAATAAAAAGTTTAAAAAGAAAAATAAGAATATTTGACTTCTGTATAAAAAATAAAATAAAATAAAACGAATGATTCAATGAAAAAAAAAAAAGATGTGCATTCTTTTGAAGCTGTTACAAAAAATAGAAATGGAAGGAAAACTTCCAAACTCATTCTATGAAGCCAGCATTATCTTGATTGCAAAACCAGACAAAGATCCCACTAAAAAGGAGAACTACAGACTAATTCCCTGATTAACATGGACCCAAAAATCCTCAACAAGATACCAACCAATGGATCCAACAATACATTAAAAGAATTATTCACCACAACCAAGTGGGATTCATCCTGGGATGCAGGGCTGGCTCAATATCCGCAAATCAATCAATGTGATACATCTCATCAATAAAAGAAAGGACAAGAACATCATGATCCTCTCAATAAATGCAGAAAAAACATTTGACAGAAAAGAGCATCCATTTTTTTTAATTTTTTTTGTTTGTTTATTTATTTTTGAGAGACATAGAGGCACAGTGTGAACAGGGGAAGGGCAGAGAGAGAGGGAGACACAGAATCGGAAGCAGGCTCCAGGCTGTGATGAGCCATCAGCACAGAGCCCAACGTGGGGCTCGAACTCACAGACCGCGAGATCATGACCTGAGCTGAAGTCGACCACCCAACCGACTGAGCCACCCAGGCGCCCCAAGAGCATCCATTTTTGATAAAAACCCTCAAGAAAGTAGGAATAGATGGAACGTACCTCAAGATCATAAAGGCCATAAACAAAAAACCCGCAGCTAATATCATCCTCAATAGGGAAAAACTGAAATCTTTCCCCCTAAGGTCAGGAACACGACAGGGATGTCCACTCTCATCACTGGTATTCAACATAGTGTTGGAAGTCCTAGCCTCAGCAATCAGATGACAAAAAGAAATAAAAGGCATCCAAATTGACAAGGAGCACATCAAATTCTCACTCTTTCCAGATGACATGATACTGTACATGGAAAACCCAAAAGACATCACCAAAACTGCTAGAACTGATACATGAATTCAGCAAAGTCACAGGATATAAAATCATCGTATAGAAATCGGTTACCTTTTTTACACACCAATTATGAACCAACAGAAAGAGAAATCAAGGAATCGATCCCATTACAACTACACTAAAAACATAAAATACCTAGGAATAAACCCAACCAAGGAGGTAAAGGATCTGTACACTGAAAACCATAGAAATCTTATGAAAGAAATTGAAGAAGACACAAAGAAATGGAAAAACATTCCATGCTCATGGGTCAGAAGAACAAATATTGCTAAAATGCCGATAATACCCAAGGCAATCTACACACTCAATGGAATCCCTATCAAAATAACGTTCTCCACAGAGCTAGAACAAACAATTCTAAAGTTTGTATGGAACCACAAAAGACCCCATATAGCCAAAGTACTGTTGAAAAAGAAAACTAAAGCTGGAGGCATCACAATTCCAGACTCAAAGCTGTATTACAAAGCAGTAATCATCAAGACAGTATGGTACTGGTATAAAAACAGACACTCAGATCAATAGAACAGAATAGAGAACCCAGAAATAGACCCACAAATGTATGACCAACTAATCTTTGACAAAGCAGGAATGAGTATCCAATACAAACAAGACAGTCTTAGAAGCATATGGTGTGAAAAGTGGACAGAAACATGCAGAAGAATGAACCTGGACAACTTTCTTACACCATACACAAAAATAAAAAAATGGATGAAAGACCTAAATGTGATATAGGAAACCATCAAAATTCTAGAGGACAAAACAGGCAACAACCTCTTTGACCTCAGCCACAGCAATTTTGTGCTCGACAGGTTTCCAATGGCAAGAAAAGCAAAAATGAACTAGGGACCTCATCAAGAGAAAATGCATCTGCACAGCAAAGGAATCAATCAACAAAAATAAAAGGCAACCAACAGAATGGGAGAAGATATTTGGAAATGACATATTAGATGAAGGGTTAGTATCCAAAATCTATAAAGTACTTCTCAAACCCAACACCCTAAAAACAATTAATCCCTTAAAGAAATAGGTAGAAGACATGAATAGACACTTTTCCAAAGAAGACACCCAGATGGCCAAGAGACACATGAAAAGATGCTCAACACCTTCATCATCAGTGAAATACAAATCAAAACCACAATGAGATACCTCCTCGCACCTGTCAGAATGGCTGAAATTAACAACTCAGGCAACAACAGATGTTGGCGAGGATGCAGAGAAAGAGGATCTCTTTTGCACTGCTGGTGGGAATGCAAACTGGGGCAGCCACTCTGGAAAACAGTATGGAGACTCCTCAAAAAAATTAAAAATAGAACTGCCCTATGACCCAGCAACTGTACTACTAGTATTTATACAAAGGATACAGGAGTGCTGATGCATAGGGGCACGTGTACCCCAATGTTTATAGAAGATCTTTTAACAACAGCCAAATTATGGAAAGAGAGTAAGTGTCCACCAACTGACGAATGGATAAAGAAGATGTGGTATATATATACAATGGAATACTACTTGGCAATGAGAAAGAATGAAATCCAGCCATTTGCAGCAATGTGGATGGAACTGGAGGATATTATGCTAAGTGAAATAAGTCAGTCAAAGAAAGACAGATGCCGTATGTTTTCACTCATATGTAAATCTTGAGAAACTTAACAGAAGACCAGGGGGGAAGGGAAGGGAAAACAAAAGTTACAGTACATTTTTAAAATCTCCTAAGACTTTTGAAGTCTAACACAAAAAAGAATCCTAATAGGGTGAATTAAAAAGGTACTTGAGACTGTCTCAATGTGCAACAGGGAGATCTCCTGATCTCACACCTGCTCAGAAGAGCAAATAAAAACAAACCATGTTTTAGTCTCATGCACACCTGAACAAATATAGATAAACTTAAAGAAATAAAGTGATGGGAAATTTTTAAATGTGTATGATAAAGGCAGCACTCACCAAAATGAAAGAGGACAAAAGTAACTGCTGAATCATTCCTAGAAAAAAATATTATAACACACCATAGAATAAAATAATGAGGGATGGCTGGATGGCTCAGTCAGTTAAGCCACCAACTCTTGATTTCAGCTTAGGTCATGACCTCACTGTCATGAATTCGAGCCCCACATTGGGCTCTGCACTGACAGTGTAGACTCTGCTTGGGATTCTCTCTCTCTCTCTCTCTCTCTCTGCCCCACCCACACTTGCACTTCCTCATCCTTTCTCTATGTCTTTCTCTAAATAAATATATAAACTTAAAAAAGAATAAAAGAATGATATATTTTCACATTATCATATCAATAAGGTCTAAGAAGGCAGTGAAAAAAGATAAAATATCAGTGGGTTGAACTTGTACAAATGATTTGCCAGCTTACACGTTTATATATGTAAGGGTGTGTGTGAGTGTGTGTGAGTGTGTGTGAGTGTGCGTGTGCGTGAAATGCAGTATAAAAATGAACGTGATTTTCAGTTGAAAAGTAACTTATCAGGCAATGGAGATGTGCGCTAAAACAGAAAAGAGCGGGACAGTCTCTGTATGTTACAGTTGCTCCCAGTGGCTCCTGGAGAGCGCACCGGGAGAGAACTACAGTTCTCGTGTCATAGTCTGTCATCTTACTGCTATTGTTTTCCTCATTACCATTCAGGAAAATTATCATCCTAGAGTAACACCAAAAATGGGAAAGATCCGGCTGTGAAATGCGTTCTCCTATCGGTTCTCAAGAGTATGTTCCGCTGATCTGGGTCATTTCGTTTCCTTCCCCCTCCCCTACTCTACATCCACCCCCTCAAAGCTTCTGCACAACCACAGAGGCAGTCTTCCAAGAGAAAGGATTTGTTTGGACTAAGGTTAATGAGATATGTCATTTCATTTCCTTCTCTCCACATTTAAACGGTGGTGTCATTACACTAAGAAGCATCATCTATGCTGGGTGGCATCAAATGCCTGAAAGTACTTAGAGAGATTGATTCCTCTGACACAACTATGTAAATAATACTGATGGGAAATATCAAACACGCTCATTAGGTAAGGGAGCAGAGTATGGTGTCCCTTGTAACTATCAAGATATGGCATGATACAGGAAAGCCTACTTATGAATTCACACATATATTACTACTTTGAGTCCAAAAAGATAGAAATCAGGACGCCTAGGTGCATCAGCCCATTGGGTCTCTGGATCTTGATTCTGGCTCAGGTCATGATCTCACCTTTTGTGGAATCAAGCCCTGCATTGGTCTCTATGCTGACAGTGCAAAGCCTTCTTGGGATTCTCTGTAGACTTCTCTCTCTGCCCCTCCCCTATTTGCACTCTCTCTCTAAAATATAAACAAATATTAAAAAAAAGATACTTGAAAAAGTGCATGATATATATAGAGAAAAATGTTAATAGGTAAAATAAAAGTACACAGAATATACAAAACAAAAAAAATTGCCATTCCATGTACTAATTACCATCAAAAGAAAGATATAATGGGAAATGACATCTCATAAGAATACAATTTTACAATAATAATTGAGGCATCAGTGGCACCTGGGTGGCTCAGTTGGTTAATGTCCAACTTCAGCCTAGGTCATAATCTCACGGTTTGTGAGTTTGAGCCCCGCATAAGACTGTGCTGACAGCTCAGAACCCTGAGCCTGCTTAGGATTCTGTGTCTCCCTCTCTCTCTACCCCCCTCCACCCTCTCGGCTCATGCTTCTCTCTCTCTCTCTCTCTCTCTCTGTTTGTCTCTCCCTCTCTCTCTCTTCCCCACTCTGCTCTGTCGAAAATAAATAATTAAAAAATTTTTAGATGAAATTAAATTAAATTAAAAAAAGAGAATAGCCATTAATTGAAAAAGGTTAAATGTTTAGTACTACGCATGTAAGGAGATAGAACGATTATCATATATGTTCAATGCTGACACAAAACTCAAAATTTAGAGCAAGTATATATATATTTCCACACAAGTAGATGCTCAGTATTCACACTACACTTTTGAAGACAAAAGATCTCAATAAAATATCCCTATTTAAGACATTTCAAATATATAACATTCACTGATATATTTGACATACACACTCTGCCCTATCCAGTTCCTGTATGAATCTGGAGAAAGTGTGGGCAAGATTTCTGCAGCCTCAGGGCTATGACTGAATTGCAACTGCTTTCATGATGCTTCCGTCTCATAAGTCTGAGCTGACCTCAGATACATGAAAACAGGCCCCCGATGGCAGTGGACCAATGAGGGGATGCAGCCATCACCATACAGGACAGGAGAGAGCTGATGACCACTGACGCTGCTGTAGGGCAGGTTCTATGGAAGAAGAGGGTGAAGCAGGAATCCCACTGCATGTTGTCGATTCAGGGATGCTCTCGGGATAAACGGGGTGAGGGAAGGAAAATGGAGCGGAGAATGTTGCTAAGCAAGGGTGTGGTCTCCAGTGGAACAGACCGTGAGCCTGATCCCATGTGAGCTGGACAGAACTCTCCAGTAGAGCCATCCATGTGCGATGGTAGAAATACTCTGTCCTCACTGTCCAATACTACGCCCACTCTCCACCTGTCACCACCTGAGCATTTAACACGTCCTAGCTAAGAAACTAAATTTTACATTTTATTTAATTTTAATGAATTTAAAACTAAATAGCTTCCTGTGGCTGCTTACTAAAGTTTGGACAGCACAGCTCTGGAGCAGGAATTGCATCAGATTGGGTCCTGCCTTGGCATTGGCAGCCTTTTGCACATCCCATAAGTCTGTCACTGGCTGTGAGCTGCCCCCACCGTGTTCCCCAGACCTCCTGGCCATGTGGCTCCCTTTCAGCTGAGGGCAATTCTTTCAGGAAGGGAATAGTTATGAACCTTGGCACCCATACTCATGACAAATAGCGTTTGGATTGGAGCACCAGCAGGTAAAGAGCATCTGAGCGGGTCAGCAACAGCATTCATGGTCGTGTGCAAGGACAGAAGGGTGGGACCTAGTGTACTTCACACATCACCTCAGTGCAATCACACACACACACACACACACACACACATGCACACACATGTCATTTCCCTAATTCATCAATTAAGTAAACATTCGAGTTTTTTACTACTTTTTCTTCATAAAATTGCTATTATATTCACTTGAAGGATCAACTTTTATTGTTAACTATAAAATCAAAATATATAGATGCATTGACACAATATTCACAAAACGGAACTTCCCTGTTGCAATTTTCAACATAGGATTTTAAAATTTTCATTCATATTTAGACATTTTGGTAACTGATAAGGGAGAAAATAAAAATTTAAGACAGCAAATACAATAATTTTTGGCATAGAAAGGTAATATTATCTAATCTCACAGACAATGCAGAAAAGGGGAAAAACATGGAAGCATATAGTCAAATAGTTTTCAAATATGCATACTCTATTATTCTATTTTGGAAGGCCATATGTTATCCCACTAAACATGCATATTTAGTTATTTTCCACATGTGTATACAGCAGTATGATGCATGTACTACATAGAGTCAAATGTCTAGGAATGACTTGGTGGCATCCATAATGAACAATTAAATTTAGTTCTTAAATTTGGTGATATTCCACAATCTGTTACTTTAGATAATTGACCATATATGCAAACCATTTAGCTCTTAACAACAATTGCAACTGGAAATAAATTATCTTGTCAATTCCTAGAGCAGTACAGAGACCAAGTTATATTTCATTTATCTTTATTCACTTCTCTGGATTCAAAGCTATTTCCTTACCTCCATTCCAAGTTACTCCCCAAATACAGTTCTGGGGATTGGAACGAGGACATGTAGAATCAGTGTTTGCAGGAAATGCAAAGCTTGACTATACAGCACTGGCTCATCCATGCATTTTCCTTAAGGAAAAGGACACTTTCTCAGGATGACTTCACAGGTCTTCACGCGGTACCAGAAATCTGCACTGTGCCTCTAGGAGGGAGAAGATGAAGACGAGTGCAAACTCCCAGTATTTCCCGAGTACAATGACCTGCCTGTGTCACATGGAGACCCTTATGAGCAGGCGAGAGCATGCTGTGACTCCAAGCTGTGGCTGGGCTGGCACAGAGAACCAAGTCCCTTCCCCTGCTGACGTCTCTGGGGAACAGATGCCCCACACTCTTAATGAGCCCATGTCACTAAGCTGTGCAGACATGGCAATCCCCAGGGACAATGACTATGGAGGACAATGCCAGAGGAGACCTAACCTGTCTCTTCTATTAGTTCATATACCTCACAGAGGACAACAACTCCCTGACCTCCCCAGCTACACTAGCTCCCATCTGTGAATGACCTAAATATTTTATAAAACACTTAAGGTTTTTTCCTCACAACTGCCCAAAATAGTTACATATAAATAGGTACGAATCCATTCACTTACTTAATTTTAAATGTAAATATGTAAATACATTCATAACCTATTATATGGGATCACAGAGCTAATAATTAGGCACATTCTAATCTTTAGCGTGAATATAAAGGAGGGCCACCGAATTCTACCAAACTTCTAATGTGGCTAAGGGGAAAAATCTCAAAACCTCTAAAACACTGTACAGTTTACAGCCTTTGGTTTTAATGGTGTACTCAAATAATTTAAGAAATTACCTGTGTTTTTAATAAATTGTACATGGTTTATTTAAATTCAGCTGGTCTTTGCATTTAAGTTCAAATTGATTTTGAATTTATCAGGAGATTTATAAATAATCAATAAGAAAAATGGAAGAAAATTGATGGGTACTTTGTGGCTATTTCTTACAGATCCATAACTTCTAGTTTCATTTATCATGTTCTGCCCAAGGAGATAAACTACCTCCTGCTAAAAATTTTCTTAGATTTGAATTTTCTCAGTTATTCTCATACCAGGTAGACCCCATCCTGAAGTTTATGGGGAGAACTGGCAAAGACACTACATTCTGGGTGTCCTGGAGTGGTAGAGAATTACAGACCTGGATTATGATTTTCTTACCAGGCCTCACTCAAGAAGCAAAAAAAGTCCCAAATACACAATCTAACTTTATACCAATAGAAGCTAGAAACAGAACAGCATAAAGCCTAAGGCCAGCAAAAGAAGGGAAATAATAAAGATTAGAGAAGAAATAAATGATAAAAAAAAACAACACAGTACACCAGTTCATTGAAGCTAAGAGCTGGTTGTTTGTAAGAATAAACAAAATTGATAACCCCCTAGCCAGACTTATCAAGAAGAGAGAGGACCCAAATAAATAAATCATGAATGAAAGAGGAGAGATTACAATCAACATTGTAGAAATACAAACAACTCTAAAAGAATACCATGAAGAATTGTATGCCAGCAAACTGCTCATCTGGACGAAATTGACAAATTCCTAGAAATTCACAAACTACCAAAACAGAAACAGGAAGACATAGAAAATCTGAACAGACCCATATCCAGCAAATAAATGGAAGTTGTAACCACAAATCTCCCAACAAACAAGAGTCCTGGGTCAGATGGCCTCCCGGGGGAATTCCACCTGACATTTAAAGAAGAGATAATACCTATTCTTCTCAAACTATTGCAAAAAACAAAAATGGAAGGAGAGTTTCCAATCTCATCCTATGAAGCCAGCATTACCTTGATTCCAAAGGCAGATAAAGACCCCACTAAAAAGGAGAATTACAGGCCAGTACCCCTGGTGTATCTGGATGCAAAACTTCTCAATGAGACATAGCAAATTGAATTCAACAGTACATCCAAGGAATTATTCACCAAGATCAAGTGTGATTTACTCCTGGGTTGCAGGGCTGGTTCACTATTTGCATATCAATCCACTATTCACATATCAATCAACATGATATACTACGATAATTAAAGAAAGGATAAGAACCATATGATCCTGTCAATAGATGCAAAAAATACATTTGACAAACTATAGCATCCATTCTTGATAAAAACCATAAACTGCATAGAAATAGATGGCACATACCTCCACATCATGAAGGCCACATACAAAAGAACTGCAGCTAATGTCACCTCAATGACGTAAACCTCAGAGACTTTCCCCTATGGTCTAGAATAAGACAAGGATGCCCAGTCTCACCATTACTAGTTAACATAGGACACGAAGTTTTAGCTTCAATAACATATATCAAAAAGTAATAAAGGAATATATATGGGGAAGGGAGGAGTCAAACTTTCACTGTTTGCAGATGACATGATACTCTATGTAGAAACCCAAAAGACTCCACCAAAAACTTGCTGGAACTAATACATGAATTCATCAAAGTCACAGGATAAAAACTCAACATTCAAAAATCTGTTACATTTTTATACACCAATAATGAAGCAGCAGAAAAAGAAATCAAGGAACGAATCCCATTTACAACTGCACCAAAAACCACAAGATAAACCATAAGATCTTTATGGTAAAAGATCTGTACCCTGTAAACTATAGAACACTTATGAAAGAAACTAAAGAGGACACAAAGGAAACGAACAACATTCCATGCTTATGAATTGAAAGAACAAATATTGTTAAATGTCTAAACCACCAAAAGCAACCTAACATTTGATGCAACCCCTATCAAAATATCACCAACATTTTTCACAGAGCTAGAACAAACAATCCTAAAATTTTTATGGATCCATAAAGACACCGAAGTGCCAAAGCAATTCTGAGAAAGAAAAGCAAAGTTGGAGGTATCATGATTCTGGAATCAACCTCTATTACAAAGTTGTAGTCATCAAGACGGTATGGTACTGGCATAATAAATGTAGATCAATGAAATAGAATAGAAAGCCCAGAAATGGACCCACAAGGGTATGGCCAACTATCTTTGACAAAGAAAGAGAGAATATCCAATAGGAAAAGACATTCTCTTTAACAAATGGTGTTGGGAAAACTGGAGGGCGACATGCAGAAGAATGAACCTGGACCACTTTCTTACACCATACACAAAAATAAATTCAGAATGGATGAAATACCAAAATGTAAGACAGGGAACCATCGAAATCCTAGAGGAGAACACCGACGCCAATCTCTTTGACCTCGACTGGAGCAACTTCTTACTACATACTTCTCCAGAGTCAAGGGAAACAAAAGCAAAAATGAGAGGCACCTGGGTGGCTCAGTCAGTTAAGTATCTGACTCTTGATTTCATTTCAGGTCATGATCTCATGGATCGTGAATTCCAGCCCCACATCGGGCTCTGCTCTGGGAGCATACAGCCTGCTTGGGATTCTCTCCCTCTCTCTCCGACTCTCCTCTCTCACACTGTGTCTGTCTCTCTCAAAATAAATAAACTTAAAAAAATCGAAAATGAATTATCGGGACTTAACCAAGCTAAAAAGCTTCTGCACAGCGAAGGAAATAATCAACAAAACTAAAAGGCTTCTGACAAATGGGAGAAATATTTGTAAATGAGATGTTAGACAAAGTAAAAGTATCCAAAATTTTTCAAGAACTTATCAAACCCATAAAATAAACCCAAAAGAAACAAATAATGCAGGGAAGAAGTTGGCAGAAGACATCCAGAAGAAGACATCCAGATGGCTAACAGACACAGGAAAAGATGCTCAATGTCACATCAGGGAAATACAAATCCAAACCACAATGAGATACCACCTCACACTCATCACAGTGGCTAAAATTAACAACTCAGGCAACAACAGATGTTGACGAGAATGGGGAGAAAGGGAACCTTGTTACAGTACTGGTGGGAATACAAACTGGTACAGCCACTCTAGAAAACAGTATGTAGGTTTCTCAAAAAATTAAAAATGGGACTATGCTATGCCCCAGGATTGCACTACTAGGTATTTATCCAAAAGATACAAAAATGCTGACTTAAAGGGGCACATGCACTCCAATATTTATAACAGCACTATGGACAATAGCCAAATTATGAAAAAAGCCATCCGTCCATCAACAGATGAATGGATAAAGAAGATGTTGTATATGTTACAATGGAATTCTACTCAGTGATAAAAAAAAGAATGAAATCTTGCCATTTACAGCAACGTGGATGGAACTAGAGTGTATGATGCTAAAAACAGTCAGGCAGAGAAAGACAACTATCATATGGTTACATTCATATGTGGAATTTAAGAAATGCAACAGATGAACATGGGGAAGGAAAGGAAGAATAAGATAAAAACAGAGAGAGGCTCTTCAATACAGACTTAAAACAGAGTTATTGGAGGGGAGGTGCATGGGGAGATGGGCTCAATGGGTGATGGGCATAATGAGGGCACTTGGGACAAGCATTGGGTGTTATATGTAAGTGATGAATTACCGGGTTCTGCTCCTGAATTCAATACTACAATATATGTTAACTAATGTGCATTTAAATAATAAATTAAACAAAGAAGATGTGGCATTAATATCTAAAGAATTGTTTTTCAGTCATGAGGAAGAAGGAAATGCTGACTTTTGCAACAACATGGATGGACCTTGAGGGCATTATGCTAAGTGAAACAAGTCAGAAGGGAAAGACAAGGACTATGTGATCTCACATATTTGTGGCATCCGGAAAAGCACAGCTGGTAGGTACAGACAGCAGAATGGGGGTTACCAGAGACTAAGGGGGAGGAGAAGGGAGATGTTGGATGAATAAGTCCTAAAGTACGCCATGGTGATTATGGTTAATATTATTGTATTATCGACATGAAAGTGGCTAAGAGAGTATATCTGGGTCTTCTCACCAAGAAGAAATGGTCATTACGTGATGTGATGGAGGTGTTAGCTAACACAATGGTGGCAATAATTTCATTACATTCACGTTTGTACTTCTTAAGTTTGCGGAATGCCATATCTGTCATATCTTAGTATATCTAAGAAAAAATAAATAAGCATAAGACACATCATTCATTTCTTTCATCCCACTCAAACCTCCTCTCCTAAGGTCACACTTTTATTACAGTTTAATACAAAAATCTCCCTAAAAAGTTGCTAAATAAGAGTTTTTTCATTATCCCATCTATGAACACAGCCCTCTCATTGTGATCCAAATTTCAATGAAGAGACTGAAAGATGGCATTTCTAAATGTTTACCTGGTGTGTTTCTCTAATGACATCAAAATGGGGTCTAGTTTGTTCCATGGAGCTCTTGAGTGGTTCAAGAGCCCATCAGCTGGTAAAACTTTGGATATTTTTTTCCTGTTACTCTGTCTTGTCACCGTAATTCCAAAACAGCTGGAAGAGCCCTGGGGGAAAGAAGGAAATGTCTCCTACCCGAAGCCAGTGTCCTGTCCTTAGGACTTTTTCAGGGACCCTTCCCCTGACCCCTCTGACCTCCAGTCATTCACCCTCTCCTTTCTGCATTCACACCCAGCCCCCCTTCCCTGCAAACCCCATGTCCACACACAGCAGTTCCCAGGTCTGCGTCATAAGGACTGAAACACACAACACCACACCACCACAACACTACAACGCCACAATACCACAACACCACAACGGTGAAAGGAACCTCTCACCTATGTCACAAAACAAGCATCCGAAAAGAAGTCACCTGCAGAGGGGTCGCCAGCCATCTCTGACCTGTGCCTCCCTCCTCCGTGAGCCTGGTCAGAGCAGGACTCTGGCAAACAGTAGCTGCGAATGTGCAGACTAGGAGACACAGGAGGGTCTCAGGGGTGACTGCACTCTGATGACTGTTCTGGTCGTGACTTTGGCAGGGTGTACAGGGTCTGTTCAGAGTGCAGTAGCCCTACACGATACGCACCGCTGTTATGCTAACACACGACAGTCCTAAAGCCAGAACAGGGCTACCAAGACAGGGACACATGAAGTGGGCAACCCCATAACTTCTCTGTGCTGACGTGGACCACACAAAAGACCCCACGCTGGAGAGCCAAAATGCTGTCCATTGCAGTGAGGGGTCCCTGAAGCTGTGACTGATGGGTCTGGGTCCTGCTGCACACAGCAGGAGCTCTCGCTATTTTGTACCTGTGCTCTTTGGTAGTAAATCCTCTGCTGGTTAAGAGGGCATTGAAAAGGGCAGAGCTTGGGATGAACACTGGGTGTTATATGTAAACCAATTTGAAAATAAACTACTATAAAATAAAAATTAAAAAAAAAGAATTGTGTTTCAGGGTTATATGCTGACTAACCTGGAGGTAAATTTAAGTAAATAAACAAACAAACAAACATAGGAATTCTGTTTCAGGGGGAGGATTCAAGATGGCAGAGAAGCAGGGGACCGGAACTCCCCTCATCCCAGGTCCGGCAGTGCTGAGGTCGGAACACTCGGAAACCCCGGAGAACAGCGTGTGCACTGACAGACACCGTCCACAGGAGAAAGGAGACAGGAGGAGGGACAGAGGTGAGTGTGAGGGAATGGGGGGCGCCAAAACGGGAGGTGTGGGCTCGGAGGAGCGAACCCCTTCTGTGGAGAAACAAAAGGAAGAGGAAGGGAGGCTGTGGAAGTATGGGGTTGTGTCCGGACAGGAGGACAAGCTCTCCGGACCACAGACTGGGGAGGGAGAGACACGGGAGAGACAGTTTCCATGTTACCGGCAGCCTACGGAGCTCTGGGCGGGAGTTCTGAGGCAGCGCGGCTTCCTCCCGACACAGCCGGCCCTGCGTGCGCCGGAGGGAGGGGAGCCGCCCGGCAGAGCGGGATCTGGGGGCGCACCGTGGGAGCAGGCCCCCCTCCAGCGCTGGGGGAAGAGGGTTTGTTGCCCCCCAGGGACAAAAGACCCTGTAGGCACCAGCCATTGGCCCTTTGCCTGCTGGACGGAGCGGCGCTGCCCCAGAACTGGGCCTGCCAGTAGCTGGATCCCTGCAGATTGGGGTTTGAATCCCGGCCGACCCCCCGGAGGCGAGGGCAACTGTGGGGCAGGACCAGCTGACCCACGCTGCTCTGGGAAGGCCGCCGGAGTAGTGTGGGCTGGGACACCTGGTCCAGGGAGGAGAGACTGGGGTGCCGCCATTGGTCTCCCCATCTCCCACGTGGTGGGGCTTCAGGGAGCAGGACGGCGGCCCCCAGGGGAAGCGGGACCCCATACACCAACCCCCTGCCCCACCGCGCCTGCTAGGTGCTTATCTCCCAGAGTGAGAATGGCATTGACCCACGCAGTTGGCCTCTCCTCCAGACCAGCACATTCCCTGTCCCAGGTTCCGACGGATAACTGTCCTGGAGTTTTGTAGTTAGTCTGTTTTATTTTTAATTGTTATAATTTTTGTTTCTATTTTCTTTTTATTCCTTCTCTTTTCTTTTCCCTTCTTTTTCTTCCCTCTTTGGAATCAGCCTCATACCTTCAACTTTGATTTTTGGTCAATTCTTATTTTATATATAGTTACTAACTAATATATAGTTATTAACTATATATGTATACATATATATGGTTTTCCTTTGTTTTCTTTGTTTCTCTGTTCTGGTTGTTTCTTTGTTGAATCAGGAACTTTTCCTCTATTTTTTTTACTCTTTTCTGTATCTCTTTCGTCTCTCTTTTCCTGTCTCTCTCACTCTCTGGATTGAGCCTTATCTCTTTCATTCTCTGCCTGGCCTTTTTTCCTCCTCCTTTTATTTCTCTCTTCATATGGGATAAGGTTTCTCCCCTCTCCTCTAACGTTTTCCTTTATCCAGGCTCACAACAACGAACAATCAAAGCACACCCAGTGGAAGGTCCAGTCAACCACTACGAGCAGTGAGATAAAGCAGCCAAAGGCACAACAACAGAATGCAATCAACACACTCCAAAAATACTTCCTGAAGGGCCAGGCCCTGGAGAGTGTGTGATCACTTTTTATATAATAGTACTCACAGGTGCAGACACATAAGAAACTATTAAAACACATAAAAGACACAAAACTAGCCACAATGATGTAAGGGAAGAATTCTCCCCAAAAGAAATTCCAGAAAGAAATGACAACCAAAGCATTGCTCAAAACCGATGTAAACTATATCCGAACATGAATTTAGAATAATAGTCATAAGACTAATATCTGGGCTTGAAAAAAGCATAAGAGCAGAGAATCTCTTGCTGCAGAGATCAATGACCTAAGAAATAGTCATGATGAATTAAGAAATGCTGTAAATGAGAAGCAAAATTGACTAGATGCGCTGACAGCAAGGATGGAAGAACCAGAGAGGAGAATAGAAGATAAAATTATGGGAAATGATGAAGCTCAGAAAAAGAGTAATGGGAAATTACTAGACCATGAGGGGAAAATTGGAGATGTAAGTGATCCAATGAAACTTAATAATATCCATATCAGAGGAGATCCCGAAGAAGAAGAAAAGACAGAAAGGTCCAGAGGGTTTATTTGAACAATTATTGCTGAGAACTTCCCAATCTGGGGAAGGAAGAAGACATCCAAGTCCAGGAGACACAGAGACCTCCCTTCAAAATCAACAAAAACAGGTCAACACCCAAACATATCATAGTGAAACTGGCAAAATATAAAGATAAAGAGAATTCTGAAAGCAGCTAGGAACAAATGGGCCTTAACCTGCAAGGGAAGACACATAAGGATAGTAGCAGACCTGTCCACTGAAACTTGGCAGGCCAGAAGGGAGTGGCAGGAAATATTCAACAGGCTGAATAGGAAAAATATCCTTTAATCCTTTATCCAGCAAGGTTGTCATTCAGAATAGAAGGAGAGATAAAGGCTTTCCCAGGAAAACAAACACTAAAGGATTTCATGGCCACTAAACAAGCCCTGCAGGAGATGCTAAGGGGGATTCTGTGAGTGGAAAACAACCAAGACAAAAAAGGACCAGAGACATCACTATGGCATGAAACCTACAGGTAACACAATGGCACTAAATCCATATCTTTCAAAAATCACTCTGAATGTAAATGGACTAAATGGCTCAATCGAAAGACATGGGGTATCAGAATGGATTTTTTAAAAAAAGAAGATCCATCTATATGCTGTGTACAAGAGACTCATTTTAGACCTGAGGACACCTTCAGATCGAAAGTGAGGAGATGGAGAACCATCCATCATGCTACTGGATATCAAAAGAAAGCTGAGGTAGTCATACTTATATCAGACAAACTAGATTTTAAAACAAAGACTGTAACAGAAGATGAAGAAGGGCATTATATCCTAATTATGGGGTGTATCCATCAAGGAGAGCTAACAATTGTAAATGTTTATGACCCAATCATAGCAGCACCCAAATATACAAATCAATTAATCACAATCTTAAATAACTGTATGGATAAAAATACTGTGATTTTAGGGGACTTTAAAACTCCACTTACAGCAATGGACAGATCATCTAGGGAGAAAATCAATAAGGAAACAATGGATCTGAATGACACATTGGACCAGATGGACTTGACAGATATATTCAGAACTTTTCATCCAAAAGCAGCAGAATACACATTTTTCTCAAGTGCACATGGAACATTCTCCAAAATAGATCACATACTGGGTCATAAAACAGCCCTAAACAAATATAAAAGGATAGAAATCATAACATCCATATCTTCAGATTACAATTCTATGAAACTTGAAATTAAACACAAGAAAAAATTTGGAAACCCCCCAAATACATGGAGGTTCAAGTACATCCTACTAAAGAATAAATGCATCAACCAGGAAGTTAAAGAATAAATTTTAAAATATATGGAACCAAATGAATATGAAAAAATAACGGTCTAAACCCCTGTGATGTAGCCAAGGCAGTCCTAAGAGGAAAATACTTTGCAATCCAGGCCTATCTCAAAAAGCAAGAAAGTCCTCAAAACACAAATTAACCTCACACCTAAAGCAACTACAAAAGCAGCAGCAATAAAGCTCAAAGCCATCAGAAGAGAAATATAGATTAGAGTAGAAATAATCAATGTAGAATCTAAAAAACCAGTCGTACAGATCAATAAAATTCAGAGTTGGTTTTTTGAAAAAAAATTTTTAATATTTATTTTTGAGACAGAGAGAGACAGAGCATGAGTGGGGGAGGGACAGAGAGAGAGGGAGACACAGAATCTGAAGCAGGCTCCAGGCTCTGAGCCGGTCAGCACAGAGCCCGACGCGGGGCTCGAACTCACAGACCGCAAGATCGTGACCTGAGCCGAAGTCGGACGCTCAACCGACTGAGCCACCCAGGCTCCCCCAGAGTTGGTTTTTTGAAAGAATAAATAAAATTGAGACACGCCTAGCCAGACTTCTTAAAAAGAAAAGGCAGAGGAGCTAAATATATAAAATCACTAATGAAAGAAGAGAGATCACAAACAACACCACAGAAAAACAAATACTAGAGAATACTATGAAAACTTATATGCTAACAAACTAGACAATGTGGAGCAAATAAACAAATTCCTAGGCACTCACACATTATCAAAACTCAAACGGGAAAAAACAGAAAATTTGAACAGATGCTTAACCAGCAAAGAAATTAAATCAGTTATCAAAAATCTCCCAACAAATAAGAATCCTGGGCCAGATGGCTTCCAGGGAAATTCTACCAGATTTAAAGAAGACTTAATACCTATTCTTCTCAAGCCATTCCAAAAAATAGAAATGGAAGGAAAGCTTCCAGACCCATTCTATAAAGCCAGCATTACCTTGGTTCCCAAACCAGATAAAGATCCCACAAAAAAAGGAGAATTACAGGCTAATATCCCTGATGAATATGGATGCAAAAATTCTCAACAAGAGGAGTGCATGGGTGGCTAGTCAGTTGAATATCTGACCTTGGTTCAGGTCATGATCTCATGGTCCATGGGTTCGAGCCCCATGTCGGGCTCTGGACTGAAAGCTCAGAGCCTCGAGTCTGCTCTGGATTCTATGCCTCCCTCTCTCTCTCCCCTTTCCCTGCTCATGCTCTGTATCTCTCTCTCTCAAAAATATATAAACATTAAAAAAAGGTTTAAAAAAATTCTCAACAAGATACTAGCAAATCTAATTCAACAGCATATAAAAAGAATTATTCACTATGATCAAGTGGGATTCATCCCTGCACTGCAGGGCTGGTTCAATATTCACAAATCAATCAATGTGATACACCGTATTAATAGAAGAAAGGATAAGAATCATGTGATCCTTTCAATAAATGCATAAAACCCATTTAACAAAATACCACATCTTTTCTTAACAAAAACCCTTGGGAAAGTTGGGATAGAAGAAACATACCTTAACATCATAAAAGCCATATAGGAAAGGCCCACAGCTGATATCATCCTCAATGGGGAGAAACTGAGAGCTTTCCTCCTGAGATCAGGAACAAGACGGGGATGTCCACTCTCACCGCTGTTGTTTAATATAGTGTCGGAAGTCCTGGCCTCACCACTCAGACAACAAAATGAAATAAAAGGCATCCAAATTGGCAAAGAAGAAGTTAAACATTCACTTTTTGTAGATGACATGACAGTCTACATAGAAAATCCAAAAGACTCCACCAAAAAACTGCTAGAACTGATACATGAATTCAGCAAAGTCACAGGATATAAAATCAATTATAAAGTCATTTGCATTTCTATACACCAATAATGAAGCAACAGAAAGAGATATCAAGGAATAGATTCCACATACAATTGCACCAAGCAAGAACCATAAAATACCTGGGATTAAACCTAACCAAAGAGGTAAAAGATCTGTATACTGAAAACTATAGAACACTTATGAATAAATTGAAGACACAAAGAATTGGAAAAATACATTCCATCCTCATGGATTAGAAGAACAAATATTGTTAAAATTGGATACCGCCCAAAGCAACTATACATTCAATGCAATCCTAGTCAAAATAACACCAGCATTCTTCACAGAGCTAGAACAAACAATTCTAAAATTTGTATGGAACCACAGAAGACCCCAAGTAGCCAAAGTCACATTGAAAAAGAAAATCAAAGCTAGAGGCATCACAATCCTGGACTTTAGCCTGTATTACGAAGCTGTAATCATCATGGAAATATGGTATTGGCACAAAAAGAGACATATATACCAATGGAATAGAATAGAGAACCCAGAATTGGATTCACAAATGTATTGCCAACTACTCTTGAACAAAGCAAAAAAGAATATCCATTTTAAAAATGGTGCTCAGAGAACTGGACAGCAACATGCAGATTGAAACTGGACCACTTTCTTATACCACACACAAAAAGAAATTCAGAATGGATGAAAGACCTAAATGGGAGACAGGAAACCATCAAAATTCTACAGGAGGAAACAGGTAACAACCTCTTTGACCTCAGCCACAGCAACTTATTACTTGACCTGTCTCTGAAGGCAAGGGAAATAACAGCAAACATGAACTATTGGGATAGTTCTACATCAAGATAAAAAGCCTCTGCATAGCAAAGGAAACAATCAACAAAAGTAAAAGGCAACCAACAGAATGGGAGCAGATATTTGCAAATGATATGTCGGATGAAGGGCTAGTATCCAAAATCTATAAAAAACTTACCAAACTTAACATCCGAAAAACTAATAATGCAGTGAAGAAATGGGCAGAAGACATGAATAGACACTTTTCCAAAGAAGACACCCAGATGGCTTACAGACATATGAAAAGATGCTCAACATCACTCATCATCAGGAAAATACAAATCAACACCACACTGAGATACCGCCTCACACCAGTAAGAGTGGCTAAAATTAACAACTCAGGAAACAACAGATGTTGGTAGGGTGTGGGGAAAGGGGAATACTCTTATACTGTTCCTGGGAATGCAAACTGGTGCAGCCAACCTGGAAAACAGTGTGGAGGTTCCTCAAACAATGAAAAATAGAATTACCCTATGACCCAGCAATTACACTAGTAGGAATTTATCCAAAGGATACAGGAGTGCTGGTTGATAGGGGCACAAGTACCCCAGTGTTTACAGCAGCATTATCAACAATAGCCAAATTATGGGAAAAGCCCAAATGTCCATCACTTGATGAATAGATAAAGAAGATGTGGAAGGGCTGTGCCTGGATGGCTCGGTGATTTAAGCGTCTGGCTTCAGCTCAGGTCATGATCTCATGGCTCGTGGGTTCAAGTTCTGTGGCGGGCTCTGTGCAGTCAGCTCAGAGCCTGGAGCCTGTTTTGGATTCTGTGTGTCCCTCTCTCTCTGCCCCTCCCTCGATCACACTCTGTCTCTCTCCGTCTCTCTCCGTCTCTCTCTCTCTTAAAAATAATAAACATTAAAAAAAAATTAAGAGATCTTGAGGGATTTTGCACTACAGAAAGTTCATTTGTGGGATTTTAAAGTGACCATTTGGTATAACAGGATGTGGCTGAAACATAGCAGAGAGTGGGAAATTTGCCAGCATCAGGAATAAACAGTATTACAAAACTGTTTTTATGCTGGTGTTCATTATTACCATGGTGTCCAAATACATCCAAAGTGTTGATTTCAAATGTGAATACGGTGATGCAGTTAGGAATACACACAGAACCATGACCATGTGATATTTCCAGCCTGCCCAATGCTGTCTCTGTCCCAAGATCACTTGTCATGAGCATGAGCAGCTCAGGGGGTTCAAGACCCAGGAGGACGCCAGTGAGCTGCCAGGAGAGGGGACGGTGGAATTGTTATGAATATGTGTCCAGTCCAAGACACAAATACATTTACCTGCACTGAGCTATGCATTGGGAAAAACATACCAAATATCATAATCATTCCTTTGATGGTGGCATTGTTAAAGCTCCAACTTCCATGGGAAAATACACTGTTCATGACAACGAATATATACAAAAAACAGATCCATACCCCACAATGTATTTATATACAAACGGAGCTTGAGATGAGATCTAAAGGCTACAATGTCACATTCACTTGTTATGAGAAGTTTATAATTATTACTCATAATTTATAATGGATGACAATATTTTCATAATGAGAAGGCTATTTGTAAAGCTAAGAAATTGAGATTTTTAATAATTAATAAACATTTCTTTTCCTCCTTAAATTTTCTCCTGGTGAATCTAAATGAGCTCCTAGAACATGGAATTTCCTATAAAATAGAGGTTATTTTTCGTATCTTTGTAATATTTCCCTGCAATCAAATTGTATGGGACTTTTGGCAGATGTGAGATACAAAACCCTTGGTCACTTCATTCCTCAAAGAATTTATAAAATGGTATGAAGTGAGTATCTAAATATATCTTACCCTTTGAGGGGCACTTGAGTGGCTCAGTCCGTTAAGCGTCTGACTTCAGCTCAGGTCATGATCTCGCAGGTCTGTTGGCTTGAGCCCCGCATCGGGCTCTGTGCTGACAGCTCAGAGTCTGGAGCCTGCTAAGGATTCTGTGTCTTCTTCTCTCTCTCTCTGCCCCTCTCCTACTCACACTCTGTCTTTCTGTCTTTCAAAAATTAATAAACATTAAAAAAATAAGTATATTTTACTCTTTGAAACATTTGCTGCTTTATCAGTAAAAACGAAAAATAGAATATATATAGGACTGTGTCATTCGATGTCCTCCAAAGATATTTTTAATGAATGGGAGGGTTCAAAAAGTGAAAATAAGCAAGTTGCACACTCACATTGGTGCTTCTGTGACTATGCACAGAATTACATGTACACACCACCTGTTGTATTGCTACCTGATGCTCCAATTGTCCCTAGGATGAGTGCGTCATGCCATCTCCCTCTGTGACATGAAAGCTACATAAAATTAATGTCACACTTGTTTGGTCACACTGGGGCATAATATCTGAGTGGCTTCATCAGGATTGATGCTACCAGGATTTACTCTGAGCTAAAATTTCTCTTTCCCAAGTCATACACTATTCTGTGAAAAAGCTGTGATACAGGTCAACCTATGGACCTTCTAACAGAGTCATGATCAAAATGCAAGAATCAGTGGTATACCCTGCAGCAATTGCTAGAAAATGGTGAAATGTTAATATTTCCTGCACTGTTATAATTTTTGCTATTCTTATTTTCAGTATGCATTTATAATATATACATATTTTTTTCTACAATTAGAAATTGTATAGTATTCACAAAAGGGGGTGAAATAAGAAAACCCTATGGAGCTTCCGAAAAAATGAATAAGATGCAGATGCTGTAGAACACTAGCCAGCATCGCTGGAGACTGCAATGAATCCATGAATTCAGATTTTGAACACTCACTTGCATAAAAGAAAGAGGTAAGAAAATTCCCTTGGGAGTCATCAGGGGAAATGCTGGATGACACGTGCAGGACACAAAATCTTAAAGCCACTGACATTCAAAGTCTTTTATCAAAGGGTCTTCATCCCAAATCACCCGGAGTCATAGCCCCTACAGAACACCTTCTTCATTGCTCCCATCACATCCTTGTTCCGCAGGGTATAGATGAAGGGGTTGGCCATGGGGGTGACGATGGTGTAGAAGAGAGAAACGAACTTGCCCTGATCCTGGGAGTGGTTGTCGCTGGGATGGAGGTAAGCATATATGGCCGTGCCATAGAACAGGGAGACCACCGTGAGGTGGGACCCACATGTCCCAAATGCTTTCCTCTGTCCTGCAGCTGACTTTATTCTCAACACTGCCCTAACAATCCGTCCATAAGAGTATGTGATTAATACCACAGGTATGAGAGGATGATCACACTGACAAAGAAGGCCTCAGACTCATTCACGGTGGTGTCAACACAGGCGAGCTTGAGCAGTGGAGGGATCTCACAAAAGAAGTGATCTATTTTATTTCTCCCACAAAGTGGTACAAGGAAAATGAGCACCGTCTGCAGTGAGGAGTTGGCAAAACCAACGAACCACGATGCGGAAGCCATCAGGGCACAGAGACGAGGGTGCATGATCACTGTGTAGTGCAGGGGCCTGCAGACGGCTGCGTAGCGGTCAAATGCCATCACCCCTAAGAGAATGCATTCTGTGCATCCCAAACCTAGAGAGACGAACAGCTGAGCTACACAGCCACTGAAGGAGATAGCCTTGTCTGCTCCCCTGAGATGAACCAGGAGCTGGGGAACAGTGCTGGTCGTGTAACACAGGTCCAGGAAGCTGAGGTTGGAGAGGAAGAAGTACATGGGAGTCTGAAGGTGTGCGTCCAGGCGGGACAGTACGATGATGGTTGTGTTTCCCAGCAGAGTGAGCAGATAGAAGAGCAGAAGAACCACAAAGAGGACTCGCTCCAGTGAGGCCTGGTCAGAGAAACCCAGCAGATAAAGCCAGTGAAAGAACTTCCGTTTTTCTGGTTCATCCTGTCTTACCACGTTTTCTGTCAAGACCAAATATTTAGCAATTTTTAAAAGAAATTTCAAAACAATGAAAAGTTGGCAGGAAGTGAACTTCCCATTTATAAGACAGGCCATGGAATTTGATCAGTAACTACTTGCAAACATGATATACTCATTGAAACTGACATCGCTTATACCAATATAGTCCCACATTATCAAAAAAGTAAATCATTAATATTTAATATAAGAAAATCAAATCATGGACCTTGTGGTTGCATGGGTCATAGGTACAAAAGGTCTTTCAGTCTGATCTTAATAGGACTTAAAGTGCATTGAATATGTAGATACTTTTAGAGAAAATGGTGATGAGGGAAAAAGAGGGAGTGAAATCAGGTAGGGTAGGAAAGAGATGTGGACAGAGGGAGATTCACTATTTTCAATCTGTACCTCATAATTCCACACAACTGGATTTGCACACACCTCACACGCAGTACTTTATAATACAACGTCATCTCCACAACGCACCCGGATATAGGAATTTTTGACCTACAATGTACTTGTACAAAAAATTCAATTACATTCAAAATATCACGACTAGATCTGCAAGTAAACACACATTGAGTTTCTTTTTTCCTGCGGTAGTAAAACAATTAAATAATTAGAGAGAACCAGAAAATGCCACCATTCAATTACAGTGTTAACTTTTGCCCTAAAGATGCTTAAAACTACTATCCCAATTTAACAGGAACTCCAAATGTTCATTGGCTGTGTCAAGGCAGTTGGAACCAGAACTCTGAACTCCAGCCCCCAACATTTTCCTCTTCCTTCCACAGATTTCTGTTACATACATTACACCAACTAGTGTCTGCAAAATTCCTGAAAGAGGTAGGATTATTCCCTATCAACATTCTAATCACATAAACATTTTAAAAAGTTATCCAACCATGTAATTATGTACAGACTGTTATGCTTTATATCGCTCCCTATGATAAAATAAGTAATAGAAAAATACACAGATCTAAAGACAGAAACACTCTCAAAGCAATGGCGGATGAAAGCACTATAATGCAAAACTTTATGTATATAAGGGAAGGCGTAAACAGAACATTATTTTGATATTATGTGAAATCTCAGACATCCATCCACATTAGGTTAATTATTACCTTTCTGGAAGCTACCTTGCAGAGTTAGTGACACAGGACCAAATACATTGCCAGATATATGACTAGGAGATGACCATTTTCCTCCAGTCCTTACTACTGAAGAAGAAGAATAGTTATACACTGAGAAAAGAGGCATCAGAAAACAAGGATTTCAGTTCTATCATATTCAAGTGGTCAGGCATACAGTACATTTTTAATTCTTCTAAGACTTTTAAAATCTGAATCGTGATTGGGGTAGATCCACTGATGGGTGAAATAAATTGGTACAAAACCGGCATAAAATAAATGTTCATAAAATTTGAAAAAAGAATGTGGTATTTCACAATGTTTTATGTCTCCTTCTCCTATAAAGATGTGACCAGTGACATCAGCGATATTTGATAAACAAAATCTACGCACAAATTCTCTTTTTTTTTAACGTTTATTTATCCTTGAGAGACATAGAGTGAGCAGGGGAGAGGCAGAGAAAGAGAGAGACACAGAATCCGAAGCGGGCTCCAGGCTCTGAGCCGTCAGCACAGAGCCTGACGCGGGGCTCGAACTCACAGACCTCGAGATCATGACCTGAGCCGAAGTCGGCCGCTCTACCGACCGAGCCACCCAGGTGCCCCTGAAAAACAATTCTTAATAGAATTAATTATATAGGTGTTTGAGAAATCTAAATGTGCAACACAAGGGAATAACCCTGACTCGCACTTGCTTCGAAGAGCAGTGAAAACAAACCACAGTTCAGTCTCGTCTCGTGCAGACACACATGAGTATAGATACATTTACCTGAGATACATTCCTGACAAATTTTAAAATGTGTCTAATACAGGAATCACTCACCAAAGTGAAGGAGGGCAAACATAAAATGTTAACTCATCCAAGGAAAACACCAATAAAATGATGCAACACTAGGATAAAATGGTGATATATTTGAACAACATTATGTCAATAAGGACTAAGAAGGCAGTTGAGAAAAAAATAAAATGCTGGTGAGATGAATTTATAAAGTGATTTGCTATTTAATGGATTATATGTGTGTGTGTGAGATAATATAATGTGGAATGCAACTATCATGATACGATATGATAGAAGAAAGTCCAGTTATAAAAAGCACACATAAATTATTACTTTACAGACAGAAAAATAAATACTTGAAAAACCATACATTATACATATATGTATCACAAAAATTATATAATGGGAAATGACATCTCTTAAAACACAATTTTACAATTATAGTTAAGAGAACAGGAACCAAATGAAAGAGGTTAAATGCTTACTACTGACACACACAAGGAGATAGAGCAATTACCATAACTGCTCAATGTTGACACAAAACTGTAAAAATTGTAGTGCAAGATACATATTTCCACAAACTAGATGCTCAGTATGCACACTATTTTAAAGACAAAAGATCTCAAGATGATGTCTCTATTTAAGATATTTCAAATCTATAACATTCACCGATATATTTGACATACACACTCTGCCCTATCCAGTGCCTGAATAAATCCTGAGAAAGCTCCAGCAATATTTCCACAGCCTCAAGGCTACGACTGAATCGCTACTGCTCTCATGACGCTTCTGTCTCATAGGTCTGAGCTGACCTCAGATACATGAGAACAGGCCCCGAGGACAGTGGAGGACGAGCAAATGAGGGGATGCAGCCGTCACCATACAGGACAGGAGAGAGCTGATGAGCACTGACGCTGCTGTAGGGCAGGTTCTATGGAAGAAGAGGGGGAAGCAGGAATCCCACTGCATGTTGTCTATTCAGGGAATGTTCTCAGGACAAACGGGGTGAGGGAAGGAAAACGGAGCAGAGAACATTGCTAAGCAAGGATGTGGTCTCCAGTGGAACAGAGCGTGAGCCTGATCCCATGAGAGCTGGAAAGAACTCTCCAGGAGAACCATCCCTTTGTGATGGTAGAAATATTCTGTTCTCACTGTCCAGTACTATGCCCAATTTTCACGAGTCACCACCTGAGCATTTAAAATGTCCAACCTAAGAAACTGAAGTTTACATTTTTTTTCATTTTAGTGAATTTAAATTTAAATAGCTTATGTGGCTACATACAAGTATTGGACAGCACAACTCTGGAACATGAATTACATCAGATTCGGTCCTGCCTTGGCATTGGCAGCCTTTTGCACATCCCATAAGTCTGTCACTGACTGTGAGCTGCCCCCACCATGTTCCCCAGACCTCCTGGCCATGTGGCTCCCTTTCAGCTGAGGGCAATTCTCTCAAGAAGGGAATGGCTGTGAACCTCGGAGCCCATACACATAACAAATAGGGTTTGGAATGCAGCACCAGCAGGTAAAGAACCTCTGAGCAGGTCACCAACAGCGTTCATACAAGAGTCCATTCGTGGTCGTGTGCAAGGACAGAAGGATGAAACCTAGTGTACTTCACACATCACCTCAGTTCAATTACGCACATGCACACACACCCACACAAACTTGCCATTTCCTTAATTCATCAATCAAGTAAACATTCAGTTTTCCTTCAACTTTATCTTCTTCATATTGGTATTTGTTTTCAAATGAAAGATCATCATTTCTTGTTAACAATAAAGTCAAAAACAAGATGCATTGACACAACATTCACAAAATAGAACTTCCCTGCTGTAAATTTCAGCATAGCATTTTTAAAACTTGGTACTTATTTTAGATATTTCCATAATATGGGAGAAAATGAGCATTTAGAAACTATAAATACCAACAATGAGTTTCCATATGGACAACAAATAACCTCTAATTTCACAGACAATATGGAATCAAAGGGGTAGCATGGAAATGTGTAATATAATACTTTTACACATATGCATAGAGAGCACATTTCATTATCGCTGAATATCCTGTTTACGTTGTTTTACGCATGTGTGTACAGACATGTAATGAATGTACTGCATAGAATGAAATGTCTAGGATTGACTTGTTGATGCATCTAATCAATAATTAAATTTAGTTCTTCTATTCGATGAACTTCCATAGTCTGTTCTTTTAGACAATTCACCATATATGCAAACAAATACAACCCTTTTGTTTCAAAAACAATTGCAACTGAAAATAACTTAACTTCCCAATTCTTAAAGCAACAGAGAGACTTAATTCCATTTTCACTCACCTTTATTCAACTTCTCAGTGGGATCTAAGCTACTTCCCTACCTCCTTTCCAAGTTACTGCCTAAATACAGTTCTGGGGATAGGAATATGTACATGTAGAATCAGTGTATTCTACATACCAGCACTGGGCCACCCATAAATTTTTCTTAAGCAAAAGGACACTTTCTCGGGATGACTTCACAGGTCTTCATGTGACACCAGAGATCTGCACTTTGCCTCTAGAAGGTGGAAGATAAAGACAAGTGCAAACACTCGGTATGATTTCCCAAGTATTGAGACCTGCCTATGTCACAGTGAGACCCTTATGAGCAGGCCAGAGGGTGGCGTGACTCTGAGCAGTGGCTGGGCTGGCACAGAGAACCAAATCCTTTCCCCTGCTGACATCTCTGGGGAACGGATGCCCCACACTCTTAATGAGCCCATGTCACTGAGCTGCCCAGACCTGGCAATCCTCAGGGACAATGACTATGGAGGGCAATGACAGAGGAGACCTAATCTGTCTCTTTTATTAATTCGCATATTTGATAGTGAATGAATAACTCCCTAGACCTCCCCAGCTACCACGACTCTCATCTGTGATAACCTAGATGTTTTACAAAACATTTAAGATTTTTCCCTCACAATTGCCCCAAATATTTATATATATAAATATGTAAGGAAGATTCCATTCAATTACTTAATTTTAAACATAAATATTTGAATGAACTTCATTTAATTTCATTCATGACCAAGTTATTTGGGATCACAGAGCTAAGTCTTAGACACATTCTAATCTTTAAGGTAAATATAAAGGAGGGCAACCAAATTCTACCAAATTCTAATGTGGCTAAGGGAAGATTATCTCAAATCCTCTCAAATGCTGTTGAGTTTATATCAATTGGTTTTGATGACGAACTCAATTTTAAAAATTATGTCTTTTTCTGCATCTATTGACAGGATCATATGGTTCTTATCTTTGCTTTTGTTGATGTGATGTATCACGTTCATTGATTTGCGAATATTGAACCAGCCCTGCAACCCAGGGATGAATCCTACTTGATCATGGTGGATAATTCTCTTTATATGCTGTTGGATTCGATTTGCTAGTATCTGGTTGAAAATTTTTGCATCCATATTCACTGGGAATATTGGCCTGTAATTTTCTTTCTTTACTGGGTCTCTATCTGGTTTGGGAATCAAAGTGATGCTGGCTTCATAGAATGAGTCCGGGAGTTTTCCTTCCGTTTCAATTTTTTGGAACAGCTTGAGGAGGATAGGAATTAACTCTGTTTTAAATGTCTGATAAAATTCCGCAGGAAAGCCATCTGGTCCAGGGCTTTTATTTGCTGGGAGGTTTTTAATAACTGATTCTATTTCTTCACTAGTTATGGGTCTGTTCAAATTTTCTATTTCTTCCTGTTTGAGTTTTGGTAGCATGTGGCTATTTAGGAAGCTGTCCATTTCTTCCAGATTGCCAAATTTGGTGGCATACAATTTTTCATAGTATTCTCTGATGATTGCTTGTATATCTGAAGGATCGGTTGTAATTTTTCCCTTTACAGCATCCTTTCTTAATAAAAACTCTGGAGAAAGTCGGGATAGAAGGAACATACTTAAACATCATAAAAGCCATATATGAAAAGCCCACAGCTAATATCATCCTCAACGGGGAGAAATTGAAAGCCTTCCCCCTGAGATCAGGAACACGACAGGGGTGTCCACTCTCGCCACTGCTATTTAACGTAGTGTTGGAAGTCTTAGCATCAGCAATCAGACAACAAAACAAAATAAAAGGCATCAAGATTGGCAAGGAGGAAGTCAAACTTTCACTTTTTGCAGATGACATGATACTTTACATGGAAAACCCGACGGAATCCACCAAAAGCCTATTAGAACTGATTCATGATTTCAGCAAAGTTGCAGGATACAAAATCAATGTATAGAAATCGGTGGCATTTCTATACACCAACAATGAAGCAGCGGGAAGAGAAATAAAGAAGCTAATCCCTTTCACAATTGCACCAAAAACCATGAAATACTTAGAAATAAACCTAACCAAAGATGTGAAAGGCCTCTACACTGAAAACTATAAAAAACTTATGAAGGAAATTGAGGAAGACACAAGGAAATGGAAAAACATCCCATGCTCATGGATTGGAAGAATAAATATCGTTAAAATGGCAATACTACCCAAAGCAATCTACACATTCAATGCAATCCCAATCAAAATTGCACCAGCATTCTTCTCAAAGCTAGGGCAAACAATCCTAAAATTTGTATGGAACCACAAAA
The DNA here is from genome assembly GCA_030068075.1 of Paguma larvata. Taxonomy (NCBI): domain Eukaryota; kingdom Metazoa; phylum Chordata; class Mammalia; order Carnivora; family Viverridae; genus Paguma; species Paguma larvata. Next base: position 25,797,216 of record CM057829.1, read on the forward strand.
GACCTCGAATAGCCAAAATAATGCTGAAGAATAAAACCAAGGCGGGAGGCATCACAATCCCAGACTTTAACCTCTACTACAAAGCGGTAGTCATCAAGACAGCATGGTATTGGCACAAAAACAGACACATAGACCAATGGAATAGAATAGAAAACTCAGAAATGGACCCGCAAGTATATGGCCAACTAATCTTTAACAAAGCGGGAAAAGGTATCCAATGGAAAAAAGACAGCCTCTTTAACAAATGGTGCTGGGAGAATTGGACAGCAACATGCAAAAGAATGAAACTAGACCACTTTCTTACACCACTCACAAAAATAAATTCTAAATGGATAAAAGATCCGAATGTGAGACAGGAAACCGTCCACATCCTAGAGGAGAAAGCAGGAAAAAGCCTCTTTGACCTAAGACGCACCAATTTCTTACTCGACACGTCTCCAAAGGCAAGGGAATTGAAAGCAAAGATGAACTATTGGGACCTCATCAAGATAAAAAGCTTCTGCACAGCAAAAGAAACAACCAACAAAACGAATAGGCAACCAACGGAATGGGAAAAGATCATCGCAAATGACATATCGGATAAAGGACTAATATCTAAAATTTATAAAGAACTTACCAAACTCCACACCCGAAAAACAAACAACCCAGTGAAGAAATGGGCGGAAGATATGAATAGACACTTCTCCAAAGAGGACATTCAGATGGCCAACAGACACATGAAACGATGCTCAATGTCACTCATCATCAGGGAAATACAAATCAAAACCACACTGCGATACCACCTCACACCAGTCAGAGTGGCTAAAATGAACAAATCAGGAAACTATAGATGCTGGCGAGGATGTGGAGAAGTAGGCACCCTCCTACACTGTTGGTGGGAATGCAAACTGGTGCAGCCACTCTGGAAAACGGTGTGGAGGTTCCTCAAAAAAATGAAAATAGAGCCACCCTATGATCCAGCAATAGCACTGCTAGGAATCTACCCAAGAGACAGGAATGCTGCTGCATAGGAGCACGTGTACCCCAGTGTTCATAGCAGCACTTTTGACAATAGCCAAATCATGGAAAGAGACCAAGTGCCCATCAACTGACGAATGGATAAAGAAGTTATGGTATTATATACAATGGACTACTACGTGGCAATGAGAAAAAATGAAATCTGGCCATGTGTAGCAACATGGATGGAACTGGAGGGTATTATGTTAAGTGAAATAAGTCAGTCAGAAAAAGACAGATACCATATGTTTCCACGAATAGGTGGACTTTGTGGGACTAAGTAAAATCCAGGGGGAGGGGAAGAGGGAAAAGGAAAAAAAGACACAGAGAGGGAGGGGGATAAAACATAAGAGACTCTCAAAGACTATGAAAAAACTGAGGGTGAGGGGGATGAGGGAGGAGGGAGAGGGGGTGATGGGCATTAAAAAGGGCACATGTTGGAATGAACACTGGGTGTTTTATGTAAACTAATTTGAAAATAAACTATTATAAAATTAAAAACATAAATAAATAAATATCTAATAAAAAATTATGTCTTTTTAACAAAACATACATCATTATTTAAATTCAACTTGTCTTTGCATTTTAGTTCCAAATGATTTTGAGTTTACCAGGAGAGATAAAAGGAAGTTGACGGGTGGTTATTGGCTGTTTCTCACAGATCCATGACTTCCAGTTTCCTTCATCATGTTCAGCCTAAAAGGATAAAGTACCTCCTGCTAAAAACATTCTGAGATTTGAATTTTCTCAGCAATTACATTCCAGTTAGATCCCATCCAGTTAGAACTGGCAAAGACCATACACTCTGGGTGTCCTGAAGAGGGAGGGAATTACAGACCAATAATTAACACTTTCCCTCCCAGGCCTCACTCACGGCTGCCAGTCTTACATGGTCACATCATCTCGATGACAGTGTGGCACTACTAGTGCTGCTGACCCACACCTACACTCCCAGATGCAATGTGATCTAGAGTAGTGCTCGGCCACCTGTCCGAAGACACGTATATAAGAATGCTGAATGGCACCACTGTTTGTATTAACCGAAACCTGCAAACAATCCCAATGCCCATCACAGTAAACTGGGTAAATTGTGGCATGTTCATACGAAAGAGTATTATACAACAAACTGAATAAAACTACAGCTAAAAAAATGGAAACAATGCTCTTCACACAAAAATACTGAGCAAGTGATGCAAGTTACAAAGCAATCCATCCCTCCACATAAAGTTCAAAACCAGGTAAACAAACTATTGTTTATGAACTTGCACCTGTGTGATAAGACTATAGTCTAAAAACAATATCACTAAAATATCGATATCACTAAAAACAATATCAATGCACTGATTATAACAAGTCACCAACAGAGGGAAGAGATGGTATGCACTTGGGTACAGGTCATCCGAGGTGCTGTCCAAGGTGCTAGTTAACAGGGGTGTCATTATAGTGACCATTCACTCTTAGTTGTTTTTTAAATTGAACATAGTTTTTATGACAATGTTGTACAAAATACTATACCTATGACAATAAGAAAGCAGGAGACAAAGAGACTATCAAAATAATATATATGATCTTGAGTATTTTTTAAGGACAAAATAGGCTTATAAAATCACATTTGGAAAAGCTGTTTAGGCAAAAAAAATAATCAGTCTTAGTGATTTGTAAGGGATGAGACAGGTAGGCTAAAAGGAATATCAGTCAAAATATAATTTTATACAAAAGCAACATAACAGAGAAAGAAAGGAGCAGAAATCCTTCACTGGCAGGGTCCTGACACCATCCTGTCTGTCAAGCTAAAATAGTAAGGACAGTTTTTCATCAGAAAGCTCCAAATTACCACTAACTCAGTACATTCTCAACCATGCAATTTATGGTCTCTGACTTGTCCCTGCTCTCTGATCCTCTTCCTCACTATTGTCCTCCATCTGAAGGAAGTAGTGGGAACAATCTAACCTTCCTAAGGGACACACAACAGCCTCTGTACTGCTGCCCTGCATTGGGATTTCTGTGGTTACCCATATGTAAACAAATAAAAAGCCTAAGTGGGAAAAATGAAAAGAAAAAGTCTTCCATGAAAGAGAAAGAGACAGAAGACATATATAGATGGACAAATAAAAGAAGCTAAAAGAGACAGGAGATATATACAGAGATTTGAGTTAAACAACGAACAGGGAATATTCATTAAAAGTCAAAACAGAAGGACAATGACAGAGAAAATAAAATGATGAGCAAGACAATTGTCAAATTTCAAAAAAACTCAGAATGGATTGAAGTAATTACAAGTGTGGTACAAAAGTGCCGGACTACAAAGCAAGCATCTTGTTTAATTATTCTATATTGAGAAGTGACAGCAGCCATGCTTGATAAAAACACTCAACAAAGTAGGGACAGATGGAACATACCTGAACACCATAAGGCCATATCCTTTATGGGCCCACAGCTAATATCATCCTCAATGGAGAAAAACTGAGACCCTTTCACCTACAGTCAGGAACACGATAGGGATGTCCACTCTCATCACTGTTATTTAACATAGAACTGGAAGTCCTAGCCTCAGCAATCAGGTAACAAAGAGAAATAGAAGGCATACAAACCTTCAAGGAAGAAGTCGAACTTTCACTATTTGCGGACGACATGATACATGTAGAAAACCCAAAAGACTCCACCAAAAAATTGTTGGAACTAATACATGAGGTCAGCAAAGTCTCCGGATATAAAATCAATGTACGGAAATCAGCTAAATCAAATAACGAAGTAGCAGAAAAAGAAATCAAAGAATGGGTCCCATTTATAGAACCAAAAACCATGAGATATTTAGCAATAAACCTAACTCAAGAAGTAAAGATCTGTACCCCGAAAACCATAGAACATATAGGAAAGTAATTGAAGATACACAAAGAAATGGAACACTATTCCATGCCCATGGATTGGAAGAACAATCATTGCTGAATATCTATACCACCAGAAGCAACCTGCCCATTTAATGCAATCCTTATCAAAATACCACCAACATTTTTCACAGAGCTAGAACTAATCATCTTAAAATCTGTCTGGAACCCCAAAGACCCCGAATAGCCAAAGCAATTCTGCAAAAGAAAAAGAAAGCTGGAGGAATCATGATTTCACACTTCAAACTATATCACAAAGCTGTAATCATCAAGACAGTATGGTGCTGGTATAAAAACAGACACGTAGATCAATGGAACAGAATAGAGAACCTAGAAATGCTCCCACAACTATGTAGTCAACTCATCTTTAACAAAGCAGAAAAGAATATCCAATGGGAAAAAGACAATCGTTTAAGCAAATGATGGTGGGAGAACTGGACAGTGACATGCAGAAGAATGAATCTGAACTAGTTTCTTATACCATACACAAAAATAAACTCAAAACGGATGAAAGACCAAAATGAATGAAAGACAGGAAACCCAAAATCCTACAGGGTAACACAGGCAACAAGTTCATTGACTTCTGCTGTAACATCTTCTTACTAGACACATCTCTGGATGCAAGAGAAACAAAAAACAAACACACAAAAAAGAATTATTGGGACTTCATCATGATAAAATGTTTCTGCACAGCAAAGGAAACAATTAACAAAACTAAAAGGCAACTAACAGAGTGGGAGAAGATATTTGCAAATGACATATCAGATAAAGGGTTAGTATCCAAAATCCATAAAGAACTTATCAAACTCAATACCCAGAAAACAAATAATACAGGCAATAAGTGGGCAGAAGACATGAATAGACACTTTTCCAAAGAACACATTTATTTATATATTTTTAAAAATTTTATAATACTTTATTTTCAAATTGGTTTACATACAACACCCAGTGTTCATCCCAACATGTGCCCTTTTTTTTTAAATTTTATAATAGTTTATTTTCAAATTGGTTTACATATAACACCCAGTGTTCATTCCAACATGTGCCCTTTTTAATGCCCATCACCCCCTCTCCCCCCTCCCTCATCCCCCTCACCCTCAGTTTTTTCATAGTCTCTGAGAGTCTCTTATGTTTTATCCCCCTCCCTCTCTGTGTCTTTTTTTCCTTTTCCCTCTTCCCCTCCCCCTGGATTTTGCTTAGTCTCACAAAGTCCACCTATTCGTGGAAACATATGGTATCTGTCTTTTTCTGACTGACTTATTTCACTTAACATAATACCCTCCAGTTCCATCCATGTTGCTACACATGGCCAGATTTCATTTTTTCTCATTGCCACGTAGTAGTCCATTGTATATAATACCATAACTTCTTTATCCATTCGTCAGTTGATGGGCACTTGGTCTCTTTCCATGATTTGGCTATTGTCAAAAGTGCTGCTATGAACACTGGGGTACACGTGCTCCTATGCAGCAGCATTCCTGTCTCTTGGGTAGATTCCTAGCAGTGCTATTGCTGGATCATAGGGTGGCTCTATTTTCATTTTTTTGAGGAACCTCCACACCGTTTTCCAGAGTGGCTGCACCAGTTTGCATTCCCACCAACAGTGTAGGAGGGTGCCTACTTCTCCACATCCTCGCCAGCATCTATAGTTTCCTGATTTGTTCATTTTAGCCACTCTGACTGGTGTGAGGTGGTATCGCAGTGTGGTTTTGATTTGTATTTCCCTGATGATGAGTGACATTGAGCATCGTTTCATGTGTCTGTTGGCCATCTGAATGTCCTCTTTGGAGAAGTGTCTATTCATATCTTCCGCCCATTTCTTCACTGGGTTGTTTGTTTTTCGGGTGTGGAGTTTGGTAAGTTCTTTATAAATTTTAGATATTAGTCCTTTATCCGATATGTCATTTGCGATGATCTTTTCCCATTCCGTTGGTTGCCTATTCGTTTTGTTGGTTGTTTCTTTTGCTGTGCAGAAGCTTTTTATCTTGATGAGGTCCCAATAGTTCATCTTTGCTTTCAATTCCCTTGCCTTTGGAGATGTGTCGAGTAAGAAATTGGTGCGTCTTAGGTCAAAGAGGCTTTTTCTTGCTTTCTCCTCTAGGATTTTGACGGTTTCCTGTCTCACATTCGGATCTTTTATCCATTTAGAATTTATTTTTGTGAGTGGTGTAAGAAAGTGGTCTAGTTTCATTCTTTTGCATGTTGCTGTCCAATTCTCCCAGCACCATTTGTTAAAGAGGCTGTCTTTTTTCCATTGGATACCTTTTCCCGCTTTGTTAAAGATTAGTTGGCCATATACTTACGGGTCCATTTCTGAGTTTTCTATTCTATTCCATTGGTCTATGTGTCTGTTTTTGTGCCAATACCATGCTGTCTTGATGACTACCGCTTTGTAGTAGAGGTTAAAGTCTGGGATTGTGATGCCTCCCGCCTTGGTTTTATTCTTCAGCATTATTTTGGCTATTCGAGGTCTTTTGTGGTTCCATACAAATTTTAGGATTGTTTGCCCTAGCTTTGAGAAGAATGCTGGTGCAATTTTGATTGGGATTGCATTGAATGTGTAGATTGCTTTGGGTAGTATTGCCATTTTAACGATATTTATTCTTCCAATCCATGAGCATGGGATGTTTTTCCATTTCCTTGTGTCTTCCTCAATTTCCTTCATAAGTTTTTTATAGTTTTCAGTGTAGAGGCCTTTCACATCTTTGGTTAGGTTTATTTCTAAGTATTTCATGGTTTTTGGTGCAATTGTGAAAGGGATTAGCTTCTTTATTTCTCTTCCTGCTGCTTCATTGTTGGTGTATAGAAATGCCACCGATTTCTGTACATTGATTTTGTATCCTGCAACTTTGCTGAAATCATGAATCAGCTCTAATAGGCTTTTGGTGGATTCCGTCGGGTTTTCCATGTAAAGTATCATGTCATCTGCAAAAAGTGAAAGTTTGACTTCCTCCTTGCCAATCTTGATGCTTTTATTTTGTTTTGTTGTCTGATTGCTGATGCTAAGACTTCCAACACTACGTTAAATAGCAGTGGCGAGAGTGGACACCCCTGTCGTGTTCCTGATCTCAGGGGGAAGGCTTTCAATTTCTCCCCGTTGAGGATGATATTAGCTGTGGGCTTTTCATATATGGCTTTTATGATGTTTAAGTATGTTCCTTCTATCCCGACTTTCTCCAGAGTTTTTATTAAGAAAGGATGCTATACTTTGTCGAATGCTTTTTCTGCATCTATTGACAGGATCATATGGTTCTTATCTTTTCTTTTGTTGATGTGATGTATCACGTTCATTGATTTGCGAATATTGAACCAGCCCTGCAACCCAGGGATGAATCCTACTTGATCATGGTGGATAATTCTCTTTATACGCTGTTGGATTCGATTTGCTAGTATCTTGTTGAAAATTTTTGCATCCATATTCATCAGGGATATTGGCCTGTAATTTTCTTTCTTTGCTGGGTCTCTATCTGGTTTGGGAATCAAAGTGATGCTGGCTTCATAGAATGAGTCCGGGAGTTTTCCTTCCGTTTCAATTTTTTGGAACAGCTTGTGGAGGATAGGAATTAACTCTGTTTTAAATGTCTGGTAAAATTCTGCAGGAAAGCCATCTGGCCCAGGGCTTTTATCTGCTGGGAGGTTTTTAATAACTGATTCTATTTCTTCACTAGTTATGGGTCTGTTCAAATTTTCTATTTCTTCCCGTTTGAGTTTTGGTAGCGTGCGGCTATTTAGGAAGCTGTCCATTTCTTCCAGATTGCCAAGTTTGGTGGCATATAATTTTTCATAGTATTCTCTGATGATTGCTTATATCTCTGAGGGATTGGTTGTAATTTCTCCCTTTTCATTCACGATTTTATCTATTTGAGTTCTCTCTCTTTTCTTTTTGAGAGGCCTGGCTAGAGGTTTGTCTATTTTGTTTATTTTTCAAAGAACCAGGTTTTGGTTTCATTGATCTGTTCCACTACCTTTTCTGTCTCCATATGGTTAATTTGTGCTCTGATCTTTGTTATTTCTCTCTTTCTGCTGGGCTTGGGTTGTTTTAGTTGATCTGCTTCTAGTTCCTTTAGGCGTGCTGTTAGAATTTGTGTTATTGATTTTTCTTGTTTCTGAGATGGGCCTGGATTGCAATATATTTCCCTCTCAGGACTGCCTTTGCTGCGTCCCAGAGCGTTTGGATTGTTGTATTTTCATTTTCATTTGTTTCCATGTATTTTTTAATTTCTTCTCTGATGGCTTGGTTGACCCAGTCATCTTTTAGTAGGTTATTTCTTAGCCGCCATGTTCTTGGATATTTTCCAGGCTTTCTCCTGTGGTTGATTTCAAGTTTCAAAGCATTGTGGTCTGACAGTGTACACGGTATGATCTCAATTCTTTTATATTTATTCAGAGCTTCCCTGTGCCCCAGAATGTGGTCTATCTTGGAAAATGTACCGTGTGCAGTTGAGAAGAACGTAAATTCCTTTGCTTCTGGATGAAGGACCCTAAAGATGTCTGTGAGGCCCATCTGTCCTAATGTGTCATTCAGGGCTATTGTTTCTGCGGAGATTTTCTGTTTTGTGGATCTATCCAATGCTGAGAGTGGAGTTGAGTGAGTGGATATTGAAAAATATGGGCTTACTATTAGGACATTTTTATAGATGAGGTTGCTAATGTTTGAAATTCGTTGTTTTACAAATTTGGGTGCCCCCAAATTCGGTGCGTAGATATTTACAATTGTTAGCTCTTCCTGCTGGATGGTCCCTGAGACTATTATATAATGTCCTTCTTCATCTCTTATTACATCGTTCATTTTAAAGTCTAATTTGTCTGATATAAGTGTGGCTACTCTGGCTTTCTTCTGACTTCCAGTAGCATGGTAGATAGTTCTCCATCCCCTCACTTTCAATCTGAAGGTATCTTCAGGTTTAAGATGAGTTACTTGAAGACAGCAAATAGATGGGTCTTGTTTTTTAATCCATTCTGTTATCCTGTGTCTTTTGATTGGTGCATTTATTCCGTTTACATTCAGTGTTAATATTGAAAAATATGGGCTTACAGTCACTGTATTATCTGTAAGTTTCATGTTTGTAAGGCTGTCCCTGGCAGTTTGTGTTCTTTGCAACCTTGTCTTCATAGAATGCCCTCAGGATCTCTTGCAGTGCTGGCTTATTTGTGATAAATTCTTTCAGTTTTTGTTTGTTGGGAAAAACCTTGATCTCTCCTATTCTGAATGACAGGCTAGCTGGATACAGAATTCTTGGTTGCATGTCCTTCTTGCTCATCACATTGAAGATATCCTGCCGTTCCTTTCTGGCTTGCCAAGTTTCTCTAGATAAGTCTACTACTACCCTTATATGTCTCCCTTTGTATGTTAGGGTTCTTTTGTCCCTAGCTGCTTTCAGGATTCTCTCCCTATCTTTGTATTTTGCCAGCTTCACTATGATGTGCCGTGCAGAAGGTCTATTCAAGTTACGTCTGAGGGGAGTTCTCTGTGCCTCTTGGATTTCCATGCCCGTTTCCTTCCTCGTGTTGGGGAAGTTCTCAGCAATGATTTGTTCAAGAACCCCTTCGACTCCTTTCTCTCTCTCTTCTTTCTCTGGAATTCCTATGCTATGGATATTGTTTCTTTTGAATGCATCGCTCAGCTCTCGAATTCTCCTTTCCTGTTCCTAGATCAGCTTCTCTCTCTTTTTATCTGCTTCCTCTTTTTCAATGATTTTGTCTTCTAATGCACTAACTCTTTCCTCTACCTCTTCAATCCGTGCTGTGGCTGCTTCCAGTTTCCCCTGTATTTCTTCCAATGTCTTCTTTAATTCTTCCAGACCGTTTTTAAGGTCCTTGAACTCTGCCGCGCGGGACCCCTTGCATTCATCTAAGCTTTTTTCAAGGCCAGCGATTAGTTTTATGATTATCATTCTATATTCATGTTCTGTTATGTTGCTTATATCTGTTTTCATTAATTCTTGAGCTGTCACTGCTTCTTGTAGATTCTTTTGAGGAGAAATCTTCCGTCTCGTCATTTTGGCTGGATGTGTTTTGGGTTGTTTCTTGAAGTTGCCCTCAGCACCTGAGCACGGCGCCCACTCCAGCCTCCAGTGTGACGCGGGTATAGACCGAGGGTCCCGCTGTAGTGGCGAAAGCTTCCTACTTGCGACCAATCCTGGTGTTGAACCCGGTGCTCTGTCTGGTGCCGCCCTCCCCTCCCTCCCAGCGCTCGCGGCGGCTCCAAAAACCTGGCGCGGCGGAGTTGAGGCAGCCGGCTCGTCACCCTGGAGGAGGCGGAGACGCGTGTTCCAAAGAACGCATTTAGAAGGCTACAGACACATGAAAAAAATGCTCAACATCACTCATCATCAGGGAAATACCTATCAAAACCACAACAAGATACCACCTCACACCTGTCAGAATGCCTAAAATTACCAACCCAGGAAACAACAGATGTTGGAAAGGATGCAGAGAAAGGGGAACCCTATTGCACCACTGGTGGGAATCCAAACTGGTGCAGCCTCTCTGGAGAACAGGATGGAGTTTCCTCTGAAAGTTAAAAATAGAACTACCCTATATTGTTCCACCAATTGCAGTATTAGGTATTTATCCAAAGGATACAAAAACACAGATTCAAGGGACACATGCACCCTGATGTTTATAGCATCATTAACAACAATAAGCGAACTATGGAAAGGGCCCTAGTGTCCATCAACCGATGAATGGATAAAGAAGTGGTATAGGGGTGTGTGGGTGGTTCAATCAGTTAAGAGGTCAACTCCTGATTTCTGCTCAGGTTATTATCTCATGGTTCATGAGATCAACCCCTGCATCAGGCTCTGCATAGCGAAGAGTCTGCTTGGGATTCTCTTTCTCCCGCTTTCTCTGCCCCTCCCATGCTCATGCTCGCTCTCGCTCTCTCTCTCCCTGTCTCTAACTCTCTCTCAAAATAAATAAATAAAATTTAAAACTCTTTTTTGGGATCAGCATGGAAGTCTTTTTTCTGTCTTGTGTACATGAAATACAGCCAGATCAACACTAAACCATCCTGCACTCCTAGAAAATGGATTTGAGGAATAATGTAACAATCTGCACAACCTGAACCACGAAACTCAGCAGGTACACAGCGCGGAGAGGTGAACTGGGAGAGAGAGGAGCCGCAGAGGGCAGGGAGCCATTTTTTCCTTGCGGAGAGAGGATAGAGATTGGGGGAGAGTACAGGAAAAGCACACTCCACAAAATCAGCTGGAGAGAAAGTGGAAAAGTGGAAAAAGCCACAGGGACTGACCTAAAAGGGGAGAAAGGAGAAACTAGAGGGTTAAATTCCATTAAAATTCAATAAACAGGGGGAGCACAGAGTATGAAAATCTACAGTTCAAAATACCTAGTGGTGCTCTGGTGTGAAGGGCGAACTCCCAGAAGAAGAGGGGGTCCGGGAGGTCCTCGGCCGCGCCTGATTTTCCATAATCCTGCAAACGCTGCTGCTATAAGACAGTGTGAGCTTTTTCTGGCGTGGGCTTCTACTGAGCTGCAAGTCTCTGGACACCAGCAGTAGCAAGGTCCCATGAGCATTTCTGGGTGCAGCCAGCACTTGGCCCTTGCTCAGTGGGACCCTCACCGAGGGGATCTGAGTGGGTCAAAGCCAAGGTCCTCAGAAGTGCGGGGTCGGGAAATGCAGCCACATCTCAGATAAAACTCAGGAGGGAGGTACTGCCAGGCAACCTGATGGCATGATCATGGACAGAGTAAAAGTGGGGAGTGATGGAAACCAGGGACAGAAGACTGGTGCTCGATTCCTGGTGGGGGAAAACACAGAAATCCCACGCAAGGCTGGGTAACTGGGAGACACCATATTTACCCCACCGACGCATGCGTACACACACCTATAAGCACCACAAGGATCCACCCCAGCAAGCCAAGCAGCGCCATCTAGTGGAGAATGGAGCCGTTACACTAAGCCCCGCCCAACTGGGCCAACCTCACTCTTCAGGAACACCACAAATCTCTCCTCCTGCTTAGTTTATGTACTAGAAAGTGCTTCATAATTTGTCCTCTAGGGGGAAAAGATATAATTTAAATCCTACTTCAATCTGTTCACTGGTCTAGCTATTAAATTTTCTTTCTTTTCTTTTTTCAATTTTTTCCCTTATTTTCTTTTCTTCTTTCTTTTACTTGAATACAGAAAGAGAAAAAATATACTTTTATTTTCGATTTTTATTGAAAATATTTTCCTTTATTCTTTTTCTTTCTTCTAAATTTTTCACTTATTTTGGTAATTATTTCAAATTCTATTATACTTCCAACATTTACTTTAATTTTTTCTCGACTAAATTTTTCACTCTTTTGGTTATTTTTTTTTAAATTTTTTTTTTTTTAATGTTTATTTACTTTTGAGAGACATAGAGGCACAGCATGAACAGGGGAAGGGCAGAGAGAGAAGGAGACACAGAATCAGAAGCAGGCTCCAGGCTCTGAGCCGTCAGCACAGAGCCCGACGCGGGGCTCGAACTCACAGACCGCGAGAACATGACCTGAGCTGAAGTCGGCGCCCAACCGACTGAGCCACCCAGGCGCCCCTCTTTTGGTTATTTTTCAAATTTTATTATACTCCCATCATTTATTTGATTTTGTGTGTGTGTTTTTTAATTTTTTAATTTAAAATTTTTTCCCTTTTTTCTCTAATCAGTCAAGCTCCTATCCATTAATCTATTTTGTCACATTCATTTTCTCAAATTTTCAAATGCTTTTTTTCTTTCTTCTTTTTCTTCTCTTTTTCCGTTTTTTCTCTAAACAATCAAGCTCCTTTCAATAACCAGAACAAAACACACCTAGGATATAGCACCATTGGTTTGATTTTGTATGTGTGTGTATGTGTGTGTGTGTACGTGTGTGTATGTAGCTTTTAATTCTTTCATTTTAATTTTTTCCCTTTATTCTCCAATCAATCAAGCTCTTTTCAATAACCAAGCCAAAATACACCTAGGATGTAGCATCAGTTGTTTGATTTTTGTGTATGTGTGTGTTGTTTTTTAATTTTTTAATTTTAATTTTTTCCCTTTTTCTCCAATCAATCAAGCTCCTTTCAATAACCAGACAAAAACACACCTAAGATATAGCATCTGTTCTTTGATTTTGTGTGTGTATTTGTGTGTGTGTGTGTGTTGTCTTAAATTTTTTAATTTAACCCCCCCCCTCATTTTTTGTCTAATCAATCAAGCCTCTTTCAATAAGCAGACCAAAACGCACCTAGGATCTAGCATCATTTATTTGATTTTGCGTGTGTGTGTGTGTGTGTTGTTTTCAATTTTTTCATTTTAAATTTTTTTCCTTTTTTACCTTATTTATTCCTTTTCTTCCTTCAAAATGCCAAAACTAAGGAATATACCCCAAAAGAAACAGCAGGAAGAAACAACAGCCCAGGGACTTAACCAACACACATACAAGCAAGATGTCTGAACCAGAACTTAGAATCATGATGATAAGAATACTAGCTGGGGTCGAAAATAGTTTAGAATCCCTCTTTACAGAGATAAAAGAAGTAAAAGCTAGTCAGGATGAAAAAAAATGCTATAACTGAGCTGCAATCTCGAATGGATGTCACGGCGGCAAGGATGGATGAGGCAGAGCAGAAAATCTGCAAAACAGAGGACAAACTTATGGAGAATAATGAAGCAGAAAAAAAGAGGGAGAGTAAGAAAAAAAAGCACGATTTAAGAAAAAGAGAAATCACTGACTCATTAAAAAGGAACAACATCAGAATCATAGGGGTCCCAGAAGACGAACAGACAGAAAAAAGGTAGAAGGGTTATGTGAGCAAATCATAGCAGAAAACTTTCATAACCTGGGGAAAGACACAGACATAAAAATACAGGAAGCACAGAGGACTCCCACAGGTTTCAACAAAGACTAATCATTGACAAGGCATATCATAGTCAAATTCACAAAATACTCAGGCAAGGAAAGAATCAGGAAAGTGGTAGGGAAAAAAACTCCTTAACTTACGAGGAAAGACACATAAGGTTTGCAGCAGACCTATCCACAGAAACTTGGCAGGCCAGAAAGGAGTGGCAGGATATATTCAATGTGCTGAATCAGATAATATACAGCCAAGAATTCAGTATCCAGCAAGGCTATCATTCAAAATAGGAGAGATACAAAGATTCCCAGACAAACAAAAATTAAAGGAGTTCGTGACCACTAAACCAGCCCTGCAAGAAATTTTAAGGGGGACTCTCTAAGGGGAAAAAGAAGGAGGGAAAAAAAAGAGACCAAAAGCAACGAAGACTAGAAAGGACCAGAGAAAACAACCAGAAGCTCCAATTCTAAAAGAAATATAATGGCAATAAACTCATACCTGTCAGTACTCACTCTAAATCTCAATGGACTAAATGCTCCAATCAAAAGACATAGGGTAATGGAATGGATAAGAAAGCAAGATCCAGCTACATGCTGTTTACAAGAAACCCACTTTAGACCTAAAGACACCTTAAGATTGAAAGGAAGGGGATAGAGAACCATCTATCATGCCAATGGTCACCAAAAGAAAGTTGGAGTAGCCATATTTATATCAGGAAATCTAGACTTTAAAATGAAAACTGTAACAAGAGATGAAGAAGGGCATGATATCATAATTAAAGGGTCTATCTACCAAGAAGATCTAAAAATTGTAAACATTTATGTTCAGAATGTGGTAACACCCAAATATATAAATCAATTACTCACAAAAATAAAGAAACTCATTGATACTAATACCATAATAGTAGGGGACTTCAACTCCCTACTCACAGCAATGCACAGTTCATCCAAACAGAAAATCAACAAGGGAACAATGGCTTTGAATGACACACTGGACCAGATGGACTTAAGAGATATATTTAGAACATTTTATCCTAAAGCAATGGAATATACATTTTTCTCCTGTGCACATGGAACGTTCTCCAGAACAGACCACATACTGGGACACAAATCAGCCCTCAACAAGTACAAAAAGAGATACGATGCTTATTTTCAGACCACAATGCTATGGAACTCGAAATCAAACACAAGAAAAAATTTGAAAAGAGAACAAATACTTGGAGACTAATGAACATCCTACTAAAGAACGAATGGGCTAATCAAGAAGTTAAGGAGGACATTAAAAAATTCATGAAATCCAATGAAAATGATCACACCACAGCCCCAAACCTCTGAGACGCAGCAAAGGCAGTCATCAGAGAGAAGCATATAGCAATCCAGGCCTTCCTAAAGAAGGAAGAAAGGTCTGATACACAACCTAACTTTACACCTCAAAGAGCTGCAAAAAGAACAGCAAATAAAACCCAAAACCAGCAGAAGACAGGAAATAATAAAGATTAGAGCAGAAATCAAGGCCATTGAAACCAAAAAAACAGAAGAACAGATCAATGAAACCAGAAGCTGGTTCTTTGAAAGAATTAATAAAATAGATAACCCACTAGCCAGTTTGATTAAAAAGAAAAGGAAAGGACACAAATAAATAAAATCAAGACTGAAAGAGGAGAGATCACAACCAACACAGCAGAAATACAAACAATAAGAAAATATTATGAGCAATTATATGCCAATACAATGAGCGATCTGGAAGAAATGGACTAATTCCTAGAAACATGTGAACTACCAAAACTAAAACAGGAAGAAATCAATGAGCAGAAATCGATGCCACTGAAACCAAAATCAGACCCATAACCAGTAAAGAAAATTTGAACAGACCCATAACCAGTAAAGAAATTGAATTAGTCATCAAAAATATCCTAAAAAACAAGAGTCTAGGGCCATATGGATTTCCAGGGGAATTCTACCAAATATTTAAGGGAGCGTTAACACCTATTCTCTTGAAGCTGTTCCAAAAAATAGAAATGGAAAGAAAACTTCCAAACTCTTACTATGCAGCCAGTATTACCTTGATTCCAAAATCAGACAAAGACCCCACTAAAAAAGAGAACATGATGAACATGAATGCAAAAATCCTCAACAAGATATTAGCGAACCGCATCCAACAATAAATCAAAAAAAAATTCACCACGACCAAGTGAGATTTATACCTGGGATGCAGGGCTGGTTCAATATCCGCAAAACAACCAATGTGATTCATCACATCAATAAAGAAAGGAAAAGAATCACATTATCCTCTCAATAGATGCAGAGAAAGCATTTGACAACATACAGCATCATTTTGATAAAAATCTATAAGAAAGTAGAGATAGAAGGATCATACCTTGAGATCATAAAAGCCATGTATGAAAGACCCAACACTAATATCATCCTCAATGGGGAAAAACTGAGAGCTTTCCCGCTAAGGTTGGGAACAAGACAGGGATATCCACTCTCACCACTGTTATTCAACATAGTACTGGAAGTCTTAGCCTCAGCAATAGGACAACACAAAGAAATAAAAGGCATCCAAATCGACCAGGAGGAAGTCAAACTTCACTCTTCACAGATGACATGATACTCTATATGGAAAACCCAACAGATTCCACCAAAAAACTGCTAGACCTGATCCATGAATTCAGCAAAGTGGCAGGATATAGAATCAATGCACAGAAATCAGTTGCATCCGTACACACCAACAATGAAGCAACAGAAAGAGAAATCAAGGAATCAATCCCATTTACAATTGTACTTAAAACCATAAAATATCTAGGAATAAATCTAACCAAAGTGGTGAAAAATCTATACATTGAAAACTATAGAAAGCTTATGAAAGAAATTGAAGCAGACACAAAAAAATGGAAAAATATTCCATGCTCCTGGATAGGAAGAACAAATATTGTTAAAATGTCAATACTACCCAAAGCAATCTATATATTCAATGCAATACATATCAAAATAACACAAGCATTCTTCACAGAGCTAGAACAAACAGTCCTAAAGTTTGTATGGAATCAGAAAAGACTCCGAATAGCAAAAGCAATCCTAAAAAAGAAAACCAAAGCCAGAGGCATCACGATCCCAGACCTCAATCTGTATTACAAAGCTGTAATCATCAAGCCAGTATGGTATTGGCACAAGATCAGACACTCAGATCAATGGAACAGAATAGACAACTCAGAAATAGACCCCCAAACGCACAGCCAAGTCATCTTTGACAAAGCAGGAAAGAATATCCAATGGAATAAATACGATTTCTTCAGCAGGGTGCTAGGAAAACTGGACAGTGACATGCAGAAAAATGAACTTGGACCACTTTCTTCCACCATACACAAAAATAAACTCAAAATGGATGAAAGACCTAAATGTAAGACAGGAAGCCATCAAAATCCTCGAGGAGAAAGCAGGCAAGAACCTCTTTGACCTCGGCCACAGCAACTTCTTACTCAACACGTCTCCAGAGGCAAGGGAAACAAAAGCCAAAATGAACTACTGGGACCTCATTAAAATAAAAAGCTTCTGCACAGCGAAAGAAACAATCAGCAAAACTAAAAGGCAACTGATGAAATGGGAAAAGATATTTGCAAATGACATATCAGATAAAGGGTTAGTATCCAAAATCTATAAAGAACTTATCAAACTCAACACCCAAAAAACCATATAATCTGGTGAAGAAATGGGCCAAAGACATGAACAGACACTTCTCCAAAGAAGACATCCAGATGGCCAACAGACACGAACAGACATGAAATGATGATCAACATCACTCATCATCAGGGAAATACAAAACAAACCACAATGAGATTCCACCTCACACCAGTCAGAATGGCTAACATTAACAACTCAGGCAACCACAGATGCTGGCGAGGATGTGGAGAAAGAGGATGTCTTCTACACTGCTGGTGGGAATGCAAACTGGTGCAGCCGCTCTGGAAAAAAGTAAGGAGGTTCCTCAAAAAATTAAAAATAGAACTACCACACAACCCAGCACTTGCACTATTAGGTATTTATCCAAGGGATGCTTTTTCGAAGGGACACATGCACCCCAATGTTTATAGCAGCACTATCAACAATAGTTCCAAAGTATGGAAAGAGTCCAAATGTCCATCAATGGATAAATGGATAAAGAAGATGTGGTATATATATGCAATGGAGTGTTACTCGGCAATCAAAAAGAACGAAATCTTGCCATTTGCAACTACATGGATGGAACTAGAGGGTATCATGTTAAGCGAAATTAGTCAGAGAAAGACATCATGTGACTTCACTCATATGAAGACTTTAAGACACAAAGCAGATGAATATAAGGGAAGGGAAGCAAAAATAATATAAAAATGAGGAGGGGGACAAAACATAAGAGACTCTTAAATATGGAGAACAAACAAAAAATATAATCTGTTGTGGTGCAGTATAAGAGGAAACATTCTTTGGGAAGGATAGAGTGTCTTTTCCATAAAGGGCAGTGAAAAAAAGGGAGGTTGACTTTATGCTAAATGACACATTGTTAGCCAACATGCTTGGCTTGCTTAATGTACTCCTTTAAATATATTAAAACAGGGGTGTCTGGGTGGCTCAGTCGATTAAGCGTCCAACTTCAGCTCAGGTCATGATCGTGTGGTTTGTGAGTTCGAGGCCCATGTTGGGCTCTGTGCTGACAGTTCAGAGCCTCAAGCATGCTTGGGATTGTATGTCTCTTACTCTCTCTGTCCCTCCCCCACTCACACTCTGTCTCTCTCAAAAATAAAGTTCAAAAATAAAAACAATAAAAATAAAAAATAAATACATTAAAACAGAGTTCTCATATCTATAGATAGATTAATAAAGAAGCTTTCCAAAAACAACTGTCCAAAACTGTTACAATGTTTGAAATGTTTGCAATGGGGATTTAAAAACCCAAGGAAAACACTATCTGTGACCTGCTATCACACAGTCTAGGGGGGACCCCTGAGAAAGGCTTTGACTATTAATAATGGCATCCCATTGATCATGAAGATCCCAATAAGCCCAATCATTAGACGCGTCCAGGATGCTTCAATGAGACTAAAGACACAGGTACAACAACTGAATAACTTCACTCTCAAAAGAGGATAAAACCATCCTCAGAAATGGTTGCCTAAATGGAAGAACTTACACTTCTTAAAGACCTCATAGATTTCAGTCAGTTCAGATTGGTTTAATAAATCCGTCCAACAACATAAATCATCATAATGGGGAGGCAAACCATAAGAGAATCTTTCCTTGTTCTTTTTTTTTTTTAATGTTTATTTATTTTGGGAGAAAGAGAGCACAGGAGGGGAAAAAAACAGAGAGACAGAAGTTCTAATCAGGCTGTGTGCTGACAGCAGAGAGCCCGATGTGGGGCTTGAACTCACATATCCTGAGATCTCACCTGAGCCAAAATTGGATGCTTAACTGACTGAGCCACGCAGGTGTCTAAAACGCTCTTAAATACAGAGAAGGAACTGAGGGTTCTGGATGGAGTTAGGTGGAGATGGACTAGATGGGTGATGGGCATTAAGGAGGGCATTTGTTGGGATGAGCACTGGGTATTATATGTTAAGTGATAAATCACTATATTCTACTCCTGAAGCCATTATTACATTATATGTTAACTAACGTCGATTTAAATAAAATTTTAAAAATACTAAGAAAAGTACAAATGAAATGTAAAGTAAAATAAAACAAAACAAAATAAAATTTATAAAATAAAATAAGTGTAGGGGACCCAGGGAGGCCACCCCAACATGGACCTCAATGACATATTAATTATGTTGAATAGGAGCTACTTGGGAAACAGCAGGTGCAAAGACATCACACCCTCCTCTGTCCCCCTGGAAGTAGGAAACGTCTCCGTACGAAAGGTCCCGTCCCAGGACTAAGAAGTAAAAGACTACTTATCGCAACAGGTAGGGACCAAAGAGTTGAGAAAGCTGTACAAATAAATCTGCTACTTCCTTACTAATCCACTACCTCAGCCCAAATTTCACTTAGGATTTCCTACTAACTGAAGCTCCAAACACCTGTTTTCTTTCTCCTGTCGATTCCACACACATGTATTGTCTTTCGATAAAAGATATAAAAAACACCTACTTTGGTCATTTCTCCGGGTTTCAATTTCCAGATTGGGCCTCTGTGAGAAGCAGGTAAAACCTTGGGTGTTTTCTCCTGTCAATTTAATTCTTAAACAGCTGGAAGAGCCCTGGGGAAAGAAGGAAATGTCCCCACCCCGAACCCAGTGTCCAGTCCTTAGGACTTTTTCAGGGACCCTTCCCCTGGCCCTTCTGTTCTCAGGGCATTCACTCTCCCCTTTCTGCATTCACATCAGCCCCCCTTCCGGGCAAACCACGTGTCCACACACAGTGGTTCCCAGGTCTGCGCCATCAGGACTCAAACACGCCACACCACCACAACACCACAACACCACAACGCCACAACGCCACAACGCCACAACGCCACAACGCCACAACAGTGAAAGGAACCTCTCACCTATGTCACAAAACAAGCATTCACAAAGAAGTCACCTGCAGAGGGAGGGGTTGCCAACCATCTGTGACCTGTCCCTTCCTCCTCGGTGAGCCTGGTCAGAGCAGGACTCTGGCAAACAGTAGCTGCGAATGTGCAGACTAGGAGAGACAGGAGGGTCTCACAGGGGTGACTGCACTCTGATGACTGTTCTGGTCGTGACTTTGGCAGGGTGTACAGGGTCTGTTCAGAGTGCAGTAGCCCTACACGATACGCACCGCCGTTATGCTAACACACGACAGTCCTAAAGCCAGAACAGGGCTACGAAGGTGGGGACACATGGACTCGGCAACCCCATAACTTCTCTGTGCTGACTTGGACCACACAAAAGACCCCACGCTGGAGAACCAAAACACTCTCCATTGCAGTGAGGGGGACCCTGAAACTGTGCCTGGCATGTCTAGGGCTTCCTGGATACTGTATGTGCTTTCGATATTTTGTATATTCACTACTTAATAGTAAATCTTCTGCTGGTTAAGAATTATGTGTCTAGGATGCCTGGGTGACTTAGTCATTTAAGCATTCGACTCTTGATATATGCTCATGTCATAATCTCACTTCATGAGATGGAGTCCCATGTGAGTTCTGAGCTGACAGCGCAGAGCCTGCTTGGGATTCTCTCTTTCTCTCTCTCTCTCTCCCTCTCTCTCTCTCTCTCTCTCTCTGCCTCCCTCTCTCTCAAAAATCAGTTATAAATAAAATTGTATTTCATGTGAGTTGGACTGACACTTTGGGTCTCTACAAATACTCACTACCTAGGCTATGGTGTGCGCCCTGTGTTCTTCAGAAGGTGAAAGGCCTGGAAGAATCTATGAATAGTTCTAGAGCATGACGACAGTCCCGAGATCCAGGTACTAGAGACAAATGGAACAAAACAATTTATCAAAGACTTGGACACAATCCCTGCAACCATTCCACAGATATTGGTGACAATTCAAAGGAAACAGTCCAAATAATATTGGTGGCAATTTACACAACCCAGTAGCCTATTACCTACAAGACATGAGACTGTCGGGAGGAATATTCCCAACACTAGAAAAATGTTACAGAACAATTCTGTCCGGTCTCTTAGGTGATTTCTTTTTAAGGTTAGCATGAATCCTACAGATCTCTACTATCTGTACTTTATTCCCATGTAACACAAATATCCAAATGCCATCAAACATTCACTTAAAGGGAATGAATCTGTTTCACCCCAGGGTTCTGTGTGTCTTTAACACAGAGAAGTAGTTGCTCCGTCAGAACATAAGGTTGTGTGGTTTCAAGAGACCTTGAGGGTTTCTGCACAAAGGAAAGTTCATTTGAGGGATTTTAAAGTGATCATTTGGTTTAACTCTCAAGATGTGGCTGAAACATAACAGATAGTGGGGAATTTGCCAGCATCAGGAATAGACAGTATTGCAAAACTGTTTTTATGCTGGTGTTCATTCAGCATTACCATGGTGACAAAACATATCCCAGGTGTTGATTTCAATTGTGAATACGGTGACGATGTTAGGAATGCACACAGAACCATGACCATGTGATAATCTCCCTGAGCTGACATTTCCAGCCTGCCTAATGCTGTCTCTGTCCCAAGATCACTTGTTATGAGCGTGAGCAGCTCAGGGGGTTCAAGACCCAGGAGGACGCCAGTGAGCTGCCAGGACAGGGAACAGTGCGATTGTTCTGCATATGTGTCCAGTCCAAGACACAAATACATTTACCTGCACTGAGCTACACCCTGGGAAAACCTACCAAAAATCATAGACATTTCTATGATGATGGAATTGTCAAAGCTCCAACCTCCACAGGAAAATACACTGTTCACGACAATAAATATACACCAAAAACCAAATCCATACACCAAAACATATTTACATGCAAAGTAAGCTTGACTTACTAAGGTCTAAGGGTGACAATGTCACATTCACTTATTATGGGATATTTAATTGATAACTCATAATTCAGAATTGAATAACAGTTTTTTCATAATGAGATGGTTATATGTAAAGGTTAGACACCTGGACACTTTTAATAATTATCATACATCATATATTATCTACATTTCCTCCTGGTGAATCTAAGTCAGCCCCACAGAATATGGGATTTCCTGGGAAATAGAGCTCATTTCTCACATTTTTATACTAGTCCCTGCATTCAAATATATGAGGCCTCTGGCCAATGTGAGTTACAAAACCCTTCATGACTTCATGCCTGGTTCAAAGAATTCATAAAGGTCTATGAAGATTGGATCTAAGTCTGCACTAGCCTTCACAACTTTCGCTTTCTTACACTGGGACATCAGGTAGAATATAAAATAGGACCTGGTTCATGTACTGTGCAGATAGGATAATGTCCTCAAAAGTAATTTTTAACGAACGAGTGGCCCACGCTGTAAAATAACCAACATGCATACCTCACATTGCTGTGTCTCTGGCTTCACACAAAATGACACGTAAGCGCCACCTGGCGTGTTCCCAGCTCATGTTCCCAATGTCGCTGGCAGGTATGCATCACGCCTTCCCCCTCTGTGACACTACATAAAACCACTGTCACACCAGTGAGGTCACACTGGGGAATAATACCTGAGGAGCTTTGTCAGGATTGATGACAAAGCCAGAAGTTTGTCTTTCCCAGCAATGCACTAATTCTGTGAAAAAGCTGTGACACAATCAACCTATGGACCTTCTAACAGAGCCATGATCGAAATGCCAGAATAAGTGATATGCCTCCAGCGAATGATAAAAACTGCTAAAATGATATTTCTTACAGTATTCAAGTGGTTCAATTTCTTATTTTGCTGTGCTTTTATGGCGCATGTGTATGAGTGTTGTTTGCAGTTAGAAATGGAATAGTGTTAGTGGAGGGGCTGTGGGAGGGGGATGGGCTAAATGGGTGAGGGGCATTAAAGAATCTACTCCAGGAATCATTGTTCCACTATATACTAACTAACTTGGATGTAAATTTTAAAAACAAAACAAAAAAAGAAACGGAATAGTGCTCCTCCCAAACGGGGTTGAAGTAAGAAAAACCAGCGGAGCTTTCTGGAAGAAGAACATGACAGAGATGATGTAGGAACACTACGTCAGCATCTCTGGAGCCCTCAATGAAGCCATGAACTTAGAGTTTGAACGCTCACTTACATTAAAGAATGATAAGGAAATTCCTTTGAGAGTCGTCAGGGGAAATGCTGGATGACACGTGGAGGACACAAACATCTTAAAGGCTCTGACATTCAAGGTCTTTCATCACAAGGTCTTCCCCCCAGTCATCTGGAGTCATAGCCCCCACAGAGCACCTTCCTCATTGCTCCCGTGACATCCTTGTTCCGCAGGGTATAGATGAAGGGGTTGGCCATGGGGGTGACGATGGTGTAGAAGAGAGAAATGTACTTGGTCTGATCCTGTGAGTGGTTGTCACTGGGATGGAGGTAAGCATAGATGGCCGTGCCATAGAACAGGGAGACCACCGTGAGGTGGGACCCACATGTCTCAAATGCTTTCTTCTGCCCTGCAGCTGACTTTATTCTTAACACTGCCCTTACAATCCGACCATAGGAGAACATGATTAATGCAAGGGGTATGAAGAAAAAGATCATACTGAAAAATAAGATCTCAGCTTCATACACAGTGATGTCAACACAGGCAAGCTTGAGCAGTGGGGGCACCTCACAAAAGAAAAGGTCTATCTTATTTCTCCCACAAAGTGGAATAAGAAAGATGACAACTGTCTGCAATGAGGAGTGAATAAAACCAGTGAACCACGATGCAGAAGCCATCAGGGCACAGAGACGAGGGTGCATGATCACTGTGTAGTGCAGGGGCCTGCAGACGGCTGCGTAGCGGTCAAATGCCATCACCCCTAAGAGAATGCATTCTGTGCCTCCCAATCCCAGAACAATGAACAGCTGAGCTACACAGCCACCAAAGGAGATAGACTTGTCTGTTCCCCTGAGATGAACCAGGAGCTGGGGAACGGTGCTGGTCGTGTAACACAGGTCCAGGAAGCTGAGGTTGGAGAGGAAGAAGTACATGGGAGTCTGAAGGTGTGGGTCCAGGCGGGACAGGGCGATGATGGTTGTGTTTCCCAGCAGAGTGAGCAGATAGAAGAGCAGAAGAACCACAAAGAGGACTCGCTCCAGTTGAGGCCGGTCAGAGAAACCCAGCAGGATAAAGCCAGTGAAAGAACTTCTGTTTTTCTGGTCCATCCTTTCTTACCACATGTTCCCTGTCAAGACCAAGACATTAGCAATTTTTTTCTTTTTTTTTTATTTTTTTAAGAGTTTGTTTTCAAAATGGTTTATATATAACACCCAGTGTTCATCCCAACACGTGCCCTCTTCAATGCCCGTCACCCCCTCTCCCCCCTCGCTGACCCCCCTCACTGTCAGTTTGCTCTTAGTCTTTGAGAGTCTCTTATGTTTTATCTCCCTCCCTCTCTGTGTCTTTTTTTTTTCTTTTCCCCTCTTCCCCTCCCCCATGGTTTTTGCTAAGTCTCTAAAAATCCACCTATGCGTGGAAACATATGATATCTGTCTTTTTCTGACTGACTTATTTCACTTAACATAATACCCTCCAGTTCCATCCATGTTGCTACACATGGCCAGATTTCATTTTTTCTCATTGCCACTAGTGGCCATTATCAATTTTTTAAAAAAGTCTTCAGAAACAAAAGTTGGTAGGGGATAGATTTATCATGATATAAGACAGGGCCATGGGATTTTATCAGTAACAATTTAATAAATGATGTACTCATTGAAACTGACATAGTGAATACCAATTTAACAGCACATATTGCACAAAGTAAATTACTTGTATTTAAAATCAGAAAAATCAAAAAAAGGACCCTTGGTTTACATCAGTCGTAGGTATAAAGGACTTTTGGTCAGGCTTGATAGGACTTAAAGCACTGTAAAAATATATGTACGTTTCAGAGGGAATGCGGATGAGAGAAAAAGAGGGAGAGCAAACAGAGAGAATCAGCAAGAGATGCAGAAGAGGGCTCGATGTCATTTTATTTTCAATTTTTTAATTTAAATTAAAGCCTGTTCAAAAAATGAGCAGGAGAGAGGTGCTTGGGTGGCTCAGTCGATTAAGCATCTGACTTTGGCTCAGGTCATGATCTCACAGTTTGTGAGCTCGAGCTCCACTTTGGGCTCTGTGCTGACAGTGCAGAACCTGCTTATGATTCTCTCTCTTCCTCTCTCTCTCTGCTCCCCCACTTGTGTTCTTTCTCTATCTTTGTCTCTCTCTCAAATAAATAAACATTTTTAAAAGGTGGCAAGAGACACGAGTAGACATTTTCCCACAGAAGGCATCCAGATGGCCAACAGACACATGAAAAGAGGCTTAAGATCACTCATCTTCAGGAAATACGAATCAAAAGTACAAGCTATCTCTTCACATGAGTCAGAATGTCTAACATTAACGACACAGGAAACTACTGGTGTCAGTGAGGATGTGGAGAAAGGGGAACCCTCTTGCACTGTTGGTGGAAATACAAACTGATGCAGCCACTCTGGAAAACAGTATGGAGGCTCCTCGAAAAGTTAAAAATAGAACTAGCCTAATAACCAGCAATTGCACTACTAGGTCTTTACCCAAAGGACACAAAAAGAGGCACATGCATCCCAAAGTTTATAGAAGTGCTGTCAAAAATAGCCAAATTACGGATAGAGGTCAAATGTCCATTGACTGGTGAATGGATAAAGAAGAAGTGGAGATAACATTGTTATAACAACGAAATATTATTCAGCCATCAAAAAGCATGAAAACTCGTCATTTGTAACAATGTGGATGGAGCTAGAGTGTATTTTGCTAAGGGAATATAACCAGTCAGAGAAAATAAATATTCTATGATACCATTCACTTTGGAATTTAAGAAACAAAACAGATAAACATGGGAAAACTAGAGGCAAACCAGGAAACAGACTCTTAACTATAGAGAACAAACAGGATTACTGGAGGTGGGGATGGGATAAACAGGGGATGGGGCTTTAGGTGGGCTTTAGGGGATGGGGCTTTAGTCCTAAAGAGGCACCTGTTGCAATGAGCGCTGGGTGATGTAAGTGATGAATAAGCAAATTCTACTCCTGAAACTAATCTTACACTACTTGTTAACTTATTGAAATTTAACAAAAACTTGAAAAAGTGAGAAGTAAATCAATAAAATAATCAGTGTATCACAAAAAGCAGAATCAGACCTACGAATAAAGAGAAGAAACTGACAGATTTCCAGAGGGGATGGTGGTTGGGGAGATGGGCAAAAGGGTGACCAGGACTGGGAGACACAAGCTTCCAGGCATGGAAAACACCAATATAATAAAGCACCATTTGAACAAAATACTGATATATTTAATATTAATCTATCATCAAGGACTAAGAAGACGGTTGAGGAAAGGTAAAACTTTGGTGAGATAAACTTGTACAAAAGATGAGCTGCTTTACAGGATTGTGTGTGTGTGTGTGTGTGTGTGTGTGTGTGTGTGTGTGTGTAAAAGATGCAGAATGACTACCTGATGGATCTAAAATAAATGCGATTTTCAGTTGAAGAATAAAATATGAGGCAAAGAGAACACACGCAACCAGAAACAAGAATGTCATCACCCACTTCAGGTTCTGTGTCTCCCTCTGTCTGCCCCTCCTCTATCACACTCTGTCTCTCTCTCAAACATAAAGAAACATTTAAAAAAATTTTAAAAAAGAGTACAATCTGCTGCTGATCATGGTCCCTTTGTTCCTTCCCCCTCCCCTCCTCCCCTTCCACTACTCCTAAAGCCTGTGCACCACACAGGCAATCTCCCTAGAGAAAGGACATATTTGCCTAAAGTTAATGAGAAATTTCATTTCATTTCCTTCTTACCACATTTAAACAATGGTGTCGTTAGACTAAGAACCATCACCTATGCTTGGTAAGCATCAAATGACTGAATATAGTCAGAGAAATTGATTCCTCTAGATATCTATGTAAGTAATACTGGCTGGAAATATTGACCACATCCATCCTAGGTATAGGAGGGAAGAGTGGTGTCCCTTAAACTACCTAGATATGACATAGTACCAGAAAGCCCAGTTACACATTTGCACAGATATTATTACAAAAAAGATAGATACTTGAAAAAAGCACCAATTATATACACAGAGAGAAACAAATGTTAAGAGCTAAAATAAATATAAAAAGTATCTACAAAACAAACACACTGCCATTCTATATAATAAATAACAACAAAAAAGAATATAATTGAAATGATATCTCAAAAGAAAACAATTTTATAGTAATAACTAAGAGAACAGGTGTCAAATGAAACAGGTTAAATGCTTACCCTGACCCACATAAGGAATTCAATTGATTACCATAACTATTGAATGCCAACAAAAATCTCTAAACTTTTAGTGGATGAATACATATTTCCACACAATGAGACTCCCAGTATGCATAGTACACATTTTAAAGACAAAAATTCTCCAGATAATGTCTCTATTTAAGACATTTCAAACATAAAACATTCACCAATCCATTTGACATGCACACTCTGCCCTATCCAGTGCCGAAATGAATCCTGAAAAAGCGCCAGCAAGATTTCCGTAGCCTCAGGGCTATGACTGAATCGCCACTGCTCTCATGATGCTTCTGTCTCATAGGTCTGAGCTGACCTCAATTATAGGAGAACAGGCCCCCGATGGCAGTGTACAAATGAGGGGATGCAGCCATCACCATACAGGACAGGAGAGAGCTGATGAGCACTGACGCTGCTGTAGGGCAGGTTCTACGGAAGAAAAGGGTGAAGCAGGAATCCCACTGCATGCTGTCTATTCAGGGGATGCTCTCGGGATAAACGGGGTGAGGGAAGGAAAACGGAGCAGACAATGTTGCTAAGCAACCTCGTGGTCTCTAGTGGAACAGAGTGTGCGCCTGATACTGAGTGTCCCTGATACTGAACAGAATTTCTCAGTAGAACCATCCCTTTGTGATGGTAGAAATATTCTGTCCTCACTGTCCAATACTATGCCCACTCTCCACCTGTCGCTACATTTAGCGTTTAACACGTTCTAGCTAACAAACTGGATTTTACATTTTATTTAATTTTAATGATTTAAATATAAACAACTTCCTTTGCCCACTTCCTACTGAATTGGACAGCACGGCTCTGGAGCAGGAATTGCATCAGATTCGGTCCTGCCTTGGCATTGGCAGCCTTTTCCCCATCCCTTAAGTCTGTCACTGGCTGTGAGCTGTCCCCACCATGTTCCCCAGACTGCCTGGCCATGTGGCTCCCTTTCAGCTGAGGGCAATTCTCTCAAGAAGGGAATGGCTGTGAACCTCGGAGCCCACACTCATGACAAACAGGGTTTGGACTTCAGCACCAGCAGGTAAGAGCCTCTGAGCAGGTCCCCAACAGCGTTCATACAACGATCGTGTGCAAGGATAGAAGGATAAACCTAGTATTCTTTACACATCACCTCAGTGCAATCAGTCTCACACACACACGTGCGTACGCACACACACTCACACACACAACTTGTCATTTACCTAATTCATCAATTAAGTAAACATTTAGATTTCCTTCTACCTTTGTCTTCTTCAGATTGCTATATGTATTCATAGGAAGATTATAACTTCTTGTTAACAAGAATGTCAAAATAAATATGAACTGACACAGTATACACTAATGTAACTTCTCTATTGTAATTTTCAACATAGCATTTTTAAAACTCCATACATATATTAGATATGTAGGAAACTCGGAAGGGAGAAAATGAGCATTTAAAAATATAAGCTGACAGTGAGTTTATGCACAAGGAACAAATGTTCTCTCATTTCGTGGACAGTAAGGAACCAAAGGGAAAACAAGGAAGCATCTAATCTAATACTGCTACACTTTTGCATGAAGGACATATTTTATTACCACTAAACATGAATATTTAATTATTTGCCACACATACATACAGAAAATAATGAATGTACAATAGAATGAAATGTCTAGGAAAAACATGTTGGCGCTTACACTAAACAATAAAATTCAGCTCTCCTATTTGGTCAATTTCCATAGTCTGTTCCCTTTCACAAAGCACCACATATGCAAACTAGTGCAGTGCTCTGTTTCAAGAACAACTGGAACTGAAAATAAACTAACTTGCCAATTCCAAAAGCATACAGACACCAAGGTCCGTTTTACTCACCTTTCTTCACCTTCTCTGGTGCATCTAAGCTATTCCCTGTCTCCATTCCAAGTTACTGCCTGAATTTACTCCTGGGAATTGGAATGAGGACATGCAGAATCAGGGTTGCAGTAACTGCAAAGGTTGCCTGTAACAACACTGGGCCATCCAAAAATTTTCCTAAGGAAAAGGATTCTTTCTCACAATGTCTTCATAGCTCTTCGCATGGTACCAGAGATCTGCACTTTGCCTACAGAAGTGAGAATATGAAGTCAACTGCAAACACTCAGTATGGTTTCATGAGTATGACGATCTGCCTGGGCGACAGTGAGACCTTTATGAGCAGGACAGAGAGTGCTGTGACTCTGAGCTGTGGCTGGGCTGGCACAGAGAACCAAGTCCCTTCCCCTGCTGATATCTCTGGGGAACAGATCCCACACACTCTTAATGAACCCATGTCACTGAGTTGCCCAGATATGGCAATCCTCAGGGACAATGACTATGGAGGAAAATGCCAGAGGAGACAAATCTGTCTCACATATCTCACGGAGGACAAGTAACTCCTGTGACCTCCCCAGCTACCTTAGCTCCCATCTGTGAATAACCTACATGTTTTAGAAAACACTAAAGATCTTTCCCTTACATTTGCCCAAAATATTTACATAGAAATATGTAAGGAAGATGGGGCACCTGAGTGGCTCAGTCGGTTAAGCAGCCGACTTTGGCTCAGGTCATGATCTTGCGGTCTGTGGGTTCGAGCCCTGTGTCGGGCTCTGTGCTGACAGCTCAGAGTCTGGAGCCTGCTTTGGATTCTGTGTCTCCCTCTCTCTCTCTGCCCTTCCCCTGCTCACACTCTGTCTCTCTGTCTCTCAAAAATAAATAAAACATTAAAAAAAATTTAAAAAAGAAAAAAAAAAAGAAATATGTAAGGAAGAATCATTCAGTTACTAATTTTTAAATGTAAATATGTGAATAAACTCTTCATTTAATTTCATTCATAACCAACTTATGAGTGGTATCAGAGCTGTTCATTAGACATCTTCTAATCCTTAAGAAAAATATAAAGTAAGGCAACGTAATTCTACCAAACTTCTAATGTGTTTCGGGAAAAAAGTCTCCAATCTTCTCAAACACTGTTCAGTTTCTATCTACTGGTTTTAATGATGTCCTTAAACAATTTAAGAAGTTATGTCTTTTAGAGGCACCTAGGTGGCTCAGTCACTTGAGCATGTGACTCTTGATGAGGTCAGGATCTCACAGCTCATGAGTTCAAGCCCAACATCAGTCTCTAACTGATGCTGCAATGCCTACCTGAGATTCACTCTCTCTCTCCCTCTCTCTCTCTCTCCTGCCTACTCCCTCTCTCTACCTCTCCCTCTCTCTCTGTCGGAAAATAAATAAATACACTTTAAAAGTATATAAATATGTTATCAAAAATAGTCTTTAATAGGATGAAGAGGCTGACTGCGGAGTAAAAGCAGTACCAGTCAATATACGATTCCATACGAAGGCAGCATAGAAGAAGAGGAAGGAGCAGGAAAGCTTCTCCAGCAGGGGCCTGGCACCGGCCATCTGCGAAGCTGGAATAGTGAGAACAGTCTTTCATCAGGAAGATCCTAATCTCCACCAGCTCAGGACATGCTTGAACAGGCGATTCCTGGTCTCTGACTTGTCCCTGCTCTCTGATCCTCTGCCTCACTCTTGTCCCCCATCTGAGGGAAGGAATGGGAACAGTCCAGCCTTCCGAATGGAGTCGCTGCCACCCTCACTGCTGCCATGCGTTGGGATCTCTGTGGTCACCACTGGATAAACGGGTAAAGCAGCACAGAGCCAGCTGGGGACTCTCTCTCTCTGTCTCTCTCCCGCATGGGTGCACTCTCTCTCTCATGAGTAAATTTAAATAAAAATGGGAAAGAATAAAGTGGGAAATGTTAACAAAAAAAGGGGAGCCTTGGTGGGGCAGAAGAAGGGAAGAGGAAAGCCTCCAAAAAAAGTGAAAGAGAGAAGACAAATCTAGAAGCAAACATAACAGAAGCTGAAGGAGACAGGAAACACGTACAGAGAATCCAGGTAAACAGAGAACAGAGAGTGCTCACTAAAGGAGAAAACAGAAGGAAAATGGCAGAGAAAACAACAAAATGATGGGCAAGACGATCTCAAAGTTCGAAAAGCTCAGAATGGGGTGAAGGAATCAAGAGTGAGGTCACACAGGGCCAGACAGCAGAGCAGGCACCTGGTGTCATAGCTCCACACTGAGAAGCAGCTCATTCCTGAAGGGACTGTCACACCCAAGGTCGCCTCGCACAAAAGGTGGGACGTCGTGCACATGTTCACCCACATTCCACGCAGGGTCAGCGGTAACAACACCGGCTGGCTCCCTGTTCGACACACACGGCCCCGCACCCTCTCTCACACGAGGTGGGACTCCGGCGGCCCTGGTGGGGGCAGGGCTCCCAGGCTGGAGCTGCACACACACTGCTCCTGTGGGGTTCTGGAGGGGGCCTCCCAAACTATCTCGTCTTCGCGGGAAATTCCTGGAGCCTAAACCAACAGCGTTCATGATTCTGACGAGGAAGGAACTGTGAGCACGAGAGGCCCAGACATGTGCAAAGCAGCCACAGATCACTTCCCACATTTCCGTCATCCACTCCCCTCCACACCCAAAACACACAACCACGTCCATGTACACAAATCATGTGCATTAGGAACCTTCCAACATTTGGTTCACTATGTCATATTAGGATATTTCACTAACGAACATGTTCAAGCACTGAATATATAAGAACACTTGAAACAATCTGAACAAGTCTCTTTTTTAATACATGAAAATCTTTTAATTATGGCTCCTTGGGGACCAACAGTACAATTCTTGTGTAATTAAATTATGAACATTATTAAATCCTTAAATTGAAAATTATAATCACAGTCAGGAAATCTCTGAAAGCTCAGCAAACTGACTAAAACATTAAGAACCACTGATCACAGCCTTTTAACCTGTAGTCTCCACCCGGTAAGAATGGAACCTTATTTGAAGCGATTTAAAACCTATTCCCAAGTGCCATGGAAAGAGAGTACTTTTGGAGTCTGTATGTCTGGTTCTTATCTTGGCCCCATCGATGTTAATTGTGTCATTTCAAGTAAGAATTTAGTCTCTCTGTTCCAGAATGTGCTTAGCTGTAAAATAAGAATAATGTCTCTCGGTGCCGTAGGAAATACATAAGACAGGGAACGTGAACATTCATGAGAACTTGTAAAGCACTGTGTAAGTGCAAAGCACTACACGCATTCTGGCTAAAGTCACATTTATTCTCAGTCCCTTCTCCCCGTCACCCTCCATCGAACCCTGCTATCAGCCACTCTCTGCTAAGATGTCCTTCGTGCAGCTTTTATGAAACTATCCAGCCTAACAGTCTCACATGCCATTGACCATTACTTTCTGATTCTGCTAAAACCAAAAATCCTTTACCTTTAATTTTCTTTTTACCTATTTCCCCTTTCAAAAAATAAAGATCCTTCGGGGCACCTGGGTGGCTCAGTCAGTGGAGGGTCTGACACTTGGTTTAGGCTCAGGTCATGATCTCACTGTTGGTGACTTTCAGCCGCACATTAGGCTCTGTGCTGGTAGTGCAGCGTCTACTTAGGATTGTCTATCTCTCTCCCTGCCCTCCCCTGCTCATTCTCTTTCTCTCTCTCTGTCTCTCTCTCTCTGTGTCTCTCTCTCTCAATAAATAAACATTAAAATTTTTTTTAATTAACTAATTTTAAGAAATAGGGTACCTGGGTAGTTCAGTCATATACGTGTTAGACTCTCAATTTTCAGCTCAGGTCATGATCTCACATATGTGGGTCGCAGCCCCACCTTGGGCTCTGTGCTGAAGACAGGGAGCCTGCTGGGATTCTCTCTCTCCCTCTCTCTCTCCCCCTCCCCTGTTCATTCTCTATAATTCTCCCACTAAAAGTAAATAAACATTCCTGTCCATTCTCTATAATTCTCCCTCTAAAAGTAAATAAACATTTAAAAAATTTAAGTAATAAAATACACAATAACGACACTTCAACTGAGCCACCAGATAACTGCACCAGTGCATCAAGCTCCTACCCTCTCTCCAAGTACGATCTCACACGGTCCACGGCCCATCCGGACACATCTACTTGGATGTTAACAGTTAATATGTCTCTCCACCCAAAGTAGCTGTATTCATTCCCGGGGGCTGGCATAAAAAGTGCCAATACTGGGGACTTAAAACAAGACGCTTATCCTCTCAGGGGTCCGGAGGTCAGTCCAAAATCATGTGTCATCTGGGACACCCCCTCCATGAAGGTTCTAAAGGAAGATGTGTCCTATGCTTTTCCTAGAACTTCTGCTGTTGTCAGGAAACCTTGGCATCCTTGGCTGTTGATTGACCGTAGTTCCACTTGGCTTCTGTGGTCACATGGCGTTCTCTCTGTGTGTGTGTCTCTGTCTCTGTTTTCCCTCTAAATCAACAGGCCATTCGAGATCAAAGCCACCTTGGTCAAGGATGACCTCATCTTAATTTGAATATATCTGCAGAGACTCTATTTTCAAACAAAATCACATTAATATGCACCAGGTATTAGGACATGAACATATCATTCGAGGGGACACGGTTCAACCCAAAACAGGAGCTTTTCCTCTTGGCTTCTCAACTTCTAACAAAGGGACCAACTGACCTCTCAGTCACCGACTGGCATGCCTTGATGACACCGTGGAATCCCTGGTAATTCCCCGACAGTCGCTTATCATATGCTGTCCTGTCTCATGCTGCCCTCAGGCTCCAGGAGTTGATCCAGATTTAAAGGCAGAATACATAAGGTAACATATTGTATACTTATAAATTGCTAAGAGAATAGTCTTAAAGTTTTCCTCACATACACACAAAAAGGGTAACTATGTTCAGGAACACATGTAAACTAGATTTATTGTGGTGATCATTCCACATCTAAAACAATGTCATATTAAAATTGTATCTCAAACTAAAAAAGGAATTTAAAGACCAGAGAAAATATTGTAGCCAATACTAGTAAGTAGTATCGGCAATTGGAAGTTAAGTAGACAAATTATTGTCTACCCCTTCATATCAGCCCTCCAGAGCCTTCCTTCCTCTTTGGCTGCCCTGGAGACCAAACTGAATGATTCATCTGACACTAATGAGTTACAGGGAGCAGGACCCTCCTGGGCCCTAAATACACACTCATCCTCAGGTTCTAGAGCACATACTTTGATTTGGTGGCTTATAAAAACATCTCCCAATGGTGGCTCAGTCGGTTAAGCGGTCTACTTCAGCTCAGGTCATGATCTCACGGTCTGTGAGTTCGAGCCCCACGTCGGGCTCTGTGTTGACGGCTCATCAGAGCCTGGAGCCTGCTTCAGATTCTGTGTCTCCCTCTCTCTCTGCCCTTCCCCTGCTCACACTCTGTCTCTATGTCTCTCAAAAATAAATAAACGTTAAAAAAATGAAAAAAACAAAACACAACAAAACATCTCCCAGATATAACAGTAGCCCTTTTAATCATGGGCAGATTCCACAGAATTCACAGATTCCAAAGTGTTTTTAGCTTCAGACCACGTGGTCCACTCTAAGTTATACGTCCTCGTATGCACCAACACACTCTGCGATGAATTGACGATCTTCCAGGTAAACCCTGGTGATGAGACAACTTGTGCTGACAGTAATTGTAAAGATAATTGTTACTATCTTGACCAGAGCTGGAGTAGGTAGCAATTTTGACTTCCAATGTCTTTGAGATTCACCCTTTTCAAGGAATATCCTCTCCAAAGGTTGGTATATTTTAAATACATGAATGCATATTTATTCTAAAGATTCTGTTCTATCTATTTCATCCCCTAACACTTCTCTGCAGATCCACGACCACACACCACTGGAATATCTCTGGTGTATTAGCCTTCATGGGGACCAGCACTCATGTGCTTTCATCTGCCAGACTTTCACTTTCCCATCCTTGTGCCAATCTCGACATTTTATACAACTGCAGTCCTTCTTCAAAGACCCCCTGCCTTCTTCCAGCAGTTAGCTGGATATCTGTAATCTTTGTTATTCTTCCTTGGAAGAAGATCCCAAACTCTTAACCTGATGCTCATTCAAATGTTATGAAGATTTGAGATTCTTCCTTCTGTTCCAGATTCCTTAGACCTAAAAGGTGATGGTGCTGCCTGAAGAACTGGTGTTTATGGGTGAGATTGTTCTCTCCTTAGAGTAAGTTCTAGATAGAAGAGAAATCTGAACTCCAGATTAGCTGATTACCACTTCAGATGAGAAGGAAAGACTGCCTCTTCCAGCTCAAATGCTCGGTGGCAGGTCTCACAAGCATTAAACCTGAGTTTATGTTTCAGATCTGTAAGTGTAACAAATGGGTGTATGGGAGAAAAGCGTTCATTGGATATTCATGCCAGAGAAGGGGAATCTGTTGTTCCTATAACTGTGGACTTCTGCTATCTATACAACAATAAGAATAAGAGAAACCACAACGTTATCCATTAGAATCTTAGTAAGAATCATGACCACTATGCACCTCATTTTATGAACCTGGAATAGGATAGAATTGAAACCAGCATGGTGGATTACCACTGCATGCAGGAATTTGTTTATAGTAAAGAATTTTTGGAATTTGACAGGCATAATTACATTATACTATTGCTCTTGGGTTGAATGCTGTTTTGAAACACTCAACCCCAGTTCAGGTTCATGGGACTTCATGTGAAAACAAGTTTTCTGCAAATATATTCAAGTTCAGATGAGGATACATTCAATCAGGGCGTGCTCTAACTCCATATGACTGGTATTTCTATAATAGAAACAGAAGAGACAGACGAGGGAGAATACCATAGGCCTACAGAGGCAATACTTGAAGTCCTGCAGCTGCAACTCAAGGAACTCCCAAAACTGCCAGCAAAGAAGCCACCAGAAACTAGAAAGGTCCAAGGAAGTATATTCTCCCTGACAGGTTTCAGAGGCCCCGCCAATATCTTCATGTTGGACTTGTATCCTCCTGACCTATGAGACAATAAGTTCCTGCTGTCCTGAGGACCTACTTAGTGGCGTTTTGTTCTGCAAGACTAGGAAAATAATACAACATATTGAAATTCATATTAAGTGTCTAGGTTGAAGAAGGGGCCAAGAAGGAACTTCATGGAAGTTATTTTTGCGACTCTTATCCCCGAAATACAGTCAGATGGACACTAAACCTTCTTACACAACTAGACAACTGATTGGAGGATTCACACAACAATCTGCACGACCTGAACCACAGAACTCAGCAGGTGCGAAATGCAGAGAGGTGCACTGGGGGAGAGAGAAGCTGCAGAGGGCAGGGAGCTGGTTTTGCTTGCAGACAGATGACGGAGATGGGGAGAAAGTATGGGAAAACCACCACTGCAACAGCACCTGGAGAGAAAAAGGAAGAGTGGAAACATCTGTGTAGGAGTGAAAAAAAAAGAAGAAAAGGGAAAGGAGCCATTATTAATAATGGAGCCATTATTAAATTGCATCAAAACTCTACAACAGTGGAGCGCAGAGTCGGAAACTCTGTAGCTTGATACCTGGTGGTGCTCTGGGGGGAAGGGCGAGTCCCTAGGAACACAGACCGAGGTCTGAGTGGTCCTCAGGGCACACAGGGAGAAGCAGATCCCCTGCTGGGAGGACTCTGGGTAGAGGTTGTGCGGCCTCCCCTCAGCCAAAGGTCCCAGAGGACCCTGGAGAACAACCACATTCACTGGTGCCAGAACAAGGATGTTAAGGGTGAAGCCTGGTGCCAGATGTGTGCTGTGAGTTGCCATGATCCCTGAAACACTATTTCTACACAAACATTTTCTGGGGTGGGCGGTCACCCAGCCACAGTCTCTGGGCATCAGCAGCAGCGTGGTCTTCTAAATGTTCCCGAGGACAGGCCGGCACCCAGCCACTGCTCAGCGAACCCCTCCCCCAGAGGATAAGAGCAGGTCAAAGCTGCAGTCCCTCAGAAGTGAGGGGTTGGGAAACACAGCCGCATCTGAGATAAAACTCAGGAGGGATGTGCCTCCTGGCAGCCTGAGGGCTTAGTGACAGACAGTGTAGAAGCAGGAAGTGGTCCGAAGACAGAGACAAAGAAGGGTGCTTGACTGCCAGTCAGGGATGGCACAGAGTTAGGATACTAGATACTTGGTAGTTGGGAGATGCCACGTTCGTCCTTTCCGCGCATGCGCATACACATCTATGCATGTCACAGCAATCTACCCCTGGAACCTAAGCAGTGCCATCTAGTGGAGAATGGAGCCATTACACTAAGCTCTGAATGAATGGGCCAACTGCGATCTTGAGGGACACGACAAGTCTCTCTGTCTACTTAGGGTATGGACTATACAGTGTTTTATAGTATGATTCTAGGGGAAACCAGATGTAATTTCAATCATAATTGATTCTGTTCATTGGTCCATCTACTGGATTTTTTCTTTGATTTTCTTCCTTATTCTTGAATACATAAAGAGAAAAAATTATTGTCCCTTTCCATTTTTATTAAATCCATTTTTCTTTAATTCTTTCTATTATAGTTTTTACCTCTTTGTAAATTTTTTAAATTCTACTTTATTTCCATCATTTCATATATCCTAATTTATAGTATCCATTCTTTCTAATTTTCTCATGCCTTCTTTTATTCTACTTATTTTTTCTTTTCCTATCTTTCACTTTTTTCTCTAATCTATCAAGTTTTTTCAACAACCAGGCCAAAGTACACCTAAGATGTAGCACCCTTTATTTGATTTTTTTCGTGTTGTTTTAAATTTTTTATTTTTTTAACCTAATAGATTTCTTTCTTCCTTTAAATTGACAAAACGAAGGAACTCACCCCAAAAGAAAGGACAGGAAGAAATGACACCCAGGGACTTAATTAACACAGATACAAGCATGATGTGTGAACCAGAATTTAGAATCAAGATAATAAGAATACTAGCTGTGGTTTAAAATAGATTAAAAACCCCTTCCGTGGAAATAAAATAAGTAAAATCTAATTGAGATGAAATAAAAAATGCTATAATTGAGCTGCATCTCGAATGGATTGGAAGAACAAATATTGTAAAAATTGCAATACTACCCAAAGCAATCAATACATTCAATGCAAACCCTTTCAAAATAACACCAGCATTCTTCACAGAGCTAGAACAATCCTAAAATTTGTATGGAATCACAAAAAAACCCAAATAGCCAAAGCACTCCTGAAAAAGAAAACCAAAGCTGGAGGCATCACAATCCTGAACTTCAAGATGTATTACAAAGCTGTAACCATCAAGACACTATGGTAGTGGCACAAAAGCAGACACTTAGATCAATGGAACAGAATACAGAACCCAGAAATGGACCCACAAATGAATGGCCAACTGATCTTTGACAAAGCAGGAAAGAATATCCAATGGAATAAAGACAGCTTCTTTAACAAATGGTGCTAAGAAAACTAGACAGCGACATGCAGAAAAATGAACCTGGACCACTTTCTTACACCCTACACAAAAATAAACTCGAAATGGATGAAAGACCTAAATGTGCAACAGGAAGTCATCAAATCCTCGAGGAGAAAGCAGGCAAATACCACTTTGACCTCGACTGCAATAACTTCTTACTCAATTCATCATGGAGGCAAAGGAAACAAAAGCAAAAAATGAATTATTGGGACCTCATCAAGATAAAAAGCTTCTGCACAGCAAAGGAAACAATCAGCAAAACTAAAAGTCAACTGACTGAATCGGAGAAGATATTTACAAATGACATATCAAATAAAGGATTAGTATCCAAAATCTATAAAAAACTTCTCAAACTTAACACCCCAAAAACAAACAATCCGATGAAGAAACAGGCAAAAGACATGAATAAATACTTTTCCAAAAAAGACATCCAGATGGCTAACAGACACATGAAACGATGCTCAACATCACTCATCATCAGGGAAATACAAATCCAAACCACACTGAGATTCCACCTCACACCAGTCAGAGTGGCTACTAATGACACAGTAAACAACAGATGTTGGTGACGATGCAGAGGATGCACTGCTGGTGGGAATACAAACTGGTGCAGCCGCTCTGGAAAACAGTATGGCGGTTCCCCCAAATTAAAAATATAACTACCAAATGATCCAGCAATTGTACTAATAGGTATTTATCCAAAGGATACAGGAGTGTTGATCAGAGGGGCACATGCACCCCAATATTTATAGCAGTGCTATCAAAATAGCCAAAGTATGGAAAGAACCCAAATGTCCATCCTGAGGAATGGATACAGAAGATGTGGAATATATATGTAATAGAATATTACTTGGCGATCAAAAAAAATGAAATACTGTCATTTGAAACTATGAGATTAGAATAAGAGTGTATTCTGTTAAGTGAAATTAGCCGGTCAGAGAATACAAATATATGACTTCACTGATATGTCAAATTTAGGATACAAAAGAGGTGAATATAACTGAAGGGAAGCAAAAATAATGTAAAAACATGGAAGGTGGTAAACCATAGGAGACTCTTAGATACAGATAACAAACTGAGGGTGCTAGAGGGGTTGTGGATGGGAATTGGCCTAACTGGGCAAAGGGCATTAAGGAGGACACCTGTGGGGATGAAAACTAGGGGCTATCCTTTCTTAATAAAAACTCTCGAAAAAGTCGGGATAGAAGGAACATACTTAAACATCATAAAAGCCATATATGAAAAGCCCACAGCTAATATCATCCTCAATGGGGAAAAATTGAGAGCCTTTCCCCTGAGATCAGGAACACGACAAGGGTGTCCACTCTCGCCACTGCTATTTAACATAGTGTTGGAAGACTTAGCATCAGCAATCAGACAACAAAACAAAATAAAAGGCATCAAGATTGGCAAGGAGGAAGTCAAACTTTCACTTTTTGCAGATGACATGATACTTTACATGGAAAACCCCACAGAATCCACCAAAAGTCTACTAGATCCGATCCATGATTTCAGCAAAGTTGCAGGGTATAAAATCAATGTACAGAAATCGGTGGCATTTCTATACACCAACAACGATGCAGCAGAAAGAGAAATAAAGAAGCTAATCCCTTTCACAATTGCACCAAAAAACCATAAAATACTTAGGAATAAATCTAACCAAAGATGTGAAAGACCTCTACACTGAAAACTATAAAAAAAACTTATGAAGGAAATTGAGGAAGACACAAGGAAATGGAAAAACATCCCATGCTCATGGATTGGAAGAATAAATATCGTTAAAATGGCAATACTACCCAAAGCAATCTACACATTCAATGCAATCCCAATCAAAATTGCACCAGCATTCTTCGCAAACAATCCTAAAATTTGTATGGAACCACAAAAGACCTCGAATAGCCAAAGTAATTTCTTTATACTGAAGAATAAAACCAAGGCGCGAGGCATCACGATCCCAGACTTTAACCTCTACTACAAAGCGGTAGTCATCAAGACTGTATGGTATTGGCACAAAAACAGACACATAGACCAATGGAATAGAATAGAAAACTCAGAAATGGACCCGCAAGTATAGGCCAATCTTTGACAAAGCGGGAAAATGTATCCAATTGAAAAAAGACAGCCTCTTTAATAAATGGTGCTGGGAGAACTGGACAGCAACATGCAAAAGAATGAAACTAGACCACTTTCTTACACCACTCACAAAAATAAATTCTAAATGGATAAAAGATCTGAATGTGAGGCAGGAAACCGTCAAAATCCTAGAGGAGAAAGCAGGAAAAAGCCTCTTTGACCTAAGACGCACCAATTTCTTACTCGACACGTCTCCAAAGGCAAGGGAATTGAAAGCAAAGATGAACTACTGGGACCTCATCAAGATAAAAAGCTTCTGCACGGCAAAAGAAACAACCAACAAAATGGATAGGCAACCAACGGAATGGGAAAAGATCATCGCAAATGACGTATCAGATAAAGGACTAATATCTAAAATCTATAAAGAACTTACCAAACTTCACACCCGAAAAACAAACAACCCAGTGAAGAAATAGGCAGAAGAAATGAATATACACTTCTCCAAAGAGGACATTCAGATGGCCAACAGACACAGGAAACGATGCTCAAAGTCACTCATCATCAGGGAAACACATATCAAAACCACACTGAGACACCACCTCACACCGGTTTGAGTGGCTAAAATAAACAAATCAGGAAACTATAGACGCTGGTGGGGATGTGGAGAAGCAGGCCCCCTCCTACACTGTTGGTGGGAATGCAAACTGGTGCAGCCACTCTGGAAAACGGTGTGGAGGTTCCTCAAAACAATGAAAATAGAGCTACCCTCTGACCCAGCAATAGCACTGCTAGGAATCTACGCAAGAGACACAGGAATGCTGATGCATAGGGGCACGTGTACCCCAATGTTCATAGCAGCACTTTTGACAATAGCCAAATCATGGAAAGAGACCAAGTGCCCATCAACTGATGAATGGATAAAGAAGTTGTGGCACATATATACGATGGACTACTACATGGCAATGAGAAAAAATGAAATCTGGCCATGTGTAGCAACATGGATGGAACTGGAGGGTACTATGTTAGGTGAAATAAGTCAGTCACAAAAAGACAGATACCATACATTTCCATGCATAGGTGGACTTTGTGAGACTAAGCAAAAACCAGGGGGAGAGGAATAGGGGGAAGGAAAAAAAGACACAGAGGGGGAGGGAGATAAAATATAAGAGACTCTCAAAGACTAAGAACAAACTGAGGGTGAGGAGGGAGAGGGGTGAGGGAGGGGGTAGAGGAGGTGACGGGTACTAAAGAGGGCACGTGTTGGGATGAACACTGGGTGTTATATGTAAACCAATTTGAAAACAAACTATTATAAAATAAAATAAAAGTAAAAAAAAGAAAACTAGGTGCTATATGCAGGGGATGAATCACTGGATTCTACTCCTAAATCGCTATTGCACTATATGGTAACTAGGAGGTAAATTTTTTTATATTAACAAATTGAAAAAATAAAGTCTATAATGTCATATTCATTTGTTATGGGATGTTTATATTCTCATCATTCAGAATTGTGTAACAGTTATTACATAATGAGATGGCTTCTATAAATATAAGACAAATGTAGAGATGCAAATATTATTTTTTGTTTACGTTTCTTCCTGGTGAACCTGACCAATCTGCACAGAACATGGGAATCCTGGGAAACAGTGTTCATTTCCCACATTTTTATAAGAAGTCCCCGCATTCAAAAGTATGGGGCGCTTGGAAGATGTGAGATATAAAAGCCTTGATCAGTTGAAGCCTGGATAAAAGAATTTGTAAAATGGTGTGAAGAGAGGATATAAATATATTTTACACTTAAAAACTCTTCCTGTGTTATTATAGCTAAATTGTGTAGAAGCTGAAATAGGACTTGGGTCATGTACTGTTCTATATATGATAATGTCCCCAAAAGTCATTTTTAATGAACGGATTGGCTCACACACTGAAACTAGCCAACACGCATACCTATCATGGGTGACTCTCTGACTTTGCACAAAATTACACCCAAGCAGCGCCTGGCATGTTACCAGCTCAAGTTCCCAATGTCACTGTCAGGTATGCATCATGCCCTCCCACTCTGTGACACAAAGTCTACATAAAACCGTTACAACACCTGTGAGGCCACACTAGTGCCTGATATCTGAATGGCTTTGTCAGGATTGATGTTAGTGGGTTTTTTCAACCTGAGAGTTTTCCACACTGTTCGCCCATGTACTTCTGGGAAACAACTGTGATACAGTCAACTTATGGACCTTCTATCAAAGCCATGGTCTAATGCAAGAAAAAGCGATATGCCTCCAGCAATTCCTAAAAGGTACAAAAGTATTCATATTTCTGGGGTGCCTGGGTGGCTCAGTTACTTAAGTGTCTGACTCTTGATTTTGGCTCAGGTCATGATCTCACAGTTTGATCTTGAGCTCTGTGTCAGGCTCTGTGCTGGTAGCTTGGAGCCTGCTTGAGAGTCTCACCTCTCCCTTTCTCTCTGCCCCTCCCCTGCTCCTGCTCTCTCTCTCTCTCTCTAAAAATAAATAAAGAAACATTAAAAAGAATTTAATATACTAATAATTCTGACACTGTTTTAGTGATTCATCTTTTTATTTTGCTGTGTTTTTTTTCCTATGTGTGTAGATATCTTTTTGCAATTAGAAATGGAACAGTGCTCCTCCCAAAAGAGGTGAAATAAAAAAAACCAGTGGAGCTTTCTGAACTAATAATATGATGCAGATGCTAGGGAACACTAAGCCAGCATCTCTGGAGGCTGCAATGAATCAGTGATTTCAGAGTTTGAACGCTCACTTCCATTAAAGAAAGAGGTAAGAAAATTCCCTTGAGAGTTGTCAGGGGGAATGTTGGATGACACGTGCAGGACACAAAATCTTAAAGGCTCTGGCATTCATAGTCTTCCATCACAGGGTCTTCACCCCAGTCATCTGGAGTCATAGCCCCTACAGAACACCATCTTCATTGCTCCCGTCACATCCTTGTTCCGCAGGGTATAGATGAAGGGGTTGGCCATGGGGGTGATGATGGTGTAGAAGAGAGATATGAACTTGTCCTGATACTCCGAGTAGCTGTTATTGGGCTTGACATAAGCATAGATGGCCGTGCCATAGAACAGGGAGACCACCGTGAGG
The DNA here is from genome assembly GCA_030068075.1 of Paguma larvata. Taxonomy (NCBI): domain Eukaryota; kingdom Metazoa; phylum Chordata; class Mammalia; order Carnivora; family Viverridae; genus Paguma; species Paguma larvata. Next base: position 25,841,272 of record CM057829.1, read on the forward strand.
TGGGACCCGCATGTCCCAAACGCTTTCTTCTGCCTGGCAGCTCACTTTATTCTTAACACCGCCCTGACAATCTGACCGTAGGAAAATGTTATTAATGACACAGGTATGAAAAAAAAGATCATAGTGAAAAATAAAATCTCTGATTCATACACAGTGGTGTCAACACAGGCAAGCTTGAGCAGTGCGGGGACCTCACAAAAGAAGTGGTCTATCTTATTTCTCCCACAAAGTGGTACAAGGAAGGTGAGCACCGTCTGCAATGAGGAGTTGGCAAAACCAACGAACCACGATGCAGAAGCCATCAGGGCACAGAGACGAGGGTGCATGATCACTGTGTAGTGCAGGGGCCTGCAGACGGCTGCGTAGCGGTCAAACGCCATCACCCCTAAGAGAATGCATTCTGTGCCTCCCAACCCTTGAAAAACGAACAGCTGAGCTACACAGCCACCGAAGGAGATAGACTTGTCTGCTCCCCTGAGATGAACCAGGGGCTGGGGAACGATTCTGGTCATGTAACACAGGTCCAGGAAGCTGAGGTTGGAGAGGAAGAAGTACATGGGAGTCTGAAGGTGTGGGTCCAGGCGGGACAGTGCGATGATGGTTGTGTTTCCCAGCAGAGTGAGCAGATAGAAGAGCAGAAGAACCCCAAAGAGGACTCGCTCCAGTTGAGGCCGGTCAGAGAAACCCAGCAGGATAAAGCCAGTGAAAGAACTTCCATTTTTCTGGTCCATCCTGTCTTACCACGTTTTCTGTCAAGACCAAGGATTTAGCAATTAAAAAAAAAATATTAGAAAACTAAGGTTGCCAGCAAATGGATTTATCAGGTTAAAGAGAGGGCCTTCTGATTGTATTCCTAAGTATTTGATTAAATGATGAACTGTGAAATCGACATACTTGACATCATTTTAGATCAATTTTACCACAAAAAGTAAATCACTGATATTTAATATAAGGAAAATCACATGATGGACTAGTGTCTGCATCAGTCATAAGTACAGAAAGTCTTCCTTTCTCAACTCGGTAGGCTTAAAGTGCTGTAAGCATGTGTGTACATTTCAGAGGAAAGGGGAATGTGGGTAAAGAGGGAGATAAACCAAAAAGAATTGGATAGAGATTTGGAGGGAGTGAGACACGTTCTATAAATGTGTATCTCATGATTCTACACAACTAGATTTGTATACATCTCACAAACAATAAAATATAATAGAACATTAACTCAAAAATGCATTCAGATATAGGAATAGGACCTAGAATGTATATATTATTGAAAACTTCACCGGCTTTTTCTTGGTGTGGTATCAAAACAATTAAATACTCAATCAGAGGGAGCCTGAGAATACCAGCATACAATTACAATGCTAACTTTTGCCAAGTAGATGCTTAAAATTACCATACCAATTTACAGGAACTCTGAAAATTCATCGGCTGTGCAGAGTCCATTGGAATCAGAACACTTAATCCAGTGGCCAACACTTCCCTCTTCCTTCTCCAGATTTCAGGTCCGCACCTTACACGGGTTGGTTTGTAAAATTCATGAAAGAGGTAGGGCTATTCACTAGCTACATTCTAGTCAGAGTAAACACATAAAAGGTAATCTAGCCATGTCATCCATGCACAGACTGTAGTGCTTTACATCACTGCTTATGTTCAGATGAGTAAAGAGATAAATACATCGACAAAGACAGATACATCTCAAAGCGATGGCAGGTCAAAGTGCTATATGGAACCTTAAAGTAGGACAAGGAAAGGCAAAAAGAAAAGGATATTTTGATATTATACAAAATCTCAGACATCCATCTACATTGGGTGAATGCTCACCTTTCTGGAAGCTACCTTGAAGAATCAGTCACACTGGACCCAACACACTGCCAGGAGAAGGCAACTCTGATGACTGTTTTCATCCAGCCTCTTAGGACAGAGTGAGCACACTCATACGCCGGCCAAAGAGACCAAACAAAACCATCATTCCACTTCTCTCACGTTCAAACAGTCAGCGTTTCAGGTATCAGGGAAAGGAGATGGTCACTTAAACAGACACAAGAATGTCATCGTCCTTGTATGTTACAGTGGATCCCAGTGTCCAGCTGGAGAGCACACAGGGACGGAACGACGGCACTCATGTCATAGTCCATCATCTTTCTGCTACTGATTTCCTCATTGCTATTTAGGAGAATTTTGCCCTTTAGTATCACTAGATAAGGGAAAGATCGGGCTGCGAAATGCATTCTCCCTTGATTCTCAAGAGTATGATCTGCTGATCTCGCTCCCTCTGTTCCTTCCTCCTCCCCTTCTCCATATCCACCCCTCTTAAAGCCAGTGCCCCACACACAGGCAATCGTCGAGAGAAAGGACATATTCACCTGAGATTAATGGGAAATTTCATTCCCTTCTTACCACATTTAAGAAATGATTTAATTACACTAAGAACCATCTGCTGTGTTGGTCAGCATCAAATGACTGAACACAGTATGAGAGATTGATTCCTCTGAGACAAACCATGTAAATCGTACAGGCTGGAAATATGCAACACACGCTGTTGGGGGCCGTTTTAGGCTCACAGGTTGAGAAGTAACCTTAAAGTTGCATCCTGGGGATGGGTTGCACCTCCCCCATTGTAGTTGGAAGTATAATCCTCAAAACAACGCCCTGATTTCTCCTGTTTACAGATAATTAACATTAAGGCCTTAAGGAAACACCCTGTTCTCTCCCCCCACCCTAAATTTATATGTTAATTATCCTGAAACCAACCTACAGGATTAAGGAAGTTGCCACCTTGCTGGTAAAAACGCATTATTGTTAAAAAAATCAAACTATGAAATGTCACTCATTGCTGTAATGTAACTCACTACCTTTTAAATAAAGACACTGACACCAGCAGGGCAGAGACACCAGAGACTCCAGAACTGAGGAGGCACCAGAATGGTGAAGATGCCAGAATTTTCAGGGCTGCCTGCTTGGTCATCAGACTCCATCTCTCTCGTGGCTCTCTCACTTTCTTTCGCCTGACCGTCTGTCCTTCGTGGACCCCTAGATTCGCCGGAACAAGGACCCCAGCAACATGCATGCTCGGCACAGAAGCAAAGGACGGTATTGCAGCAACTATCATCACATGACATGGTACACGGAAGTCCAGTTATAAACTATACATATTTTATTACTTTGCACACAAAAAGACAGATACCTGAAAAAGCACTGGTTAAATATATAAATGGAGAAAATAATTGTTAGGTAAAATAAAAATAAGTAGATTCTACGAAACAGATGGCATTCTATGTAATGATTTCCATCAAAAAAATTATATAATGGCTAATAACATCTCACAAGAACACAATTTTACAACAATAATTAAGAGAAGAGGGATCAAAAGAGGTTAAATGCTTACTACTGACACACATAAGGAGATAGATTGATTACCATAACTGTTCAATGCTCACTCAAAATTCCAAAAATTTTAGAGTAAGAATCCATGTTTCCACACAACCAGATGCTCAGTATGCACGTTACACATTTTAAAGACAAAAGATCTCAAGATATTTCCTCTATTTAAGATATTTCAAATCTGTAACAGTGACATATTTGACGTACACACTCTGCCCTATGCAGATCGTGAATGAATCTGAAGAAAGTGTGGACAAGATTTCCGCAGCCTCAGGGCTATGACTGAATCTCTACTGCTCTCATGAAGCTTCTATCTCAAAGGTCTGAGCTGACCTCAGATATAGGAGAACGGGCCCCGAGGACAGTGGAGGATGAGCAAATGAGGGGATGCAGCCATCACCACACAGGACAGGAGAGAGCTGATGAGCACTGACGCTGCTGTAGGGCGGGTTCTATGGAAGAAGAGGGGGAAGCAGGAACCCCACTGCATGTTGTCTATTCAGGGAATGCTCTCGGGATAAACGGGGTGAGGGAAGGAAAACAGAGCAGAGAACATTGCTAAGCAAGAGTGTGGTCTCAGGTGGAACAGACCATGAGTTTGATCCATGAGAGCAGGACAGACTCTCCAGTAGAACCGTCCATGTGTGATGTAGAAATACTCTGTCCTCACTGTCCAATACTACGCCCACTCTCCACCTGTCACCACCTGAGCATTTAAAATGCCCTAGCTAAGGGTTGCATGGGTGGCTCATTGATTAAGTGTCCAATTTTGGCTCAGACGATGATTTCGCCATTTGTGGTGAAATGGGGTTCGAGCCCCGTGTCAGGCTCTGCACAGACAGTTCCAAGCCAGGAGCCTGCTTCAGATCTGTTTCTCTGTTTCTCTCTGCCCTACCCTGCACATGCTCTCACTCTTTCAGAAATGAATAAACATTTAAGAAAATTTTAATATAGTAGCTAAGAAACTGAATTCTATTTATTTTGTTTTATCTTGTTTTATTTTATGGTTATTTAATTTTGAGACGGCGAGAGACAGACTGTGAGCAGGAGAGGATTAAAGAGAGGGAGACACAGAATCCAATGTGGCTCCAGGCTCTGAGTCGTCAGCACAGAATCCTACAGTGGAGCTGAAACTCACCAATGATGAGATCATGACCGGAGCCACAGTCAGATGCTTAACAACTGAGCCACCTAGGTGCCCCAAGAAACTGAATTTTAAACTTCATTAAATTTAAATGAATTTAAATTGAATTAGCTTCTTGTTGCTACCCACTACTCGAGGGAAAGCACAGCTCTGGAGCAGGAATTGCATCATATCCGGTCCTGCCTTGGCATCGGCAGCCTTTTGCCCATCCCTTAAGTCTGTCACTGGCTGTGAGCTGCCCCCACCATGTTCCCCAGACTGCCTGGCCATGTGGCTCCCTTTCAGCTGAGGGCATTTCTCTCAAGGAGGGAATGGCTGTGAACCTCGGAGCCCATACTCATGACAAACAGGGTTTGGACTTCAGCATCAGCAGGAAAGAGCCTCTGAGCAGGTCCACAACAGCGTCCCCATTCATGGTCGTGTGCAAGATAGAAGGGGGAGACCTAATGTACTTCACACATTGACTCAGTGCAAACACACACACCCACACACGCACACACACACACACACATGCCCACACAAACATATACATACACACATGACCTGTTATTTGTCTAATCCATCAATTAGGTAAACATTCAGGTTTCTTACTTCTTTTTTCTTCATCATATTGCTATTCGTACTCACTTGAAGGATCAGCTTTTCTTACTAACAATATACTCAAAACATAGAGGCACTGACACTGATATTCACAAAATGGAACTTCCTGCTGTAATTTTCAACATAGCATTTTTAAAACTCCATGCATGTTTTAGATGCTTTGGTAACTGGTAAGGGAGAAAATATTTAAGATGATAAATACTGACAATAATTTTAGGAAAGAGAGGAAATATTATCTAACCTTAGAGACAATGCAGAAGAATGGAAAACCATAGAAGCATATAGTCAAATAGTTTTCAAATATGCATGCTTATTATTCTATTTTTGAACAGCATATGTTATTCCCACTAAACATGCATATTTAATTATTTCCAGGTGTGTACACAGAGGTGCGATGCATGTACTACACAGAATCAAATGTCTGGAATGACTTGGTGGCGTCCATGATGAACAACTACATTTAGTTCTTACATTTGGTGAACTTTCACAGTTACTATAGACAATTAATCATATATGCAAACCATTTAGCTCTCTTGTTTCAACAACACTGGCAACTAGAAATAAACTAACTTGTCGATTCGTAGAGCCACATAGAGGCCAGGTTCTACTTCACTCACCTATATTCACCTTCTCTGTGGATTCAAAGGTATTTCCTTACCTCCAATTCCAAGTTACTGCCTAAATACAGTCCTGGGGATTGGAACGAGGACATGTAGAATCAGTGTTTGCAGGAAATGCAAAGCTTGACTATACAGCACTGGCTCATCCATACATTTTCCTTAAGGAAAAGGATACTTTCTCAGGATGACTTCAAGGGCTTCACGTGGTACCAGAGATCTGCACTTTGCCTCTAGGAGGCAGAAGATGAAGACAAGCGCAAACTCCCTGTACGGTTTCCCGAGTGCGATGACCTGCCTGTGTGACAGTGAGACCCTTATGGCAGGCGAGAGGGTGCTGTGACTCCGAGCTGTGGCTGGGCGGGCACAGAGAACCAAGTCCCTTCCCCGCTGACGTCTCTGGGGAACAGATACCCCACGCTCTTAATGAGCCCATGTCACTGAGCTGCCCAGACATGAAAATCCCCCAGGACAATGACTATGGAGGACCAAGCCAGAGGAGACCAATCTGTCTATTAGCTCACATACCCCACAGGGGACAGTAACTCCCTGACCTCCCCAGCTGCCCTAGCTCCCATCTGTGAGACCTAGATGTTTTAGAAAACATTTGAGATTTTTTTCCTCCCAACTGCCCAAAATATTTACATATAAATATGTAAGGAAAAATCCAGTCACTTACCTAATTTTAAATGTAAATATGCAAATAAATTCCTCATTTAATTTCATTCCTACCGACCAATATGGATCACAGAGCTATTAACTGGGCACATTCTACTTTTAACAATGAATTTAAAAGAGGGCAACAAAATTCTACCAATCTTCTAATGTGGCTAAAGGGAAAAAAAATTCTCAAGTCCTCTAAACCACTATTCAGTCTATAGCCATAGGTTTTAATGTTGTACTCAAAGCAATTTTAAAAATTACCTGTGTTTTTAATAAAATGTATATGGTTTATTTACACTCAGCTAGTCTTTGCATTTAAATTCAAATTGACTTTGAGTTTATCAGGAGACTTATGAATAATCAATAAGAAACATGGAAGGAAGTAGACAGGTACTTTGGATTTCTCCAAGTTCCATAACTGACAATTTCCTTTATCATCTTTAGCCTATAGATATAAACTATTCCCTACTAAAAACATTCTTAGATTTGAATTTTCTCAGTTATTCCCATACCAGATAGGCCCCATTCTCATAGTTCAGAGGAGAACTCACAAAGACAGCACACTCTGTGTGTCCTGGAGCAGGAGGGAATTACAGACATGCTATTATTTTTTTCCCAGGCTTCACTCAAGAAGCAAGAAAGTTCCCAAATGTGCAATCTAACCTTACACCTAAAGGAGCTAGAAAAGGAAGACCAAATAAGGCCTAAGGGCAACAGAAGAAGACAAATAATAAAGATTAGAGTAGAAGTAAACAATGTAGAAACAAACAAACAACAAAAAAAGTGGAACAGATCAACAAAACAAAGATCTGGTTCTTTGTAAGAATTAACAAAATTGATAAACCCCAATCCAAGCTTATCAAAAGGAGAGGAACCAAATAAATAAATCATGAATGAAATATGAGAAATCATAACCAACATAGAAATACAAACAATTATAAGAGAATACTATGAGAAATTATATGCCAACGAACTGGCCATTTGGAAAATATTGACAAATTTCTAGAAACTCACAAACCACAAAAACAAAAACAGGAAGACACAGAAAATCTGAACAGACCCATAACCAGCAAAGACATGGAAGTTGTAACCACAAATCTCCCAACAAACAAGAGTCCTGGGGCAGATGGCCTCCCGGGGGAATTCCACCTGACATTTACGGAAGAGCTAACATTTACTCATCTCAAACTGTTGCAAAAAACAAAAATGGAAGGGAAGCCCCTCTAATCTCATCCCAAGAAGCCAGCATTTGTCTGGATTCCAAAACCAGACAAAGTCCCACTAAAAAGGAGAATTACAGGCCAGTTCCTGATGAACAGGGACGCAAAATTCTCAACAAGACACAGCAAATCAAATTCAACGGTACAATAAAGGAACTATTAACCAAGATCAAGTGTGATTTATACCTGGGTTGCAGGGCTGATTCGATATTCACATATCAATCCACTATCCACATATCAATGAGTGTGATATACTACAGTAATCAAGAAAGGATACGAACCATATGATCCTGTCAATAGATTCAGAATAAGCATTTCACAAGATGGCAAAACAACATGCAGGTTTTTTGCGTCTCTCCTCCCTGAAATGCAGCAAGATCAACACTAAAACACCTTAAACACCTGGACAACTGATTTCAGGATTCACACAACACTCTGCACAACCTAACCCACAGAACTCGGCAAGTAGCCAGCACGGAGAGCTGGGCTGGGGGAGAGAGAAGTCAGGGAGGGCAGGGAGCTGTTTTCACTTGTGGACAGAGGAGGACAAAGGGGGAGAGAACAGGAAAAGCAACCTCCCTTCCAAAAGCAGCTGGAGAGAAAGTGGAAAAGTGGAAACAGCCACAGGGACTGAACAAAAAAGGGAGAAAGGAGAAAGGAGAGGACTTAAATTCCATTAAGACTCTATAAACAGTGGAGCGCAGAGTCTGAAACTCTGCAGGTGCATACCTGGCAGCGTTCTGGTGGGAAGGGCGAATCCCCAGGAGCACAGGGCGAGGTCTGAGGGATCCACGGGCCACATGGCAAGGGGTGGTTCCCCTGCTGGGAGGACATTTGGTAGAGGCTGTGCGGCCTCCCAAAAGGCAAGGTCCAAGCCGACCCCGAGAATGGCCGCACTGGCTGGTGCTGGAACAAGGACGCTAAAGGTGAAGCCTGGTGCCACATGTGTGTTGTGATTCGCCACAATCGCTCAAACGCTGCTGCTCCACAATGGAGTGAACTTTTTCTGGGGCGGGCTGGCCCCCAGCCACAGTCTCTGGGCGTCGGCAGCAGCACGGTCTCGAGAATATTCCCCCTGCGGCCAGCACCTGGCCATTGCTCAGCGAGCCCCTCCCCCAGAGGATCTAAGCAGGTCAACACCACGGACCCTCCAAAGTGAGAGGTGGGGAAACGCAGCCGCACCTGGGCTAAAACTCAGGAGGGAGGTGCCGCCTGGCTGCCTGACGGCTTGGTCACAGATGGTGTAGAAGCAGGAAGTAGACAGGAGCCGGAGACAAAGGAGGGGTGCTCTATCCCCCGTCACAGAGAACAGAGTTCCGATACTAGTGACGTGGTAGCTGGGTGACGCCATTTTTGCCCCCTCCTCCACCCCCCGCATGCGCTACTCACCTACAGCCGCCACAGAAATCCATCCCAGTAAGATAAGCAGCGCCATCTAGTGGAGAATGGAGCCATGACACTAAACCCCGCCCAGCTGGGCCAACAGCGCTCTTGACAACATCACAAGTCTGGGTGGTTTACGGACTAAAAATTTTACAGACTATAAAAAGCTTACAAGTTTTACTTCTACGGGATACCAGGTATAATTTCAATTGTATTTCCTTCTGTTCGCTGATACTTTTATTCCATTTTTTCTTTTTTTCTTTTCTTATTCTTGAATACAGAAAGGAAAAAAAAAAAGAGCCTGGGTGACTCAGTTAGTTAAGCGCCTGTCTTTGCTTCATGTCATGATCTCACAGTTCATGGGTTTGAACCCCACGTCGGGCACTGTGCTGACAGCTCAGAGCCTGGAGCCTACTTTGGATTCTGTGTCTCCCTCTCTGCTTCTCCCCTATTCATTCTCTATCTCTGTCTGTCTCTCAAACATAAAGTTAAAAAACAGGGTTTTTTTTGTCAATCCAGAAGACAAAGGCATGATATCTTTAGAAGGTGCAAGAAAACAGTTCATCTAGAATATGACACTCGGCCTTAATAACTCTCACTCCAAAAGGTGAAAGATATTTCAGACAAAGAGAAATCAGGTGAATGTCTTCAGTAGGAAGATGAAGGGACTGAGATCAGGAAGAGGCATGAGAGAGCTTCGGAGGAGACAGCAATGTTTGCTGCATAATAGTGTTCATAGTATTTTATTTTGCTGCCAATATTGCTGTATTCTCCTATGTATATCTCATAAAAACATTAAAAATTTTACCCATTGTGCTCATTTTTAATGTAAAATATTTCACTTATAAATACCTTCTAAAGCAGATGAGCCTGTATACTAAATGAATAATACTGGATATTTTTCACATGTGTTATGTAGTAATGATTAAAGAGAGGTTTGAAATGCTGTGATTTATAAGAAATATATCTTTGGCCATTCATACAACCAATATATAATTCTCATAGATCTCTGGTCTATGGCTCAGGAACGCTTAGAAGATCCGGAGCGATAAGAGCAAGGAGAGCCTCTTTTGCTATAATGTTTGGTTTCCTGTCTTCAATATCTAAATAAATTCTTCAGAGCCATGAAGGTGCAAACAAAACAAAACAAAAAACAGGTTTTTTTTTTAAAGGAAAGAGATGTTGGGATGAGCACTGGGTGTTGTATAGAAACCAATTTGACAATAAATTGATAAAAACATAAAAAAATAAAAATAAAAGGAAAGAGAAAACAATTATTCTTATTTTCTATTTTTATTTAAAAGGTTTTTTAATTTTTTTCTATATTTTTTCCTTTGGGTAAATTTTTTAATTCTATTTTACTTTTATCATTTCATTTTATTCCATTGTATGTATTCATCTTTTCAAATTTTCAATCATTTTCTTCTTTTCCTTTACTTAACTTTCCCTTCTTTCTCTAACCCATCAAGCTTCTAGCAACAACCAGAACAAAACACACCTAGGATCCAGCATCCTTTAGTTAATTTCTTTGTGTTGTTTTTAATTTTTTAATATTTTTACTTTATTTTTTACTTTCTCCAAAATGACTAAATCAAGGAATTCACCTCAAAAGAACAGGAAGAAATGACACCCAGGGGCTTAATCAAATAGATACCAGCAAGCTGTCTGAACCAGAGTTTAGAATCACAATAATAAGAATACTAGCTGGGGCTGAAAATAGATTAGAATCCCTTTCTTCAGAGAAAAAGAAGGAAAAGCTAGTCAAGATGAAATAAAAAATGCTATAAATGAGCTGCAATCTCTAATGGGTGCCACGGCAGCAGGGATGGATGAGTCGGAGCAGTGAATCAGTAAAACAGAGAACAAACTTATGGAGAAAAATGAAGCAGAAAAGAAGCGGTAGACTAAGGTAAAAGAGCACAAAAAAAAATTAGAGAACTCAGTGACTTGTTACAAAGGAATACCATCAGAATCGTAGGGGTCATAAAAGATAAAGAGAAAGAAAAAGGGGTAGAAAATTTATGTGAGCAAATCATAGAGGAAAACTTTCCTAACCTTGGCAAAGACAGAGACATCAGAATCCAGGAAGCATGGAGGACTCCCATTAGATTCAACAAAAAACGACCATCAACAAGGCATGTCAGAGTCAAATTCACAAAACACTCAGGCAAAGAAAGAATCATGAAACCAGCAAGGAGAAAAAAGTCCTTAACCTACAAGGGTAGACAGATTGGGTTTGCAGCAGACCTATCCACAGAAACTTGGCAGGTCAGAAAGGACTGGCAGGATATATGCAATGTGCTGAATAGGAAAAATATGCAGCCAAGAATTCTGTATCCAGCAAGGCTGTCATTCAAAATAGAAGAAGAGATAAAAAGTTTCCCATACAAAAATTAAAGAAGTTCGTGACCACTAAACCAGCCCTGAAAGAAATTTTAAGGGTGATTCTCTGAGGGGCAAAAACATGAAAAAAAAAAAAAAAGACCAAAAGCAACAAAGACTAGAAAGGACCAGAGAACACACCAGAAACCCCAACTCTACAGGTGATATAATGGGAATAAATTCGTATCTTTCAGTACTCACTCTGAACGTCAATGGCCTAAATGCTCTAATCAAAAGATGTAGGGAAACAGAATGGATAAGGAAACAAGATCCACATATATGCTGTTTACAAAAGACACATTTTAGACCTGCAGGTACCTTTAGATTGAACAGAAGGGAATGGAAACTATCTACGATGCTAATGGTTTCCAAAAGAAAGCTAGAGTAGCCATACTTAGACAATCTAGATTTTAAAATAAAGACTATAACAAGAGGTGACGGGCATTATATCATACTTACGGGGTCTATCCATCAAGAAGACCTAAAAATTGTAAACATTAATCTCTAAACGTGGGAGCACCTAATTATATAAATCAATTAATCACAAACATAAAACTTACACAACACCCAACTTACACAAATGGACAGTTCATCTAAGCAGATAGTCAGTAAGGAAACAATGGCTTTGAATGACACACTGGAACAAATGGACTTAACAGATATATGCAGAACATTTCATCCTAAAGCAGCGGAATACACATTCTTCTCCAGTGCATTCAGAATATTCCGAAAATAGATCACTTCCTGGGACACAAATCAGCCCTCAACAATGACAAAATGATCGAGATCATACTGTGCATATTTTCAGACAACAACGTTATGAAACTTGAAATCAACCACAAGAAAAAAATTGGAAAGGTAACAAATACTTGGACGCTAAAGAACATCCTGCGAAAGAATAAATGAGCTAACCAAGAAATTAAAAAGGAAATTAAAAAGTACATGGAAGCCAATGAAAATGATAACACCACAGCCCCAAACCTCTGGGATGCAGCAAAGGCAGTCATAAGAGGTAAGCATATAGCAATCCAGGCCTTCATAAAAACGGAAAAAAGTTATCAGATACACAGCCTAACCTTACACCTCGAAGAGATGGAAAAAGAACAGAAAATAAAACCCAAAAACGGCAGAACACAGGAAATAATAACATTAGAGAAGAAATCAATGCTATCGAAACCAAACCAAAACACACACACACACACACACACAGTATAACAGATCAATGAAACCAGGAGATAGTTCTCTGAAAGAATTAACAAAATTGATAAACTCCTAGCGAGGTGATCAAAAATAAAAAGGAAAGGACGCAAATAAATAAAATAAAAAATGTAAGGGGAGAGAGTACAAAAAACACAGCTGAAATACAAACAATAATAAGAGAATATTATGAGCAATTATATGCCAATAAAATGGACAATCTGGAAAAAATGGAAAAATGCCTAGAAACATATAAACTACCAAAACTGAACAGGAAGAAATAGAAAATTAGAACATACCCATAACCAATAAATAAACAGAGTTATTCTCCCAAACAAGAGTAAAGGGCCAGATGGCTTTAGAGGAGAATTCTAGCAAACATTTAAAGAAAATTTAACACCTATTCTCATGAAGTTTTTCCAAAAAATAGAAATGGAAGGAAAACTTGCACACTCTTTCTATAAAGCCAGTATTACCTTGGTTCCAAAACCTGACAATGACCCCACTAAAAAGGAAAATTATAGACCAATTTCTCTGAAGAACACGGATGCAAAAATGCTCAACAAAATACTACCTAACCAGATCCAAAAATACATTCAAAGAATTACTTACCAGAACCAAGTGGAATTTATATCTGGGTTTCAGGATTGGCTCAATATGTCAATCAATCAATGTGATACATTACATCAATAAAAGAAAGGACAAGAAGCACAAGAGTCTCTCAATAGATGCAGAGAAAGCATTTGACAAAATACAGCATCCTTTCTTGATAAAAACCCTCAAAAAGAAGGGACAAAATGATCATACCTCAAGATCATGAGAGCCATCTATGAAAGACCCACCACAAATATCATCCTCAATGAGGAAAAACTGAGAACTTTGCCCCTAAGGTCAGGAGGACGACAGGGATGTTATTCAACATAGTATTGGAAGTCTTAGCCTCAGCAATCAGACAACACAAAGGAATAAAAGGCATCCAAATTGACCAGGAGGAAGTCAAACTGTCACTCTTCGCAGATGACTTGATTCTCTATATAGAAAATCCAAAAGATTCCGCCAAAAACATTCTGGAGCTGATCCATGAATTCAGCAAAGTTACAGGATATAAAATCAACACACAGAAATCAGTTGCATTCCTATCCACCAAAAATGAAGCAACAGAAAGAGAAATCAAAGAATCAATCCCATTTACAATTGTACCAAAACCATAAAATGCCTAGGTAGACCCTACCCAAGAGGTGAAAAATCTATGCACTGGAAACTATAGAAAGCTTATGAAAGAAATTGAAGAAGACACACACAAAAATGGAAAAACATTCCATGCGCATGGATTGGAAGAACAAATACTGTTAAAATGTCAATACTACCTAAAGCTATCTACGAATTCAATGCAATTCCGATCAAAATAGCACCAGCATTCTTCACAGAGCTAGAAAAAACGGTCCTAAAATTTGTATGGAACCACAAAAGACCCCGAATAGCCAAAGCAATCCTAAAAAAGAAAACTGAAGCTGGAGGCATCACACTCTCGGACTTCAAGACATATTACAAAGCAGTAATCATCAAGACTGTATGATACTGGCACAAAAACAGACACATAGACCGATGAAACAGAATAGAGAACCCAGAAATGGACCTACAAGTGAATGGCCAACTAACCTTTGACAAAGCAGGAAAGGATATCCAATGGAATAAAGACAGTCTCCTCAGCAAATGGTGCTGGGAAAACTGGACAGCGACATGCAAAACAATGGACCTGGGCCACTTTCTTACACCATACACAAAAATAAACTCAAAATGGGTGAAAGACTTAAATATAAGACAGGAAACCATCAAAATCCTAGAGGAAAAAGGAGGCAAAAACCTCTTTGACCTCAGCCACAGCAACTTCTTACTCGACACATCACTGGAGGCAAGGGAAACAAAAGCAAAAACGAAATGTTGGGATCTCACCAAAATAAAAACTTCTGCACAGCGAAGGAAACAGAAACACTAAAAGGCAACTGATAGAATGGGAGAAGTTATTTGCAAATGACAGATCAGATAAAGGATCAGTATCCAAAATCTATAGAGAACTTATCAAACTCAAAACCCAAAAATGAATAATCCAGTGATGAAATTGGCCAAAGACATGAACAGACACTTTTCCAAAGAAGACATCCAGATGACCAACAGACACATGATAAGAGATCAACATCACTGGTGTGATAATTGACGGTTCATGAATTCAGCAGGATATAAAATCAACATTCAAAATCTGTTGCATTTTCATACACCAATAATGAAGCAGTGGAAAAAGAAATCAAGAAATGGATCCCATTTACGACTGCACCAAATACCATAAGGTAACCTAGGAATAAACCTAACTAAAGAGGTAAAAGGTCTGTACCTTGAAAACTATAGAACACTTATGAAAGAAACTAAAGAGGGCACAAAGAAAGGGAACAATGTCCCATGCTCATGGATTGGAAGAACAAACATCGCTAAATGTCTATACCAGCAAAAGCAGCCTACACATTCATGCAACCCCTATCAAAATATCACCAACATTTTCACCGAACTAACAAACAATTCTAAAATTTCTATGGAACCATAAAAACCCAGAAGTGCAAAAGCAATCTTGAGAAAGTAGCACAAGGCTGGAGGTAGCAGGATTCTGGAGTGAATCTCTATTACAGAGCTGTAGTCATCAAGGCAGAATGGTACTGGCATAATAAACAGACATGTAGATCAATGGAACAGAACAGAAAGCCCAGAAATGGACCCACAAGAGTATGGCCAACTAATCTTTGAGAAAGCAGGAAAGAATATCCAACAGAAAAAAGGCAGTCTCTTCGGCAAATGGTGCTGGGGAAACTGAATGGTGACATGTAGAAGAATGAACCCGGGCCACTTTCTTACACCATACACAAAAATAAATTCAGAATGGATGAAACACCTAAATGTAAGACAGGAAATCATCAAAATCCTAGAGGAGAACACAGAAAGCTCTTTGAAATTGGCTGGAGCAACTTCTTACTACACACATCTCCAGAATCAAGGGGAACAAAAGCAAAAATGAAGTACTGGGACATCATCAGTATAAAAAGCTTCTGCACAATGAAGGAAACAATCAACAAAACTAAAAGGCATCTGACAAATGGGAAAGATATTAGCAAAAGACATATCAAATAAAGGGATAGTATGCAAAATCTCTAAAGAATTTAGCAAACTCAAATAATAAACCCCAGAAACAAAGAATCCAGGGAAGAAATGGGCAGAAGACATGAATACACACTTCTCCAAGGAAGACATCAGATGACTATCAGACACATGAAAAGATGCTCAACATCGCTCATCAACAGGGAAAAACAAATCCAAACTACATCTTGCTCCTGTCAGAACGGCTACATTGAAACACTAAGGAAACAACAGATGATGGCGAGGACAGGAAGAAAGGGAACCCTCTTGCACTATTGGTGGGAATGCAGACTGGAGGAACCACTCTAGGAAACAGGCTGGAGATTTTTCAATAAATTAAAAATAGAACAACGCTACCACGAGCAATTGCTTTACTAGGCATTTATCCACAAAATACAAAAACGCTGATTTGAAGGGGCACATTCACTCCAATATTTATAGCAGCATTATCAACAATAGTCACATTATAAAAAGAGCTCAAATGTCCATCGATGGATGAATGGAAAGAGAAGGTGTATATTGTTAAATGGAATGATACTCGAGATTAAAAAATAATGAAATCTTGTCATTTGCAATAACGCGGATGGAATTAGAGTCTATTAAGCTAAATATAAGTGAGGCAGAGAAAGACAACTACCATATGATTACACTCATGCGTGAAATTTAAGAAACGCAGCAGATTAACATAGGGGAAGGGAAGGAAAAATAAGATAAAAACAGAGAGAGAGGCAAAACGTAAAAGACTCTTAAACACAAAGCTAAAACTAAGAGTCACTGGAGGGGAGGTGCATGGGGGATGGGCTCAATAGGTGATGGGCATAAGGAGGGTACTTGTTGGGATGAGCACTGGGTGTTATACGTAAGTGATGAATTCCTGGGTTCTGCTCCTGAAATCAATACTACACTAATCTGTTAACTAATGTGAAATTAAATAATATATTAAAAAATAAAGATGTGGCATACATATCTAAAGGATTGTTATTCAGCCATGAGAAAGAAGGAAATGCTGCCTTTTGCAACAACATGGATGCTAAGTGAAACAAGTCAGAAGAGAAGGACAAGGACTATGTGATCTCACATATTTGTGGCATCCGGAAAAGCACAGCTGGTAGGTACAGACAGCAGAATGGGGGTTACCAGAGACTAAGGGGGAGGAGAAGGGGAGATGTTGGATGAATAAGTCGTAATGTACAGCATGGTGATTATGGTTAGTATTATTGTATTATCAATGTGGAAGTGGCAAACAGAATATATCTCAAGTCTCATCATGAAGAAGAAATGGTAATTATGCGATGCGATGGAGGTGTTAGCTAACACAATGGTGGCAATAATTTCATTACATTCACATTTGTACTTAAGTTTGCTGAATGTCACATATCTGTCACATCTTAGTATATCTAAGATGAAATAAATAAACACGAGAGATATCATTCATTCATTTTATCCCACTTAAACTTCCTCTCCTAAGGTCACACTTTTATTGAGGTTTAATATAAAAATATCACTACAAAGTTACTAAATGTGAGTATTCTTCATTATCCCATCGACAAACACAGTCCTCTCATGATTGAAATTTCAATCAGACACTGAAAGGTGGCATTTCTAAATGTTAACCTTGTGTGTTTCTTTATAGATTGTGGATATTAACCCTTTATCTAATATGTCATTTAATGCCTTCTCCCATTACACCTCTGTAATCATTATTTTTTATTAATCGGCTCACGAACTTAAACTAACCAACGCACATATGTCTCATTGGTGCTTCTCTGGCTTTGCACAAAATTACACACAAACACCGACTGCTGGATTACCAGCTGATGCTTTAATGTCGCTGGCACGTATGCATCACACCCTCCCCTTCTGTGACATGAAGACCTCATAAAAGCACTATCACAATGATGACATCACTCTAGGGCCTGACTTCTGAATGGCTTTACCAAGATTAATGTTAGCAGGATTTTCTTTGACTAAAACTTTCTTTTTCCCACAGTTACCCTCCTACTCCTAGGGAAAAACTGTGATACAGTCAGTCTATGGGCCTTCTAACCGAGCCATGATCGAAATGCAAGAATAAACGATATGCCTCCAGCAGTTGATGAAAACTAAAATGTGAATATTTGTTTCAGTGTTTTAGTGGTTCATATTCTTATTTTGCTGTGCTTTGATTGTATGTGTGTAAATGTCTTTTTGCAATTAGAAATCGAATAATGTTCTCAAAGGGGGTGAAATAAGAAAAACCTGTAGAGTTTTTAAAATAATAATATGGTGCAGATGTTCTAGGAACAGTAAATCACCATCTCCAGAAGTTGCAATGAATCCATGAACTTAGAGTTTCAACACTCACTTGCATAAACGAATGATAAGGAAATTCCCTTGAGGTCATCAGGGGAAATGCTGGATGACATGTGCAGGACACAAAATCTTAAAGGCTCTGACATTCAAAGTCTTCCATCACAGGGTCTTCCCCCCAGTCATCTGGAGTCATGGCCCCCACAGAACACCTTCCTCATTGACCCCGTCACATCCTTGTTCCGCAGGGTATAGATGAAGGGGTTGGCCATGGGGGTGACGATGGTGTAGAAGAGAGAAACGAACTTGCCCTGCTCCTGGGAGTGGTTGTTGCTGGGCTGCAGGTAAGCATAGATGGCCGTGCCATAGAACAGGGAGACCACCGTGAGGTGGGACCCACATGTCCCAAACGCTTTCCTCTGTCCCGCAGCTGACTTTATTCTTAACACCGCCCTGACAATCTGACCATAGGAGAATGTGATTAATGCCACAGGTATGAAAAGAAAGATCATACTGAAAAATAAGATCTCTGACTCATACACAGTGGTGTCAACACAGGCAAGCTTGAGCAGTGGGGGCACCTCACAAAAGAAGTGGTCAATTTTATTTCTCCCACAAAGTGGTACAAGGAAAATTAGCAGTGTCTCCAATAAGGAGTTGGCAAAACCAATGAACCACGATGTAGAAGCCATCAGGGCACAGAGACGAGGGTGCATGATCACTGTGTAGTGCAGGGGCCTGCAGACGGCTGCGTAGCGGTCAAATGCCATCATACCTAAGAGAATGCATTCTGTGACTCCCGACCCTAGAGAGATGAATAGCTGAGCTACACAGCCGCCAAAGGAGATAGACTTGTCTGCTCCCCTGAGATGAACCAGGAGCTGGGGAACGGTGCTGGTCGTGTAACACAGGTCCAGGAAGCTGAGGTTGGAGAGGAAGAAGTACATGGGAGTCTGAAGGTGTGGGTCCAGGCGGGACAGTGCGATGATGGTTGTGTTTCCCAGCAGAGTGAGCAGATAGAAGAGCAGAAGAACCACAAAGAGGACTCGCTCCAGTTGAGGCCGGTCAGAGAAACCCAGCAGGATAAAGCCAGTGAACGAACTTCCATTTTTCTGGTCCATCCTGTCTTACCACATTTCCTGTCAAGACCAAGCCATTAGCAATTTTTACAAGAAATCTTCAAAACGAAAAGTTGGTAGGGGATGGATTTATCAAGACAGGCTCATGGGATTTTATCAGTAACAATTTAATAAATGATGTACTCATTGAAATTGACATAGTGAATACAAATTTAATACAAATATTGCAAAAGTAAATTACTTATATTTAAAATTAGAAAAGTCAATTAATGGACCCTTGGTTTACATCAGTCGTAGGTATTAAAGACTTTTGGTAAGGCTTGATGGGACCTAAAGTACTGTAAAAATATATGTACGTTTCACATATATACAATGGACTACAACGTGGCAATGAGAAAAAATGAAATCTGGCCATGTGTAGCAACATGGATGGAACTGGAGGGTATTATGTTAAGTGAAATAAGTCAGTCAGAGAAAGACAGATACCATATGTTTCCACGCATAGGTGGACTTTGTGAGACTAAGCAAAAACCAGGGGGAGTGGAAGAGGGGAAAGGAAAAAAAAGACCCAGAGAGGGAGGGAGATAAAACATAAGAGACTCTCAAAGACTAAGAACAATCTGAGGGTGAGGGGGGTGAGGGAGGAGGAAGAGGGGGGTGACGGGCATTAAAGAGGGCTCGTGTTGGGATGAACACTGTGTGTTACATGTAAACCAATTTGAAAATAAACTTTTATATAAAATAATATGTAAACATATATATATATATATATATATATATACGTTTCAGAGGGAATGGGGACGAGAGAAAAAGACGGAGAGCAAATAGAGAGAATTAGCAAGAGATGCAGAATAGGGCGAGATGATATTTTATATTCAATTTTTAAATTTAAATTAAAAAATGGGCAGGAGAGAGGTACCTGGGTGGCTCGGTCGATTAAGCATCCGACTTTGGCTCAGGTCATGATCTCACAGTTTGTGAGTTTGAGCTCCACTTTGGGTTCTGTGGTAACAGTGCAGAACCTTGCTTATGATTCTCTATCTCTTCATCTCTCTCTGCCCCTCCCCCAGTTGTGTTCTCTCTCTCTCTCTCTGTCTCTCAAATAAATAAACATTTAAAAAGTTGGCAAGAGACATGAATAGACATTTTCCCAAAGAAGACATCCAGATGGCCAACAGACACATGAAAAGATGCTTAAGATCACTCATCAATAGGAAATATGAGTCAAAAGTACAAGCTATCTCTTCACACGAGTCAGAATGTCTAACATTAACGACACAGGAAACTACTGGTGTCAGTGAGGATGTGGAGAAAGGGGAACCCTCTTGCACTGTTGGTGGGAATACAAACTGATGCAGCCACTCTGGAATCCTGTACAGAGGTTCCTCAAAAAGTTAAAAATAGAACTAGCCTAATACCCAGCAATTGCACTACTAGGTCTTTACCCAAAGGACACAAAAAGAGGCACATGCATCCCAAAGTTTATAGAAGTGCTGTCAAAAATAGCCAAATTACGGATAGAGGCCAAATGTCCATTGACTGGTGAATGGATAAAGAAGAAGTGGAGATAACATTGTTATAACAATGGAATATTATTCAGCCATCATAAAGCATGAAAATTCGTCGTTTGTAACGATGTGGATGGAGCTAGAGTGTATTTTGCTAAGGGAATAAAACCAGTCAGAGAAAACAAATATTCTATGATATCATTCACTTTGGAATTTAAGAAACAAAACAGATAAACATGGGAAAACTAGAGGCAAACCAGGAAACAGACTCTTAACTATAGAGAACAAACAGGATTACTGGAGGTGGGGATGGGATAAACAGGGGATGGGGCTTTAGGTGGGCTTTAGGGGATGGGGCTTTAGTCCTAAAGAGGCACCTGTTGTGATGAGCGCTGGGTGATGTATTGATGAATAAGCAAATTCTACTCCTGAAACTAATCTTACACTACTTGTTAACTTATTGGAATTTAACAAAAACTTGAAAAAGTGAGAAGTAAATCAATAAAATAATCAGTGTATCACAAATAGCACAATCAGACCTACGAATAAAGAGAAGAAACTGACATATTTCCCGAGGGGACGGTGGTTGGGGAGATGGGCAAAAGGGTGACCAGGACTGGGAGACACAAGCTTCCAGGCATGGAGCGATAAGTCGCAGGTGTGAAAGGCACAGTATAGGGAAAAGTGTCAATATTATTTTACGTGTTTCATGCTGACCTTGATAGCTGACTTGTGATGACCATAGCATAATACATACAGGCGTTAAATCACTATGTCATACGATTTAACCGAAGTAACATCAAGTGTCTACTACACAGAAATGAAAAATAAAAAACATTTAAAACCAAAAATTAATTATAAAGATGCTTAAACAGTCTAAATGTGCAAGAACAGAGTATATCCCCTGACTCACCCCTGCTCAGAGAGCAAATGAAAACAGTGTCATGGTTCAGTCTCTGTCTCTCTCTGTCTCTCTCTCTCTCTCTCTCTCTCTCTCTCTCTCACACACACACACACACACACACACACACACACACACACACACATACACACACACTTCTGAAATAAATTGCGGGCAAATTTTTAATGTGACCAAGGAATGAAGCACTCAGCAAAGTGAAAGACAGCAAAATAAAACGCTGACCCCTCCCAAGAAAACACCAATATAATAAAGCACCATTTGAACAAAATACTGATATATTTAATATTAATCTATCAAGAAGGACTAAGAAGACAGTTGAAGAAAGATAAAACTTTGGTGCGACAAACTTGTACAAAAGATGAGCTGCTTTACAGGATTGTGTGTGTGTGTGTGTGTGTGTGTGTGTGTGTGTGTAAAAGATGCAGAATGACTACCTGACAAATCTAAAATGAATGAGATTTTCAGTTGAAGAATAAAATATGAGGCAAAGAGAACACACTCAACCAGAAACAAGAATGTCATCACCCACTTCAGGTTCTGTGTCTCCCTCTGTCTGACCCTCCTCTATCACACTCTGTCTCTCTCAAACATAAATAAACATTAAAAAAATTTTTTTTTTTTTTTGAATGTCAAAACTCTGCATATTTTTATTTATTTTTTTTTTTTATTGGGTATCTTTTTTTTTTTTTTTTTTTTTTAATAGTTTATTTTCAAATTGGTTTACATATAACACCCAGTGTTCATCCCAACATGTGCCCTTTTTAATGCCCATCACCCCCTCTCCCCCCTCCCTCATCCCCCTTACCCTCAGTTTTTTCTTAGTCTTTAAATTTTTTAAAAAGAGTACTATTTGCTGCTGATCATGGTCCCTTTGTTCCTTCCTCCTCCCCTCCTCCCCTTCCACTCCTCCTAAAGCTTGTGCACCACACAGGCAATCTCCCTAGAGAAAGGACATATTTGCCTAAAGTTAATGAGAAATTTCATTTCATTTCCTTCTTACCACATTTTAAAAATGGTGTCATTAGACTAAGAACCATCATCATGTTTGGTAAGCATCAAATGACTGAATATAGTCAGAGAAATTGATTCCTCTAGACATCTATGTAAGTAATACTGGCTGGAAATATTGACCACATCCATCCTAGGTATAGGAGGGAAGAGTGGTGTCCCTTAAACTACCTAGATATGACATAGTACCGGAAAGCCCAGTTACACATTTGCACAGATATTATTACAAAAAAGATGGATATTTGAAAAAAGCACCGATTATATACACAGAGAGAAACAAATGTTAAGAGCTAAAATAAATATAAAAAGTATCTACAAAACAAACACATTGCCATTCTATATAATAAGTAACAACAAAAAAGAATATAATTGAAATGTTATCACACAAGAAAATAATTTTACAATAATAACTAAGAGAACAGGCATCACATGAAACAGGTTAAATGCTTACTCCTGACTCACATAAGGAATTCAATTGATTACCATAACTATTGAATGCCAACAAAAATCTCTAAACTTTTAGTGGATGAATACATATTTCCACACAGTTAGACAGTCAGTATGCACGCTACACATTTTAAAGACAAAAATTCTCCAGATAATATCTAAGACATTTCAAACATAAAACATTCACCAATCCATTTGACATACACACTCTGCCCTATCCAGTGCCTGAATGAATCCGGATAATTGCGAGCAAGATTTCCGTAGCCTCAGGGCACGACTGAATCGCTACTGCTCTCATGACGCTTCTGTCTCATAGGTCTGAGCTGACCTCAGATAGACAAGAACGGGACCCCGATGACAGTGGAGGACGAGCAAATGAGGGGATGCAGCCATCACCACACAGGACAGGAGAGAGCTGATGAGCACTGACGCTGCTGTAGGGCGGGTTCTATGGAAGAAGAGGGTGAAGCAGGAATCCCACTGCATGTTGTCTATTCAGGGAATGCTCTCGGGATAAACGGGGTGAGGGAAGGAAAACGGAGCAGAGAACGTTGCTAAGCAAGGGTGTGGTCTCAGGTGGAACAGAACATGAACCTGATCCATGAGAGCTGGACAGACTCTCCAGTAGAACCATCCATGTGTGATGTAGAAATACTCTGTCCTCCATGTCCAATACCATGCCCACTCTCCACCTGTCACCACCTGAGCATTTAAAATGCGCTAGGTACAGGGGCGCCTGGGTGGCTCAGTGGGCTAACCCTCCAGTTTTGGATGATCTCACAGTTGGCGAGCTCCAGCCCCGCACTAGGTTACTGCCATCAGCACAGAGCCCATTTCAGAGCCTCCCTCCCCCTCCTCTCTTTCCCTTCCCTGCTTGTTCTCTCTCTCTCTCTCAAAATAAATAAATAAATAAACGTAATAAAGTCTCTTAGCTACAAAAAATAAAAAATAAGACAAATAGTAAAACATGTGATAGCCACGAAACTGAAATTACATTTTCATTGTAATTAATTTCAATTTCAATAGTTTATGTGGCTACTCACTAAACCACTGAACAGCACAGCTCTGGAACATGAACTACATCACATTCAGTCCTGCCTTGGCATCGGCAGCCTGTTGCACATCCTATAAGTCTGTCACTGGCTGTGAGCTGCCCCCACCATGTTCCCTAGACTTTCTCGCCATGTGGCTACCATTCGGCTGAGGCCTATTGTCTAAAGGAGGGAATGGCTGTGAACCTTGGAGCCCATACGCATAACAAATAGAGTTTGGACTGGAGCACCAGAGGTAAAGAGCATCTGAGTGGGTCACCAACAGCGTTCATACAAGAGTGCATCACGGTCTTGTGCAAGGACAGAAGGGTGGGACCTAGTGTACTTCACATATCACCTCAGTGCAATCACACACACCCATGTGCATGCACATATGCACACACGTACACACATGTACACACAAACAACACATGCGCAGACATACACAGACACGTACACACACATACACACATGCACACACACATACACTGTACACAACTTGTCACTTCCCAAATTCATTAATTATAAAATCATTCTGGCTTTCTACTTTTTTCTTTATCATATTGCAATTTGTACTCACGTGAACATTCAGGTTTTCTTGTTAAAAATAAAGTCAAAATACTGATGCATTGACACAATATTCACAAATGGAACTTCTCTTTTGTTACTTCCAACCTAGTATTTAAAACCTCCGTACATATTTTAGATATTTTGTAGAAACTCGTAAGGAGGAAAATGAGCAGTTAGGAAATATAAATAGTGACACTGAGTTTATGCCCAGAGAACAAATATTGTCTCATTTTAAAGACAATAAGGAACTAAAGGGAAAACATGGGAGCATGTAATCTAATAGTTTCACACTTAAACATAAAGGGCATATTTTATTACCACTAAATGTGAATATTTAAATTATTTTCTACACATGCATACAGAAGTACAATGAATGCACTAAAATAGAATGAAATGTCTAGGAAGGACTTGCCACCGTCTACAACGAACAATTAAATTTAGTTCTTCTATTTGGTCAATTTCCACAGTCGGTTCCTCCCTTTAGACAACTGACCATATATGCAAATCAGTTAGCTTCTTGGTTTGAAGAACAATTGCAAATGAAATAAACTAACTTGTCAATTCCTAGAGCAACACAGAGACTTGGGTCCATTTTACTCACCTTTTTATTCCTTCTCTGTCTGGATCTAAGCTATTTCCCTACATCACTAAAGTTACTGCCTAAATACAGTTCTGGGGATAGGAACAAAGACATGTAGAATCATTGTCTGCAGTAAATGCAAAGGTTGACTATACCAGCACTGGCTCATCCATAATTTTTTCTTAACAAAAGATGCTTTCTCATGATGACTTCATGTGGTACCAGAGATCTGCACTTTGCTTCTAAGAGGCAGAAGATGAAGGCAGTCACAAACTCTCAGTATGGTTTCCCAAGCACAATGATGTGTCTGTTTGACAATGAGACCCTTATGAGCAGGCGAGAGGGTGCTGTGACTTTGAGCTGTGACTGGACTGGCACAGAGAACCAAGTCCCTTCCCCTGCTGACGTCTCTGGGGAACGGACGCCCCACACTCTTAATGAGCCCATGTCACTGAGATGTGCAGACATGGCAATCCTCAGGGACAATGACTAAGGAGGATAATGCCAGAGAGACCAATCTGTCTCTTCCATTAGTTCACATATCTCACAGGGGACAATAACTCCCTGACCTCCCCAGATACCTTAGCTCTCAACTGTGAATGACCTAGATGTTTTACAAAACACATATGATTTTTCCCTCACGATTGCCCAAAATATTTACATATAAATATATAAATAAGAATGCATTCAGTTACTTAATTTTAAATGTAAATATGTGAATGAATTCTTCATTTAATTTCATTCATAACCAAGCTATATGGCATCACAGAGCTCATAATTAGCCACATTCTAATCTTTAACGTGAATATAACGGAGGGTCACCAAATTCTACCACTTCTAACATCCTAGGGAAAATAAACCTCAAATCCTCTGAAACACTGTATGGTTTATAACGATATGTTTTAATGATGTACTCAAACAATTTTAAAAATTATGTATTTTTAGAAAAACATACATGGTTTACTTAAATTCAGTTAGTCTTTACATTTAAGTTCCACATGATTTTCAGTCTACCAGGAGAGTTAAAAAAAAATCACAACAGAAAAATGGAAGGAAGTTGATGGGTGGTTTGTAACTATTTCTTGTAGATCCATAATTTCCAGTTCATTCATCATGTTCAGGGTAAGAAATAAACTATCTCCTGTTGAAAACATTCTTACATTTGAATTTTCCCAGTTATTCCCATACCAGTTAGATACAATCCTGATAGTTACGGGGAGAACTGGCAAAGACAATACACTCTGGGTATCCCACCTGCTATTATGCTTTTCATCCCAGGCCTCACTCACTGCTGCCAGCCTTAACCTGCCCACACCACTTTGATACTTGTGGGGCATTATCTAGTGATACTGACCCAAGTTTCATAGCATTGTGGTCAGAAAACAGGCACGGTACAATCTCAGTCTTCTTGTACTTGTTGAGGCCTGATTTGGTTTTTGTTTTGTTTTGTCTTAATTAGTCTCCAAACCCACCATGAAGCCCAACACACCCAATACCAGGCTTGAACTCACACCCTGAGATAAGACCTAAGCTGAGATTAAGAGTGAGATGCATAACCAAATGAGCTAATCAGTTGTCCCCATGCCTGATTTGTGACCCAGTATGTGATCTATTCTGGAGAATGTTCCATGTACACTCAAGAAGAATGTGTGTTCTGCCCCTATAGGATGGAATGTTGTGCATACATACCTGTTAAGTCCATCCAGTCCAATGTGTCATTCAAAGACATTGATTCCGCACTGATATTTACTTAGATGATTTGTCCATTAATGTAAGTAAAATGTTAAAGTCCCCTACTGTTGTTATATTAATGTCCATAAGTTCCTTTACGTTTGTTACTAATTGTTTTATATATTTGGGTGCTTCCATGTTGGGGGAGTAATTGTTAGATCTTCTTGTTGGACTGTTCTCTTTATTATTACTTAGTGCCTTTCTTCATCTCTTGTTACTTGCTTTGTTTTAAAGACTAGTTTGCCAATACAAGTATTGCTATTTCGGCTTTCTTTCCATGTCCATGATAAATGTGTCTCCGACCACTCACTTTCAATTTGTGTGTGTCTTTAGGTCTACAATGAGTCTCCTGTAGGCAGCACAGATGGGTCTTGTTTTCTTTATGCGTTCTGATGCCCTATGTCTTTTGATTGGAGCACTTAGTCCATTTACACTCAGAGTAATGATTGCAAGATAGGTATTTGGTGCCATATTATTTCCTGTTCTGTCATTCTTTCTCAGATATTTTCTATTTATTACTTGTCTTTTACACTTCTAGTCTTTCCTTTCCACTCATTGAGTTCCTTTTCCTATTTATTGCAGGGCTGGTTTAGTCTACCAGACTCCTTTAGGCCTTTTGGGGAGGGAGGGTTGGGGTTTTCTTAGTTGCTTAAAACAACAATCATTTTAGTATGGCTCATTGTCTTGTGGGTCAGGAATTTGGGCAGTGACTCCGTTGGTAGATCAACTAAAGTCACTCAGGGGCATTCGGCTGCTGGCTGTTCTGGAGGATCCAATACTATTTTCACTCAAGTGTCTGGCGTCTTGGTAGGCATGTGTGGAAGACTGGGCTCAGAAGGGTGCCTCTTTCTTTCTGTGTGGGTTAGCACTTCTCCGTGTGGTCTCATTAGCCAAGCATTCAGACTTTTTGTTGTTGTTGTTATCTTTTTTTATCTTTCTTTTTTTAAATTTACATCCAAGTTAGTTAGCAGACAGTGCAACAATGATTTCAAGAATAGATTCTTAATTCCCCTCACATATTTAATTCATCCCCCCTCCCACAAGCCCTCCCATAACCCTCTGTTTGTTCTCCATATTTAAGAGTCTCTTATGTTTTTGTCCCCTTCCCTGTTTTTATATTGTTTGTGCTTCCCTTCCCTTATGTTGATCTGCTTTGTATCTTAAAGTCCTCATATGAGTGAAGTCATATGATATTCGTCTTTCTCTGACTAATTTCGTTTAGCATGATACTCTCTAGTTCCATCTATGTAGTTGCAAATGGCAAGTATTCATTCTTTTTGATTGCTGAGTAATACTCCATTTGTGTGTGTGTGTGTGTGTGTGTGTGTGTGTGTGTGTACTACATCTTCTTTACCCATTCATCCATCAATGGACATTTGGGCTTTGGCTATTGTTGATAGTGCTGTTATAAACATTGGGGCTGAGCATCCAGAATTTTTAACAGAATTGAGAGCCTATGCATAAGAGAGAATTCCAGGGAGATGAAGTAAAATCTATCAACAAAGCTTGGGATAGAAATTGGCACAATGCTATATCTACTAATCAACGTAGTCATGGTCTACCCAGCCTCAACTGGAAGGGAAGTGGATTCCAGCTATTGATGGAGAGTTGGGGGAAACTGCCAAAGAAGTTGCTACAATTTTTACTCTGCCACAGTATTAAATTACCATCTTACAAATGAAAAAACTTAGAGCACAGAGCAGTCAAACACCTTGTCAATATAATACAGGTAGGAAAGTGATGCGATGGAGATAAGTGCCACATTTGTTGCGTTGATAGGATTTGTTTTCAGAATAAATGTGAAGTTGATCAGGTTTAAGTCATGGTGGAATACTTTAAATTAACATGTTCTTTTAATGATATAAAACCTATTATGCCAAGTCACTTGCCTGTGTGAAGGAAGCAAAAGGGATTAATCACTACATTTGTAGAGTGTTCTACAACACAGGGTTGAAAAACTATCTTATGTTTTTACATTATGAATTTTCAGATGATGGGTAAGGTGTGAATATTGTCTAAAGACCTTCTTACATTTCTTTTTTTTTATTATAATAGTTTATTTTCAAATTTGTTTACATATAACACCCAGTGTTCATCCCAACACATGCCCTCTTTAATATCCGTCACCCCCCTCCCCCCTCCCTCACCTCCCTCACCTCCCTCACCCTCAGATTGTTCTTAGTCTTTGAGAGTCTCTCATGTTTTTTCTCCCTCCCTCTCTGAGTCTTTTTTTCCTTTCCCCTCTTCCCCTCCCCCTGATTTTTGCTTAGTCTCACAAAGTCCACCTATTCGTGGAAACATATGGTATCTGTCTTTTTCTGACTGACTTATTTCACTTAACATAATACCCTCCAGTTCCATCCATGTTGCTACACATGGCCAGATTTCATTTTTTCTCATTGCCATGTAGTAGTCCATTGTATATATGTGCCACAACTTCTTTATCCATTCGTCAGTTGATGGGCACTTCCATGATTTGGCTATTGTCGAAAGTGCTGCTATGAACATTGGGGTACACGTGCCCCTATGCATCAGCATTCCTGTGTCTCTTGGGTAGATTCCTAGCAGTGCTATTGCTGGGTCATAGGGTAGCTCTATTTTCATTTTTTTGAGGAATCTCCACACCGTTTTCCAGAGCGGCTGCACCAGTTTGCATTCCCACCAACAGTGCAAGAGGGTGCCTGCTTCTCCACATCCCCGCCAGCATCTATAGTTTCCTGATTTATTCATTTTAGCCACTCGAACCGGTGTAAGGTGGTATCTCAGTGTGGTTTTGATTTGCGTTTCCCTGATGATGAGTGACTTTGAGCATCGTTTCATGTGTCTGTTGGCCATCTGAATGTCCTGTTTGGAGAAGTGTCTATTCATATCTTCCGCCCACTTTTTCACTGGATTATTTGTTTTTCGGGTGTGGAGTTTGGTAAGTTCTTTATAGATTTTAGATACTAGTCCTTTATCTGATATGTCATTTGTGATTATCCTTTCCCATTCGTCGGTTGTCTATTAGTTTTGTTGGTTGTTTCCTTTGCCGTGCAGAAGCTTTTTATCTTGATGAATTCCCAATAGTTCATTTTTGCTTTAAATTCCCTCGCCTCTGGAGATGTGTCGCATAGAAAATTGCTGCGGCTCAGGTCAAAGAGGTTTTTTCCTGCTTTCTCCTCTAGGATTTTGACGGTTTCCTGTCTCACATTCAGATCCTTCATCCATTTAGAGTTTATTTTTGTGAGTGGTGTAAGGAAGTGGTCTAGTTTCATTCTTCTGCATGTTGCTGTCCAGTTCTCCCAGCACCATTTGTTAAAGAGGCTGTCTTTTTTCCATTGGATACTCTTTCCTGCTTGGTCAAAGATTAGATGACCATATGCTTGTGGGTCCATCTCTGGGTTCTCTATTCTATTCCATTGGTCTACGTGTCTGTTCTTGTGCCAATACCATGCTGTCTTGATGACTACCGCTTTGTAGTAGAGGTTAAAATCTGGGATTGTGATGCCTCCTGCTTCAGTTTTATTCTTCAGAATTACTTTGGCTATTCGGGGTCTTTTGTGGTTCCATACAAATTTTAGGATTGTTTGCTCTAGCTTTGAGAGGTATGCTGGTGCAATTTTGATTGGGATTGCATTGAATGTGTAGATTGCTTTAGGTAGTATTGCCATTTTAACGATATTTATTCTTCCGATCCATGAGCAAGGGATGTTTTTCCATTTCCTTGTGTCTTCCTCAATTTCCTTCATAAGTTTTTTATAGTTTTCCACGTAAAGGTAAAGACCTTCTTACATTTCTTACATTTAGAGGGTTTCTCACCAGAATGAATATTCTGATATTAGGTAAGTCTTGGGCACTATCTAAAGGCCTTTCCAAATTCCTTACATTTATAGGGTTTCTTGCCACCATAAATACCCCGGTGTTGTGTTAAGTTATGAGAGTAATCTAAAAGCATTCCCATGTTCCTTGCAGTCATAGGGTTTCACACCAATATGAATATTCTGGTGTGAAATATGTTTTGAGTCACGACTCAAGGCCTTCTGCATTCCTTACATTGATCGGTTCTCACCGGTATGGTCTATGATGAAGACTAAGACGATAACCACCACTAAAGGCCTTCCCACATTCCTCACACTCATAGGGATTCTCACCGGTAGGAAGTCTGTGATGTACTCTAAGGCCAGAGCCACACGGAAAGGCCTTCCCACTTTCTTTATATTCATAGAGATTGTTGGCAATATTAATCTTCTGATGTTGAGTAAGGCTGTACACTGTCTAAAAGCCTTCCCACGTTTTGTACATACATAGGATTTCTCACCAGTATGAGCCCTTTGATGGAGAGTAAGTTGACCGTGCACTCGTAATATTTAAAAAAGAAGTCAAAAATATTCATGGAGAAACATAGTCTTTTTAATAAATTGTCCTGAGAAAACTGAGTAAATACACTCAGAGAAATGAAATTGGAGAACTATATACATCACTCACAAATATTAACTTGAAATGGATTAACATGTAAACATAAGACCTGGAATTATAAAACACCTAGAAGACAACACAGAGAAAACAGTTCCTGACATTGGACACATTGACACATTGACAGTCACCACATGAGGCTGTCTAGCTTTATCCTCTTTACTAACATAGCCTACTCTTTGTTATCCAAATTTCATTGCAAAGATTGAAAGACTGTGACTTCTAAATTTCTTTACTTATTCTGTCTATAAGGGTATAGTTTGTTCCATGGAGCTCTTGAGTGGCACAAGATTCTACCAAAAGTCAATACTCCCACCACCTCCAGAAAAGTGGTTTTTTTTTTTTCCTTTCAATGTGAGCTGCAGGAATAAACTGTTACCACATACACTAGGGTGTATTTGTATTTCAGAACATATTGGAAATGCATCATTTATGAGCCTGTCACTTCTAAGTAGTATAAGCTAAAGGAAACATATTTCCTTCTACCAGCTATCTTCACAAAAGGGTTAAGAGATCGGCCTACAGGAGACTGGTTATGGAGCACATGTTCATGCATGAGCATGTCTGGTGTGTGCAGTGTGTTTAATAATATGTTAATATATATGCTGCTTCAATCTAAATGCAAACCAAAATGTTACATGTTGTGGTAGAATATGAGGAGAAACATTCCTTGGGAAGTATAGATGATTTTTTCCATGAAGGGCAGTGAAACTCGGGAGAGGTTAATTTCATGGTAAAAGGAAGACATGGTTAGCCAACATGCTTTCTTTACATTAAAGAAATTACATTAAAAGAGAGTTCTCTTTCCTGAAGATAAATTAATAAAGAATCTTTCTGGGGTGTCTGGGTGGCTCAGTCGGTTAAGTGGCCCACTTCAGCTCAGGTCATGATCTCACGGTCTGTGAGTTTGAGCCCCATGTCGGGCTCTATGCTGACAGATCAGAGGCTGGACCCTGCTACAGATTCTGTATGTCCCTCTCTCTCTGCCCTTCCTCTGCTCATGCTCTGTCTCTATGTCTCTCAAAAATAAATAAAAACGTTAAAAAAAATAAAAAAAACCCGAATCTTTCTAAAAGGAATCTTGCAAAACTGTTTCAATGTTTCCAAGTGCTTGAAACAAGGACTTAAAAATGCATGAAAAAGAGAGGGCACCAGGGTGGCTCAGTTAATCGTCCAAGTCCGGTTTAAGTCGTGATCTCAGGGTTGGTGACTTCGAGTCCCACATCAGGCTGTCCACTGTCAGTGCAGAGCCTGCTTTGGATCCTAGGTCTCCCTCTCTCTATGGCCCTCCCCTGCTTACTCTCTTTCTCTCTCTCTCTCTCAAAAATAATATACGTTAAAATAATATTTAAAATGCATGGAAAGCACTACTTTTAACCTCGTACCACAGAATCAGGGGGACCCTTGGGAAAGGCTTTGACCATTAATAATGACATGTCATTGATCATGAGGATCCAATATAACCCAATAATTAGGAATGTCTAGGATGCTTCAGTGACACTCAAGACACAGGAACAAACACTGAACAACTTCACTTTGAAAAGAGGTTAAAACTATCCTCAGAAATGGATCACTAATCAGAAGAACTTACACTTCTTGAAGACCACATAGATTTCATTCAGTTCACATTGGTTAAAATAAATCCACCAAACAATGTAAATGCAATTAAATTTTAAAACACAGCAAGAGTAGGGACCCAGGGAGGCCCCCCAACATGAACCACAACAGCATATTGGTTATTTTGAATAGAAGCTCCTGGGGAAAGAGCAGGTGCAAGGACTTCATACCCTCCTCTTCCCCCTGGAAGAAAGAAACATCTCCCCTGTAAAAGGTTCCCATCCAGGACTGAGAAGTAAAAGACCACTTAGAGTTGAGAAAGCTGTAAAAATAAACCTGCTACTGTTTTAAAAATCCACTACCTCAGCCCAAATTCCACTTAGGATTCCCTACTACCTGAAGCTCCACACACCTGTTTTCTTTCTCCCGTCAATTGCGCACATATCTATTATATCTCTAAAAAAAAGATAAAACACTGCCTCCATTGATCATTCCATTGGGTCTGGATTTCCTTATTGGGCCTCCGTGTGCAGGTAGTAAAATTTTGGGTGTTTTCTCCTCTTACTCTGTCTCATGTTGATTTAATTCCAAATCAGCTGAAAGATCCCTGGGGGAAAAAGGAAATGTCTCCTCCCAGAAGCCAGTGTCCTGTCCCTAAGGCCATAAGGAAGTCCTTCACCTGACCCCTCTGACCTCCAGTCATTCACCCTCTCCTTTCTGCATTCACACCCAGCCCCCTTCCTGGCAAACCACATGTGGTTCCCGGGTCTGCACCATCAGTACTCAAACACGCCACAACACCACAACACCACAATGCCACAATGCCACAACGCCACAACACCAGAATGGGGAAGGGAAGCTCTCACCTACGTCACAAAACAAGCGTCCAAAAAGAAGTCATCTGCATATGGAGGGGCGTCCAGCCATCTGTGACCTGTGCCTCCCTCCTCAATGAGCCTGGTCAGAGCAGGACTCTGGCAAACAGTAGCTGCGAATGTGCAGACTAGGAGAGACAGGAGAGTCTCACAGGGGTGACTGCAAGCTGATGACTGATCCAGTCGTGACTTTCGCAGGGTGTACAGGGTCTGTTCAGAGCGCAGTAGCCCTACACGATACGCACCGCCGTTATGCTAACACATGACAGTCCTAAAGCCAGAACAAGGTAGGGACATGTGAACTGAGAATATCCCACACCGTTTCTGGGCTCACTGGTACCACAGCGGAGGGTGTGGGGGTATGGGTTAAATAAGAGATGGTGATTTAGCAGTACACTGGTGATGACGGAAGTGTTGAATTACTCTACTGTACATAGGAAAATACTATAACACTGTAGGCTAACTATAATGAAATTAAAATAAAAACTTAAAAAACTAATATAAATTAATTTCAAACAGAAATTTTTTGGAAAAACAAAAAATTCATTTTCAAAACTGAAACAGTATTACAATGGTGACATTACACCACGGCCTGATATATGAATGGTTTTATCTGGATTGATACCAACAGGTTTTTCTCTCAGCTTCAAGTTTATTTAACCAATGGTTGTCCTCCTACTTCCTGGAAAAAGCTCTGATAGAGACAGTCTATGGACAATATGATAGAGCCGTGATCAAAATGAAAGAAAACGTGATACCTCTTCAGCAACTGCTAGAAAGTGCTAAAGTGTTAATACTTATTACAGTGTTTTAGTGGGTTCTATTCTTATTTTGCTATGGTATTATGGTGTGTGTTATTATGGTGTGTATCCTTTTGCAACTAGAAGTGGAATAATATTCCCAAATAAGGGTGAAATAAGAAAAACTTGTGGAGCTTTTTACAATATTAATATGATGCGGATGCTATAGGAACACTACATCAGCATCTCTGGAGGCCGCAATGCATCCATTAACTTAGAGTTAGAACACTCACTTGCATAAACGAATGTTAAGGAAATTCCCTTGAGAGTCGTCAGGGGGAATATTGGATGACATGTGCAGGACACAAAATCTTAAAGGCTCTAGTATTTAAAGTCTTCCATCACATTGTCTTCCCCCCAGTCATCTGGAGTCATAGCCCCCACAGAACACCTTCCTCATTGCTCCCGTCACATCCTTGTTCCGCAGGGTATAGATGAAGGGGTTGGCCATGGGAGTGATGATGGTGTAGACGAGAGCGATGAACTTGCCCTGATCCTGGGAGTGGTTGTTGCTGGGCTGCAGGTAAGTGTAGATGGCCGTGCCATAGAACAGGGAGACCACCGTGAGGTGCGACCCACATGTCCCAAACACTTTCCTCTATCCCGCAGCTGACTTTATTCTTAACACTGCCCTGACAATCCGACCATAGGAGAATGTGATTAATGCCACAGGTACAAAAAAAAAAAAAAAGATCATAGTGAAAAATAAAATCTCTGACTCATACTCAATGATGTCAACACAGGCAAGCTTGAGCAGTGGAGGGATCTCACAAACGAAGAGGTCTATCTTATTTCTTCCACATAAGGGCATAAGAGATATGAGCACCGTCTGCAGTGAGGAGTGAATAAAACCAGTGAACCATGATGCAGAAGCCATCAGGGCACAGAAACGAGGGTGCATGATCACTGTGTAGTGCAGGGGCCTGCAGACGGCTGCGTAGCGGTCAAACGCCATCATCCCTAAGACAATGCATTCTGTGCCTCCCAACCCTAGAAACACAAACAGCCGAGCTACACAGCCGCCGAAGGAGATAGACTTGTCTGCTCCCCTGATGAACCAGGAGCTGGGGAACAGTGTTGGTTGTGTAACACAGGTCTAGGAAGCTGAGGTTGGAGAGGAAGAAGTACATGGGAGTCTGAAGGTGTGGGTCCAGGCGGGACAGTGCGATGATGGTTGTGTTTCCCAGCAGAGTGAGCAGATAGAAGAGCAGAAGAAACACAAAGAGGACTCACTCCATTTGAGGCCGGTCAGAGAAAAGTACGTAGCATGATAAAGTCAGTGAAAGAACTTCTATTTTTCTGGTCCATCTTGTCTTACCATGTTTCCTGTAAATACCAAGCCATTAGCAACTTTTAAAAGAAATCTTCAAAAACAAAAGTTGGTAGGGGATAGATTTATCAAAATAGGTCCATGGGATTTTATCAGTAACAATTTAATAAATGATGTACTCATTGAAATTGACATAGTGAATACCACTTTAATAGCACATATTGTACAAAGTAGATTACTTATATTTAAAATTAGAAAAATCAATTAATAGACCCTTGGTTTACATCAGTTGTAGGTATAAAGGACTTTTGGTCAGGCTTGATAGGACTTAAAGTACTGTAAAAATACATGTGCATTGCAGAGGGAATGGGGATGAGAGAAAAAGAGCGAGAGCAAATAGAGAGAATCAGCAAGAGATGCAGAATAGGGTGAGATGATATTTAATATTCAATTTTTTAATTTAAATTAAAGCCCGTTAAAAAAAGAGCAGGAGAGAGGTGCCTGGGTGGCTCAATCAATTAAGGATTCGACTTTGGTTCAGGTCATGATCTCGCAGTTTGTGAGCTTGAGCTCCACTTTGGGCTCTGTGATGACAGTGCAGAACCTGATTATGATTCTCTATCTCTTCATCTCTCTCTCTGCCCCTCCCCCGCTTGTGTTTTCTCTCTCTCTCTCAAATAAATAAACATTTAAAAAGTTGGCAAGAGACATGAGTAGACATTTTCCCACAGAAGGCATCCAGATGGCCAACAGACACATGAAAAGAGGCTTAAGATCACTTATCATCAGGAAATATGAATCAAAAGTACAAGCTATCTCTTCACACAAGTCAGAATGACTAACATTAACAACACAGGAAACTACTGGTGTCAGTGAGGATGTGGAGAAAGGGGAACCCTCTTGCACTGTTGGTGGGAATACAAACTGATGCAGCCACTCTGGAAAACTGTATGGAGGCTCCTTGAAAAGTTAAAAATAGAATTAGCTTAATACCCAGCGATTGCTCTACTAGGTCTTTACCCAAAGGATACAAAAAGAGGCACATGCATCCCAAAGTTTATAGAAGTGCTGTCAAAAATAGCCAAATTACGGATAGAGGCCAAATGTCCATTGACAGGTGAATGAATAAAGAAGAAGTGGAGATAACATTGTTATAACAATGGAATATTATTCAGCCATCATAAAGCATGAAAACTCGTCGTTTATAACGATGTGGATGGAGCTAGAGTGTATTTTGCTAAGGGAATAAAACCAGTCAGAGAAAACAAATATTCTATGATATCGTTCACTTTGGAATTTAAGAAACAAAACAGACAAACATGGGAAAACTAGAGGCAAACCAGGAAACAGACTCTTAACTATAGAGAACAAACAGGATTACTGGAGGTGGGGATGGGATAAACAGGGGATGGGGCTTTAGGTGGGCTTTAGGGGATGGGGCTTTAGTCCTAAAGAGGCACCTGTTGCAATGAGCGCTGGGTGATGTAAGTGATGAATAAGCAAATTCTACTCCTGAAACTAATCTTACACTACTTGTTAACTTATTGGAATTTAACAAAAACTTGAAAAAGTGAGAAGTAAATCAATAAAATAATCAGTGTATCACGAAAAGAAGAATCAGACCTATGAATAAAGAGAAGAAACTGACAGATTGCCAGAGAGGATGGTGGTTGGGGAGATGGGCAAAAGGGTGACCAGGACTGGGAGACACAAGCTTCCAGGCATGGAACGATAAGTCGCAGGTGTGAAAGGCACAGTGTAGGGAAAGGTGTCAATATTATTTTACGTGTTGTCATGCTGACCTTGATAGCTGACTTGTGACGACCATAGCATAATATATACAGGCGTTAAATCACTAGGTCATACGATTTAACCAAAGTAACATCGAGTGTCTACAACATAGAAATAAAAAACAAAAAAACATTTAAAACAAAAAAATTAATTATAAAGATACTTAAACAATCTAAATGTGCAAGAACAGTATATCCTCTGACTCACACCTGCTCAGAAAGCAAACAAAAACAATGTTATGGTTTTGTCTCGCGTGCACGCGCGCACACACACACACACACACACACACACACACACACATACACACACACTTCTGAAATAAACTGTGGGCAAATTTTAATGTGACCAAGGAATGAAGCACTCAGCAAAGTGAAAGACAGCAAAATAAAACGCTGACCCCTCCTAAGAAAACACCAGTATAATAAAGCAACATTTGAACAAAATACTGATATATTTAATATTAATCTATCATCAAGGACTAAGAAGACGGTTGAGGAAAGGTAAAAGTTTGGTGAGATAAACTTGTACAAAAGATGAACTGCTTTACAGTGTGTGTGTGTGCGTGCGTGTGTGTGTGTGTGTGTGTAAAAGATGCAGAATGACTACCAGCCAGATCTAAAATGAGTGCGATTTTCAGTTGAACAATAAAATATGAGGCAAAGCAGAACACACTCGACCAGAAACAAGAATGTCATCACCCACTTCAGGTTCTGTGTCTCCCTCTGTCTGCCCCTCCTCTACTCACACTCTGTCTCTCTCTCAAAAATAAAGAAACATTAAAAAAATTTTTTAAAGAGTACAATCTGCTGCTGATCATGGTCCCTTTGTTCCTTCCCCCTCCCCTCCTCCCCTTCCACCCCTCCTAAAGCTTGTGCACCACACAGGCAATCTCCCTAGAGAAAGGACATATTTGCCTAAAGTTAATGAGAACTTTCATTTCATTTCCTTCTTACCACATTTTAAAAATGGTGTCATTAGACTAAGAACCATCATCATGTTTGGTAAGCATCAAATGACTGAATATAGTCAGAGAAATTGATTCCTCTGAGATAACTATGTAAGTAATACTGGCTGGAAATATTGACCACATCCATTCTAGGTATAGGAGTGAAGAGTGATGTCCCTTAAACTACCTAGATATGACATAGTACCGGAAAGCCCAGTTACAAATTCACACATATATTATTACAAAAAAAGATAGATATTTGAAAAAAGCACATATTATAAACACAGAGAGAAACAAATGATATAAGCTAAAATAAATATAAAAAGTATCCTAAAAACAAACAAACTGACATTCTATATAATAAATAACATCAAAAAAGGATATAATTGAAATATCTCAGAAGAACACAATTTTATAATAATAACTAAGAGAACAGGCATCAAATGAAACAGATTAAATGCTTACTCCTGACCCACATAAGGAATTCAATTGATTACCATAACTATTGAATGCCAACAAAAAACTCTAAACTTTTAGTGAATGAATACATATTTACACACAATTAGACACTCAGTATGCACACTACACATTTTAAAGACAAAAATTCTCCAGATAATGTCTCTATTTAAGACATCTCAAACATAAAACATTCACCAATCCATTTGACATACACACTCTGCCCTATCCAGTGCCTGAATGAATCCTGAAAAAGCGCCAGCAAGCTTTCCGTAGCCTCAGGGCTACGACTAAATCGCCACTGCTCTCATGATGCTTCTGTCTCATAGGTTGAGCTGACCTCAGATACATGAGAACGGGCCCCAAGGACAGTGGAGGACGAGCAAATGAGGGGATGCAGCCATCACCACACAGGACAGGAGAGAGCTGATGAGCACTGACGCTGCTGTAGGGCGGGTTCTATGGAAGAAGAGGGTGAAGCAGGAAACCCACTGCATGTTGTCTATTCAGGGAAGGCTCTCGGGATAAACGGGGTGAGGGAAGGAAAACAGAGCAGAGAACGTTGCTAAGCAAGGATGTGG
The DNA here is from genome assembly GCA_030068075.1 of Paguma larvata. Classification (NCBI taxonomy): domain Eukaryota; kingdom Metazoa; phylum Chordata; class Mammalia; order Carnivora; family Viverridae; genus Paguma; species Paguma larvata. The sequence goes on from CM057829.1 coordinate 25,880,929, forward strand.
TCTTCAGTGGAACAGAGCATGAGCCTGATACTGAGTGTCCCTGATACTGAACAGAACTCTCTAGCAGAACCGTCCATCTGTGATGGTAGAAATATTCTGTCCAATACTACGCCCTCTGTCCTCCTGTCACTACCTGAGTGATTAACACGTCCTAGCTAACAAACTGGATTTTACATTTTATTTAATTTTAATGATTTAAATATAAACAACTTCCTTTGTCCACTTCCTACTGAATTGGACAGCACGGCTCTGGAGCAGGAATTGCATCAGATTCGGTCCTGCCTTGGCATTGGCAGCCTTTTGCCCATCCCTTAAGTCTGTCACTGGCTGTGAGCTGTCCCCCACCATGTTCCCTAGACCGCCTGGCCATGTGGCTCCCTTTCAGCTGAGGGCAATTCTCTCAAGAAGGGAATGGCTGTGGACCTCGGAGCCCACACTCATGACAAACAGGGTTTGGATGGAGCAGGTAAGAGCCTCTGAGCAGGTCCCCAACAGCGTTCATACAACGATCGTGTGCAACGATAGAAGAATGAACCTAGTGTTCTTTACACATCACCGCAGTGCAATCAGTCTCACACACACACACACACGTGCGCGCGCGCACACACACACACACACGAATTGTCATTTACCTAATTCATCAATTAAGTAAACATTTAGATTTCCTTCTACCTTTGTCTTCTTCAGATTGCTATATGTATTCATAGGAAGATTATAATTTCTTGTTAACAAGAATGTCAAAATAAATATGAACTGACACAGTATACACTAATGTAACTTCTCTGATGTAATTTTCAACATAGCATTTTTAAAACTCCATACATATATTAGATATTTAGGAAACTCGGAAGGGAGAAAATGAGCATTTAAAAATATAAACTGACAATGAGTTTATGCACAAGGAACAAATGTTGTCTCATTTCGCAGACAATAAGGAAGCAAAGGGAAAACATGGAAGCATCTAATCTAATACTGCTACACTTTTGCATAAGGGACATATTTTATTACCACTAAACATGAATATTTAATGGTGTGCCACACATACATACAGAGGAATAATGAATGTACAATAGAATGAAACGTCATTCTACTGGCATTTACACTAAACAATAAAATTCAGCTCTCCTATTTGGTCAATTTCCGGAGTCTGTTCCCTTTTACAAAGCACCACATATGCAAATTAGTGCAGTGTTCTGTTTCAAGAACAACTGGAACTGAAAATAAACTAACTTGCCAATTCCAAAAGCAACATAGACACCAAGGTTCGATTTACTCACCTTTTCTCACCTTCTCTGTTGCATCTCAGCTATTTCCCTATCTCCATTCCAAGTTACTGCCTGAATTTACTTCTGGGAATTGGAATGAGGACATGTAGAATCAGAGTTTGCAGTAACTGCAAAGGTTGTCTATACCAACACTGGGCCATCCAAAAATTTTTCTTAAGGAAAAGGATTCTTTCTCACAATGACCTAATAGGTCTTCACATGGTACCTGAGATAAGCACTTTGCCAACTGAAGTTACAATATGAAGTCAATTGCAAACACTCAATATGGTTTCCTGAGTCCAACAACCTGCCTGTGTGACAGTGAGACCCTTATGAGCAGGACAGAGAGTGCTGTGACTCTGAGCTGTGGCTGGGCTGGCACAGAGAACCAAGTCCCTTCCCCTGCTGATGTCTCTAGGGAACGCATGCCCCACACTCTTAATGAGCCCTTGTCACTGAGCTTCCCAGACCTAGCAATCTTCAGGGACAATGACTATGGAGGACAACGCCAGAGGAGACCAATCTGTCTCACATATCTCACAAAGGACAAGTAACTCCTGTGACCGCCCCAGCTACCTTAGCTCCCATCTGTGAATGGCTTACATGTTTTAGAAAACACTAAAGATTTTTCCCTTACATTTGCTCAAAATATTTACATAGAAATATATAAGGAAGAATCATTCAGTTACTTATTTTTAAATGTAAATATGTGAATAAACTCTTCATTTAATTTCATTCATAACCAACTTGTGAGTGGTATCAGAGCTATTAATTAGACATCCTCTAATCTTTAAGAAAAAAATAAGTAAGGCAATGTAATTCTACCAAACTTCTCATGTGTCTAGGGGAAAAAACTCTCCAATCTTCTCAAACACTGTTCAGTTTCTATCCACTGGTTTTAATGATGTCCTTAAACAATTTAAGAAGTTATGTCTTTTAGAGGCACCTAGGTGGCTCAGTCACTTGATCATGTGACTCTTGATGAGATCAGGATCTCACAGCTCATGAGTTCAAGCCCAACAACAGTCTCCACACTGATGATGCAATGCCTACTTGAGATTCACTCTCTCTCTCTCCCTCTCTCTCTCCCTCTCCATCTCTCTCTCTCTCTCAAAATAAACTACAGTTTAAAAGTATACAAATATGTTATCAAGAATAATCTTTAAAAGGATGAAAGAGACTGACTGCAGACTAAAAGCAGTACCAGTCAATATACGATTCCATACGAAGGCAGCATAGAAGAAGAGGAAGGAGCAGGAAAGCTTCTCCAGCAGGGGCCTGACACCGGCATCTGCGAAGCTGGAATAGTGAGAACAGTCTTTCATCAGGAAGATCCTAAGCTCCACCAGCTCAGGACATGCTTGAACAGGCGACTCCTGGTCTCTGACTTGTCCCTGCTCTCTGATCCTCTGCCTCACTCTTGTCCCCCATCTGAGGGAAGGAATGGGAACAGTCCAGCCTTCCGAAGGGAGCCGCTACCACCCTCACTGCTGCCCTGCGTTGGGATCTCTGTGGTCACCACTGGATAAACGGGTAAAGCAGCACAGAGCCAGCTGGGGACTCTCTCTCTCTGTCTCTCTCCCGCATGGGTGCACTCTCTCTCTCTCATGACTAAATATTAAATAAAAATGGGAAAGAATAAAGTGGGACATGTTAACAAAAAAAGGGAAGTCTTGGTGGGGGAGAGGAAGGGAAAAGGGAAGCCTCCAAAAAAAGCGAAAGAGAGAAGACAAATCTAGAAGCAAACATAACAGAAGCTGAAGGAGACAGGAAACATGTACAGAGACTCCAGGTAAACAGAGAACAGAGAGTGCTGGCTAAAGGAGAAAACAGAAGGAAAATGGCAGAGAAAACAACAAAACGATGGGCATGACGATCTCAAAGTTCGAAAAGCTCAGAATGGGGTGAAGGAATCACGAGTGAGGTCACACAGGGCCAGACAGCAGAGCAGGCACCTGGTGTCATAGCTCCACACTGAGAAGCAGCTCATTCCTGAAGGGACTGTCACACACAAGGTTGCCTCACACAAAAGGTGGGACATCGTGCACATGTTCACCCACATTCCTCGCAGGGTCAGCGGTAACAACACCGGCTGGCTCCCTGTTCGACACACACGGCCCCGCACCCTCTCTCACACGAGGTGGGACTCCGGCGGCCCTGGTGGGGGTGGGGCTCCCAGGCTGGAGCTGCACACCCACTGCTCCTGTGGGGTTCTGCAGGGAGCCTCCCAAACTATCTCGTCTTCGCGGGAATTTCCTGGAGCCTAAACCAATGGGATTCATGATTCTGACGAGGAAGGAACTGTGAGCACGAGAGGCCCAGACATGTGCAAAGCAGCCATAGATCACTTCCCACATTTCTGTCATCCACTCCCCTCCACACCCAAAACACACAACCACGTCCATGTGCACAAACCGTGTGCATTAGGAACCTTCCAACTTTTGGTTCACTATGTCATATTAAGATATTTCACTAATGAACATGTTCAAGCTACTGAATATATAAGAACACTTGAAACAATTTGAACAAGTCTCTATTTTAATACATGAAAATCTTTTAATTATGGCTCCTTGGGGACCAACAGTACAATTCTTGTGTAATTAAATTATGAATATAATTAAATCCTTAAAATTGGAAATTATAATCACAGTAAGGAATTCTCTGAAAGCTCAGCAAACAGACTGAAACATTAAGAACAACTGACCACAGCCTTTTAACCTGTAGTCTCCACCTGGTAAGAATGGAACCTTATTTGAAGCGCTTTAAAACCTATTCCCAAGTGCCATGGAAAGAGAGTACTTTTGGAGTCTGTATGTCTGGGTTCTTATCTTGGCCCCATCGATGTTATTCTGTCATTTCAAGTAAGAATTTAATCTTTGTGTTCCAGAATGTGCTTTGTTGTAAAATAAGAATAATGTCTCTCGGTGCCGTAGGAAATACATAAGACAGGGAACGTGAACATTCATGAGAACTTGTAAAGCACTGTGTAAGTGCAAAGAACTGCTAGCACTTCTGGCTAAAGTCACTTTAATTCTCAGTCCGTTCTCCCAGTCACCCTCCATCGAACCCTGCTATCAGCCACTCTCTGCTAAATATCCTTCCTGCAGCTTTTATGAAACTATCCAGCCTAACAGTCTCACATGTCAGTGACCATTACTTTCTGATTCTTTTACAGCCCAAAGTCTTTTACCTTTTAATATGTCTTTACCCATTTCCCCTTTAAAAACAATCATACGTCAAGTGAGCCACCAGAGATAACTGCACCAGTGCATCAAGCTCCTACCCTCTCTCCAAGTATGATCTCATACTGTCCACTGATCATCCTGACATCTCTACTTGGATGTTTACAATTAACATGTCTCTCCACCCAAAGTAGCTGTATTCATTCCCGGGGGCTGGCATAAAAATTGCCAATACTGGGGTCTTAAAACAAGACACTTATTCTCTCAGGGGTCCGGAGGTCAGTCCAAAGTCAGGTGTCATCCGGGACACCCTCTCCTTGAAGGTTCTAAAGGAAGATGTGTCCTATACCTTTCCTAGAGCTTCTGCTGTTGTCAGGAAACCTTGGCATCCTAGGCTGTTGATTGATTATAGTGCCACTTGGCCTCTATGGTCACGTGGCATTCTCCCTGTGTGTGTGTCTCTGTCTCTGTTTTCCCTTCTTACTCTAAATAAACAGGCCATTCTAGATTAAAGCCACCTTGGTCATGGATGACCTCATCTTAATTTGATTACATCTGCAGAGACTCTATTGTCAAACGAAATCACATTGAGATGCACCAGGTATCAGGACATGAACATATCATTCGAGGGGACACGATTCAACCCAAAACAGGAGCTTTTCCTCTTGGCTTCTCAACTTCTAACAAAGGGACCAACTGACCTCTCAGTCACCGACTGGTATGCTTGATGACACTGTGGATTCCCTGGCAATTCCCTGACAGTCACTTATCATATAATGTCCTGTCTCATGCTGCCCTCAGGCTCCAGGAGCCGATCCATATTTAAAGGCAGAATTCATAAAGTAACATATTGCACACTTGTAAATTGCTAAGAGAATAGATCTTAAAAGTTCTCTTCACACACACACAAAATGGTTAACTATGTTCAGGAACACATGTTAATTAGATTTATTGTGGTGATCATTCCACAATACATACAAATATTGAATCATTATATTGCATGCCAAAATCTAAAACAATGTCATATTAAAATTATATCTCAAATTCAAAAAGGAATTTAAAGACCAGAGAAAATATTGTAGCCAATACTAGAAAATAGTATTGGTAATTGGAAGTTAAGTAGACAACTATTGACTACCCCTTCATATCACCCCTGCAGAGCCTTCCTTCCTTCCTCTTTGGCTGCCACTGGGGAGCCAAACTGAATGATTCATCTGACGCTAATGAGTTACATGGAGCAGGACCCTCCTGGGCCCTAAATACACGCACATCCTCAGTCTAGAGCACGCACTTTAATTTGGTGGCTTATAAAAATATCTCCCAGATATAACAGTAGCCCTTTTAATCATGGGCAGATTCCACAGAATTCAGATTCCAAAGTGTTTTTAGCTGCAGACCACATGGTCCACTCTAAGTTGTACGTCTTCGTATGCACCAACACACTCTGCGATGAATTTACCGGTCTTCCAGGTAAACCCCGGTGATGAGACAACTTGTGCTGACAGTAATTGTAAAAATAATTGTTACTATCTTGACCAGAGCCTGAGTAGGTAGCAATTTTGACTTCCAATATCTTTGAGATTCACCCTTTTCAAGGATTATCCTCTCCAAAGGTTGGTATATTTTAAATACATGAATCCATATTTATTCTAAGGATTCTGTTCTATCTATTTCATCCCCTAACACATCTCTACAGATCCACAACCACACACCACCAGACAATCTCTGGTGTATTAGCTTTCATGGGGACCAGCACTCATGTGCTTTCATCTGCCAGACTTTCACTTTCCCATCCTTGTGCCAATCTCGACATTTTATACAACTGCAGTCCTTCTTCAAAGACCCCCTGCCTTCTTCCAGAAGTTAGCTGGATATCTGTAATCTTTGTTATTCTTCCTTGGAAGAAGATCCCAAACTCTTAACCTGATGCTCATTCAAATGTTATGAAGATTTGAGATTCTTCTTCTGTTCCAGATTCCTTAGACCTAAAAGGTGATGGTGCTGCCTGAAGAACTGGTGTTTATGGGTGAGATTGTTCTCTCCTTAGCGTAAGTTCTACATAGAAGAGAAATCTGAACTCCAGATTAGCTGATTACCACTTCAGTTGAGAAGGAAAGACTGCCTCTTCCAGCTCAAATGCTTGGGGCCAATTCTCACAAGCATTAAATCTGTGTTTATGTTTCAGATCTGTAAGTTTAACAAATGGGTGTACAGGAGAAAAGCGTTCATTGGATATTCATGCCAGAGAAGGGAAATCTGTTATTCCCCTTAGTGGACTTCTGCTCTTTAGACAACAATAAGAATTAGAGAAATCACAACATTATCAATAAGAATAACAATCTTAGTAAGAATCATGACCACTATGCACCTCATTTTATGAACCTGGAATAGGACAGAATTGAAACCAGCATGGTGGATTACCACTGCATGCAGGAATTGGTTTATAGTAAAGAATTTTTGGAATTTGACAGATATAATTACATTATACTATTGCTATTGGGTTCAGTGCTGTTTTGAAACACTCAACCCCAGTTCAGGTTCATGGGACTTTATGTGAAAACAGGTTTATGCAAATATATTCAAGTTCAGATGAGGATACATTCAATGAGTGTGTGCTCTAACTCCATATGACTAGTATTTCTATAATAAAAACAGAAGAGACAGGCGAGGGAGAATGCCATGGGCCTAGAGAGGCAATACTTGAAGTCCTGCAGCTGCAACTCAAGGAACCCCCAAAACTGCCAGAAAAGAAGCCACCAGAAACTAGAAAGGTCCAAGGAAGTATATTCTTCCTGACAGGTTTCAGAGGCCATGCCAATATCTTCATGTAGGACCTGTATCCTCCTGACCTATAAGACAGTAAGTTTCTGCTGTCCTGAGGACCTGCTTAGTGGCATTTTGTTCTGCAAGACTAGGAAAATAATACAACATATTGAAATTCATATTAAATGTCTAGGTCGAAGAAGGGGCCAAGATGGAACTTCATGGAAGTTATTATTGCGACTCTTATCCCCAATATACAGCCAGATCGACACTAAACCTTCTTACAGAACTAGACAACTGATTTGACGATTCACACAACAATCTGCACAACCTGAATCACAGAACTCAGCAGGTGTGAAATGCAGAGAGGTTAACTGGGGGAGAGAGAAGCTGCAGAGGGCAGGGAGATGTTTTTGCTTGCAGATAGATGATGGAGATGGGGAGAGAGTATGGGACAAACATCCCCCGAAAAGCAGTGGGAGAGAAAAAGGAAGAGTGGAAACAGCTGTGAGGGAGGGAACAAAAAAGAAGAAAGGAGAAAGGAGAGGGTTTAAATTGTGTCAAGACTCTACAAACAGTGGAGCACAGGGTCAGAAACTCTGCAGCTTGATACCTGGTGGTGCTCTGATGGGAGGGTGAGTCACCAGGAGCAGAGATCGTGGTATGAGTAATCCTCAGGGCACACAGGGAGAGGCGGTTTCCCAGCTGGGCAGACATTGGGTAGAGGTTGTGTGCCTCCCTCAGTCAAAGGTCCCAGAGGACCCTGGAGAACAACCACATTTGCTGGTGCCAGAACAAGGATGTTAAGGGTGAAGCCTGGTGCCAGATGTGTGCTGTGAATTGCCATGATCCCTGAAATGCTACTGCTACACAAACTGTCACCCAGTCGCAGTCTCTGGGCATGAGCAGCAGCGTGGTCTCCCAAATGTTCCTGAGGGCAGGCTGGCACCCAGCCACTGCTTAGTGAGCTCCTCCCCCAGAGGATATGAGCAGGTCAAAGCTGCAGTCCCTCAGAAGTGAGGGTTTGGATGGGGCGCCTGGATGGCCTGTCAGCTGAGCGTCCAACTTTGGCTCAGGTCATGATCTCGTTGTCTGTGAGTACATGCCTCACGTCAGGCTCTGTGCTGACAGCTCACAGCCTGGAGCCTGCCTCATATTCTGTGTCTCCCTCTCCCTCTGCTCCTGCCCCACTCATGCTCTGCCTCTCTCTGTCTCAAAAATAAATAAACATTAAAAAAAAAAAAGAAGTTAGGGTTTGGAAACACAGCCGCATCTGAGATAAAACTCAGGAGGGAGGTGCCGCCTGGAGGCCTGATGGCTTAGTCACAGAGAGTGTAGAAGCAGGAAGTGGACAGAGCCAGAGACAAAGAAGGGTGTTTGACCGCCAGTCAGGGATGGCACAGATTTGCGATACTAGAGACTGAGTAGTTGGGTGATGCCACTTCCATCCCTTCCTCGCTTGCGCATACACACCTATGCATGTCACAGCAATCTACCCCAGTAACCTAAGCAGTGCCATCTAGTGAAGAATGAAGCCATTACACTAAGCTATGCCTGACTGGGCCAACTACGCTCTTGAGAGACACCACAAGTCTCTATGCCTACGTAGGGTATGGACTATACAGTGTTTTATAGTATGATTCTACGGGAAACCAGATGTAATCGATCATATTTGACTCTGTTCATTGGTCCATCTATTGGATTTTTTCTTTTACTTTCTTTCTTATTCTTGAATATATAAAGAGAAAAAAAGTATTTTTCTTTTCCATTTTTATTAAGTCCATTTTCCTTTAATTTTTTCTACTATATTTTTTACCTTTTTGTAAATTTTTAAAATTCTACTTTACTTCCATCATTTCATTTATTCTAATTTATAGTATGCATTCGTTCTAATTTTCTAATGTCTTCCTTTTATTCTACTTGTTTTTTCTTTTTCCTATCTTTCACTTTTTCTCTATCTATCAAGTTTTTTCAACAACCAGACCAAAATACACCTAACATTTAGCATCCTTTATTTGATTGTTTCGTACTGTTTTTAATTTTTTAAATTTTTTTAACTTCATTGATTCCTTTCTTCCTTCAAAATGAAAAAACGAAGGAATTCCCCCCAAAAGAAAGAACACTAAGAAATGACACCCAGAAACTTAATTAACACAGATACAAGCATGATGTCTGACCCAGAATTTAGAATCAAGATAATAGGAACACTAGCTGTGGTTTAAAATAGATTAAAAACCCCTTCTGTGCAGATAAAAGAAGTAAAATCCAATCAGGATAAAATAAAAAATGCTATAACGGAGCTGCAATCTCGAATGGATGGCATGGTGGCAAGGATTGATGAAGCAGAGCAGCAAATCACCGATATAGAGGACAAAATTAAGGAAAATCATGAAGCAGAAAAAAAGGAGACTAAGGCAAAAGAGCACAACATGAGAATTAGAGAACTCAGTCACTCATTAAAAAGGAATAACTTCTGAATCATAGGGGTCCCAGAAAATGAATAGAAAGAAAAAGGGGCAGATGGTTTATGTGAGCAAATCATAGCAGAAAAATTTCCTAACCTGGGGAAAGACACAAACATCAGAATCCAGGAAACATAGAGAACATCCATTAGATTCAACAAAAAACGACCATCAACAAGGCATATCATAGTCAAAGTCACAAAATACTCAGGCAAGGGAAGAACCATGAAAGCAGTAAGGGAAAAAAACGTTTTAACTTACAAGGGAAGACAGATCAGGTTTGCAGCAGACCTATCCAAAGAAACGTGTCAGGCCAGAAATGAGTGGCAGGATATATTCAATGTGCTGAATCAGAAAAAAATATGCAAGGGAGTATTCTTAATCCAGTAAGGTTGTCATTCCAAATAGAAGGAGAGTTAAAAAGTCTCCCAAACAAAACTTCAAGAAGTTCATGATCACTAAATCAGCCCTGCAAGAAATTTTAAGGACGAATCTCTAAGAGGAGAAAAGATGAAAACAAAACAAAACAACAGACCAAAAGCAACAAAGACTTCAAATGACCAGGGAACGCGACCAAAAACTCCAACCCTACAGGAAACATAATAGCAATTAATGCATATCTTTCAGGATTCACTCTAAACATCACTGTACTAAATGCTCCATTCATAGATATAGAGTAACAGAATGGATAAGAAAACAAGATCCATCCGTATGCTGTTTACAAGAGACCCATTTAAGGGCTAAAAACACCTTCACATTGAAAAAAAAGGGATGGAGAACCATCTATCTTGCTAATGGTTGCCAAAAGAAAGCCAGAGTAGCCATAGTTATATCAGACAAACTAGATTTTAAAATAAAGACTGTGACAAGGATGAAAAAAGGCAGGATATCATAATTAAGGAATCTATCCACCAAGAAGATCTAACAATTTTATGCTCCCTATGTTGAGCATCCAAATCTATAAAGCAATTAATCACAAACATAAAGAAATAACATCGATATTAACATCATAATAACAGGGGACTTCAACACCCCAATTACAGCAATGAAAAGATCATCTAAACTGAAAATCAACAAGGAAACAATGGCTTTGAATGACACACTGGACAAGATGGACTTAACAGATAGGTACAGAAAATTCATTCTAAAGCAGCAGAATACACATTCCACTGCACATGGAACATTCTCCAGAATAGATCGAATACTGGGACACGAATCACCCCTCAACAACTACAAAAAGATAGATATCATACCGTGCATATTTTCAGATGACAATGCTATGAGACTTGAAATCAAACACAAGAAAAAATTGGAAAGGTAACAAATACTTGGAGACTAAAGAACATCCTACTAAAGAATAAATGGGGTAACTAAGAAATTAAAGAGAAAATTAAAAAGTACGTGGAAGGCAATGAAAATGATCTCACCACAGCCCAAAATCTCTGGGATGCAGCAAAGGCGGTCATAAGAGGGAAGTATATAGCAATCCAGGCCTTTCTAAAGAAGGAAGAAAGATCTCAGAGACACAACCTAACCTTATACCAAAAAGAGCTGGAAAAAGAAAAACAAATAAAACCCAAAGATGGCAGAAGAAATAATAAAGATAAGAGCAGAAATCAGTGTTATCGAAACCAAAACAAAAAACAAACCAGTAGAACAGGTCAATGAAACCAGTGTTGAAACCACAATTGAAACCACAAACGAATGGCCAACTGATCTCTGACAAAGCAGGAAAGAATATCCAATGGAATAAAGACAGCTTCTTTAACAAATGGTGCTGGGAGAACTGGACAGCGACATGCAGAAAAATGAACCTGGACCACTTCCATACACCATACACAAAAATAAACTCAAAATGGATGAAAGACATAAACCTAAGACAGGAAACCATCAAAATTCTAGAGGAGAAAGCAAGCAAAAACCTCTTTGACCTTGGCTGCAACAACTTCTTTCTCAACACGTCTCCAGAGGCAAGGGAAACAAGTGAAAATGAACTATTGGGACTTCATTAAAATAAAAAGCTTCTGCACAGTGAAGGAAACAATCAGGGAAAACTAAAAGGAAACTGACAGAATAGGAGAAGATATTTGCAAATGACATATCAGATAGAGAGTTAGTATCCAAAATCTATGAAGAATTTATCAAACTCACCCAATAAACAAACAATTCAGTGAAGAAATGGGCAAAAGTCTTGAATAGACACTTCTCCAAAGAAGACATCCAGATGGCTAACAGACCCATGAAACGATGCTCAACATCACTCATCATCAGGGAAATACAAATCCAAACCACACGAGGAGATTCCACCTGACACGTGTCACAATGGCTAAAATTAGCAACTCAGGAAACAACAGATGTTGGTGAGGATGCAGAGGATACACTGCTGGTGGGAATGCAAACTGGTGCGGCCACTCTGGAAAACAGTATGGAGGTTCCCAAGAAATTAAAAACGGAACTACAATATGACCCAGCAATTGTACTAATAGGTATTTATCCAAAGGATACAGGAGTGCTGATTCTGAGGGGCACATGTACCCCAATATTTATAGCAATGCTATCAAAATAGCCAAAGTATGGAAAGAGCCCAAATGTCCATCCTGAGGAATGAATATATAAGATGTGGAATATATATGTAATGGAATAAAATATGAAATACTGTCATTTGAAACAATGTGATTGGAACTAGAGTGTATTATGTTAAGTGAAATTAGCCAGTAAGAGAACACAAATATATGACTTCACCCATATGTCAAATTTAGGATACAAAAGAGGTGAATATAAGTGAAGGGAAGCAAAAATAATGTAAAAACATGGAGGGTGGTAAACCATATGAGACTCTTAAATACAGAGAACAAACTGAGGGAGCTGGAGGGGTTGTGGATGGGGATGGCCTAATTGGGCAAAAGGCATTAAGGAGGACACCTGTGGGGATGAATTTAGGTGCTATATGCAGGGGATGAATCACTGGATTCTACTCCTAAATCACTGTTGCACTATATGGTAAGTAGGATGTAAATTTTTTATATTAATAAATTTAAAAAATAAAATAAAGTCTACAATGTCACATTCATTTGTTATGGGATGTTTATATTCTCATCATTCAGAATTATATAACAGTTATGTCTTAATGAGATAGCTTCTATAAATATAAGACGTATGGAAACATGCAAATTTTATTTGTTGTTTAAGTTTCTTCCTGGTGAATCTGCCCAATCTGCACAAGAACATGGGGATCCTGAGAATAGTATTCATTTCCCACATTTTTATATATAAGTCCCTGCATTCAAAAGTATGGGGCCCTTGGAAGATGTGAGATATAAAAGCCTTGATCAGTTGAACCTGAATAAAAGAATTTGTAAAATGGTGCAAAGAGAGGATCTAAATTTATTTTACACTTTAAAACTTTTCCTGTGTTATTATAGCTAAAATGTGTAGAATATGAAATAGGACTTGGGTCATATACTGTACTATACTGATAATGTCCACAAAAGTGATTTTTAATGAATGGATTGGCTCACAAACTGAAACTAGCCAACATTCATACCTATCATGGGTGATTCTCTGACTTTGCACAAAATTACACCCAAGCAGTGCCTGGCATGTTACCAGCTCAAGTTCCCAATGTCACTGTCAGGTATGCATCATGCCCTCCCTCTCTGTCACACAAAGTCTACATATAACCTTTCTAACACCTGTGAGGTCACACTAGTGCCTGATATCCGAATGGCTTTGTCAGGATTGATGTTAGTAGGTTTTTTCAAACTGAGAGTTTTCTACGCTGTTCCCCCACGAACTTCTGTGAAAAAACTGCTATACAGTCAACTTATGGACCTTGTATCAAAGCCATGGTCTAATGCAAGACAAAGCGATATGCCTCCAGCAATTCCTAAAAGGTACAAAAATATTAATATTTCTGGGGTGCCTGGGTGGCTCAGTTACTTAAGTGTCTGACTCTTGATTTTGGCTCAGGTTATGATCTCACAGTCTGAGTTTGAGCCCTGTGTCAGGCTCTGTGCTGGTAGCTCAGAGTCTGCTTGAGATTCTCACCTCTCCGTTTCTCGCCGCCTCTCCTTCTCTCTGTCTCTCTCTGTCTCTCTCTCTCTGAAAGTAAATAAACATTCAAACGAATTTAATATACTAATATTTCTGACACTATTTTAGGGGTTCATCTTTTTATTTTGCTATGGTTTTTTCCTATGTGTGTAGATGTCTTTTTGCAATTAGAAATGGAACAGTGCTCCTCCCAAAGGGGGTGAAATAAGAAAAACCAGTGGAGCTTTCTGAAATAGTAATATGACACAGATGCTAGCGAACACTAAGCCAGCATCTCTGGAGGCTGCCATGAATCCATGAATTCAGAGTTTGAATGCTCACTTCCATTAAAGAAATAGGTAAGGAAATTCCTTTGAGAGTTGTCAGGGAGAATGTTGGATGACACGTGCAGGACACAAAATCTTAAAGGCTCTGTCATTCAAGGTCTTCCATCACAGGGTCTTTCCCCCAGTCATCTGGAGTCATAGCCCCTACAGAACACTTCTTCATTGCTCCTGTGACATCCTTGTTCCGCAGGGTATAGATGAAGGGGTTGGCCATGGGGGTGACGATGGTGTAGAAGAGAGAAATGAACTTGTCCTGATCCACCGAGTAGCTGCTGCTGGGCTGGACATAAGCATAGATGGCTGAGCCATAGAACAGGAAGACCACCGTGAGGTGCGAACCACATACCTCAAATGCTTTCCTCTTTCTTGCAGCTGACTTTATTCTTAACACTGCCCTGACAATCCAACCATAGGAAAATGTGATTAATGCCACAGGTATGAAAAATAAGATGATAGTGAAAAATAAAATCTCTGACTCATACACAGTGGTGTCAACACATGCAAGCTTAACCAGTGGGGGGATCTCACAAAAGAAGTGGTCGATTTTATTTCTCCCACAAAGTGGCATAAGAAAGATGAGCACCGTCTGCAGTGAGGAGTTGGCAAAGCCAACGAACCACGATGCAGAAGCCATCAGGGCACAGAGACGAGGGTGCATGATCACTGTGTAGTGCAGGGGCCTGCAGACGGCTACGTAGCGGTCAAATGCCATCATACCTAAGAGAATGCATTCTGTGCCTCCCAACCCTTGAAAAAGGAACAGCTGAGCTACACAACCACCAAAGGATATAGACTTGTCTGTCCCCCTGAGATGAACCAGGAGCTGGGGAATAGTGCTGGTCGTGTAACACAGGTCCAGGAAGCTGAGGTTGGAGAGGAAGAAGTACATGGGAGTCTGAAGGTGTGGGTCCAGGCGGGACAGTGCGATGATGGTTGTGTTTCCCAGCAGAGTGAGCAGATAGAAAAGCAGAAGAACCACAAAGAGGACTCGCTCCAGTTGAGGCCGGTCAGAGACCCCCAGCAGGATAAAGCCAGTGAAAGAACTTCTGTTTTTATGGTCCATCCTGTCTTACGACATTTGCTGTCAAGACCAAGTATTTAGAAATTTTTTTAAAAAATATTCAGAAAAGTAAGGTTACCAGCAAATGGATTTATCATGTTAAAGAGAGGGCCTTCTGATTGTATTGCTAAGTATTTGATTAAATGATGTACTGTGAAATTGACATACTTGACATCAATTTAGTTCAATTTTACCACAAAAAGTACATCGCTGATATTTAATATAAGGAAAACCACGTGATGGACCTTTGTCTGCATCAGTCATATGTACAGAAAGTCTTTCTTTCTCAACTCGGTAGGCTTAAAATTATTTAAGTATGTGTGTACATTTCAGAGAAAAGGGGGATGAGGGAAAAGAGGGAGAGTAACCAAAAGAATCTGATAGAGATTTGAAGGGAGGGAGAGACATTATTATAAATGCGTATCTCATGATTCTACACAAATGGATATACACATCTCACAACCAATAGAATATAATAGAACATTACCTCAAAAATGCATTCAGATATAGGAATAGGACCTAGAATGTACTTAGAGAAAATTTTCAATTATGTTCAAAATATCACTACAGGTTCTGTATATATACATTTTGGAAGAATTGCCTCACTAATTAATATATTATATTACTGAAAGGTTCACCAGATTTTTCTTGGTGTGGTATCAGAACAATTAAATACTCAATCAGAGGGAGCCTGAGAATACGAGCATACAATCACAATACTTCACTTTTGCCAAGTAGACGCTTAAAATTACCATACCAATTCACAGGAACTCTGAAAATTCATCGGCTGTGCAGAGTCCATTGGAATCAGAACACTTAAATCCAATGGCCAACACTTACCTCTTCCTTCTACAGATTTCAGATCCGCACCTTACACGGGTTGGTTTGTAAAATTATTAAAGAGGTAGGGCTATTCACTAGCTACATTCTAGTCAGAATAAACACATAAAAGGTTATCTAGCCATGTCATCCATGTAGAGACTGTAATGCTTTCCATCATTCCTTGTGTTCAAATGAGTAAAGAGATAAATACATCGACAAAGACAGATACATCTCAAAGCGATGGCAGGTCACAGTGCTATATGGAACCTTAAAGTAGAACAAAGAAAGGCAAAAAGAAAAGGATATTTTGATATTATACAAAATCTCAGGCATCTGTCTACATTAGGGTAATTTTGACCTTTCTGGAAGCTACCTTGAAGAATCAGTCACACTGGACCCAACACACCGCCAGGTAGAAGGCAACTCTGATGACCGTTTTCATCCAGTCTCTTAGGACAGAGTAAGCACAGTCATACGCCGGCCAAAGAGACAAAACAAAACCATCATTCCACTTCTCTCATGTTCAAACGGTTAGCATGGTACATTTCTTATTCTTCTAAGACTTTGGAAATCTAGCACCAAAAAAAAAAAAATCATACAGAGTTCATTAAAAAGATATTTGAGACAGTCTCCATGTGCAACATCAGGGACTATCCCCTGACTCACACTTGCTCAGAAGAGCAAAGAAAAACAAACCATGTTTCGGGTGGCTGGGTAACTCAGTCAGCTAAGCGGCCCTCTTCTGCTCAGGCCATGATCTCACAGTTTGTTCCTTTGAACCCTAGTTCGAGCTCTGTGCACAGAGTCTGCTTTCCCAAGCATGCTTCCTCTGTCTCCCTCTCTCTCTGCCCTCCCCCATTGCTCTCTCTCACTCTCAAAACTAAATAAACATTAAAAAAAGAAAAAAGACCATGCTTCAGCCTTATGCACACTTGCACAAATATAGGTACGTTTATCTGAAAGAAATTGTTGGCAAATTTTTAAGAGTGCCTGATAAAGGAAGCACTCAACAAAATGATGGAAGGCAAAAATAAAATGCTTAATCATTCATTCATGGGGAAAAAGACAATATAGTTACACCATTAGAATAAAATAATGATATTTTCTCACATTTTTATATCAGTAAGTCTAGGAAAGCAGTGAGAAAAGATACAATCATGGTAAGATGAACTTGTACAATTGATTTGCTAGTTTATAAGTTTATATATGTAAGTGTGCACACACTCAGACACAAACACAAACACACACATAGCCTTTCCTTATAAGAATGCAGAATGGCTATCTATCTGACAGGTCTAAAGCTGAATGTGATTGTAAGTTGAAAAGTAACTTATCAGGCAAAGGAGATGCACACTAAAGCAGACACAAGAATGTCATCATCCCCATAAGTTACAAGTGCTCCCAGGTCTCACTGGAGAGCACACAGGGAGGGAACTACAGCACTCATGTCACAGTCCATCATCTTACTGCTATTTTTCTCATTACAATTCAGGAAAATTATTACCCTTTAGTATCACTGGATAAGGGTAAGATCAGGCTGTGAAATGCATTCCCCATCGATTCTCAAGAGTACGATCTGTTGATCTGGCTCACTCTGTTCCTTCCCCCTCCCCTACTCTGCATCTATCCACCTTAAAGCTTCTGAAGAACCACAGAGGCAATCTTCCAAGAGAAAGGATTTTCTTGGACTAAGGTTAATGAGAAATTTCATTTCATTTCCTCTTACCATATTTAAACAATGGTGTCATTAGACTAAGAACCATCATCTCTGTTTGGTCAGCATCAAGTGACTGAATGCAGTAAGAGAGATGGATTCCTCTAAGACAAACCATGTAAACAACACTGACTAGAAATATCAGACACATCCAGCCTAGGTACAGGAGCAAAGAGTGGTGTCCACAGCAACTATCATCACATGACATGGTACAGGAAAGTCCAGCCATGAACTACACATATTTTATTACTTTGCACACAAAAAATAAATACTTGAAAAAGCACAGATGAGAGAGAGAAAGAGAGAAAGAGAACTTTTCTTAGGTAAAATAAAAATAAATAGATTCTACACAAAAATGGCATTCTATGTAATGATTACCATCAAAAAAAGATTACAATAAGAAATGACATCTTACAAGAACACAATGTCATGAAAAGAATTAAGAAAACAGGCATAAAATGAAAGAGGTTGAAATACTTGGTATTGACACACATAAGGAGAAAGTGATTACCATAACTGTTCAATGTTGACACAAAACTCTAATAATTTTAGAGCAAGAAACTATACTTCCGCACAACTAAATGCTCAGTAGTGACACTACACATTTTAAAGACAAAAGACCTCAAGATAATGTCTTTATTTAAGACATTAATATACAACATTCACTGATATATTTGACATGCACACTCTGCCCTATCCCGTGCCTGGATGAAACTGGATAAAGTGCGGGCAAGATTTCTGCAGCCTCAGGGCCATGACTGCGTCGCTACTGCTCTCATGACGCTTCTGTCTCATAGGTCTGAGCTGACCTCAGATACATGAGAACAGGCCCCGAGGACAGTGGAGGACGAGCAAATGAGGGGATGCAGCCATCACCATACAGGACAGGAGAGAGCTGATGACCACTGACGCTGCTGTAGGGCAGGTTCTATGGAAGAAGAGGGTGAAGCAGGAATCCCACTGCATGTTGTCTATTCAGGGAATGCTCTCCGGATAAATGGGGTGAAGGAAGGAAAACAGACCAGAGAAGGTTGCTTAGCAAGGATATGGTCTCAAGTGGAACAGAGCATGAGCCTGATCCCATGAGATGCTGGACAGAACTCTCCAGGAGAACCGTCCATCTGTGATGGCAGAAAAACTCTGTCCTCACTGTCCAAAACTATGCCCACTCTCCACCTGTCACCACCTGAGCATTTACACATCCTAGCTAAGAAAGTGAATTTTATTTTATTTCATTCCATTTAATGTTTATTTACATTTGAGAGAGAGAGACAGGGTGTGAGTGGGTGAGGGGCAGAGAGACGGTGACACAGAATCCAAAGCAGGCTCCAAGCTCTAAGCTATCAGCACAGAGCCTGATGCCAGGGCTCTAACTCACACTCTGTGAGATCATAACCAGAGCAGAAGTTGGACACCTTACCAATTGAGCCACCCAGGGGCCCCAAAAAACTGACTTTTAAACTTTATTTAATCTTAATGAAAATAAATTGAAAGAGCTTCCTGTGGCTACTTCCTACTGAATTGGACAGCACGGCTCTGGAGCAGGAATTGCATCAGATTCAGTCCTGCCTTGGCATAGACAGCCTTTTGCACATCCTATAAGTCTGTCGCTGGCTGTGAGCTGTCCCCACCATGTTCCCTAGACTGCCTGGCCATGTGGCTCCCTTTCAGCTGAGGGCATTTCTCTCAAGAAGGGAATGGCTGTGAACCTCGGAGCCCATACTCATGACAAACAGGGTTTGGACTGGAGCACCAGCAGGTAAAGAGCCTCTGAGCAGGTCCCCAACAGCGCTCATACAAGAGTCCATTCATGGTCGTGTGCAAGGATAGAAGGGTGGGACCTAATGTACTTCACACATCGCCTCGGTGCAATCACACACATGCACACATGCACACACACAGATTCGCACACACACAGATACACACACATACATACAACATGTGTCATTTCCCTAATTCATAAATATGTAAACACTCAGGATTCTTACTACTTTCTTCTTCATCATATTGCTATTTGTACTCACTTGAAGGATCAGTTCTTCTTGTTAACAATGTAGTCAAAATATAGATGCGCTGACTGAATATACACAAAATGGAACCTCCCTGTTGTAATTTCCAACGTAGCATTTTTTAAACTCCATACATATCTTAGGTATTTTGGTAACTGTTAAGGGAGAAAATAAATATTTAATAACAATAAATACTGATAATAAGTTTTAAGCATAGAGAAGAAATATCTAATTTCACAGGCAACATGGAACAAAGGGAAAGTATGAAAGTATATAGTGTAAAACTTTACACATGTGTATGCTCTATTATTCTAGTACTGAAGGCCATATTTTATTTCCAGTAAACATGCATATTTAATTATTTTCACATGTACATACAGAGGTGTAATGCATGTACTACAATAGAATCAAATGTCTAGGAATGACTTGGTGGCATCTATAATGAATAATTAAATTTAGCTCTTATATTTGGTGAACTTCCACAGTCTGTTACTTTAGACATGGACCACATAAGCAGCCCAAAATACTTTTCTGTTGTAAGAACAATGTAACTGGAAACAAATACACTCGCCAATTCCTAAGGCAACACAGAGACTTAATTCCATTTCACTCACCTTTATTCATCTTTTCTGTGGGATCTAAGCTATTTCTCTACCTCTTTTCCAAGTTGCTGCCTAAATACAGTTCTGGGAGAGGAATGAGGACATGTAGAATCAGTGTTTGCAGGAAATGCAAAGGTTGACTATATAGCATTGGCTCATCAATTAATTTTTCATAAGCAAAAGGACACTTTCTCACGATGACCAAACATGTCTTCATGTGGCACCAGAGATCTGCACTTTCCCTCTAGCAGGTGGAAGATGAAGGCAGTCACAAACTCTCAGTATGGTTTCCCAAGTACGATGACCTGCCTGTGTGACAGTGAGACCCTTATGAGCAGGCAAGAGGATGCTGTGACTCTGAGCTGTGGCTGGGCTGGCACAGAGAACCAAGTCCCCTCCCCTGCTGACATCTCTGGGGAATACATGCCCCACACTCTTAATGAGCCCATGTCACTGAGCTGCCCAGACATAGCAATCCTCAGGGACAATGACTATGGAGGATAATTCCAAAGGAGACCTAATCTGTCTTTTTTATTAGTTCACATACCTCACAGAGGACCATAACTCCCTAGACCTCCCCAGCTACACTAGCTCCCATCTGTGATGACCTAGATGTTTTACAAAACACTTCAGATTTTTTTCACAATAGCCCCAAATATTTACATATACATAGATAAGGAAGTATACATTCAGTTACTTAATTTTAAATATGAATGAACTCTTTATTTAATTTCATTCATAATTAATATATATGGATTACAGAGCTAATAATTAGGCACATTCTAATTGTTAGCATGAATATAACGGAGGGCAATCATATTCTACCAAATTTCTAATGTGGCTTGGGGGAAAAAATTCTCAAATCCTCTAAAACACAGTTCAGTTTATATCCATTGATTTTAATGATGTCTTCAAAAAATTTACAGAATTATCTGTCTTTTCATTATAATGTACAGTTTATTTAAAATCAATTCTCTTTGCATTTAAGTTACAACGGATTTTGAGTTTACCAGGAGAGTTAAAACAATCACTACAGAAAAATAGAAGGAACATATTGGGTGGTTTGTGGCTGTTTCTCATAGGTCCATAATTTCCAGTTTCATTTATTGTGTTCAGCCTAAGAAAAAAACTACTTCCTGCAGAAAACATTCTTACATTTGAATTTTTCAGTTATTCCCATAGCAGCTAGATCACATCCTGGTAGTTATGGGGAGAACTGGCAAAGAAAATACACGCTGGGTGTCCAGGAGAGAGAGGGAATTATGGACCTGCTATTAATGCTTTTCTTCCCAGGCCTCACTCACTGCTGCCAGTCTTACATGCTCAAATCACCTCGGTAATAGTGTGGCACAATTGAGTGCTGTGACCCACACTTATACTCGTAGAAGCAATGGGATCTAGGGTAACATTCAATCACTCATCCCAAGACATACATATGAGAACGCTCAACGCACCACTGTTTGTATTAACCAAAACCTGCACACAAGCCTAATGCCCATCAACAGTAAACTGGGTCAATTTGGCATGCTCGTAAAAAAGATCTACAACAATATGAATAGGACTACAGCAAAAAATATGAAACGATGCTGTTTACAAAAAAGTACTGAGCATATGGTGAAGTTACAAGGTAATGTCTCTATAAAGAGATCCCTCTTCATAACGTTCAAATCCAGTAAAACTACTGTTGTTGATGAACTAACATTTGTGTGGAAAGGCTATACTTGCAGTAAAAAAAATATGGTCAAATATAAATAATGACATCAAGGGGCCACTTATAGCACAGTCACCATCAAAGGGAAGTGAAAGGTATGTGGTTGGGTACAGGCTGTCCAAGCATCTGTCCAAGGTTCCAGTTAACAAGAGAGACAATAGCATGACCAGACACTCTTTAATTATTCCTTAAACTGAACCTAGTTTCATATAAGAATGTTGTACCCAACATTATACCTACTATAAGAAAGCAGGAAACAAAGGCATTATAAAAATCATATAGATGATCTCGAGTATTTTAGTAAAGGATGAAAGATGATAAAATCACATTTGGAATAGCTAATTTCAGGCAAAAAAAGAAACATTATTAGAGATTGATAAGCAATTGGAAATGTGGACTAAAAGGAATACCAATTGAAATATGATTTTACAAAAAATCAACATAATAGAAAAAGGAAGGAGCAGGAATCCTTCTCCAGCCGGGACCTAACACTGTTCTCTCTGTGAAGCTACAATAGTCAGGCCATCTTTCATTGAAGAGATCCAAAATGTCACCAGTTGAGTACATTCTCAAACAGGTGACTTACGGTCTCTAAATTGTCCCAGCTCTCTGATCCTCTTCGTCCTTAATAACCTCTGTCTGAGGGAAGCAGTAGGAACAGTCCGACCTTTCCAAGGGACGCACAACTGTCTATGCACCTCTGCCCTGCATGGGGATTTCTGTAGTCACCACTGGACAAATGGATAAAAAGCCTCAAAAACAAACAAACAAAAAAAGGTAAAGAGACAGAAGACAAATAAGGCGGACAAATAACAGAAGATGAAAGAGACAGGAGATATATACAGAGATTCGAGTTAAATAGAGAACAGAGAGGAGTGCCTCAGTGACACAGTCGGTTAAGGGTTCAACTTTGGCACAGGTCATGATCCCAAGATCGGTGGATTCAAGCACTATATTGGGCTCTCTGCTGATGGATCGGAGCCTACAGACTGCTTCAGACTCTCTGTCTCTCTCTCTCGCTCCCTGCCCCTCCTCCATACATGCTCTTTTCCTCTCGCTCTCTCTCTCTCTCTCTCAAAAATAAATATTAAAAAAAAATAAACAAACTTCAAAACAAGAGGAAAATCGCAGAGAAAACAACAAAGTGATAGGCAAGATTATCTCAAAGTTCAAAAAGCTCAGAATGGGGTGAAGGAATCACAAGTGAGGTCTCACAGTGCCAGACTGTAGAGCAGGCATCTGGTGTCATAGTTCCACACTGAGAAGCAGCTCATTCCTGAAGGGACTGTCACACGCAAGGGCATCTCACACCAAAGATGGGACGTCGTGCACATGTTCACCCACATTCCTCGCAGGGTCAGCGGTAACAACACCGGCTGGTTCCCTGTTCGACACACACGGCCCCGCACCCTCTCTCACACGAGGTGGGACTCTGGAGGCCCTGGTGGGAGCGGGGCTCCAAGGCTGGAGCTGGACACCCACTGCTACTGTGGGGTTCTGGAGGGGTCCTTCCAAACTCTTCATGGGAATTTCCTGGAGCCTAAACCAACTGGGTACATGATTCTGATGAGGAAGGAACTGTGAGCACTAGAGGTCCAGACATGTGCAAAGCAGCCATAGATCACTTCCCACATTTCTGTCATCTGCTGCCCTCCACACCCAAAACACACAAACATGTCCATTATCACAAATGCACATGCACAAATCATGTGCATTAGGAGGCTTCCAACATTCAGTTCACTATGTCTTATTAGAATACTTAACTGATGAACGAATCCATGTTCAAGTCACTACATATACAAGAAAAATTAAAACAATATGAACCAATTTATATCTTCATATATTAAAATTATTTTAGCTTTGGCCATTTGGTGACCAATGCTACAATTATTATGTAATTAAATTATGGACATTACTAATAACTTAAAATTGAAAATTATAAACATAACGCTTATGGTCACAGTCAGGAAATCTTAGTTCAGAGAACTGACAAAATCATTAAGAATAGTTGATTATGGCCTTTTGGGAATCTGTAGTCTCCACCTGATAAGAGAGGTAGGCTTATTAAAAGCAATTTTCAAAAAAATAGTCCATAGTGGCATGGAAAGAGCATATTTTGAAGTCTGTATGTGTAGTTTCACATCCTGGCCCCACCATTTAAAAATTCTGTCATTTCAAGTAAGAACTTACCTCTCAGTTCCACAGTATGATCAGCTGTAAAGTAGGATAATGTCTCTTGGTATTATAGTAAATAAATAAGATAGAGTATATGAAAAGGCATGAAAAATTGCAAAGCACTGTGTAAATGCAAAGACCTACTAGCAGTTCTCAGTCCATTTTTTCAGTCACCCTCCATCGAGCCTTGCTATCAGCCACTCTCTGCTTAAATGGCCTTCATGCAGCTTTTATGAAACTATCCAGCCTAACAGTCTCCCATATCAATGACCATTACTTTCTGATTCTTTTACAGCCAGAAGTCCTTTACCCTTTAATATGTCTTTACCCATTTCCCCTTTAAAAATAATCATACTTCAACAGAGCCACCAGAGATAACTGCACCAGTGCATCAAAATCCTAGTCCTCTCTTCAAGTACAATCTCATACTGTCCACTGCTCATCCTGACACATCTACTTGGATGTTTACTTTAATATGTCTCTCCACCCAAAGTAACTGTATTCATTCCCAGGGGCTTCCATAAAAAATACCAATACTGGGGACTTAAAACAAGACACTTATTCTCTCATGACTCTGGAGGCCAGTCCAAATTCAGATGTCATCCGGACACCCTCTCCTTGAAGGTTCTAAAGGAGGATGTGTCCTATGCCTTTCCTAGAGACTCTGCTGTTGCCAGGAAACCTTGGCATCCTTGGCTGTTGATCGATTGTTGTTCCAACTTGGCCTTTACAGTCACATGGCATTCTCACTGTGTGTGCCACTGTCCCTGTTTTCCCTTCTTATTCTAAGTAAACAGGCCATTCTAGATCAAAACCACCTTGGTAATGGATGACCTCATCTTTTTGTTTTTTAATAATTTATTGCCAAATTGGTTTCCATACAACACATAGTGCTCATCCCAACAAGTGCCCTCCTCTGTGCCCATCACCCACTCTCCCCCCTCCCACACCCCTCTCTCTCCTTAGCTTGTTGTTAGTCTTGAGAGTCTCTTATATTTTGCCTCCCTCCCTCTCTGTGGCTTTTTTCCTTCCCCTCTTCTCCTCCCCCCTGGTTTTCTGTTAAGTCTCAGAAAGTCCACCTATGCGTGGAAACATATGGCATCTGTCTTTCTCTGCCTGATTTATTTCGCTGAACATAATACCCTCCGGTTCCATCCATGTTGCCACACATGGCCAGATTTCATTCTTTGTCATTGCCGCGTAGTATTCTATCGTATGTATATACTACATCTTCCTTATCCAGTCATCAGTCGATGGACACTTAGTCTCTTTCCATGATTTGGCTATTGTCAAAAGTGCTACTATGAACATTGGAGTACACGTGTCCCTATTCATCAGCAGTCCTGTATCTCTTGGGTAGATTCCTAACAGTGCTATTGCTGGGTCATAGGGTAGTTCTATTTTCATTTTTTTGAGGAACCTCTACACAGTTCTCCAGAGCACTCCCACCAACAGTGCAAGAGGGTGCCTGCTTCTCCACATTCCCGTCAGCATCTATAGTTTCCTGATTTGTTCATTTTAGCCACTCTGACTGGTGTGAGGTGGTACCTCAGTGTGGTTTTGATTTGTATTTCCCTGATGATGAGTGACTTTGAGCATCGTTTCTTGTGTCTGTTTGCCATCTGGATGTCTTCTTTGGGGAAGTGTCTATTCATATCTTCTGCTCATTTATTCCCTGGATTATTCATTTTCAGGTATGGACTTTGGTAAGTTCTTTATAGATTTTAGATACTAGTCCTTTATCTGATATGTCATTTGCAATTATCTTTTCACATTCCGTTGGTTGCCTATTAGTTTCGTTGGTTGTTTCCTTTGCCATGCAGAAGGTTTTTATTTTGATGAGGTGCCAGTAGTTCATTTTTGCTTTTAAATCCCTTGCCTTTGGAGATGTGTCGAGTAAGAAATTGGTGCGTCTTAGATCAAAGAGGCTTTTTCCTGCTTTCTCCTCTAGGATTTTGATAGTTTCCTGTCTCACATTCAGATCTTTTATCCATTTAGAGTTTATTTTTGTGAGTGGTGTAAGGAAGTGATCTAGTTTCATTCGTTTGCATGTTGCTGTCCAGTTCTCCCAGCACCATTTATTAAAGAGGATGTCTTTTATCATTGGATACTCTTTCCTGCTTTGTCAAAGATTCGTTGGCCATATACTTGTGGGCCCAATTCTGAGTTAAGAAATTGAATCAATTAACAAAAATCTCCCAACAAATAAAAGCCCTAGATCAGATGGCTTCCCTGCGGAATTCTACCAGACATTTAAAACAGAGTTAATACCTATCCTCCTCAAGCTGTTCCTAAAAATTGAAATGGAAGGAAAACTACCGGACTCAGTCTATGAAGCCAGCATCACTTTGATTCCCAAACCGGATATAGACCCAGAAAAAAAGAGAATTACAGGCCAATATCCCTGATGAATATAGATGCAAAAATTCTCAACAAGATTTGATGCAAATCGAATCCAACAGCTTCTAAAAAGATTTATTCACCATGGTCAAGTAGGATTCATCCCTGGGTTGCAGGGCTGGTTCAAAATTTGCAAATCAATCAATGTGATAAATCACATTAACAAAAGATAAGAAACATACGATCCTGTCAATAGATGCAGAAAAAGCATTTGACAAAATACAGCACCCTTTCCTAATAAAAACCCTCGAGAAAGTCGGGATAGAAGAAACATACTTAAACATCATAAAAGCTGTTCATGATAAGTCCACAGCTAATATCATCCTCAATGGGGAAAAATTGAGAGCCTTCCCCCTGAGATCAGGAACACGACAGGGGTGTCCACTCTCACCACTGCTATTTAAGATAGCGTTGGAGGTCCTAGCATCAGCAATCAGGCAACAAAACAAAATAAAACCATCAAGATGGGCAAGGAGGAAGTCAAACTTTCACTTTTTGCAGACGACATGATACTTTACATGGAGGACCCGACAGAATGCACCAAAAGCCTGCTAGAACTGATCCATGAATTCGGCAAAGTTGCAGGGTACAAAATCAATGTACAGAAATCGGTGGCATTTCTATACACCAACAACGAAGCAGCAGAAAGAGAAATAAAGAAGCTAATCCCTTTCACAATTGCACCAAAAACCATAAAATACCTAGGAATAAACCTAACCAGAGATGTAAAAGACCTCTACGATGAAAACTATAAAAAACTTATGAAGGAAATTGAGGAAGACACAAGGACATGGGAAAACATCCCATGCTCATGGATCGGAAGAATAAATATCGTTAAAATGGCAATACTACCCAAAGCAATCTACACATTCAATGCAATCTCAATCAAAATTGCACCAGCATTCTTTTCAAAGCTAGAGCAAACAATCCTAAAATTTGTATGGAACCACAAAAGACCTCAAATAGCCAAATTAATACTTAAGAATAAAACCAAGGCGGGAGGCATCACAATCCCAGACTTCAACCTCTACTACAAAGCGGTAGTCATCAAGACAGTATGGTATTGGCACAGAACAGACACATAGACCAATGGAACTGATTAGAAAACTCAGGATGACCTCATCTTAATGTGATCATATCTGCACAGACTCTATCTTCAAATAAAATCACATTCATATGCACTGGATGTTAGATTATGAACATATCTTGGGGAGGGGGTAATTCGACCCCAAACAGGAGCTTTTCCTCTTGATTCTCCACTTATAAAAAGGGATCAACTGACCTCAATCATCACCTCTGGCATCCTTGATGATAATGTGGATCCCCTGATAATTCCCCTAGAGTCACTTATCATATGCTGTCCTCAAGCTCCAGGAGCTGATCCAGATTAAAAGGAAGAATTCATGATGTATACTTGTAAATCACTAAAAGAATAGATCTTACAAGTTCTCCCCACAAGAAAATAAAAGGCAACCATGTTCAGCAACACATGTTAATTAGAGTTATTGTGGTTATCATTCCACATAACACAAATATTGAATCATTACGTTGTATGCCAAAATAGAATACATGTTGGAAGAGGAGTTCAGATGGCAGAGAAGGAGGGAGACCGGGATTTCCCTTGTCCCTCAAACAAAGCAGTATTGAGGTCAGAATGCTTGGAATACCCAGAAATACAGGCTGCTGAGTGACAGAAAAATCTGCACAGGTAAAGAGAGACACAGGTGCTGCATTTGCAAACTGGAGATAAAACAGAACATGGAGGCAGGGAGGAGAGGGGACGTCTTTTGTGGAGAGACAAAGGGGAGAGAATGGGAGGCTGTGGTAGTGTGGGATTGTATTTGGATAAGAGAATAACCTCTCCAGATCAGGAGGGGAATGAGAAATGCACAGAGAGCCAGTTTCTACTAAGCGAACAGACTTAGGAGTGAAGATAGGAGTTTCAAGGGGTGCGCAGCTTTCTCAGGACCAGAGCCCACCATGGGTGTGTGCCCTTGTGCGCACACCTGTGGGGAGAGGAGCTGGCCATAGGGTGCTGGCGAACTCAGGGACTTGGTAGCGATAGGGGGCGCACTGGGAGAGAGCCATCCCCTTCCCAGAGTACTACTCATAGAGGCTGTCCTCCAAGGACAAAAGACCCTGAAGGCACCCACCAGCCAGAGGCACTTTGTCGCCTGGGTGGAGTGGTGCTACCCTACAATGGTCTCCCCAGAACAGGATCTTTTAAGACCTCTGGGTTTGAATCCCAGCCCAGCGGCAGGAAGACACAGGAAACTATGAGGCAGAACAAGTAGGTTGCCCCCCATGTTCTGTGAGGGCCACCTGAACAGCAGGGTTTGGGACACCCAGTCTGGAGAGGAGAGACTGGGGTGTCACCATTTTCCTCCCCACCACCACCCGGTGGGGCTTCAGCAGCAGGACAGCATACCCACAGTAGAGGCGGGACCTGTTTACACCAAACCCAGCCCTTCCATGCCTGGTAGCTGTTTATCTACCCGAGTGAGACTGACACAGATTGAGACCGATGGCCACTCCTCCAGACCAGCACAGCCCCCTATCCCAAGGACCAACAAACAACTGTCCTGTGATCTTTTATGTTAGTATTTTTTTCTCTTTTCTTTCCTTCTCTTCCCCATTCTTTTTCTTTCTACTCTCCTCTTTTTTTTCTTCCCTTCGGAATCAGGCTTATAATTTCTATTTTGATTTTTGGTCAATCAAAATACAAATATATATATATATATATACATACACACACACTTCTATATATTTCTTTTTTTCTCTGTTCTGTGTTTTCGTTTGTATAATCAGGCCCTTTTACTCTATATTCTTTTTACACCTTTTCTTTTTACACCTTTATTCCCACCACCCCCCCTCTGGATTAAGCCTTAGAGTTTCTTTGATTCTCTGCCTGGTCTTTTTTCCTACCCCTTACATTTCTCCCTTTGTACAGGATAAAATTTCTTTCCCCCTTTTTTCCTTTTTTCCAAGGTTACTTCAACGAGCAAATCAGAGCGCACCTGGTGGAAGGTCCAAACGATCCGCTGCTATGAGCATTGGGATTAAGCAGCCAAGACACAATGATAGAGTGCACACACCACACTCCAGAAATGCTTCAAGTTCCAGGCCCTGGACAGTGTACGGTCACTTTTTAATGTAATAGTATTTACAGGTGCAGGACACATAACAAGCTATTCAACACGTAAAAGACAGAAACCTAGCCAAAATTACAAAACAGAAGAATTCTCCTCTGTTCCTCTGAAAACCCAGTAGGAAATGACAGCCATAGAATAGCGGGGCTTGAAGGAACCATAGAAGACAGCAGAGAATCTCTTGTTACAGAGATCAAAGACCTAAGAAACCATCACGATGAATTCAGAAATGCTGTAAATGAGATGCAAAATAAACTAGTGGAGTGACAGCAAGGATGGAGAAGAGGAAGAGAGAATAGGTGAAATAGAAGGTAAAATTATGGAAAATAATGTAGCTTTAAAAAAGAGAAAAAAATTACTAAACCATGAGGGGAGGATTACAGACCTAAGTGATTCAATGAAAAGTAATAATATCTGTATCATAGGAGTTCCAGAAAAAGAAGAAGAAGAGAGAGAGAGAAGGGCAGAAGGTTTATTTGAATAAATTATAGCTGAGAACTTCCCTAAGCTGGAGAAGGAAACAGACATCCAAGTCTAGGAGGCAGAGACAACTCCCTTCAAAATAAAAAAAAAAACAAAACAGGTCAACACATAGCATAGTAAAGCTGGCAAAATACAAACAAAGAGAATTCTGAAGGAGTCAGGGACAAATGTGCCTTCACTAACAAGAGAGACACATAAGAGTAGTAGCAGACCTGTCTACTGAAACTTACAGGCCAGAAGGGAGTGGCAGGAAATGTTCAATGTGATGAATAGGAAAAATGCAGCCAAGAATTCTTTATGCAGTAAGGCTGTCATTCAGTATAGAATGACACATAGGAACATTTCTAGACAAACATTATCTAAGGGGACTCTGAGAGTGGAAAGCAGCAAAGACTACAAAGGACCAGAGCACAACCACGAAACCTACAAATACCATGATGACACTAAATTGGTATCTTTTAATATCACTCTGAATTTGAATGGACTAAACACCCCAGTCAAAAGACATAGGGTATCAAATCAAAATGGATAAAAAATAAAACAAGATTCATCTATATGCTGCCTACAAGAGACTCATTTTATTTTTTTAAAATTTTTAAAATTTATTTATTTATTTTGAGAGAGAGACAGAGTGATCGGGGGAGGGGCAGAGAGAGTGGAGGAGACAGAGAATACCAAGCAGGCTCTGCACTCTCAGTGAGGAGCTGGAGTGGGGCTCAAACTCACAAACTGTGAGATCATATCCTGAGCTGATATCAGTGGCTTAACTGAGTCACTCAGGTGCCCCCTCAAGAGACTCATTTTAGACCTGAAGATATCTGCAGATTGAAAGTGAGGACATGGAGAACCTCTAAAGACAGTGAATATCCATCATGCTACTGGATGTCAAAAGAAAGCCAGAGAAGCCATACTTATATCAGACAAACTAGATTCTGAAACAAAGATTTTAACAAGAGATGAAAAGTGCCTTCCATCATAACTAAGTGGCCTATCCATCAAGAAGGGCTAATGATTGTAAATGTTTTTCCTCCCAATGAAGATGCACCCAAATATATAAATCAATTACTCACAAACATAAGCAAACTTATTGATAACAATACCGTGAATGTAGGGGACTTTACTACTCCACTTACAGCAATGGACAGATTCTCTAGGCTGAAAATCAATAAGGAAATAATGGCTCTGAATGACACATTGGACCAGATGGACTTAACAGATATATGCAGAACATTTGCTCCTAAAGCAGCAGAATATACATTCTTCTCGAGTGCACATGGAGCATTCTTCAAAACAGATCACATGCGGGTCACAAAAAACCCTTCGACAAATATAAAGGGATTGAAACCATACTATGCATATTTTCAGATCACAATGCAATGAAACTCGAAATCAACTACAAGAAAAAAAATTGGAAAGCCCCCAAATACATGGAGGTTAAAGACACCTTACTAAAGAATGAATGGGTCAACCAGGAAATTAAAGAAATTAAAAAATATATGGAGGCCAATGAAAATGGAAACACAACAGTCCAACCCTTTGGGATGCAGTAAAGGCAGTCCTAAGACGCAAATACATTGCAGTTCAGGCCCATCTCAAGCAGCAAGAAAGGTCCTAAATACAGACTCTAACCAAACACCAAAAAGAGCTAGAAAAGGAGCAGAAAATGAAGCCCAAAACTAGCAAAAGATGGTAAGTAATAAAGATTAGGGCAAAAATAAGCAATATAGAATCCAAAAAAATTAGAAGAGACCAATGAATATAAGAGCCGTATCTTTTCAAAGGATAAACAAAATTGATAAAGCCTTAGCCAGTCTCCTCAAAAAGAAGAGAGAAGACCCAAATAGATAAAATCATGAATGAAAGAGGTGAGATAACAACCAACACCACAGAAATACAATTATTACAGAATGCTATGAAAAATAATATGCCAGCAAGGAGAACAATCTAGAAGTACAAAGTCCTAGGCACCTATGCAGTACCAAAACTCAAAAGGCAAGAAATAGAAAATTTGAACAGGGTCATAGCCAGGAAAGAAATAGAAATTGTTATGAAAGATATCCAAACAATTAAGAGTCCTAGGCCAGATGGCTTCGCAAGGAATTCTACAAGTCGTTTAAAGAAGAGTTAATACCTATTCTTTTCAAGCTGTTCCAAAAAAATAGAAACATTCTATAAAGCCAGAATTACCTTGATTCCAAAACCAGACAAGACCCCACTAAAAAGGACAATTACAACCAATATTCCTGACGAACAGGCAGGCAAAAATTCTCAATAAGATACTATCAACTCGAATTCAACGTATTAAGAGAATTATTCACCATGGTCAAGTGGGATTTATTCCTGGGCTGGAAGGCTGTTCCAACATTCACAATTCAGTCAGTGTGGTCCATCAATTTAATAGAGGAAAGGAAAAGGGGTGCTTGGGTGGCTTAGTCAGTTAAGTGTCTGGTTTCGGCTCACGTCATGATTTCACAGTTTCTGGATCGAGCCCCACATTGGGCTCTGTGCTGACACCTCAGAGCCTGGAGCCTGCTTAGGATTCTGTGTCTCCTTCTCTCCCCCTTCCCTGCTTTCATTCTGTCTCTCTCTCTCTCTCTCAAAAATAAATAATAGCCAAATCATGGAAAGAGACCAAGTGCCCATCAACTGACGAATGGATAAAGAAGTTATGGTACTTATATACAATGGACTACTACGTGGCAATGAGAAAAAATGAAATCTGGCCATGTGTAGCAACATGGATGGAACTGGAGGGTATTATGTTAAGTGCAATAAGTCAGTCAGAAAAAGACAGATGCCATATGTTTCCAGGAATAGGTGGACTTTGTGAGACTAAGCAAAAACCAGGGGGAGGGGAAGAGGGGAAAGGAAAAAAAGACACAGAGAGGGAGGGAGATAAAACATAAGAGACTCTCAAAGACTAAGAACAAGCTGAGGGTGAGGGGGATGAGGGAGGGGGGAGAGGGGGTGATGGGCATTAAAAAGGGCACATGTTGGGATGAACACTGGGTGTTATATGTAAACCAATTTGAAAATAAACTATTATAAAATTAAAAAATAAAAAATAAAAATAAATAAATAATAAAAACATTAAAAAAAGAAGACGAAAGGATAAAAACCATATGATCCTGTCAATAGATACAGAAAAAGCATTTGACAAAATACAGTATCCTTTCTTAATAAAAACCCTCAAGAAAGTCAAGACAGAAGGAAAAAGCCTTAATATCATAAATGCCATATATGAAAAGCCCACAGCTAATATCTTCCTCAATGGGAAAAAACTGAGAGCTTTCCCCCTGAGATCAGGAACATGACAGAGATGTCCACTCTCACCACCATTGTATAACATAGTGTTGGAAATCCTAGCCTCAGCAATCAGACAACAGAATGAAATAAAAGGCATATAAATTAACAAAGAAGAAATCGAACTATCACTTTTTGCAGATGACATGATACTCTACATGGAAAACTCTGAAGACTCTACCAAAAAACTGCTAGAACTGATACTTGAATTCAGCCAAGTTGCATAATGTAAAAACAATGTACAGAAATAGGTTGCATTTCTATACACCAATAATGAAGCAACAGAAATAGATATCAAGGAATTGACTCCATTTACAATTGCACCAAGTATCATAAAATACCTAGGAATAAACCTGACCAAATAGGTAAAAGATCTGTATGCTGAAAACTCTAGAAAGCTTAGGAAAAAAATTAAAGACACAGAGAAATGAAAAAGCATTCCATGCTCATGGACTGGAAGAACAAATATTGTTAACATGTCAATACTACCCAAAGAAATCTATGCATTCATGCAATCCTGATCCAAATAGCACCAGCATTCTTCACAGATCTGGAACAAACAATCCTATGATTGTGTTGAACCACAAAAGACCCCAAATACCCAAAGTAATGTTGAAAAGAAAACCAAAGCTGGAGGCTACACATCCTGGACTTAGTCTGTGTTACAAAGTTATAGTCATTAAGACAGTATGTTATTTACACAAACACACACACACATAGACCAATGGAATAGAATAGAGAACCCAGAAGTGGACCCACAAATGCATGGCCAACTAATCTTCAACAAAGCATGAAAAAGTGCCCAATGGGCAAAAGATACTATCTTCAGCAAATGGTGTTGGGAGAACTGGACAGCAATATACAGAAGAATGAGACTGAACCACTTTCTTACACCATACACAAAAATAAACTCGAAATGGATGAAAGACCTAAATGTGAGACAGAAAGCCATCAAAATCCTACAGGAAAGAACAGGCAACAATCTCTTTGACATCAGCCACAGCAACTTCTTACTTGACCCATCTCCAAAGGTAAAGGAAATAAAAGCAAAAAAGTATTATTGGGACCTCATCAAGATAAAAGGCTTCTGCACAGTGAAGGAAACAATCAACAAAACTAAAAGGCAACCAGCGGAATGGCAGATGTTTGTGAATGACATATCGGATAAAGGGTTAGTATCCAAAATCGATAAAGAACATACCAATCTACACCCAAGAAACAAATAATCCAGTGAAGAAATGGGCAGAAGACATGAATAGACCCTCTTCCAAAGAAGACATCCAGATGGCAAATAGATACATGAAAAGATGCTCAACATCACTCATCATCAGGGAAATACAAATCAAAACCACATTGAGATACCACCTCAAAATGGACAGAGTGGCTAAAATGAACAACTCAGGAAACAACAAATATTGTCAAGGGTGCAGAGAAAGAGGAACCCTTTTTGCACTGTTAGTGGGAATGCAAACTGGTGGAGTCACTCTGGAAAACATTATAGGTGTTTCTCGAAAAAATAAAAATAGAACTGCCCTGTGACCCAGCAATTGCAATACTAGCTATTTATCCAAAGATACAAAAATGCTGATTCGAAGAGCCACATGCATCCCAATGTTTATAGCAGCACTATCAACAATAGCCAAATTATTGAAAGAGCCCAAATGTCCATCGACTGATGAACAGATAAAGAAGCTGGGGTATATATATATAATGGAACATTACTCAGCAATCAAAAAGAATGAAATCTTGCCATTGAAACAATGTGGATAGAACTAGAGTGCATTATGGTAAACGATATAAGTCCATCAGAGAATGACAGATAGTGTATTATTTCACTTCTATGTGAACTTTAAGAAACACAAGAGGTGGACAGAGGGGAAGGGAAGGAAAAATAAGATAAAAATAGAGAGGAGGCAAACCATAAGAGACTCAAATACAGAGAACAAACTGAGGGTTGTTAGAGGGCAGGTGGTTGGTGGGTGGGTTAGATGGGTGATGGGTATTAAGGAGGACACTTTGTTGGGATGAGCACTTGGTGTTATATATAGTTAATGAAGCACTGGGTTCTACTCCAGAAACCAACACAACACAATCTCTTAGCTATCTTGAATTTAAATAAATAAATCGGAAAAAAAAAGAAAAATTTTTACGATAAAGATTAATAACTGACGAGTGGATAAAGAAGATGTGGTACATATATACAATGGACTACTACATGGCAATGAGAAAAAATGAAATCTGACCATGCGTAGCAACATGGATGGAACTGGAGGGTATTATGTTAAGTGAAATAAGTCAGTCAGAAAAAGACAGATACCATATGTTTCCACGAATAGGTGGACTTGGTGAGACTAAGCAAAAACCAGAGGGAGGGGAATAGGGGAAAGAAAAAAAAAGACACAGAGAGGGAGGGAGATAAAACATAAGAGACTCTCAAAGACTATGAACAAACTGAGGGTGAGGGAGATGGGGGGGAGAGGGGGTGATGGGCATTAAAAAAGGGCACATGTTGGGATGAACACTGGGTGTTTTATGTAAACCAATTTGAAAATAAACTATTTTAAATTAAAAAAAAATAAGTGAAAAAATAATTTCAAAAACTAAAATAGAGGTGCCTGGGTGGTTCATTTCGTTAAGTGTCTGACTTTTGATCTTGGCTAAGGTCATGATCTCACAGCTCATGAGTTCAAGCTCCGCACTGGGCTCTGTGCTAACAGTGCAGAGTGTGCTTAGAATTGTTTCTCCCTCTCTCTCTCTCTCTCTGCCCCTACCCCACTCATGCTCTCTCTCGCTCTCTCTCAAAATAAATAAACTTAAAAACAATTTATTAAAAAAAACTAAAATAAAATAATTTCAAAAAATAAAGAAAATCTAATTCTAATTCAAAACTGAAGAAAACTACTGAATAGGAGACGATATTTACAAATAATGTATCCAATAAAGGGTTTGCATCCAAAACTATAAAGGTATACACACAACACCCAAACTACAAATAATCCAATTTAAAAATGGGCAGCATACATGAATAGTCATTCTCCAAAGAAGACATCTAGATAACAAATCGAAGCTTGAAAAAGATGCTCACCATAACTGATTATCGGGTAATATAAATCAAAAACACAATGATATATCCCTGTATCCATGTCAGAATGGCTAAAATCAATGATATAGCCTTATTTACACTAGCCAAACTATTGCTATGGCTCAAGTGTACCTCAATATATATAGATGACGCAATAAAGAAGATGTAAATGAATATTATGACTATACATGTTATATACATTATATATTATGTAATATATACATACGCCTATATATGTATATATTGCATTATTATATATATGTAATTATACATAGATAATTATGTAATATTATATATTATACAATGAATATATATAAATGAATGTATATATATATATATATAAATGAGTATTATTCAGCCATTAGGAAGAATGAAATCTTGCCATTGCAACCACATGGATAGAGCTAGAGACTATAATGCTAACCAAAAGAAAGGAGTCAGAGAAAGACAAATACCATGTGATTTCACTCATATATGGAATTTAAGAAAAAAACAAATGAGCAAAGCAAATCAGAGAGAGAGAGACACAAACCAAAACACAGAATCATAACAATAGAGAACACATTGCTGGTCACCAAATGGGTGGTGGGGGTGGTGGGGTGGGGGGATGGAGATTAAGGAGGCCACTTGTGGTGATCAGCACTGGGTGATGTATGGAATCACTGAATCACTATACTGTATACCTGAGACTAAATTACACCATATAGTAACTCTACTTAAATGAAAACAAAAACTTAATTAGAAAATAAATTAAATGTATAAAGTAACTTCAAAACAATAACAACAAAATTGAAATAGAAAAAAAAAATGTTTCATGTGAGTCAGACTGACACTTTGGGTCTCTGCAATCACTCATTACCTGAGCTGCGGCGTGCACCCTGCATTCTTCAGACGGCAGAAGGCCTGGAAGAATCCATGAATTGTTCTAGAGCATGGTGATAGTCCCGAGATTCAGGTGCTAGACACAGATGGAATAAAATAATTTAGCCAAGCCTTGGGTACCATTTCAATTGATGATGAAAATTCAAAGGAACAGTCCAAATAATATCAGTAGCAATTTACACAACCCTGGAGCGCAGGGGGAGGCAGATTCCTAACTTTAGAAAAATGTCACAGAACCATTCTAATTGCATTTGGTATCTTAAGTGATTTATTTTAGTATGGTTCCCAGAGATCTTATTATCTGTAATTTATTCTCATGTAACATAATCATCCAAATGCCATTTAAACATTTACTTGAAATAAAGCTGCATCCCACAGGTTTGTGTGTCCTTCAGGGCAGAGAAGCAGTTGCTCAGCCAGAAAAAATAGGCTTCATGAGACCTTGAGGGGTTTTGCACCAAAAAAAGTTCATTTGAAGGATTTTAAAGTGACCATTCAGGTATCAGTATCAGGATGTGGTTGAGACATAATGGAGACTGGGAAACTTGTTGCCACTAGAGATAAGACTATTACAAAATTGTTTTTATGCTGCTGTTCACTCAGTATTATCATGGTGTAAAAATATATCCCAGGTGTTGATTTCAAGTGTGAATACTGTGACACTGTTAGGGATACAGACGGAACCATGACCACGTGAGAATCTCCCCAAGCTGTCATTTCTGGCCTGCCTAATGCTGTCTCTGTTCCAAGATCACTTGTCATAGGCATGAACAGCTCAGGCAGTTCAAGACCCAAGAAGATGCCAGTGAGCTGTCAGGAGAGGGAACAGGGTGATTGTTATGGATATGTGTCCAGTCAAAGACACAAATACATTTACCTGCACTGAGCTACAAGTTGGGAGGCCTACCAAAAACCATAAACATTTCGTTGATGGTGGCATTGTTAAAGCTCCAGCCTCCAAGGGAAAATACACAGTTCATGACAATGAGTATATACAAAACCTGGATTCATATCCTAACACACAATTTATATGGAAACTAAGCTTGAGTTAAGATCTAAGGGATAGAATGTCAGATTCAATATTTCTGAGATATTTATATTTATTACTCATAATTCAGAATTCTATAAAGTTATTTCATAATGAGATGGTATTTATAAAGCTTGGACACATGAAGATTTTTATAATTAATATAAATGTTATATATCCTTTAAATTTTTTCCTGGTGAATCTGAGTAAGCTCCACAGAACATGGAATTTCCTGAGAATAAGAGGTCACTTCCCATATTTTTATAGTAAGTCACTGCATTCAAACACATGGGCCTTTGGCAGATGTGAGTTTCAAAGGCCTTGATCAATTGATGCCTCGATTAAAGAATGGATAACATGGTATGAAGAGACGATCTAAATATATTTTACCCTTTAAAACTTTTCCTGCATCGCTATAGGTAAGATGTGTAGAATATGAAATAGGACTTGGGTCATGTACTGTTCTTATATAATAATGTCCTTAAAAGTCATTTTTTTTAACGAACAGGGTGGCTCACAACCCGAAACTAACCTGTTCATTAAAAACAATGACCTTTAAGGACAGTACAGGACCCAAGTCCTATTTCATATTCTAGACATCTTCCCACTTTCTTTATATTCATAGAGTTGGTTGGCAATATTAATCTTCTGATGTCGAGTAAGATTGCACATTGTCTAAGACCCTTCCCACATTCTGTACATACATAGGGTTTCTCACCAGTATGAACCCTCTGATGGAGAGTAAGTTGACCGTGCACTCTATTTGAAAAAGGAGTCAGGAATATTCATGGGGAAACATAGTCTTTTTAATAAATTGTCCTGAGAAAACTTGGTAAATACATTCAGAGAAATGAAATTGGAGCCCTATATCACACCACTCACAAAAATTAACTTGAAATGGATTAATATGTAAACATAAGGCCTGAATTTATAAAACTCCTAGAAGACAACATAGCAAAAACAATTCCTGACATTGGACACATTGACGGTCACCAGATGAGGCTGTTCTTGCATTACCCTATCTACTAATCTACTAACATAGCTTACTCTTTGGGATCCAAATTTCAATGCAAAGACTGAAAGACTGTGACTTCTAAATTTTTTAACTTACTGTGTCTATAAGAGTATAGTTTGTTCCACGGAGCTCTTGAGTGTTGCAAGATTCTACCAATAGTTAATACTCCCACCACCCAGGAAAGTGTATTGTTTTTGTTTTTGTTTTCATTTCAATGTGACCTGCAGCAATCAACTGTTACCACATACACTAGGGTGTATTTCTATTTCAGAACATATTGGAAATGCAACATTTATGAGCAAGTTACGTCTAAGTAGTGTAAGCTAAAGGAAACATATTTCCTTCTACTAGCCATCTTCACAAAAGGGTTAAGAGATAGGCCTACAGGAGACTGGATAAAGAGCACATGTTTGTGCATGAGCATGTCTGTGTATGTGTTTAATAATATATTTATACATATGCTGATTAAATCTAAATGCAAACCAAAATGTTACATGTTGTGGTAGGATATGAGGAGAAACATTCTCTGGGAAGTATAGATGTTTTTTCCAAGAAGGAAGTGAAACTTGAGAGAGGTTAGTTTCATGCTAAAAAGAATACATTGTTAGCCAACATGCTTTCTTTAATTACATTAAAACAGAGTTCTCTTTCCTGAAGATAAATTAATAAAGAATCTTTCCATAAGGAATCTTGCAAAACTGTTTCAGTGTGAGGACTTAAAAATGCAAGAAAAAGAGAGGGCACCAGGGTGGCTCAGTTAATCGACCAACTCCAGTTGAAGTCGTGATCTCAGGGTTGGTGACTTCGAGCCCCACATCAGGCTGTCCAATGTCAGTGCAGAGCCCGGTTTGGATCCTAAGTCTCCCTCTCTCTATGCCCCTCCCCTGATTCTGTCTTTCTCTCTCTCACTCTGAAAAAAAAATATACATTAAAATAATATTTAAAATGCATGGAAAGCACTACTTTTAACCTCCTACCACAGAATCAGGGGACCCTTGAGAAAGGCTGTGACCATTAATAATGACATGCCACTGATCATGAGGTTCCAAAATAACCCAATCATTAGGAAAGTCCAGGATGCTTCAGTGACACTCAAGACACAGGAACAAACACTGAACAACTTCACTTTCAAAAGAGGTTAAAACTATTCTCAGAAATGGATCACTAATCAGAAGAACTTATACTTCTTGAAGACCTCATATATTTCATTCAGTTCACATTGGTTAAAATAAATTCACCAAACAATGAAATACAATTAAAAATTTAAAACAGAGCAAGTTTGGGGACCCAGGAGGCCCCCCAACATGAAGCTCAACAACATATTGATTATTTTGAATAGAAGCTTCTGGGGAAAGAGCAGGTACAAGGACATCATACCCTCCTCTGTCCCCTTGGAAGCAGGAAGCATCTCCCATGTAAAAGGTGCTGACCTAGGACTGAGAGGTAAAAGACCACTTAGAGTTGAGAAAGCTGTAAAAATAAACCTGCTACTGTTTTAGAAATCCACTACCTCAGCCCAAATTCCACTTAACATTCCCTACTAACTGAAGCTCCAAATACCTGTTTTCTTTCTCCTGTCAATTCCACACATATCTATTATCTCTCTAAAAAAGGTATAAAAACTGCCTCCGTTGGTCATTCCATTGGGTCTGGATTTCCTTATTGGGCCTCCTTGTGCAGGTAGTAAACTTTGGGTGTTTTCTCCTCTTACTCTGTCTCATGTTGATTTAATTCCAAAACAGCTGAAAGAACCCTGGGAGAAAAAGGAAATGTCCCCTCCCCGAAGCCAGTGTCCAGTCCTTAGGACATTTTCAGGGAGCCCTCCCCTTAAGCCTCTTATCTCCAGCCATTCACCCTCTCCTTTCTGCATTCACACCAGCCCCCCTTCCCAGCAAACCACATGTTCACACACAGTGGTTCCCAGGTCTGCGCCATCAGGACTCAAACACGCCACAATGCCACAACACCACACCACCACAACGGTGAAAGGAACCTCTCACCTATGTCACAAAACAAGCATCCAAAAAGAAGTCACCTGCAGAGGGGCTGCCAGCCATCTGTGACCTGTGCCCCCTCCTCGATGAGCCTGGTCAGGGTAGGATTCAGGCAAACAGCAGCTGCGAATGTGCAGACTCTGATGACTGATCCGGTCGTGGCTTTGGCAAGACGTACAGGGTCTGTTTAGAGTGCAGTAGCCCTACAAGTTACGCACCGCCGTTATGCTAACACATGACACTCCTAAAGCCAGAACAAGGTAGGGACACGTGAACTGAGAATATCCCACACCCTTTCTGGGCTCACTGGTACCAGAGTGGAGGGTTTGGGGGGCAAGGGTTAAATAAGTGATGGTGATTTAGCAGTACACTGGTGATGAGGGAAGTGTTGAATTACTCTACTGTACATAGGAAAATATTATAACACTGTAGGCTAACTATAATGAAATTAAAATAAAAACTTAGAAAACTGATATAAATTAATTCCAAACAGAAACTTTTTGAAAAACAAAGACTTCATTTTCAAAAGTAAACCAGTATTACAATGGTGACATTACACCATGGCCTGATATATGAATGGTTTTATCTGGATTGATACTAACAGATTTTTCTCCCAGTTTCAAGTTTGTTTAGCCAATGGTTGTCCTCTTACTTCCTGGAAAAAGCTCTGATACAGACAGTCTATGGACAATGTGATAGAGCTGTGATCAAAATAAAAGAAAAAGTGATACCTCTTCAGCAACTGCTAGAAAGTGCTAAAGTGTTAATATTTATTAAAGTGTTTTAGTGGTTTCTATTCTTATTTTGCTATGCTATTATGGTGTGTACCATTATGGTGTGTGTCCTTTTGCAACTATAAGAGGAATAATATTCCCAAATAATGGTGAAATAAGAAAAACTTGTGGAGCTTTTTATAATATTAATATGATGCGGATGCTATAGGAACACTACATCAGCATCTCTGGAGGCCGCAATGCATCCATTAACTTAGAGTTTGAACACTCACTTGCATAAATGAATGATAAGGAAATTCCCTTGAGAGTTGTCAGGGGGAATGTTGGATGACATGGGCAGGACACAAAATCGTAAAGGCTCTGACGTTCGAGATCTTCCATTAAATTGTCTCACCCCAGTCATCCAGAATCATAGCCCCTACAGAACACCTTCTTCATTGCTCCCGTCACATCCTTGTTCCGCAGGGTATAGATGAAGGGGTTGGCCATGGGGGTGACGATGGTGTAGAAGAGAGAAACGAACTTGCCCTGCTCCTGGGAGTAGTTGTTACTGGGCTGGACATAAGCATAGATGGCCGTGCCGTAGAACAGGGAGACCACCGTGAGGTGGGACCCACATGTCCCAAACGCTTTCTTCTGCCCTGAAGTTGACTTTATTCTTAACACCGCCCTGATAATCCGACCATAGGAGAATGTGATTAATGCCACCGGTACAAAAAAAAAGATCATAGTGAAAAATAAAATCTCTGACTCATAGTCAGTGGTGTCAACACAGGCAAGCTTGAGCAGTGGGGGGACCTCACAAAAGAAGTGGTCAATTTTATT
The DNA here is from genome assembly GCA_030068075.1 of Paguma larvata. Lineage (NCBI taxonomy): Eukaryota > Metazoa > Chordata > Mammalia > Carnivora > Viverridae > Paguma > Paguma larvata. Next base: position 25,923,967 of record CM057829.1, read on the forward strand.
TCTCCCACAAAGTGGCATAAGAAAGATGAGCACCGTCTGCAGTGAGGAGTGAATAAAACCAGAGAACCACGATGCAGAAGCCATCAGGGCACAGAGACGAGGGTGCATGATCACTGTGTAGTGCAGGGGCCTGCAGACGGCTGCGTAGCGGTCAAATGCCATCACCCCTAAGAGAATGCATTCTGTGCCTCCCAACCCTAGAGCAATGAACAGCTGAGCTACACAGCCACCGAAGGAGATAGACTTGTCTGTTCCCCTGAGATGAACCAGGAGCTGGGGAACAGTGCTGGTCGTGTAACACAGGTCCAGGAAGCTGAGGTTGGAGAGGAAGAAGTACATGGGAGTCTGAAGGTGTGGGTCCAGGCGGGACAGTGCGATGATGGCTGTGTTTCCCATCAGAGTGAGCAGATAGAAGATCAGAAGAACCACAAAGAGGACTCGCTCCAGTTGAGGCCGGTCAGAGAAACCCAGCAGGATAAAGCCAGTGAAAGAACTTCCATTTTTCTGGTCCATCCTGTCTTACCACATGTTTCCTGTCGAGACCAAATATTTAGCAATTTTTAAAAGAAATCTCCAATAAAGAGAGTTGGTGGGGTAGAATGATCATATAAAAAGACATGGCCATGGGATTTTATCAGTAACTATTTGAATAAATGATATACTTATTGAAATTGCCATAGTTTATACCAATAGTTCCACATTAAAAATGATTAAAATTAAATCATTAATATTGATTGTACAAAATCAAATAATGTACCTTGGTTTGCATCAGTGATAGGAATATAAGGTCTTTCAGTCTTCTCTTACTAGGACTTAAAGTAACATAAAAATGTACGTACATCACTCCAAATGTAAATCGACTAAATGCTCCAATGAAAAGACACAGGGTATCAGAATGGATAAGAAAAAAAAGACCCATCCATATTCTGCTTACAAAGACTCATTTTACATCTAAAGACACATGCAGATTGAAAGTAAGGGGATGGAGAACCATCTATCACACTAATAGAATAGCCATACTTCTATCAAAGTAGATTTTAAAATAAAGACTGTAACAAGAATTGAAGAAAGTCATATCATAATTAAGGGGTCTATCCACCAAAGATATCTAATAATTACAAATATTTATATTCCCAATGTTAGACACTTAATATATATAAATTAATTAATCAGGAATAGGAAGAAAATCATTGATTTTAATACCATAATAGCAGGGGATTTCAACACCCCACTTACACAAATGGACAGATCATCTAAGCAGAAAATCAGTAAGCAAACAATAACTTTGAATGACACACTGGACCGGATGGACTTAACAGATATACTCAGAACATTTCTTCCTAAAGCAGCAGAATACACATTCTTCTCCACTGCACATGGAACATTCTCCAGAATACTCACATAATGGGTCAAAAATAAGCCCACAACAAGCACAAAAAGATCAAGAACATACCATGCATATTTCCAGAGCACAACGTTAAGAAACTCAAAACTGACCACAAGAAAAAATTTGGAAAGACCATTAATACTTGGAGATTAAAGAACATTCCACTAAAGAATGAATGGGATAACCAAGAAATTTAACAGGAAATTAAAAAGTTATGAAAGACAAGAAAGTGAAAACATGACAGCCTAAATCTAGGATGGAACAAAGGCTGTCATAAGAGGGAAGTATATGGCAATCCAAGCCTTCATAAGAGGTAGGAAATGTCTCAAATACACAATCCAATCTTACACCTAAAAGAGTTAGAAAAAGAAGAGCAAATAAAGGCTCAAAACAGCACAAGAAGGGAAATAATAAATACTAGAGCAGAAATCAATGATATCGAAATAGGAAAAAACAGTAGAACAAGTCATTGAAAGTAGGAACTGGTTCTTTGAAAGAATTAAAAATTGATATCCCCCCAGCCAGAATGATCGAAAAGAAAAAGGAAAGATCCTAAATAAATAAAATCAGGAATGGAAAAGGAAAGATCACAACCAAGATGGCAGAAATGCAAACAATAATAAGAGAATATTATGAGCAATTATATGCCAACAAATTAGGCAATTTGGAAGAAATGGACAAATTCCTAGAAATATATAAACTACCAAAACTTAAACAAGTAAAAGAAGAAAATTTGTACAGATTCATACCCAGTAAAGAATTTGAATCAGCTATCAAAAATCTCCCCAAAAACAAGAGTCCAGGGGCAGATGGCTTTCCCAGCAAATTCTACCAAACATTTAAAGATGTGCATTCTTTGATTTGGCTACTGTTGAAAGTGCTGCTATAAACATCGGGGGAGACTAAGTGTCCATCAACTGACGAATGGATAAAGAAGATGTAGCGTATATATATAAAATATAATATATTATAATATATAATATATATAATTATATATAATATATAATATTATAATTATATAATATAATATAATATAATAATATAATAATAATTATAATTATAATATTATATATAATATATAATATGTATAATATATAATATATAATATAATATATATATATATTCTATGAAGCCAGAATTATCTTGATTCCAAAACCAGACAAAGACTCCACTAAAAAGGAGAACTACAGACTGATTCTGTGATTAACATGGACCCAAAAATACTCAACAAGATACCAGCCAACGGATCCAACAATACATTAAAAGAATTATTCACCACAACCAACTGGGATTCACCCTGGGATGCAGGTCTGGTTCGATATCCACAAATCAATCAATGTGATACATCACATCAATAAAAGAAAGGACAAGAACCTCATGATCCTCTCAATAGATGCAGAAAAAGCATTTGACAGAATAGAGCATCCTTTCTTGATAAAAACCCTCAAGAAAGTAGGGATAGAAGGAACGTACCTCAAGATCATAAAGGCCATAAACAAAAAACCCGCAGCTAATATCATCCTCAATAGGGAAAAACTGAAATCTTTCCCCCTAAGGTCAGGAACACGACAGGGATGTCCACTCTCATCACTGTTATTCAACATAGTATTGGAAGTCCTAGCCTCAGCAATCAGATGACGAAAAGAAATAAAAGGTATCCAAATTGACAAGGAGGACGTCAAACTCTCATTCTTTCCACGTGACATGATACTGTACATGGAAAACTCAAAAGACATCACCAAAACGGCTAGAACTGATACATGAATTCAGCAAAGTCACAGGTTATAAAATCATTGTATAGAAATCAGATACCTATTTTATACACCAATTATGAAGCAACAGAAAGAGAAATCAAGGAATCAATCCCATTACAACTGCACCAAAAACATAAAATACCTAGGAATAAATCCAACCAAAGAGGTAAAGGATCTGTACACTGAAACTATAGAAATCTTATGAAAGAAATTGAAGAAAACACAAAGAAATGGAAAAACATTCCACGCTCATGGATCAGAAGAACAAATATTGCTAAAATGCCGATACTACCCGGGGCAATCTACACACTCAATGGAATCCCTATCAAAATAACACCAACATTCTCCACAGAGCTAGAGCAAACAATTCTAAAGTTTGTATGGAACCACAAAAGACCCCATATAGCCAAAGTAATGCTGAAAAAGAAAACTAAAGCTGAAGCATCACAATTCCAGACTCAAAGCGGTATTACAAAGCAATAATTATCAAGACAGTATGGTACTGGCATTAAACAGACACTCGGATCAATAGAACAGAATAGAGAACCCAGAAATAGACCCACAAATGTATGACCAACTAATCTTTGACAAAGCAGGAATGAGTATCCAATACAAAAAAGACAATCTTGTTAGCAAATGGTGTTGTGAAAAGTGGACACGACATGCAGAAGAACGAACCTGGACAACTTCCTTACATCATACACAAAAATAAACTCAAAATGGATGAAAGACTTAAATGTGAGACAGGAAACCATCAAAATTCTAGAGGAGAAAACAGGCAACAAACTCCTTGACCTCAGCCACAGCAATTTCGTGCTTGACAGGTCTCCAAAGGCAAGAAAATCAAAAATGAACTAGGGACCTCCTTAAGAGAAAATGCTTCTGCACAGCAAAGGAATCAATCAACAAAAATAAAAGGCAACCAACAGAATGGGAGAAGATACTTGCAAATGACATTTTAGATAGGGTTAGTATCCAAAATCTATAAAGTACTTCTCAATCCAAACACCCTAAAAACAATTAATCCAGTAAAGAAACTGGTAGAAGACATGATTAGACACTTTTCCAGAGAAGACACCAGATGGCTAACAGACACATGAAAACATGCTCAACATCTCTATCATCAGGGAAATACAATCAAAACCACAATGAGCTACCACCTCACACCTGTCAGAATGGCTAACATTAATAACTCAGGCAACAACGGGTGTTGGCGAGGATGCAGAGAAAGAGGAACACTTTTGCACTGCTGGTGGAAATACAAACTGGTTCAGTCTCTCTGGAAAACAGTATGGAGACTCCTCAAAAAAATTAAAAATAGAACTACCCTATGACCCAGAAACTGCACTACTAGTATTTATACAAAGGATATGAGAGTGCTGATGGAAATGGGCATATGTACCCCCAATGAAATCCTGCCATTTGCAGCAACATGGATGGAACTGGAGGATATTATGCTGAGTGAAATAAGTCAGTCAGAGAAAGACAGATACCATATGTTTTCACTCATATGTGGATCTTGAGAAACTTAACAGAAGACCGGGAGGAAGAGAAGGGAAAACAAAAGTTACAGTACATTTTTAAAATCTCCTAAGACTTTTGAAGTCTAACACAAAAAAGAATCCTAATAGGGTGAATTAAAAAGGTACTTGAGACCGTCTCAATGTGCAACAGGGAGATCTCCTGATCTCACACCTGCTCAGAAGAGCGAATAAAAACAAACCATGCTTTAGTCTCATTCACACCTGAACAAATATAGATAAACTTAAAGAAATAAAGTGCTTGGAAATGTTTAAGTGTGTATGATAAAGTCAGCACTCACCAAAATGAAAGAGGACAAAAATAAACTGCTGAATCATTCCTAGAAAAAATATTATAACACACCATAGAATAAAATAATGAGGGATGGCTGGATGGCTCAGGCAGTTAAGCCACCAACTCTTGATTTCAGCTGTCGTGCATTTGGGCTCCACGTTGGGCTCTGCACTGACAATGTAGAGTCTGCTTGGGGTTCTCTCTCTCCCTCTCTCTCTGCCCCACCCACACTTGCACTTCCTCATCCTTTCTCTATGTCTCTCTCTAAATAAATATATAAACTTAGAAAAAGAATAAAATAATGATATATTTTCACATTATCATATCAATAAGGACTAAGAAGGCAGTGAAAAAAGATAAAATATCAGTGGGTTGAACTTGTACAAATGATTTGCCAGCTTACACGTTTATATATGTAAGGGTGTGTGTGAGTGTGTGTGAGTGTGTGTGTGTGTGTGTGTGCGTGAAATGCAGTATAAAAATGAACGTGATTTTCAGTTGAAAAGTAACTTATCAGGCAATGGAGATGTGCGCTAAAACAGAAAAGAGCGGGATAGTCTCTGTATGTTACAGTTGCTCCCAGTGGCTCCTGGAGAGCGCACGGGGAGGGAACTACAGTTCTCGTGTCATAGTCTGTCATCTTACTGCTATTGTTTTCCTCATTATCATTCAGGAAAATTATCATCCTAGAGTAACACCAAAAATGGGAAAGATCCGGCTGTGAAATGCATTCTCCTATCGGTTCTCAAGAGTATGTTCTGCTGATCTGGGTCATTTCGTTTCCTTCCCCCTCCCCTACTCTACATCCACCCCCTCAAAGCTTCTGCACAACCACAGAGGCAGTCTTCCAAGAGAAAGGATTTGTTTGGACTAAGGTTAATGAGATATGTCATTTCATTTCCTTCTCACCACATTTAAACAGTGGTGTCATTACACTAAGAAGCATCATCTATGCTGGGCAGCATCAAGTGACTGAAAGTAGTTAGAGAGATTGACTCCTCTGACACAACTATGCAAATACTGATGGGAAATATCAAACACGCTCATTAGGTAAGGGAGCAGAGTATGGTGTCCCTTGTAACTATCAAGATACAACATGATACAGGAAAGCCTAGTTATGAATTCACACATATATTACTACTTTGGATCCAAAAAGATAGATACTCAGGGCGCCTGGGTGGCTCAGCCCATTGGACCTCTGGATCTTGGTTCTGGCTCAGGTCATGATCTCACCATTTGTGGGATCGAGTCCTGCATTGGTCTCTGTGCTGACAGTGCGAAGCCTGCTCGGGATTCTCTGTGACTTCTCTCTCTGCCCCTCCCCTACTTGCACTCTCTCTTTCAAAAACAAACAAATAAACATTAAAAAAAGATAGATACTTGGAAAAGTACAGGATATATGAGAGAAAAATGTTGTTACGTAAAATAAAAGTACACAGAATATACAAAACAAAAAAATATTGCCATTCCATGTACTAATTACCATCAAAACAAAGATATAATGGGAAATGACATCTCACAAGAACACAATTTTACAATAATAATTGAGAGAACAGCATCAGTGGCACCTGGGTGGCTTAGTTGGTTAAGTGTCCAACTTCACTCTAGGTCATAACCTCACGGTTTGTGAGTTTGAGCCCCGCACAAGGCTCTATGCTGACAGCTCAGAGCCCTGAGCCTACCTGGGATTCTGTGTCTCCTTCTCTCACTACCCACCTACCCTCCTGGCTCATGCTTTCTCTCTCTCTTTCTCTCTGTCTCTCTCCCTCTCCCCGCCCCCACCTCCAGCTCTGTCAAAAATTAAATTAAAAATTTTTGGACAAAATTAAATTAAAAAAAGAGAATAGCCATTAATTGAAAAAGGTTAAATGCTTAGTACTGACACAAATAATAAGATAGAACAATTATCATATGTGTTCAATGCTGACACAATACTCAAAATTTTAGTGCAAGAATATATATTTCCACACAAGTAGATGTTCAGTATGGACACTACACTTTTGAAGAAAAAAGATCTCAATAAATGTCCCTATTTAAGACATTTCAAACATAAAACATTCACTGATATATTTGACATGCACACTCTGCCCTATCCCGTGCCTGGATGAATCTGGAGAAAGTACGGGCAAGATTTCCGCAGCCTCAGGGCTACGACTCACTACTGCTCTCATGACGCTTCAGTCTCATAGGTCTGAGCTGACCTCAGATACATGAGAAGAGGCCCCGATGACAGTGGAGGACGAGCAAATGAGGGGATGCAGCCATCACCATACAGGACAGGAGAGAGCTGATGAGCACTGAAGCTGCTGTAGGGCAGGTTCTATGGAAGAAGAGGGTGAAGCAGGAATCCCACTGCATGTTGTCTATTCAGGGAATGCTCTCAGGATAAACGGGGTGAGGGAAGGAAAACGGAGCAGAGAATGTTGCTAAGCAACCTCGTGGTCTCCAGTGGAACAGAGTGTGAGCCTGATACAGAGTGTCCCTGATACTGAACACAATTACCCAGTAGAACCATCCATCTGTGATGATAGATATATTCTTTCCTCACTGTCCAATACTATACCCACTCTCCACCTGTCACTACCTGAGTGTTTAACACGTCCTAGCTAACAAACTGGATTTTACATTTTATTTAATTTTAATGATTTAAATATAAACAACTTCCTTTGCCTACTTCCTACTGAATTGGACAGCACAAGTCTGGAGCAGGAATTACATCAGATTCGGTCCTGCCTTGGCATTGGCAGCCTTTTGCACATCCCATAAGTCTGTCGCTGGCTGTGAGCTGCCCCCACCGTGTTCCCCAGACCGCCTGGCCATGTGACTCCCTTTCAGCTGAGGGCAATTCTCTCAAGGAGGGAATGGCTGTGAACCTCGGAGCCCATACTCATGACAAACAGGGATTGGATTGGAGCACCAGCAGGTAAAGAGCCTCTGAGTAGGTCACCAACAGTGTGCGAGGATAGAAGCATGGGACCTAGTGTACTTCACACACCACCTCAGTGCAATCACACACACACACACATGTACACATATGTCATCGCCCTAATTCATCAATTAAGTAAACATTCGAGTTTTTTACTACTATTTCTTCATAAAACTACTATTATATATTCACTTGAAGGATCAAGTGATCCTTTACTTGTTAACTATAAAATCAAAATATATAGATGCATTGAGTTAACTTTTCTTGTTAACTATAAAATCAAAATATATACATGCATTGAGACAATATTCACAAAATGGAACTTCCCTATTGTAATTTTCACATAGTATTATAAAATTTTCATTCATATTTTAGACATTTTGGTAACTGATAAGGGAGAAAATAAAAATTTAAGACAGCAAATACAATAATTTTTAGCATAGAAAGGAAATATTATCTAATCTCACAGACAGTGCAGAACAAGGGGAAAAGATAGAAGCATATAGTCAAATAGTTTTCAAATATGCATACTCTATTATTCTATTTTGGAAGGCTATATGTTATCCCCACTAAACATGCATATTTAGTTATTTTCCACATGTGTATACAGCAGTGTGATGCAAGTACTACATAGAGTCAAATGTCTAGGAATGACTTTGGGCATCTATAGTGAACAATTAAATTTAGTTCTTAAATTTGGTGAAATTCCACAATCTCTTATTTTAGATAATTGACCATATATGTAAACCATTTAGCTCTTAACAACAATTGCAACTGGAAATAAATTATCTTGTCAATTCCTACAGCAGTACAAAGACCAAGCTATATTTCATTTATCTTTATTCACTTCTTTGGATTCAAAGCTATTTCCTTACCTCCATTCCAAGTTACCCTAAATACAGTTCTGGGGATTGGAACAAGGACATGTAAATTCAGTGTTCACAGGAAATACAAAAGTTGCCTATACAGCACTGGGTCATCCATAAATATTTCTTAAGCTAATGGACACTTTCACAGGATGACTTAACAGGTCTTCACGTGGTACCAGAAATCTGCACTGTGCCTCTAGGAGGGAGAAGATGAAGATGAGCGCAAACTCCCTGTACGGTTTCCCGAGTGCGATGGCCTGCCTGTGTGACAGTGAGACCCTTATGAGCAGGCCAGAGGGTGCTGTGACTCCGAGCTGTGGCTGGGCTGGCACAGAGAACCAAGTCCCTTCTCCTGCTGTCTCTGGGGAACGCATGCCCCACACTCTTAATGAGTCCATGTCACTGACCTGCCCAGACATAGCAATCCTCAGGGACAATGACTATGGAGGACAATGCCAGAGGAGACCTAACCTGTCTCTTCTATTAGTTCACATACCTCACAGAGGACAATAACTCCCTGACCTCCCCAGCTACCATAGCTCCCATCTGTGAATGACCTAAATATTTTATAAAACACTTAAGGTTTTTTCCTCACAACTGCCCAAAATAGTTACATATGAATATGTAAGAAAGAATCCATTCACTTACTTAATTTTAAATGTGAATGAACTCTTCATTTAATTTCATTCACAACCTATTATATAGGATCACAGAGCTAATAATTAGGCACATTCTAAACTTTAGTGTGAATATAAAGGAGGGCCACCAAATTCTATCAAAATTCTAATGTGGCTAAGGGGAAAAAAAATCTCAAAATCTCTAAACCACTGTACAGTTTACAGCCATGGGTTTTAATGGGTGTACTCAAATAATTTAAGAAATTACCTGTATTTTTAATAAAATGTACGTGGTTCATTTAAATTCAGCTGGCCTTTGCATTTAAGTTCAAATTGATTTTGAGTTTGTCAGGAGATTTATAAATAATCAATAAGAAAAATGGAAGAAAATTGATGGGTACTTTGTGGCTATTTCTTAAAGATCCGTAACTTCTAGTTTCATTTATCATGTTCTGCCCAAGGAGATAAACTACCTTCTGCTAAAAATTTTCTTAGACTTGAATTATCTCAGTTATTCTCATACCAGGTAGACCCCATCCTGAAGTTTATGGGGAGAACTGGCAAAGACACTACACTCTGGGTGTCCTGGCGCAGTAGAGAATTACAGACCTGGATTATGATTTTCTTACCAGGCCTCACTCAAGAAGCAAAAGGTTCCAAATACACGATCTAACTTTATACCTAAAGAAGCTGGAAACAGAATAGCATAAAGCCTAAGGCCAGCAGAAGAAGGGAAATAATAAGGATTAGAGCAGAAATAAATGATAAAAAAACAAACAAAACACTACAGACCAGTTCATTGAAACTAAGAGCTGGTTCTTTGTAAGAATGAACAAAATTGATAACCCCCTTGCCAGACTTATGAAGAAGAAGAAGAGAGAGGACCCAAATAAATAAATCATGAATGAAATGGAGAGATCACAACCAACGTTGTAGAAATATAAATAATTCTAAGAGAATACCATGAAGAATTGTAAGATTCCAAGATCAGCAAACTGCTCATCTGGAAGAAAGTCACAAACTACTAGAAACTCACAAACTACCAAGACAGAAACAGGAAGACATAGAAAATTTGAACAGACCTATATCCAGCAAAGTAGTAACCACATCTCCCAAAAAACAAGAGTCCTGGGACAGATGGCCTCCTAGGGGAATTCCACCTGACATTTAAAGAAGAGGTAATACCTATTCTTCTCTAACTATTGCAGAAAACAAAAATGGAAGGAGAGTTTCCAATCTCTCCTATGAAGCCAGCATTACCTTGATTCCAAAAGCAGACAAAGACCCCACTAAAAAGGAGAATTACAGGCCAGTACCCCTGGTGTGTCTGGATGCACAACTTCTCAATGAGACATAGCAAATTGAATTCAACAGTACATCCAAGGAATTATTCACCAGGATCAAGTGATTTACTCCTGGGCTGCAGGGCTGGTTCACCATTTGCATATCAATCCACTACTCACATATCAATCAACATGATATATTACATTAATTAAAGAAAGGACAAGAACCATATGATCCTGTCAATAGATGCAGAAAATACATTTGACAAACTATAGCATCGATTCTTGATAAAAACTATAAACCACAAAGAAACAAATGGCACATACCTCTACATCATGAAGGCCACATACAAAAGACCTGCAGCTAATGTCACCTCAATGAGGTAAAATTCAGAGCCTTTCCCCTATGGTCTAGAATAAGACAAGGATGCCAGTCTCACCATTACTAGTTAACATAGGACAGGAAGTTTTAGCCTCAACAACACACATCAAAAAGTAATAAAGGAATATATACGGGGAAGGGAGGAGTCAAACTTCACAATTTGCAGATGACATGATACTCTATGTAGAAACCCAAAAGACTCCACCAAACATGTGCTGGAACTAATACATGAATTCATCAAAGTCACAGGATAAAAACTCAACATTCAAAAATCTGTTGCATTTTTATACACCAATAATGAAGCAGCAGAAATAGAAATCAAGGAATGGATCCCATTTACAACTGCAACAAAAACCATAAGTTAAACCATAAGATAAACCATAAGTCTTTATGGTAAAAGATCTGTACCCTGTAAACTATAGAATATTTATGAAAGAAACTAAAGAGGACACAAAGGAAAGGAACAACATTCCATGCTTATGAATTGAAAGAACAAATATTGTTAAATATCTAAACCACCAAAAGCAACCTACACATTTGATGCAACCCCTATCAAAACATCACCAACATTTTTCACAAAGCTAGAACAAACAATCCTAAAATTTCTATGGATCCGTGAAGACCCAGAAGTTCCAAAACAATCCTGAGAAAGAAAAGCAAAGTTGGAGGTATCATAATTCTGGAATCAACCTCTATACAAAGTTGTAGTCATCAAGACGGTATGGTACTGGCATAATAAACCGACATGTAGATCAATGGAACAGAATAGAAAACCCAGAAATGGACCCACTAGGGTATGGCCAACTATCTTTGACAAAGCAGGAGAGAATATCCGATAGGAAAAGACATTGTCTTTAACAAATGGTGTTGGGAAAACTGGAGGGTGACATGCAGAAGAATGAACCTGGACCACTTTCTTACACCATACACAAAAATAAATTCAGAATGGATGAAACACCAAAACGTGAGACAGGGAACCATCGAAATCCTAGAGGAGAACACAGACACCAATCTCTTTGACCTCGATTGGAGAAACTTCTTCCTAGACACGTCTCCAGAGTCAAGGGAAACAAAAGCAAAAATGAGAGGCACCTGGGTGGCTCAGTCAGTTAAGTATCTGACTCTTGATTTCAGCTCAGGTCATGATCTCATGGTTCGTGAATTCCAACCCCGCATGGGGCTCTCCTCTGGCAGCATGGAGCCTGCTTGGGACTCTCTCTCTCTGACTCTCCTTTCTCACGCTGTGCCTGTCTCTCTCAAAATAAGTAAATAAACTTTAAAAAATTGAAAATTAACTATTGGGACTTACCCAGCTGAAAAGCTTCTGCACAATGAAGGAAATAATCAACAAAACTAAAATGCTTCTGACAAATGGGAGAAATATTTGCAAATGACATGTTAGACAAAGGAATAGTATCCAAAATTTCTCAAGAACTTAACAAACTCAAATAATAAACCCAAAAGAAAAAAAAAACAAACAATCCAGGGAAGAAGTTGGCAGAAGACATGAATAGACACTTCTCCAAAGAAGACATCCAGATGGCTAACAGACACATGAAAAGATGCTCAACATCACATAAGGGAAATACAAATCCAAACCACAATGATACCACCTCACACCAGTCAGAGTGGCTAAAATTAACAACTCAGGAAACAACAGACATTGACGAGAATGGGGAGACAGGGAACCCTGTTACAGTACTGGTGGGAGTACACACTGATGCAGCCACTCTAGAAAACAGTATGTAGGTTTCTCAAAAAATTAAAAATGGGTTATGCTATGCTTCAGCAATTGCACTACTAGGTATTTATCCAAAAGATACAAAAATGCTGACTTAAAGGGGCACATGCACTCCAATGTTTATAACAGCACTATGGACAATAGCCAAATTATGAAAAAATTCATCCATCCGTCAACGGATGAACGGATAAAGAAGATGTTGTACATTGTTACAGTGGAATACTACTCAGTGATAAAAAAAGAATTAAATCTTGTCAATTACAGCACTGTGGATGGAACTAGAGTGTATGAATTTAAAAATAACTCACACAGAGAAAGATAATTATCATATGATTATACTCATATGTGGAATTTAAGAAATGCAACAGATGAACATGGGGGAAGGAAAGGAAAAATAAAACAAAAACAGAGAGGGAGACTCTTAAATACAGACTTAAAACAGAGTTACTGAAGGGGAGGTGCCTGGGCGGATGGGCTTGATGGGTGGTGGGCACAATGCAGGCACTAGGGACAAGCATTAGGTCTTATATGTAAGTGATGAATTACTGGGTTCTACCTCTGAAATAAATAATACACGATATGTTAATTAACATGAGTTTAAATAATAAATTAAAAAAAGAAGATGTGGCATTCATATCTAAAGAATTGTTTTTCAGTCATGAGAAAGAAGGAAATGCTGACTTTTGCAACAACATGGATGGACCTTGAGGGCATTATACTAAGTGAAACAAGTCAGAAGAGAAGGACAAGGACTATGTGATCTCACATATTTGTGGCATCCGGAAAAGCACAGCTGGTAGGTACAGACAGCAGAATGGGGGTTACCAGAGACTAAGGGGGAGGAGAAGGGGAGATGTTGGATGAATAAGTCCTAATGTACGCCATGGTGATTATGGTTAATATTATTGTATTATCGACATGAAAGTGGCTAAGAGAGTATATCTCGGGTCTTCTCACCAAGAAGAAATGGTCATTACGGGATGTGATGGAGGTGTTAGCTAACACAATGGTGGCAATAATTTCATTACATTCACGTTTGTATTTCTTAAGTTTGCTGAATGCCATATCTGTCATATCTTAGTATATCAAAGAAAAAATAAATAAACATAAGACACATCATTCATTTCTTTCATCCCACTTAAACCTCCTCTCCTAAGGTCACACTTTTATTACAGTTTAATACAAAAATCTCCCTAAAAAGTTGCTAAATAAGAGTTTTTTCATTATCCCATCTATGAACACAGCCCTCTCATTGTGATCCAAATTTCAATGAAGAGACTGAAAGATGGCATTTCTAAATGTTTACCTTGTGTGCTTCTCTAATGACATCAAAATGGGGTCTAGTTTGTTCCATGGAGCTCTTGAGTGGTTCAAGAGCCCATCAGGTAGTAAAACTTTGGATATTTTTCTCCTGTTACTCTGTCTTGTCACTTTAATTCCAGAACAGCTGGCAGAGCCCTGGGGAAAAAGAAGGAAATGTCTCCTCCCAGAAGCCAGTGTCCTGTCCCTAAGGCCACCTCAGGAAGTCCTTCCTCTGACCCCTCTGACCTCTGGTCATTCACCCTCTGGTTTCTGCATTCACACCCAGCCCCCCTTCACAGCAAACCACGTGTCCACACACAGCGGTTCCCTGGTCTGCGCCATCAGGACTCAAACACGCCACAACACCACAACACCACACCACCACAACACCACAACGGTGAAAGGAACCTGTCACCTATGTCACAAAACAAGCATCCGAAAAGAAGTCACCTGCAGAGGGGTCGCCAGCCATCTGTGACCCGTGCCTCCCTCCTCCGTGAGCCTGGTCAGAGCAGGACTCTGGCAAACAGTAGCTGCGAATGTGCAGACTAGGAGACACAGGAGGGTCTCATGGGGGTGACTGCACTCTGATGACTGATCCGGTGGTGACTTTGGCAGGGTGTACAGGGTCTGTTCAGAGTGCAGTAGCCCTACACGATACGCACCGCTGTTATACTAACACACGACAGTCCTAAAGCCAGAACTGGGCTACGAAGACAGGGACACATGGATCGGCAACCCCATAACTTCTCTGTGCTGACTTGGACCACACAGAAGACCCCATGCTGGAGAGCCAAAATGCTGTCCATTGCAGTGAGGGGTCCCTGAAGCTGTGACTGATGGGTCTGGGTCCTGCTGCACACAGCAGGAGCTCTCGCTATTTTGTACCTGTGCTCTATGGTAGTAAATCCTCTGCTGGTTAAGAGGGCATTGAAAAGGGCAGAGCTTGGGATGAACACTGGGTGTTATATGTAAACCAATTTGAAAATAAACTATTATAAAATAAAAATAAAAAAAAAGAATTGTGTTTCAGGGTTATATGCTGACTAACCTGGAGGTAAATTTAAGTAAATAAACAAACAAACAAACATAGGAATTCTGTTTCAGGGGGAGGAGTCAAGATGGCAGAGAAGCAGGGGACCGGAACTTCCCTCATCCCAGGCTGAGCAGCGCTGACGTCGGAACACTCGGAAACCCCGGAGAACAGCGTGTGCACTGACAGACACCGTCCACAGGGGAAAGGAGACAGCAGGAGGGACAGAGGTGAGTGTGAGGGAATGGGGGGCGCCAAAACGGGAGGTGTGGGCCTGGAGGAGCGAACCCCTTCTGTGGAGAAACAAAAGGAAGAGGAAGGGAGGCTGTGGAAGTATGGGGTTGTGTCCGGACAGGAGGACAAGCTCTCGGGACCACAGACTGGGGAGGGAGAAACACGGGAGAGACAGTTTCCATGTTACCGGCAGCCTGCGGAGCTCCGGGCGGGAGTTCTGAGGCAGCGCCGCTTCCTCCCGACACAGCCGGCCCTGCGTGCGCTGGAGGGAGGGGAGCCGCCCGGCAGAGCGGGATCTGGGGGCGCACCGTGGGAGCAGGCCCCCCTCCAGCGCTGGGGGAAGAGCGTTTGTTGCCCCTCAAGGGAATAAATACCCTGTAGGCACCAGCCCTCGACCCTTTGTCTGCTGGGCGGAGTGGCGCTGCCCCAGAACTGGGCCTGCCAGTAGCCGGATCCCTGCAGATTGGGGTTTGAATCCCGGCCGACCCCCCGGAGGCGAGGGAAACTGTGGGGCAGGACCAGCTGACCCGCGCTGCTCTGGGAAGGCCGCCTGAGCAGTGTGGGCTGGGACTCCTGGTCCAGGGAGGAGAGACTGGGGTGCCGCCATTGGTCTCCCCATCTCCCACGTGGTGGGGCTTCAGGGAGCAGGACGGCGGCCCCCAGGGGAAGCGGGACCCCATACACCAACCCCCTGACCCACCGCGCCTGCTAGGTGCTTATCTTCCAGAGTGAGAATGGCATTGACCCAAGGAGATGGCCTCTCCTCCAGACCAGAACATTCCCTGTCCCAGGATCCGGCGGATAACTGTCCTGGGGTTTTGTACTTAGTCTGTTTTCTTTTTAACTGTTATAATTTTTGTTTCTATTTTCTTTTTATTCCTTCTCTTTCCTTTTCCCTTCTTTTTCTTCCCTCTTTGGAATCAGCCTCATACCTTCTGCTTTGATTTTTGGTCAATTCTTATTTTATATATAGTTATTACACATATGTTTTTCTTTTTCTTTGTTCCGGTTGCTTCTTTGTTGAATCAGGCACTTTTACTCTATTTTTTTACTCTTTTTTGTATCTCTTTCTTCTCTATTTTCCTCTCTCTCTCACTCTCTGGATTGAACCTTGTCTCTTTCATTCTCTGCCTGGTCTTTTTTCCTGCTCCTTTTATTTCTCTCTTCATTTGGGATAACGTTACTCCCCTCTCCTCTAACGTTTTCCTTTATCCAGGCTCACAACAACGAACAATCAAAGCACACCCAGTGGAAGGTCCAGTCAACCACTACGAGCAGTGAGATAAAGCAGCCAAAGGCGCAACAACAGAATGCAATCAACACACTCCAAAAATACTTCCTGAAGGGCCAGGCCCTGGAGAGTGTATGACCACTTTTTATATAATAGTACTCACAGGTGCAGACATATAGGAAACTATTAAAACACATAAAAGACACAAAACTAGCCACAATGATGCAAGGGAAGAATTCTCCCCAAAAGAAATTCCAGAAAGAAATGACAACCAAAGCATTGCTTAAAACCGATGTAAACTATATCCGAACATGAATTTAGAATAATAGCCATAAGACTAATATCTGGGCTTGAAAAAAGCATAAGAGCAGAGAATCTCTTGCTGCAGAGATCAATGACCTAAAAAATAGTCATGACAAATTAAGAAATGCTGTAAATGAGAAGCAAAATTGACTAGATGCGCTGACAGCAAGGATGGAAGAACCAGAGAGGAGAATAGAAGATAAAATTATGGGAAATGATGAAGCTCAGAAAAAGAGTAATGGGAAATTACTAGACCATGAGGGGAAAATTGGAGATGTAAGTGATCCAATGAAACTTAATAATATCCATATCAGAGGAGATCCCGAAGAAGAAGAAAAGACAGAAAGGTCCAGAGGGTTTATTTGAACAATTATTGCTGAGAACTTCCCAATCTGGGGAAGGAAGAAGACATCCAAGTCCAGGAGACACAGAGACCTCCCTTCAAAATCAACAAAAACAGGTCGACACCCAAACATATCATAGTGAAACTGGCAAAATATAAAGATAAAGAGAATTCTGAAAGCAGCTAGGAACAAATGGGCCTTAACCTGCAAGGGAAGACACATAAGGATAGTAGCAGACCTGTCCACTGAAACTTGGCAGGCCAGAAGGGAGTGGCAGGAAATATTCAACAGGCTGAATAGGAAAAAAAACCTTTAATCCTTTATCCAGCAAGGCTGTCATTCAGAATAGAAAGAGAGATAAAGGCTTTCCCAGGAAAACAAACACTAAAGGATTTCATGGCCACTAAACAAGCCCTGCAGGAGATCCTAAGGGGGATTCTGTGAGTGGAAAACAACCAAGACAAAAAAGGACCAGAGACATCACTACGGCATGAAACCTACAGGTAACACAATGGCACTAAATCCATATCTTTCAAAAATCCCTCTGAATGTAAATGGACTAAATGGCTCAATCGAAAGACATGGGGTATCAGAATGGATTTACAAAAAAAGAAGATCCATCTATATGCTGTGTACAAGAGACTCATTTTAGACCTGAGGACACCTTCAGATCGAAAGTGAGGAGATGGAGAACCATCCATCATGCTACTGGATATCAAAAGAAAGCTGAGGTAGTCATACTTATATCAGACAAACTAGAGTTTTAAACAAAGACTATAACAGAAGATGAAGAAGGGCATTATATCCGAATTATGGGGTGTATCCATCAAGGAGAGCTAACAACTGTAAATGTTTATGACCCAATCATGAGTGCACCCAAATATACAAATCAATTAATCACAAACTTAAATAACTGTATGGATAAAAATACTGTGATTTTAGGGGACTTTAAAACTCCACTTACAGCAATGGACAGATCATCTAGGTAGAAAATCAATAAGGAAACAATGGATCTGAATGACACATTGGACCAGATGGACTTGACAGATATATTCAGAACTTTTCATCCAAAAGCAGAAGAATACACATTTTTCTCAAGTGCACATGGAACATTCTCCAAAATAGATCACATACTGGGTCATAAAACAGCCCTAGACAAATATGAAAGGATAGAATTGATACTGTCCATATCTTCAGATTACAATGCTATGAAACTTGAAATTAAACACAAGAAAAAATTTGGAAAACCCAAAACCCCCAAATACATGGAGGTTAAAGTACATCCTACTAAAGAATACATGCATCAACCAGGAAGTTAAAGAATAAATTTTAAAATATATGGAAACAAATATATATGAAAAAATAACAGTCTAAACCCCTGTGATGTAGCCAAGGCAGCCCTAAGAGGAAAATACATCACAATCCAGGCTTATCTCAAGAAGCAAGAAAGTACTCAAAACACAAATTAACCTCACACCTAAAGCAACTACAAACACAGCAGCAAAAAAAGCCCAAAGCCAACAGAAGACAAATATGGATTAGAGTAGAAATAATCAATAAAGAATCTAAAAAACCAGTCGTAGAGATCAATAAAATTCAGAGTTGGTTTTTTGAAAGAATAAATAAAATTGAGACACGCCTAGCCAGACTTCTTTTTTTTTTTAATTGTTTATTGTCAAATTGGTTTCTATACAATACCCAAGGCTCAATCCAACGAGCCCCTCCTCTGTGCCCACCACCCACTCTCCCCCCTCCCACATCCATCTCTCCCCTCAGTTCTTTCTTATTCTTTGAGAGTCTCTCATGTCATGTCTTCCTTCCTCTCTGTGGCTTTCTGTTTTTTTTTTTTCTCCCTTCCCCACTTCCCCTCCCTCCTGGTTCTCTGCCTAGCCAGACTTCTTAAAAAGAAAAGGCAGAAGAGCTAAATATATAAAATCACTAATGAAAGAAGAGAGATTACAAACACCACCACAGAAAAACAAATACTAGAGAATACTATGAAAACTTATATGCTAACAAACTAGACAATGTGGAACAAAGAAACAAATTCCTAGGCACTCACACATTACCAAAACTCAAACAAGAAGAAATAGAAAATTTGAACAGATGGCTAACGAGCAAAGAAATTGAATCAGTTATCAAAAATCCCAGCAAATAAGAATCCTGGGCCAGATGGCTTCCAGGGAAATTCTACCAGATTTAAAGAAGACTTAATACCTAGTGTTCTCAAGCCATTCCAAAAAATAGAAATGGAAGGAAAGCTTCCAGACCCATTCTATAAAGCCAGCATTACCTTGGTTCCCAAACCAGACAAAGATCCCAGAAAAAAGGAGAATTACAGGCTAATATCCCTGATGAATACGGATGCAAAAATTCTCAACAAGAGGAGCGCATGTGTCTGACCTAGGTTCAGGTCATGATCTCACAGTTCATGGGTTCGAGGCCTGTGTGAAAGCTCAGAGTCTCGAGTCTGCTCTGGATTATGTGTCTCCCTCTCTCTCTCTCCTTCCCCTGCTCATGCTCTGTATCTCTCTCTCTCTCAAAAATAAATAAACATTAAAAAAAGGTTTTAAAAAATTCTCAATAAGATACAAGCAAATCTAATCCACAGCATATAAAAAGAATTATTCACTATGATCAAGTGGGATTCATTCCTGCACTGCAGGGCTGGTTCAATATTCACAAATCAATCAATGTGATACACCGTATTAATAGAAGAAAGGATAAGAATAATGTGATCCTTTCAACAGATGCAGTAAAAGCATTTACCAAAATTCAGCATCCTTTCTTAATAAAAACGCTCAAGAAAGTTGGGATAGAAAAAACATACCTTAACACCATAAAAGCCATATAGGAAAGGCCTACAGCTAATATCATCTTCAATGGGGAGAAACTGAGAGCTTCCCTCTGAGATCAGGAAAAAGATGGGTACGTCCACTCTCACCACTGTTGTTTAACATAGTGTTGGAAGTCCTGGCCTCACCAGACAATGAAATGAAATAAAAGGCATCCAAATTGGCAAAGGAGAAGTCAAACATTCACTTTTTGTAGATGACATGATAGTCTACATGGAAAATCCAAAAGACTCCAAAAAACTACTAGAACTGATACATGAATTCAGCAAAGTCACAGAATATAAAATCAATCATAAAATCATTTCCATTTCTATACACCAATAATGAAGCAACAGAAAGAGAAATCAAGGAATACATCCCACATACAACTGCACCAAGAACCATAAAATACCTAGGATTAAACCTAACCAAAGAAGTGAAAGATCTGTATACTGAAACTTATGAATATAACTGAAACTGTATATAGAACACTTATGAATAAATTGAAGACACAAAGAATTGGAAAAATACATTCCATCCTCATGGATTACAAGAACAAATACTGTCAAAATGTGGATACTGCCGAAAGCAATCTATACATTCAATGCAATCCTAAACAAAATAACACCAGCATTCTTCACAGAGCTAGAACAAACAATTCTAAAATTTGAATGGAACCACAGAAGATCCCAAATAGCCAAAGTCACATTGAAAAAGAAAATCAAAGCTAGAGACATCACAATCCTGGACTTTAGCCTGTATTACGAAGCTGTAATCATCAAGGAAATATGGTATTGGCACAAAGAGAGACATATATACCAATGGAATAGAATAGAGAACCCAGAATTGGATTCACAAATGTATTGCCAACTACTCTTCAACAAAGCAGAAAAGAATATCCATTTAAAAATGGTGCTCAGAGAACTGGACAGCAACATGCAGAAGAATGAAACTGGACCACTTTCTTATACCACACACAAAAATAAATTCCAAATAGATGAAAGACCTAAATGGGAGACAGGAAACCATCAAAATCCTACAGGAGGAAACAGGCAACAACCTCTTTGACCTCGGCCACAGCAACTTATTACTTGACCTGTCTCTGAAGGCAAGGGAAATAACAGCAAACGTGAACTACTGAGATAGTTCTAGATCAAGATAAAAAGCTCCTGCATAGCAAAGGAAATAATCAACAAAACTAAAAGGCAACTGACAGAATGGGAGCAGATATTTGCAAATGATATGTCAGATAAAGGGCTAGTATCCAAAATCTATAAAAAACTTACCAAACTCAACATCCAAAAAACTAATAACGCAGTGAAGAAGTGGGCAGAAGACATGAATAGACACATTTCCAAAGAAGACATCCAGATGGCCAACAGACAGATGAAAAGATGCTCAACATCGCTCATCATCGGGAAAATACAAATCAACACCACACTGAGATACCACCTCACACCAGTAAGAGTGGCTAAAATTAACAACTCAGGAAACAACAGATGTTGGTAGGGTGTGGGGAAAGGGGAATACTCTTATACTGTTCCTGGGAATGCAAACTGGTGCCGCCCTGGAAAAACAGTGTGGAGGTTCCTCAAACAATTAAAAATAGGGGTGCCCTGGGTGGCTCAGTCGGTTGAGTGTCCGACTTCAGCTCAGGTCATGATCTCATGGTCTGTGAGTTCGAGCCCCGCATCGGGCTCTGTGCTGACAGCTCAGAGCCTGGAGCCTGCTTTGTGTTCTGTGTCCCCCTCTCTCTCTGTCCCTCCCCCACTCATGCTCTGTTTCTAATTCAAAAATAAATAAACATTAAAAAAATTTTTTTTAAATAGAATTACCCTATGACACAGCAATTACACTAGTAGGAATTTATCCAAAGGATACAGGAGTGCTGATTGATAGGGGCACAAGCACCCCAGTGTTTACAGCAGAGTTATCAACAATAGCCAAATTATGGGAAAAGCCCAAATGTCCATCACTTGATGAATAGATAAAGAAGATGTGGAAGGGCTGTGCCTGGATGGCTCGGTGATTTAAGCGTCTGGCTTCAGCTCAGGTCATGATCTCATGGCTCGTGGGTTCAAGTTCTGTGGCGGGCTCTGTGCAGTCAGCTCAGAGCCTGGAGCCTGTTTTGGATTCTGTGTGTCCCTCTCTCTCTGCCCCTCCCTCGATCACACTCTGTCTCTCCGTCTCTCTCTCTCTGTCTCTCTTAAAAATAATAAGCATTAAAAAAAAATTTAAGAGATCTTGAGGGATTTTGCACTACAGAAAGTTCATTTGTGGGATTTTAAAGTGACCATTTGGTATAACAGGATGTGGCTGAAACATAGCAGAGAGTGGGAAATTTGCCAGCATCAGGAATAAACAGTATTACAAAACTGTTTTTATGCTGGTGTTCATTAGTACCATGGTGTCCAAATACATCCAAAGTGTTGATTTCAAATGTGAATACGGTGATGCAGTTAGGAATACACACAGAACCATGACCATGTGATATTTCCAGCCTGCCCAGTGCTGTCTCTGTCCCAAGATCACTTGTCATGAGCATGAGCAGCTCAGGGGGTTCAAGACCCAGGAGGATGCCAGTGAGCTGCCAGGACAGGGAACAGTGGGATTGTTCTGCATATGGGTCCAGTCCAAGACACAAATACATTTACCTGCACTGAGCTACGCATTGTGAAAACATACCAAATATAATCATTCCTTTGATAGTGGCATTGTCAAAGCTCCAACTTCCATGGGAAAATACACTGTTCATGACAACGAATATATACAAAAAACCAGATCCATACCCCACAACATATTTATATACAAATGGAGCTTGAGATGAGATCTAAAGGCTACAATGTCACATTCACTTGCTATGAGAAGTTTATACTTATTACTCATAATTTATAATGGATGACAATATTTTCATAATGAGAAGGCTATTTGTAAAGCTAAGAAATTGAGATTTTTAATAATTAATAAACATTTCTTTTTCTCCTTAAATTTTGTCCTGATGAATCTAAATGAGCTCCTAGAACATGGGATTTCCTAGAAAATAGAGGTTATTTTTCATATTTTTGTCATATTTCCCTGCAATCAAATTGTATGGGACTTTTGGCACATATGAGATATAAAACCCTTGGTCACTTCATTCCTCAATCAAAGAATTTATAAAATGGTATGAGGTGAGTATCTAAATATATTTTACTCTTTGAGGGGCACTTGAGTGGCCCAGTCAGTTCAGCGTCTGGTCTGCGTGGGGTCTGTTAGCTTGAGCCCCGCATCAGGCTCCATGCTGACAGCTCAGAGTCTGGAGCATGCTAAGGGTTCTGTGTCTCCCTCTCTCTCTCTCTGCTCCTCCCCTACTCACACTCTGTCTTTCTGTCTTTCAAACGTAAATAAAAATTTTAAAAAATTAGTATATTTTACCCTTTAAAACATTCGCTGCTTTAATATCAGTAAAGAATAATTGAGGGGCGCCTGGGTGGCTCAGTCAGTTGAGCGTCCGACTTCGGCTCAGGTCATGATCTCGCGGTCTGTGAGTCCGAGCCCCACGTCGGGCTCTGTGCTGACAGCTTGAAGCCTGGAGCCTGCTTCGGATTCTGTGTCTCCCCTCTCTCTCTGCCCCTCCCCCACTCATGCTCTGTCTCTGTCTCAAAAATAAATAAACATTAAAAAAATAGAATGGAAAATAGGATTTGTGTCATTCAATGTCCCCAAAAGATATTTTTAATGAATGGGAGGGTTCATAAAGTGAAAATAAGCAAGTCGCACACTCACATTGGTGCTTCTGTGACTATGCACAAAATTACATGTACGTACCACCTGTTTTATTGCTACCTGATGCTCCAATTGTCCCTAGGATGAGTGCGTCATGCCATCTCCCTCTGTGACATGAAAGCTACGTAAAATTAATGTCACACTTGTTTGGTCACACTGGGGCCTAATATCTGAGTGGCTTCATCAGGATTGATGTTACCAGGATTTTCTCTGAGCTAAAATTTCTCTTTCCCAGGTCATACACTAATTCTGTGAAAAAGCTGTGATACAGGTCAACTTATGGACCTTCTAACAGAGTCACGATCAAAATGCAAGAATAAGGGGTATGCCTGCAGCAATTGCTAGAAAATGGAGAAATGTTAATA
Source organism: Paguma larvata (assembly GCA_030068075.1). Taxonomy (NCBI): domain Eukaryota; kingdom Metazoa; phylum Chordata; class Mammalia; order Carnivora; family Viverridae; genus Paguma; species Paguma larvata. The sequence continues at coordinate 25,948,152 of CM057829.1, forward strand.
TTTCCTACACTGTTATAGTTGTTGCTATTCTTATTTTCAGTATGCCTTTATAGTATGTACATATTTTTTTCTCCAATTAGAAATGGAATAGTATTCACAAAAGGGGGTGAAATAAGAAAAACCTATGGAGTTTCCGAAAAAAATTAATAGGATGCAGATGCTGTAGGAACACTAAGCCAGCATATCTGGAGGCTGCAATGAATCCATGAATTCAGATTTTGCTCACTTGCATACAAGAAAGAGGTAAGGAGATTCCCTTGAGAGTCGTCAGGGGAAATGTTGGATGACTTGTGCAGGACACAAAATCATAAAGGCTCTGACATTCAAGGTCTTCCATCACAGGGTCTTAACCCCAGTCATCTGGAGTCATAGCCCCTACAGAACACCTTCTTCATTGCTCCCATCACATCCTTGTTCCGCAGCGTATAGATGAAGGGGTTGGCCATGGGGGTGATGATGGTGTAGAAGAGAGAAATGAACTTGGCCTGATCCTGGGAGTAGTTGTTGCTGGGCTGCAGGTAAGTGTAGACGGCCGTGCCGAAGAACAGGGAGACCACTGTGAGGTGGGACCCACATGTCCCAAAGGCTTTCCTCTGTCCTGCAGCTGACTTTATTCTTAACACCGCCCTGACAATTTGACTGTAGGAGAACGTGATTAATGCCACAGGAATGAGAAGAATGATCACACCGACAAAGAAGATCTCAGCCTCATTCACAGTGGTGTCAACACAGGCAAGCTTGAGCAGTGCGGGGACATCACAAAAGAAGTGATCTATTTTATTTCTCCCACAAAGTGGTACAAGAAAGATGAGCACCGTCTGCAGTGAGGAGTTGGCAAAACCAATGAACCACAATGCAGAAGCCATCAGGGCACAGAGACGAGGGTGCATGATCACTGGATAGTGCAGGGGCCTGCAGACGGCTGCGTAGCGGTCAAATGCCATCACCCCTAAGAGAATGCATTCTGTGCCTCCCAAACCTAGAAACACAAACAGCTGAGCTACACAGCCACCGAAGGAGATAGACTTGTCTGCTCCCCTGAGATGAACCAGGAGCTGGGGAACGGTGCTGGTCGTGTAACACAGGTCCAGGAAGCTGAGGTTGGAGAGGAAGAAGTACATGGGAGTCTGAAGGTGTGGGTCCAGGCGGGACAGTGCGATGATGGTTGTGTTTCCCAGCAGAGTGAGCAGATAGAAGATCAGAAGAACCACGAAGAGGACTCGTTCCAGTTGAGGCCGGTCAGAGAGACCCAGCAGGATAAAGCCAGTGAAAGAACTTCCATTTTTCTGGCCCATCCTATCTTGCCACGTTTCCTGTCAAGACCAAATATTTAGCAATTTTTAAAAGAAATTTGACAACAATGAAAAGTTGGCAGAAGGTAAATTTCTCATGTTATAAGACAGGCCATGGAATTGTATCAGTAACTACTTGCATAAATGATATACTCATTGAAACTGACATCGCTTATACCAATATAGTCCCGCATTATCACAAAAGTAAATCATTAATATTTAATATAAGAAAATCAAATCATGGACCTTGTGGTTGCATCAGTCATAGATACAAAAGGTCTTTCAGTCTGATCTTCATAGGACTTAAAGTACTTTGAATATGTAGGTACTTCTAGAGAAAATGGTGATGAGGGAAAAAGAGGGAGTGAAATCAGGTAGGGTAGGAAATAGATGTGGACAGAGGGAGAGTCACTATTTTCGATCTGTATCTCATAATTCCACACAACTGGATTTGCACACACCTCACACGCAGTACTTTATAATACAACATCATCTCCACAACGCACCCAGATATAGGAATTTTTGACCTACAATGTACTTGTACAAAAAATTCAATTACATTCAAAATATCACGACTAGATCTGCAAGTAAACACACATTGAGTTTCTTTTTTCCTGTGGTAGTAAAACGAATAATTAGAGAGAACCAGAAAATGCCACCATTCAATTACAGTGTTAACTTTTGCCCTAAAGATGCTTAAAACTACTATACTAAATTAACAGGACTCCAAATGTTCATTGGCTGTGTCAAGTCAGTTGGAATCAGAACTCTAAACTCCAGCCCCCAACATTTTCCTCTTCCTTCCACAGATTTCTGTTACATACATTACACCAACCAGTGTCTGTAAAATTCCTGAAAGATGTAGGATTATTCCCTATCAACATTCTAATCACAACAAACATTTTAAAAAGTTATCCAACCATGTAATCATGTACAGACTGTTATGCTTTATATCGCTCCCTATGATAAAATAAGTAATAGAAAAATATACAGATCTAAAGACAGAAACACTCTCAAAGCAATGACAGGTGAAAGCACTATAATGCTAAACTTAATGTATACAAGAGAAGACGTGAAGAAAACATTATTTCGGGGCGCCTGGGTGGCTCAGTTGGTTAAGCGGCCTTCTTCAGCTCAGGTCATGATCTCACAGTCTGTGAGTTTGAGCCCTGCGTCGGGCTCTGTGTTGATGGCTCGGAGCTGATGGCTCGGAGCCTGGAGCCTACTTCAGATTCTGTATCTCACTCTCTCTCTGCCCTTCCCTTGATCACTCTCTATCTCTATGTCTCTCAAAAATAAAATAAAAACGCTAAAAAAAATTTAAGAAAAAAAAAGAAAACATTATTTCGATATTACGCAAAATCTCAGACATCCATCCATATTAGGTTAATTATTACCTTTCTGGAAGCTACCTTGCAGAGTTAGTGACACAGGACCAAATACATTGCCAGATATATGACTAGGTGATGACCATTTTCCTCCAGTCCTTACTACTGAAGAAGAAGAATAGTTATACACTGACAAAAGAGGCATCAGAAAACAAGGATTTCAGTTCTATCATATTCAAATGGTCAGGCATACAGTACATTTTTAATTCTTCTAAGACTTTTAAAATCTGAATGATGATTGGGGTAGATCCACTGATGGGTGAAATAAATTGGTACAAAACTGGCATAAAATAAATGTTCATAAAATTTGAAAAAAGAATGTGGTATTTCACACTGTTTTACATCTCCTTCTCCTATAAAGATGTGACCAGTGACATCAGTGATATTTGATAAACAAAATCTACGCAAGAAAAAAATTCTTAATAGAATTAATTATATAGGTGTTTGAGAAATCTAAATGTGCAACACAAGGGAATAACCCTGATCACACTTGCTCAGAAGAGCCGTGAAAACAAACCATGGTTCAGTCTCGTGCAGACACGCATGAATATAGATACATTTACCTGAGATACATTCCTGACAAATTTTAAAATGTGTCTAATACAGGAATCACTCACCAAAGTGAAGGAGGGCAAACATAAAATGTTAACTCATCCAAGGAAAACACCAATAAAATAATGCAACATTAGGATAAAATGGTGATATATTTGAACAACATTATGTCAATAAGGACTAAGAAGGCAGTTGAGAAAAAAATAAAATGCTGGTGAGATGAATTTATAAAGTGATTTGCTATTTTATGGGGTTATATGTGCGTGTGTGAGCTTATATAATGTGGAACGCAACTATCATGATATGATATGATACAGGAAAGTCAGGTTATAAAAATCACACATAAATTATTACCTTACATACAGAAAAAATAAATACTTGAAAAAAAATACATTATACATGTATCCATCAAAAAATGATATAATGGGAAATTACATCCCATAAAACACAATTTTACAATAATAATTAAGAGAACAGGCATCAAATATAAGAGGTTGAATGCTTACTACTGGCACACGTAAAGAGATACAGCAATTACCATAACTGCTCAATGGTGACACAAAACTCTAAAACTTTTATGCAAGGATACATATTTCCACAAACTAGGTGCTCAGTATGCACACTACTATTTTAAAGACAAGATATCTCAAGATGACGTCTGTACTTAAGACATTTCAAGTATGTAACATTCACCAATGTATTTGACATACACACTCTGCCCTATCCCGTGCCTGAATAAATCCTGAGAAAGCGCCAGCAAGATTTCCGCAGCCTCAGGGCTACGACTGGATCACGACTGCTCTCACGACGCTTCTGTCTCATAGGTCTGAGCTGACCTCAGATACATGAGAACGGGCCCCGATGACAGAGGAGGACGAGCAAATGAGGGGATGCAGCCATCACCATACAGGACAGGAGAGAGCTGATGAGCACTGACGCTGCTGTAGGGCAGGTTCTATGGAAGAAGAGGGTGAAGCAGGAATCCCACTGCATGTTGTCTATTCAGGGGATGCTCTCAGGATAAACGGGGTGAGGGAAGGAAAACAGAGCAGAGAACGTTGCTAAGCAAGGATGTGGTCTCCAGTGGAACAGAGCATGAGTTTGATCCATGAGAGCTGGACAGACTCTCCAGTAGAACCATCCATGTGTGATGTAGAAATACTCTGTCCTCACTGTCCAATACTATGCCCACTCTCCACCTGTCACCACCTGAGCATTTAAAATGTCCTAGCTAAGAAACTGAAGTTTACATTTTTTTTCATTTTAATGAATTTAAATTTAAATAGCTTATGTGGCTTCTTATAAGTATTGGACAGCACAGCTCTGGAGCAGGAATTGCATCAGATTCAGTCCTGCTTTGGCATTGGCAGCCTTTTGCACATCCCATAAGTCTGTCACTGACTGTGAGCTGCCCCCACCATGTTCCCCAGACCTCCTGGCCATGTGGCTCCCTTTCAGCTGAGGGCAATTCCCTCAAGGAGGGATTGGCTGTGAACCTCGGAGCCCATACTCATGACAAATAGGGTTTGGATTGGAGCACCAGCAGGTAAAGAGCCTCTGAGCAGGTCCCCAACAGCACTCATACAACGATTGCATGCAAGGATGAAACCTAGTGTTCTTTACACATCACTTCAGTGCAGTCATGCACATGCACACACACATGAACACCTGCACGTGCGCGAGCACACACAAACTTGCCATTTCCTTAAGTCATCAATCAAGTAAACATTCAGTTTTCCTTCAACTTTATCTTCTTCATATTGGTATTTGTTTTCAAATGAAAGATCATCATTTCTTGTTAACAATAAAGTCAAAAACAAGATGCATTGACACAACATTCACAAAATAGAACTTCCCTGCTGTAAATTTCAGCATAGCATTTTTAAAACTTGGTACATATTTTAGATATTTCCATAATATGGGAGAAAATGACCATTTAGAAACTATAAATACCAACAATGAGTTTCCATATAGACAACAAATATCCTCTAATTTCACAGACAATATGGAATCAAAGGGGTAGCATGGAAATATGTAATCTAATACTTTTACACATATGCATAGAGAGCACATTTCATTATCACCGAATATCCATGTTTACATTGTTTTCCACATGTGCATACAGACATGTAATGAATGTACTGCATAGAATGAAATGTCTAGGATTGACTTGTTGACGAATCTAATCAATAATTAAATTTAGTTCTTCCATTTGATGAACTTCCATAGTCTGTTCCTTTAGACAATTCACCATATATGCAAACAAGTACAACCTTTTTGTTTCAAAAACAATTGCAACTGAAAATAACTTAACTTTCCAATTCTTAAAGCAACAGAGAGACTTAATTCCATTTTCACTCACCTTTATTCAACTTCTCAGTGGGATCTAAGCTACTTCCCTACCTCCTTTCCAAGTTACTGCCTAAATACAGTTCTGGGGATAGGAACATGTACATATAGAATCAGTGTATTCTACATACCAGCACTGGGTCACCCATAAATTTTTCTTAAGCAAAAGGACACTTTCTCGGGATGACTTCACAGGTCTTCATGTGACACCAGAGATCTGCACTTTGCCTCTAGAAGGTGGAAGATAAAGACAAGTGCAAACTCTCGGTATGATTTCCCAAGTATGATGACCTGCCTGTGTGACAGTGAGACCCTTATGAGCAGGACAGAGAGTGCTGTGACTCTGAGCTGTGGCTGGGCTGGCACAGAGAACCAAATCCCTTCCCCTGCTGACGTCTCTGGGGAACGGATGCCCCACGCTCTTAATGAGCCCATGTCACTCAGCTGTATAGAGATGGCAATCCTCAGGGACAATGACTATGGAGGACAATGCCAGAGGAGATCTAACCTGTCTCTTTTATTAATTCACATATTTCATAGGGAATGAATAACTCCCTAGACCTCCCCAGCTACCATGACTCTCATCTGTGATAACCTAGATGTTTTACAAAACGCTTAAGATTTTTCCCTCACAATTGCCCCAAATATTTACATATAAATATGTAAGGAAGATTCCATTCAGTAACTTAATTTTAAACATAAATATTTAAATGAATTCATTTAAGTTCATTCATGACCAAGGTATCTGGGATCACAGAGCTAAGTCTTAGACACATTCTAATCTTTAAGGTAAATATAAAAGAGGACAACCAAATTCTACCAAATTCTAATGTGGCTAAGGGAAGATGATCTCACATCCTCTCAAATGCTGTTGAGTTTATATCAATTGGTTTTGATGACGTACTCAATTTTAAAAATTATGTCTTTTTAACAAACATACATCATTATTTAAATTTAACTTGTCTTTGTATTTCAGCTCCAAATGATTTTGAGTTTACCAGGAGAGTTAAAAGGAAGTTGACGGGTGGGTATTGGCTGTTTCTCACAGATCCGTGACTTCCAGTTCCTTCATCATGTTCAGCCTAAAGAGATAAAGTAACTCCTGCTAAAAACATTCTGAGATTTGAATTTTCTCAGTAATTACATTCCAGTTAGATCCCATCCTGATAGTTAAGGGGAGAAATGGCAAAGACCATACACTCTGGGTGTCCTGAAGAGGGAGGGAATTACAGACCAATAATTAATGCTTTCCTTCCCAGGCCTCACTCACGGCTGCCAGTCTTACATGGTCACATCATCTCGATGACAGTGTGGCACGATCTAGTGCTGCTGACCCACACCTACACTCCCAGATGCAATCTGATCTAGAGTAGTGCTCGGCCACCTGTCCGAAGTCACGTATATAAGAATGCTCAACGGCACCATTGTTTGTATTAATCCAAACCTGTGAACAATCCTAAAGCCCATCACAGTAAACTGGGTAAATTGTGGCATGTCCATACGAAAGAGTATTCTACAACAAAATGAATAAAATTATGGCTAAACAAATTGAAACGATGCTCTTCACACAAAAATACTCAGCAAGTGAGGCAAGTTACAAAGTAATCCGCCCTCCACATAAAGTTCAAAACCAGGTAAACAAACTATTGTTTATGAATTTGCACCTGGGTGAAAAGACTATAGTCTAAAAACAATATCACTAAAATATCAATATCACTAAAAACAATATCATGCACTGATTAGAACAAGTGTTGGGTGGCTCAGTCGGATAAGCTGCCGACTTCAGCTCAGGTCATGATCTCATGGTCTGTGAGTTCGAGCTCCGCGTCAGGCTCTGTGCTGACGCTCAGAGCCTAGAGCCTGCTTCAGATTCTGTATCTCCCTCTCTCTCTGCCCTTCCCTTGCTCATACTCTGTCTCTATGTTTCTCAAAAATAAAATAAAAACGCTAAAAAAAAAAGTTTTAAAAAACAAGTCATCAACAGAGGGAAGAGAACGGTATGCACATGGGTACAGGTCATCCGAGGTTCTGTCCAAGGTTCTAGTTAACAGGAGTGTCAATATAATGACCATTCACCTTTAATTATTTTTTAAATTGAACATAGTTTTTATGACAATGTTGTACAAAATACTATACCTATGATGATAAGAAAGCAGGAGACAGAGACTATTAAAAATATATATATGATCTTAGGTATTTTTTATAGTATCTGTATCATTTATTCTTTCTTTTTTTTTATAATAGTTTATTTTCAAATTGGTTTAAATATAACACCCAGTGTTCATCCCAACATGTAGGATAAAAGAGGCTTATAAAATCACATTTAGAAAAGCTGTTTAGGCAAAAAATAATAATAATCATTCTTAGGGATTTGTAATGGATGAGACACATAGGCTAAAAGGAATACCAGTCAAAATATAATTTTATACAAAAGCAACATAATAGAAAAAGAAAGGAGGAGAAATCCTTCACCGGCAAGGTCCTGATACCATCCTGTCTGTCAAGTTGGAATAGTCAAGACAGTTTTTCATCAGTTTTTCATCACTAACTCAGTACATTCCTAAAAGGCAACTTATGGTCTCTGACTTGTCCCTGCTCTCTGATCCTCTTCCTCACTATTGTCCCCCATCTGAGGGAAGGAGCGGGAACAGTCCAACCTTCCCAAGGAAGCCGCTACCACCCTCACTGCTGCCCTGCGTTGGGATCTCTGTGTCACCATTGGATAAACGGGTAAAGCAGCACAGAGCCTGCTGGGGACTCTCTCTCTGTCCCTCTCCTGCATGGGTGCACTCACTCTTTCATAAGTAAAAATTAAATAAAAATGGGGGAAAAAAGTCGGAAATGTTAACAAAAAAAAGGGAGCTTGGTGGGGGGAAAGGAAGGGAAGAGAAAACCCTACAAAAAAAGTGAAAGAGAGAAGACAACTCTAGAAGCAAACATAATAGAAGCCGATGGAGACAGGAAACATGTACAGAGACTCCAGATAAAAAGAGAACAGAGAGTGCTCACTAAAGGAGAAAACGGAAGGAAAATGGCAGAGAAAACAACAAAACTATGGGCAAGACGATCTCAAAGTTCGAAAAGCTCAGAATGGGGTGAAGGAATCACGAGTGAGGTCACACAGTGCCAGGCTGCAGAGCAGGCACCTGGTGTCATAGCTCCACACTGAGAAGCAGCTCATTCCTGAAGGGACTGTCACACGCAAGGTCGCCTCGCACAAAAGGTGGGACGTCGTGCACATGTTCACCCACATTCCTCGCAGGGTCAGCGGTAACAACACCGGCTGGATCCCTGTTCGACACACACGGCCCCGCACCCTCTCTCACACGAGGTGGGAATCCAGCGGCCCCGGTGGGGGCGGGGCTCCCAGGCTGGAGCTGCACACCCACTGCTCCTGTGGGGTTCTGGAGGGGGCCTCCCAAACTATCTCGTCTTCGCGGGAAATTCCTGGAACCTAAACCAACTGGGAACATGATTCTGACAAGGAAGGAACTCTGAGCACGAGAGGCCCAGACATGTGCAAAGCAGCCATAGATCACTTCCCACATTTCTGTCGTCCACTCCCCTCCACACCGAAAACACACAACCACGTCCATGCGCACAAATCACGTGCATTACGAATCTTCCAATATTTGGTTCACTATGTCATATTAAGATATTTCACTAATAAACATGTTCAAGCTTATTTCACTTAACATAATACCCTCCAGTTCCATCCATGTTGCTACACATGGCCAGATTTCATTTTTTCTCATTGCCACATAGTAGTCCATGGTATATAAGTACCATAACTTCTTTATCCATTCGTCAGTTGATGGGCACTTGGTCTCTTTCCATGATTTGGCTATTGTCGAAAGTGCTGCTATGAACATTGGGGTACACGTGCTCCTATGCATCAGCATTCCTGTGTCTCTTGGGTAGATTCCTAGCAGTGCTATTGCTGGGTCAGAGGGTAGCTCTATTTTCATTTTTTTGAGGAACCTCCACACCGTTTTCCAGAGTGGCTGCACCAGTTTGCATTCCCACCAACAGTGTAGGAGGGTGCCTACTTCTCCACATCCTCGCCAGCATCTATAGTTTCCTGATTTGTTCATTTTAGCCACTCTGACTGGTGTGAGGTGGTATCGCAGTGTGGTTTTGATTTGTATTTCCCTGATGATGAGTGACATTGAGCATCGTTTCATGTGTCTGTTGGCCATCTGAATGTCCTCTTTGGAGAAGTGTCTATTCATATCTTCCGCCCATTTCTTCACCGGGTTGTTTGTTTTTTCAGGTGTGGAGTTTGGTAAGTTCTTTATAAATTTTAGATATTAGTCCTTCATCCGATATGTCATTTGCGATGATCTTTTCCCATTCCATTGGTTGCCTACTTGTTTTGTTGGTTGTTTCTTTTGCTGTGCAGAAGCTTTTTATCTTGATGAGGTCCCAATAGTTCATCTTTGCTTTTAATTCCCTTGCCTTTGGAGACGTGTCGAGTAAGAAATTGGTGCGTCTTAGGTCAAAGAGGCTTTTTCCTGTTTTCTCCTCTAGGATTTTGACAGTTTCCTGTCTCACATTCAGATCTTTTATCCATTTAGAATTTATTTTTGTGAGTGGTGTAAGAAAGTGGTCTAGTTTCATTCTTTTGCATGTTGCTGTCCAATTCTCCCAGCACCATTTGTTAAAGAGGCTGTCTTTTTTCCATTGGATACATTTTCCCGTTTTGTCAAAGATTAGTTGGCGATATACTTTCGGGTCCATTTCTGAGTTTTCTATTCTATTCCATTGGTCTTTGTGTCTGTTTTTGTGCCAATACCATACAGTCTTGATGACCACCGCGTTGTAGTAGAGGTTAAAGTCTGGGATTGTGATGCCTCCCGCCTTCGTTCTATTCTTCAGTATTATTTTGGCTATTCGAGGTCTTTTGTGGTTCCACACAAATTTTAGGATTATTTGCTCTAGCTTTGAGAAGAATGCTGGTGCAATTTTTATTGGGATTGCATTGAATGTGTAGATTGCTTTGGGTAGTATTGCCATTTTGACGATATTTATTCTTCCAATCCATGAGCATGGGATGTTTTTCCATTTCCTTGTGTCTTCCTCAATTTCCTTCATAAGTTTTTTATAGTTTTCAGTGTAGAGGTCTTTCACATCTTTGGTTAGGTTTATTCCTAAGTATTTTATGGTTTTTGGTGCAATTGTGAAAGGGATTAGTTCTTTATTTCTCTGTCTGCTGCTTCATTGGTGGTGTATAGAAATGCCACCGATTTCTGTACGTTGATTTTTTATCCTGCAATGTTGCTGAAATCATGAATCAGTTCTAGTAGGCTTTTGGTGGATTCCGTCGGGTTTTCCATGTAAAGTATCATGTCATCTGCAAAAAGTGAAAGTTTGACTTCCTCCTTGCCAATCTTGATGCCTTTTATTTTGTTTTGTTGTCTGATTGCTGATGCTAAGACTTCCAACACTACGTTAAATAGCAGTGGCGACAGTGGACACCCCTGTCGTGTTCCTGATCTCAGGGGGAAGGCTTTCAATTTTTCCCCATTGAGGATGATATTAGCTCTGGGCCTTTCATATATGGCTTTTATGATGTTTAAGTATGTTCCTTCTATCCCGACTTTCTCGAGAGTTTTTATTAAGAAAGGATGCTGTATTTTGTCAAATGCTTTTTCTGCATCAATTGACAGGATCATATGGTTCTTATCTTTTCTTTTGTTGATGTGATGTATCACGTTGATTGATTTGCGAATATTGAACCAGCCCTGCAACCCAGGGATGAATCCTACTTGATCATGGTGGATAATTCTCTTTATATGCTGTTGGATTCGATTTGCTAGTATCTTGTTGAGAATCTTTGCATCCATATTCATCAGGGATATTGGCCTGTAATTTTCTTTCTTTGCTGGGTCTCTATCTGGTTTGAGAATCAAAGTGATGCTGGCTTCATAGAATGAGTCCGGGAGTTTTCCTTCCGTTTCAATTTTTTGGAACAGTTTGAGGAGGATAGGAATTAACTCTGTTTTAAATGTCTGGTAAAATTCCGCAGGAAAGCCATCTGGTCCAGGGCTTTTATTTGCTGGGAGGTTTTTAATAACTTATTCTATTTCTTCACTAGTTATGGGTCTGTTCAATTTTTCTATTTCTTCCCGTTTGAGTTTTGGTAGCGTGTGGCTATTTAGGAAGCTGTCCATTTCTTCCAGATTGCCAAGTTTGGTGGCATATAATTTTTCATAGTATTCTCTGATGATTGCTTGTATCTCTGAGGGATTGGTTGTAATTTCTCCCTTTTCATTCACGATTTTCTCTATTTGAGTTCTCTCTCTTTTCTTTTTGAGAAGCCTGGCTAGAGGTTTGTCTATTTTGCTTATTTTTTCAAAGAACCAGCTTTTGGTTTCATTGATCTGTTCCACTACCTTTTCTGTCTCCATATAGTTAATTTGTGCTCTGATCTTTGTTATTTCTCTCTTTCTGCTGGGCTTGGGTTGTTTTAGTTGATCTGCTTCTAGTTCCTTTAGGCGTGCTGTTAGAATTTGTGTTATTGATTTTTCTTGTTGTTTGAGATGGGCCTGGATTGCAATATATTTCCCTCTCAGGACTGCTTTTGCTGCGTCCCAGAGCGTTTGGATTGTTGTATTTTCATTTTCATTTGTTTCCATGTATTTTTTAATTTCTTCTCTGATGGCTTGGTTGACCCAGTCATCTTTTAGTAGGTTATTTCTTAGCCGCCATGTTCTTGGATATTTTCCAGGCTTTCTCCTGTGGTTGATTTCAAGTTTCAAAGCATTGTGGTCTGACAGTGTACACGGTATGATCTCAATTCTTTTATATTTATTCAGAGCTTCCCTGTGCCCCAGAATGTGGTCTATCTTGGAAAATGTACCGTGTGCAGTTGAGAAGAACGTAAATTCCTTTGCTTCTGGATGAGAGACCCTAAAGATGTCTGTGAGGCCCATCTGTTCTAATGTGTCGTTCAGGGCTATTGTTTCTGCAGAGATTTTCTGTTTTGTGGATGTATCCAATGCTGAGAGTGGAGTGTTAAGATCCCCTACTATTAGGACATTTTTATCGATGAGGTTGCTAATGTTTGTAATTAGTTGTTTTACAAATTTGGGTGCCCCCAAAATCGGTGCGTAGATATTTACAATTGTTAGCTCTTCCTGCTGGATGGTCCCTGAGACTATTATATAATGTCCTTCGTCATCTCTTATTACATCGTTCATTTTAAAGTCTAATCTGTCTGATATAAGTGTGGCTACTCCGGCTTTCTTCTGACTTCCAGTAGCATGGTAGATAGTTCTTCACCCCCTCACTTTCAATCTGAAGCTGTCTTCAGGTTTAAGATGAGTTTCTTGAAGACAGCAAATAGATGGGTCTTGTTTTTTAATCCATTCTGTTATCCTGTGCCTTTGATTGGTGCATTTAGTCCATTTACATTCAGTGTTAATATTGAAAAATAAGGGCTTACAGTCACTGTATTATCTGTAAGTTTCATGTTTGTAAGGCTGTCTCTGGCAGTTTGTGTTCTTTGCAACCTTGCCTTCATAGAATGCCCCTCAGGATCTCTTGCTGTGCCGGCTTATTTGTGATCAATTCTTTCAGTTTTTGTTTGTTGGGAAAAACCTTGATCTCTCCTTCTATTCTGAATGACAGGCTAGCCGGATACAGAATTCTTGGTTGCATGTCCTTCTTGCTCATCACATTGAAGATATCCTGCCATTCCTTTCTGGCTTGCCAAGTTTCTGTAGATAAGTCTGCTAGTACCCTGATATGTCTCCCTTTGTATGTTAGGGTTCTTTTGTCCCTAGCTGCTTTCAGGATTCTCTCCCTATCTTTGTATTTTGCCAGCCTCACTATGATGTGCCGTGCAGAAGGTCTATTCAAGTTACGTCTGAGGGGAGTTCTCTGTGCCTCTTGGATTTCCATGCCCGTTTCCTTCCTCGTGTTGGGGAAGTTCTCCACAATGATTTGTTCAAGAACCCCTTCGACTCCTTTCTCTCTCTCTTCTTCCTCTGGAACTCCTATGATACGGATATTGTTTCTTTTGAGTGCATCGCTCAGCTCTCGAATTCTCCTTTCCTGTTCCTGGATCAGCTTCTCTCTCTTTTTATCTGCTTCCTCTTTTTCAATGATTTTGTCTTCTAAGGCACTAACTCTTTCCTCTACCTCTTCAATCCGTGCTGTGGCTGCTTCCAGTTTCCCCTGTATTTCTTCCAATGTCTTCTTTAATTCTTCCTGACCGTTTTAGGGTCCTTGAACTCTGCCGCGCAGGACCCCTTGCATTCATCTAAGCTTTTTTCAAGGCCAGCGATTAGTTTTATGATTATCATTCTATATTCATGTTCTGTTATGTTGCTTATATCTGTTTTCATTAATTCTTGAGCTATCACTGCTTCGTGTGGATTCTTTTGAGGAGAATTCTTCCGTCTCGTCATTTTGGCTGGATGTGTTATGGGTTGTTTCTTGAAGTTGCCCTGGAAAGGAAAACTGACAGACACACAGAACACAGAAATACTCAAACGTACCGACAAATGGTCCAGACAAGCAGTTCACAACAGAAAAAAATAACAAGTGACTCTCTGAGGGCAATGTCCTGAAGTAACAGCTACACGTTAAGGACAGGGTATGTAGGGTGCTGGTGGCAGAGCATATATAGACAGAATAATGACTGGTGCAGGGAGAAGAAGGAAATGGACTTTGCCCACGTAGAGCGACTAAAGGGTTTAATCCAGACTGATAGAAATCAGAATAAGGACAGGTGCAAGGGAAAAGGAATAAAGATCGATGTCATCTAGATGAAATTATACGGCCTGGTTATTCCAGAAAAAGTGCTAGGGAAGTAAAGAAGAGGGTGTAGGACATGTCCTCAAAGAGTGGGTTTAAAAAAAAAAATGTTTAAGCCAGTCTGCACCCTGGATGACCAGCTCAGGGATGGGGATCGGTAGGAATGAGAAAGGGAGGGATAAATTTAAAAAGAAGAAATGACTGGAGTTACTCCAGGCAGCAATCTCCACTTGGCATCAGTCGCTCCTGCTGATTGGCAGGGAGGGGCGTGGTTTGGTGTAGGCGGGTCCCGCCCCCACTGCTGCAGGGATGGCTTTTGGGGTGACTTCCTGGCTTGTGAGACAACAATGACGTCTCTCCAGACCCACGCCACCAGTCCTGGAGGCTTTATTCGCCCCTTTATTTCTGTTCTCTCTCCACTGCCAACGCTGGCCTAGTGTGGTTCACTGGACAGTGACCCGGCCATTTCCCACAGGAGCTGCTGCCTGGGGCCGCCTGGGTCCCCGCTGCCAGTCCCAGCCGCGCGCGCGTCCCCACGGCTCGGGGCTGGGTTGGCGCAGTCCCGGCAGCGCGCGGGTAGTGCCGCTGTTTGCCACTGAACTTCTCTTCAAAAGCCCTGCATTTAGGGGCTGGATGGTAGCGGTCTCACCCGCTATGGCCCTCTCTCGTTCAGATGTTGTTCGATCGGCACTTTCCCAGCTATCTCCGAAGACGCTCACCTTCCCCTCAGCTCAACTTCCCGAGTTCGAGTTCGTTTTATCCAACCCAGATTAAACTCACAGTTTAGCTGGGTCGTGTCTGTTTTCGCCTTCGTTCCTTGTTAGCTGTAGCACCTTTTCCCCCCGATTTTTGGAGTTGAGAGAGACTATGGTTTCAGTCGTCCCTGTTTAAAGGGCAAGCGAAATACTGGAGCCCCCTACTCCTCCGCCACGTTGACCCTCCTCTGACAATAAAATATTTTTAAAAATAAAAAGTAAAAAATAAATTTCACTATACCTAAAAAAAAAAGGAGAGAAAAGAAACTCATTGATAATAACAACATAATAGTAGGGGACTTCAACACTCCACTTACAACAATGGACAGATCATCTAAACATTAAATCAACAAGGAAACAGTGACTTTGAATGACACATTGGACCAGACGGACTTAACAGATAGATACAGAACATTTCATTCTAAGGCAGTGGAATATACATTCTTCTCCACTGCACATGGAACATTCTCCAGAATAGATCACATACTGGAACAGAATTCAGCCCACAAGAAGTACAGGAAGATCACGATCATACTGCACGTATTTTCATAGCACAATGCTATAAAACTTGAAATCAGCCACAAGAGAAAATTTGGAAAGAAAACAAATACTTGGACACTAAAGAACATCGCACTAAGGAATAAATAGGATAACCAAGAAAACAAAGAAGGAATTAAAAGGTACATGGAATCCAATGCAAATGATCTCACCACAGTCCAAACCCTCTAGGATGCAGCAAAGGCGGTCCTAAGAGGGAAGACTATAGCAATCCAGGCCTTCTTAAAGACGGAAGAAGGTCTCAGATACACAACCTAACCTTAGACTTCAAAGAGCTGGAAAAAGAATAGCAAATAAAACCCAAAACCAGCAGAAGATATAATAAGGAGCAGAAATAAATGCTATCAAAACCAAAAAAAAAAAAAAAGAAAAGAAAAAAACAGTAAAATACGTCAATGAAACCAGGAGCTGGTTCTCTGAAAGAATTAACACAATTGATAAACCCAAAGACAGTTTGGTCAAAAAGAATAAGGAAAGCACCCAAATAAATAAAATCAAGAATGTAATGGGGGAGAGCACAATAAACACAAGAGAAATCCAAACAATAATAAGAGAATATTATGAGCAATTATACGCCAATGAAATGACCAATCTGGAAGAAATGGACAAATTCCTAGAAACACATAAACTACCAAAATTGAAATAAAATATTTTAGGACATCCATAACTCCCAACAAACAAGAGTCCAGAGCCTATGGCTTTCCAAGGGAATACTACCAACTATTTTAAAAAGAGTTAACACCTATTCTTCTGAAGCAATTCCAAAAATAGAAGTGAAAGGAAAACTTCCAAACTCATTCTATGAGGCCAGCATTACCTCGATTCCAAAGCCAGACACAGACCTTACTATAAAGAAGAGCTAAAGACCAATTTCCCTGATGAAGATGGGTGCAAAATCCTCAACAAGATACTACTCAACCAACTCCAACTACGCATTAAAAGAAGTATTCTCCATGACCAAGTGGGATTTATATCTGCGATGCGGGTCTGGTTCATTATCCACAGAACAATCGATGTGATACATAACATCAATAAAAAGAGGACATGGACCACATGATCCTCTCAATAGATGAAGAGAAAGCATTTGACAAAATACATCATCTTTTCCTGATAAAAATCATCAAGAAAGTACAGATACAAGGGTCATACCCCAAGACTATAAAAGCCATATATGAAAGACCCAACACTAGTATCATGTTCAATGGAGAAAAACTGAGAGCTTTACCACAAGGTTAGGAATACGACAGGGCTGTCCACTCTTGACACTGTTATTCAACATAGTATTGGAAGTCGTAGCGTCAACAATCAGACAACACAAAGGAATAAAAGAAATCCAAATTGGCCAGGAGGAAGTCAAACTTTCACTCTTCACAGATGACATGATACTCTACATGGAAAACCCAAAAGATTCCAACAAAAAACTGCTAGACTGATCCATGAATTGAGCAAAGTCACAGGATATAAAATCAATGCATAGAAATCAGTTGCCTTCCTATCGACCAATAACGAAGCAACAGAAAGAGAAATTGAGGAATCGATTCCATTTATAATTGCACCAAAAGCCATAAAATACCTACGAATAAACCTAATGAAAGAAGTGAAATATCTATACACTAAAACTATAGAAAGCTTATGAAAGAAACTGAAGAAGACACACAAAAAATGAAAAAACATTCCATGCTCATGGATTGGAGTAAAAAATATTGTTAAAATCTCAATACACTCAAAGCAATCTATACATTCAATGCAATCCCTATCAAAATTGCACCAGCATTCCTCACTGAGCTAGGACAAACAATCCTAAAATTTGTATGGAACCACGAATGACCCAGAATAGTGAAAGCAATCCTGAAAAAGGACACCAAAGGTGGAGGCATCACAATCCAGGACGTCAAGATGTATTACAAAGCTGTAATCATCAAGACAGTACGGTACTGGCACAAAAACAAACACTTAGATCAATGAAAATGAATAGAAAACCCAGAAATACACCCCAAAACAAATGGACAACAAATCTTTGACAAAAGAGGAAAGAAAAATCCAATGGAATAAAGACAGTCTCTTCAGTAAATGGTGCTGGGAAAACTGGACGGTGACATGCAAAAAAATGAACCTGGACCACTTTCTTACACCATACACAAAAATAAACTCAAAATGGATGAAAGACCTAACTGTAAGACAGGAAACCATCAAAATCCTAGAAGAAAAAGCCGGCAAAAACTCTTTGCCCTTGGCCACAGTCACTTCTTACTCCACATGTCTCTGGAGGCAAGGTAGGCAAAAGCACAAATGAACTATTGGGACCTCATCAAGATAAAAAGCTTCTGCAGAGCAAAAGAAAAAATCAGTAAAACTAAAAAACAACTGACGGAATGGGAGAAGACATTTGCAAATGACGTAGGAGATAAAGGGTTAGTATCCAAAATCTATAGAGAACTTATCAAACTCAACATCCAAAAAAAAAACAAATAATCCAGTGAAGAAATGGGCAAAAGATACGAATAAACACTTCTCCAAAGAAGACATCCAAATAGCTAACAAACATTGAAAAGATGCTCAATGTCACTCATCATCAGGAAATACAAATCAAAACCACAATGAGATACCACCTCACACCGTCAGATGGATAAAATTAACAACTCAGGAAACAACAGATATTGGCCAGGATGCGGAGAAACGGCAACTCTTTTGGACTGCTGGTGGGAATGCAAACTGGTGGAGCTACTCTGGAAAACAGTAGAGAGGTTCCTTAAAAAAATTAAAAATAGATTACCGTATGACCCAGCAATTCCACTACTAGGTATTTATCCAAGGGATACAATTGTGCTGTTGCAAGGGAGCACAAGCAGCCCAATGTTTACAGCAGCACTATCAACAATAGCCAAAGTATGGAAAGAGCCCAAACGTCCATCGTTGGATGAATGAATAAAGAAGATGTGGTACATATATATAATAATGGCGATCAAAAAAAAATAAAATCTTGCCATTTGCAACAATGTGATGGAAACTAGACTGTATTATTAAAGAAAATTAGCAGCCAGAGAAGAACAAATATCATATGACTTCACTCTTATGTGGAATTTAAGATACAAACCAGGTGAACATAAGGAAGGGTAGCAAAAATAATATGAAAACGGGGAAGGGACAAAATGTAAGAAACTCTTAAATACGGAGAACAAACTGAGGTTGCTGGAGGGGTTTTGTGTAGGGGGATGGGCTAATTGAGCAAGGGACATTAAGGAGGATGCTGGCTGGGATGAGTGCTGGGTGTCAAATGCAGGGGAAGAACCTCCGAATTCTACTCCTGAAATCACTACTGAACTATATGCTAACTAACTTGGATGTAAATGTTTACAAAATTAATAAATGAAAAAAATAAAATAAAATAAAGGCTAAAATGTCACATTCACTTGTTATGGGATGCATATATTTATTACTCATCATTCAGAATTGTTTAACAGTTACATCATAATGAGATGGCTGCTTATAAATATAACACATGGAGATTTTTAATAATAAACATACAAATTTTATTTTTTAAGTTTCCTCCTGGTGAATCTGAGCAATCTGCATAAAATATGAGGTTTCCTAGGAAATAGTGTTCACTTCCCATATTTTTATAAGTCCCTGCATTCGAATATATGGGGCCCTTGGAAGATGTGAGATATAAAAACCTTCATCAGTTGACATCTGGATACAAGAATTTCTAAAATGGTACAAAGAGAGGTTCTAAATACATTGTACCCTTTAAAACGTTTCCTGTGTTACTATAGATAAAAACTGTAGAATATAAAATGAGACTTGGGTCATGTAGTCTTCCTATATGATAATGTCCTCACAAGTCATTTTTAAAGACTGAGTTGTCTCACAAGCTTAACGCACATTGGTGTTTCTCTGACTTTGCACAAATTACCCATCAGCACCACCTGGCGTGTTACCAGCTCACGTTCCCAATGTCACTGGCAGGTATGCATCATGCCCTCCTCTTCCGTGACATGAAGTCTACATAAAACCACTGTCACACCTGTGAGGTCACAGTAGGGCCTGATGTATGAATGGATTTATTAGCACTGATGTTAGTAGGTTTTTCTTTGACTGAAAAATTTTTTATACTGTTCCACCATGTACTTCTGTGAAAAACAAAACACAAAAAACAAAAAAACTGTGATACAGTCAATTTATGGACCCTCTATCAGAGTCAGGACCAAAATGCAAGAAAAGTGATTTGCCCTCAGCAAGTGCTAAAAAATACAAAAATATTATTATTTTGGGGGAGGCTGGGTGGATCAGTCAGTTAGGCATCTAAATCTTGATTTCGGATCGGGTCATGATTTCACAGTTTGTCAGTTTGAGCCCTGCATTGGACTCTGTGCTGGCAGCTTGGAGCCTGCTTGGGATTCTCTCTTTTCCTCTCTTTCTGCCCCTCTCCTGCTCCTGCTCTCTGTCTCTACTGAAAGTAAATAAATTAACATTCAAACAACTGTAATGTATTAATATTTCTGATTTTTATATAGTGGTTCATATTATTTTAGTGTGGTTTTTTTCCTATGCGTGTAGATGTCGTTTTGCAATTAGAAATGTAATAGTGCTCCCAAAGAGGTAAAATAAGAAAGACGTGTGGAGATTTTTGAAATAATAATATGATGCAGATGCTGTAGGAACAGTAAACCAGGCTCTCTGGAGGCTGACATGTATCCATGATTTCAGAGATTGAACTCTCACTAGAATAAAAAATGATGTCAGGAAATTCCCTTGAGAGTCGTCAGGGGAAATGTTGAATGACACGTGCGGGACACAAAATCTTAAAGGCTCTGACATTCGAAGTCTTCCATTAAATTGTCTCACCCCAGTCATCTGGAGTCATAGCCCCTACAGAACACCTTCTTCATTGCTCCCATGACATCCTTGTTCCGCAGCGTATAGATGAAGGGGTTGGCCATGGGGGTGACGATGGTGTAGAAGAGAGAAACGAACTTGCCCTGATCCTGGGAGTGGTTGTTGCTGGGCTGCAGGTAAGTGTAGACGGCCGTGCCATAGAACAGGGAGACCACCGTGAGGTGGGACCCACATGTCCCAAAGGCTTTCCTCTGTCCCGCAGCTGACTTTATTCTTAACACCACCCTGACAATCTGACCATAGGAGAATGTGACTGATGCCACAGGAATGAGGAGAAAGATCACACCAACAAAGAAGATCTCAGACTCATTCACAGTGGTGTCAACACAGGCGAGCTTGAGCAGTGCGGGGATCTCACAAAAGAAGTGGTCTATTTTATTTCTCCCACAAAGTGGCATAAGAAAGATGAGCACCGTCTGCAGTGAGGAGTGAATAAAACCAATGAACCACGATGCAGAAGCCATCAGGGCACAGAGACGAGGGTGCATGATCACTGTGTAGTGCAGGGGCCTGCAGACGGCTGCGTAGCGGTCAAATGCCATCACCCCTAAGAGAATGCATTCTGTGCCTCCCAACCCTAGAGAGACGAACAGCTGAGCTACACAGCCACCGAAGGAGATAGACTTGTCTGCTCCCTTGAGGTGAACCAGGAGCTGGGGAACAGTGCTGGTCGTGTAACACAGGTCCAGGAAGCTGAGGTTGGAGAGGAAGAAGTACATGGGAGTCTGAAGGTGTGGGTCCAGGCGGGACAGTGCGATGATGGCTGTGTTTCCCAGCAGAGTGAGCAGATAGAAGATCAGAAGAGCCACAAAGAGGACTTGCTCCAGTTGAGGCCGGTCAGAGAAACCCAGCAGGATAAAGCCAGTGAAAGAACTTCCATTTTTCTGGTCCATCCTGTCTTTTCACGTTTCCTGTCAAGACTAAGTATAAATCAATTGTTTTTAAGAATATTCAAGAGAGCGACCAAGATGGCGGAGGAGTAGGGAGTACCAAAGTTTCCCTTGTTTTTTTGAATTGAGAGGGACCGAAATAGAGAGATTCTCAACTCCAAGAACCTGGCAGAAAAGGTGTAGCAGCTTACAAGGAATGCAAGAAACTTAGACAACGTCCTAAGACCGTTAGTCTAATCGAGAAGGGACAAAACGAACTCGGGAAACTGAGCTGGGGGGAGGGTGAGCCGGGGACAGCGGGAAAAGTGCCCAACATCCGAAGGAGAGCGACAGAGAGGGGGAGTCCACCACCATCCAGCCCCTAAAGACAGGGCTTAGGAGGAGAAGCTCTGTGTCTAACAGCAGAACCCAGCAGAACTCTCCTTGTGCGGGACCGCGGACGGAGGCACAGTCAGCCCACCCGGCCCAGAGTCGCTTAGCCGCCAGCAGCGTGGGGAGGGACCGACCTCGGGACCGCTGCCGCTGCTATCGCTGGAGCGGCGAGTGCGCGCCAGGCACCGCTGCTGCCTCCGGCCCCCTGAGCGAACAACCGCAGGATCGCGGGCTGCTGCTGGCGGAACGGGGAGTGCGCGCTAGTCGCCGCTGGGGCGCCCCATGGAAAGCGAAAAACCGCTGGGACCGCTGCATCGCTGGGACCACCTCAACAGGGATTGTGCGCCAGTCGCGCCACCATCCCCTGGAGAGCCAGCAACCTGGGACCATTGCCGCAGTCCGCCTGAACTGGGATCAGGCGCTAGTCGCCGCGGAGGGCCCTGTGGGGTGCGATCAATCGCTGGGACTGCCGCTACCGCGGTCGCCTGAGTGGGGAGTGCGCACAAGTCGCCCCGGCCAGGCGACCGGCTGCAAGGGGGGCCCCCAGTCGCCTACGGAGCACCTCTAACCCTGACACATTTGCAGAAGGTTGGGGGGTGGCAAGCAGGCAGGTGCCCACCTTCCAGTGGACCGCACTGCGCCAGTGCCCATAGCGGAGTAAGGACACAAACGAGGGGGCGAGTGGAAGCCCTGGGACTGGGAACAAAGGACGGAAGGGACGCCATTGTTGTCTTACGGGTCCACAAGCACCAGCCCCAGGAAGGCACTCCCAGAGCCATCCCTGCCTCAGTGGAGAACTCCCGCCTACACTAAACCACGCCCATCTGCGCAGGAGTGACACTTCTCCACGGGAGCTACAGAGGCCAAGTCCAGACCGCTGCCTGGAGTACCTCCAGGTCATTTCTTTTTTAAAATAGATGCTCCCTGTTATTCTTCTTTCTGATCCCCACTCCTGAGCTGACTATCCAGAGGCCTGGCTGACTTAAACAAAATCTTATTTCACTCTCTAAAGGCATGTTTTTCATCTCCTTCTGTACTTCCCTATTTCTCTCTCTGGAATAACCAGGCCACATAATCTCACCCGAACAATTACTGTCTTCATTCCTTTTTCCTTGTAAACGTCCTTATTCTGATTTCTCTCAGTCTGGATTAAGCTCTTTAGTCACTCTACCCAGGCAAACACCGTTTCCTTCTTTCCCCCGGAACTGTCATTATTCTCTCTGTAGACGCTCTGCCACCAGCACAGTACACACCCTGTCCTTACCATGTAGCTGGTATTTCAGGACATTGTCCTCAGAGTGTCCTTTGTTATTTTTTTTCTGTTGTGAACCGCTTGTCTGTATCATTTGTTAGTACGTTTGAGTATTTCTGTTTTCTGTTTGTCTGTCAGTCTGTTTTCCTTTCCAGGGCAACTTCAAGAAACAACCCAAAACACATCCAGCCAAAATGACGAGACGGAAGAATTCTCCTCAAAAGAATCCACACGAAGCAGTGACAGCTCAAGAATTAATGAAAACAGATATAAGCAACATAACAGAACATGAATATAGAATGATAATCATAAAACTAATCGCTGGCCTTGAAAAAAGCTTAGATGAATGCAAGGGGTCCCGCGCGGCAGAGTTCAAGACCCTAAAAACGGTCAGGAAGAATTAAAGAAGACATTGGAAGAAATACAGGGGAAACTGGAAGCAGCCACAGCACGGATTGAAGAGGTAGAGGAAAGAGTTAGTGCCTTAGAAGACAAAGTCATTGAAAAAGAGGAAGCAGATAAAAAGAGAGAGAAGCTGATCCAGGAACAGGAAAGGAGAATTCGAGAGCTGAGCGATGCACTCAAAAGAAACAATATCTGTATCATAGGAGTTCCAGAGGAAGAAGAGAGAGAGAAAGGAGTCCAAGGGGTTCTTGAACAAATCATTGCGGAGAACTTCCCCAACACGAGGAAGGAAATGGGCATGGAAATCCAAGAGGCACAGAGAACTCCCCTCAGACGTAACTTGAATAGACCTTCTGCACGGCACATCATAGTGAGGCTGGCAAAATACAAAGATAGGGAGAGAATCCTGAAAGCAGCTAGGGACAAAAGAACCCTAACATACAAAGGGAGACATATCAGGGTACTAGCAGACTTATCTACAGAAACTTGGCAAGCCAGAAAGGAATGGCAGGATATCTTCAATGTGATGAGCAAGAAGGACATGCAACCAAGAATTCTGTATCCGGCTAGCCTGTCATTCAGAATAGAAGGAGAGATCAAGGTTTTTCCCAACAAACAAAAACTGAAAGAATTGATCACAAATAAGCCGGCACTGCAAGAGATCCTGAGGGGCATTCTATGAAGGCAAGGTTGCAAAGAACACAAACTGCCAGAGACAGCCTTACAAACATGAAACTTACAGATAATACAGTGACTGTAAGCCCATATTTTTCAATATTAACACTGAATGTAAATGGACTAAATGCGCCAATCAAAGGCACAGGATAACAGAATGGATTAAAAAACAAGACCCATCTATTTGCTGTCTTCAAGAAACTCATCTTAAACCTGAAGGCACCTTCAGATTGAAAGTGAGGGGATGGAGAACTATCTACCATGCTACTGGAAGTCAGAAGAAAGCCGGAGTAGACACACTTATATCAGACACATTAGACTTTAAAATGAACGATGTAATAAGAGATGACGAAGGACATTATATAATAGTCTCAGGGACCATCCAGCAGGAAGAGCTAACAATTGTAAATATCTACGCACCGAATTTGGGGGCACCCAAATTTGTAAAACAACTAATTACAAACATTAGCAACCTCATCGATAAAAATGTCCTAATAGTAGGGGATCTTAACACTCCACTCTCAGCATTGGATACATCCACAAAACAGAAAATCTCTGCAGAAACAATAGCCCTGAACGACACATTAGAACAGATGGGCCTCACAGACATCTTTAGGGTCTCTCATCCAGAAGCAAAGGAATTTACGTTCTTCTCAACTGCACACGGTACATTTTCCAAGATAGACCACATTCTGGGGCACAGGGAAGCTCTGAATAAATATAAAAGAATTGAGATCATACCGTGTACACTGTCAGACCACAATGCTTTGAAACTTGAAATCAACCACAGGAGAAAGCCTGGAAAATATCCAAGAACATGGCGGCTAAGAAATAACCTACTAAAAGATGACTGGGTCAACCAAGCCATCAGAGAAGAAATTAAAAAATACATGGAAACAAATGAAAATGAAAATACAACAATCCAAACGCTCTGGGACGCAGCAAAAGCAGTCCTGAGAGGGAAACATATTGCAATCCAGGCCCATCTCAGACAACAAGAAAAATCAATAACACAAATTCTAACAGCACGCCTAAAGGAACTAGAAGCAGATCAACTAAAACAACCCAAGCCCAGCAGAAAGAGAGAAATAACAAAGATCAGAGCACAAATTAACTATATGGAGACAGAAAAGGTAGTGGAACAGATCAATGAAACCAAAAGCTGGTTCTTTGAAAGAATAAACAAAATAGACAAACCTCTAGCCAGGCTTCTCAAAAAGAAAAGAGAGAGAACTCAAATAGAGAAAATCGTGAATGAAAAGGGAGAAATTACAACCAATCCCTCAGAGATACAAGCAATCATCAGAGAATACTATGAAAAATTATATGCCATCAAACGTGGCAATCTGGAAGAAATGGACAGCTTCCTAAATAGCCACACGCTACCAAAACTCAAACGGGAAGAAATAGAAAAATTGAACAGACCCATAACTAGTAAAGAAATAGAATCAGTTATCAAAAATCTCCCAGCAAATAAAAGCCCTGGACCAGACGGCTTTCCTGCGGAATTTTAGCAGACATTTAAAACAGAGTTAATTCCTATCCTCCTCAAGCTGTTCCGAAAAATTGAAACGGAAGGAAAACTCCCGGACTCATTCTATGAAGCCAGCATCACTTTGATTCCCAAACCAGATAGAGATCCAGGTAAGAAGGAGAATTACAGGCCAATATCCCTGATGAATATGGATGCAAAAATTTTCAATAAGATACTAGCAAATCGAATCCAACAACATATAAAGAGAATTATCCACCATGATCAAGTAGGATTCATCCCTGGGTTGCAGGGCTGGTTCAATATTCGCAAATCAATCAACGTGATACATCACATCAACAAAAGAAAAGATAAGAACCATATGATCCTGTCAATTGATGCAGAAAAAGCATTTGACAAAATACAGCACGCTTTCTTAATAAAAACGCTCGAGAAAGTCGGGATAGAAGGAACATACTTAAACATCATAAAAGCCATATATGAAAAGCCCAGAGCTAATATCATCCTCAATGGGGAAAAACTGAAAGCCTTCCCCCTGAGATCAGGAACATGACAGCGGTGTCCACTCTCGCCACTGCCATTCAAAATAGTGTTGGAAGTCTTAGCATCAGTAATCAGACAACAAAACAAAATAAAAGGCATCAAGATTGGCAAGGAGGAAGTCAAACTTTCACTTTTTGCAGATGACATGATACTTTACATGGAAAACCCGACGGAATCTACCAAAAGCCTACTAGAACTGATCCACGATTTCAGCAAAGTTGCAGGATACAAAATCAATGTACAGAAATCGGTGGCATTTCTATACACCAACAATGAAGCAGCAGAAAGAGAAATAAAGAAGCTAATCCCTTTCACAATTGCACCAAAAACCATAAAATACTTAGGAATAAACCTAACCAAAGATGTGAAAGACCTCTACACTGAAAACTATAAAACACTTATGAAGGAAATTGAGGAAGACACAAGGAAATGGAAAAACATCCCATGCTCATGGATTGGAAGAATAAATATTGTCAAAATGGCAATACTACCCAAAGCAATCTACACATTCAATGCAATCCCAATCAAAATTGCACCAGCATTCTTCTCAAAGCTAGAGCAAACAATCCTAAAATTTGTATGGAACCACAAAAGACCTCGAATAGTCAAAATAATACTGAAGAATAAAACCAAGGCGGGAGGCATCACAATCCCAGACTTTAACCTCTACTACAAAGCGGTAGTCATCAAGACTGTATGGTATTGGCACAAAAACAGACACAAAGACCAATGGAATAGAATAGAAAACTCAGAAATGGACCCGCAAGTATATGGCCAACTAATCTTTGACAAAGCGGGAAAACGTATCCAATGGAAAAAAGACAGCCTCTTTAACAAATGGTGCTGGGAGAATTGGACAGCAACATGCAAAAGAATGAAACTAGAGCACTTTCTTACACCACTCACAAAAATAAATTCTAAATGGATAAAAGATCTGAAGGTGAGACAGGAAACCGTCAAAATCCTAGAGGAAAAAGCAGGAAAAAGCCTCTTTGACCTAAGACGCACCAATTTCTTACTCGACACGTCTCCAAAGGCAAGGGAATTAAAAGCAAAGATGAACTATTGGGACCTCATCAAGATAAAAAGCTTCTGCACAGCAAAAGAAACAACCAACAAAACGAGTAGGCAACCAACGGAATGGGAAAAGATCATCGCAAATGACATATCGGATAAAGGACTAATATCTAAAATCTATAAAGAACTTACCAAACTCCACACCCGAAAAACAAACAACCCAGTAAAGAAATGGGCGGAAGATATGAATAGACACTTCTCCAAAGAGGACATTCACATGGCCAATAGACACTTGAAACGATGTTCAATGTCACTCATCATCAGGGAAATACAAATCAAAACCACACTGCAATACCACCTCACACCAGTCAGAGTGGCTAAAATAAACAAATCAGGAAACTATAGATGCTGGCAAGGATGTGGAGAAGTAGGCACCCTCCTACGCTGTTGGTGGGAATGCAAACTGGTGCAGCCACTCTGGAAAACGGTGTGGAGGTTCCTCAAAAAAATGAAAATAGAGCTACCCTATGATCCAGCAATAGCACTGCTAGGAATCTACCCAAGAGACACAGGAATGCTGATGCATAGGAGCACGTGTACCCCAATGTTCATAGCAGCACTTTCGACAATAGCCAAATCATGGAAAGAGACCAAGTGCCCATCAACTGACGAATGGATAAAGAAGATGTGGTACATATATACAATGGACTACTATGTGGCAACGAGAAAAAATGAAATCTGGCCATGTGTAGCAACATGGATGGAACTGGAGGGTATTATATTAAGTGAAATAAGTCAATCAGAAAAAGACAGATACCATATGTTTCCACGAATAGGTGGACTTTGTGAGACTAAGCAAAAACCAGGGGGAGGGGAAGAGGGGAAAGAAAAAAAAGACACAGAGAGGGAGGGAGATAAAACATAAGAGACTCTCAAAGACTAAGAACAAACTGAGGGTGAGGGGGATGGGGGGGTGAGGGGTTGATGGGCATTAAAAAGGGCACATGTTGGGATGAACACTGGGTGTTTTATGTAAACCAATTTGAAAATAATCTATTATAAATGAAAAAAAAGAATATTCAAAAGAACTAAAGTTGTCAGCAAGGAGATTTAGCATGTTTAAGAGTTGAGATTCCATTACTAAGTATTTGATTAAATGATGTACTCACTGATACTGACATACCTTATACCAATTTAGTTCAATTTTATCACAGGGTAAATCACTGATTTTTAATATAGAGAACATCACATACCTGTGTCTGCATGACGCATATGTACAGAAGATCTTTCTGTCTCAGCTTAGTAGGCTTAAAGTGCTATAATATGTGTGTACATTTCAGAGACAAGGGTGATGTGGGAAAAAAAGGAGAGGAACCAGAAAGAATCCAAAAGAGATTTAGAGGAAGTGAGATGTTACTATAAATGGGTATCTCATGATTCTACACAACTGGATTTGCACACACCTCAGAAGCAATAGGTATGATACAATATTAACTTAAAAATGCATTCAGATACAGGAATAAGACCTAGAATGTACTTAGAGAAAAGTTTCAATTACATTCAAAATATCACTAGAGGTTTTCTACAGATACACATGGAAGAATTGCCTTTCTAAATAATATATTATATTTGCAAATGCTTCACCAACTTTGTCTTGGTATGATAGCCAAACAATTAAATACTTAAACAGAGAAAATCTGAGAATGCCACCATTCAATTACAAGGCTTAAGATTTGCCAAGTAGATGCTTAAAATTACCATAACAATTCACAAGAACTCTGAAAATTCATTGGCTGTGCAGAGTCCAATGGAATCAGAATTCGAAAATCCAACCCCTACCTCTTCCTTCTACAGAGTGCAGATCTGCACATTACTCCAGCTAGAGTTCATAAAATTCCTGAAAGGGGTAGGGCTATTCTCTATCAGCATTCTAATCAGAGTAAACATTTAAAATGTTGTCCAGCCGTGTAATCTATGTTCAGACTGTAATGCTTTAAATCATTCCCTCTGAGAAAATGAGTAACAGAAAAATACATAAAGACAGATACATCTCAAAGCGATGGCAGATCAAAGTGCTATATGGAACCTTAAAGTAAGACAAGGAAAGGCAAAAAGAAAAGGATATTTTGATATTATACAAAACCTCAGACATCCATCTACATTAGGTGAATGCTCACCTTTCTGGAAGCTACCTTGAAGAATCAGTCACACTGGACCCAACACACTGCCAGGTAGAAGGCAACTCTGATGACCGTTTTCATCTAGTCTCTTAGGACAGAGTGAGCACAGTCATACGCCGGCCAAAGAGACAAAACAAAACCATCATTCCACTTCTCTCACGTTCAAACGGTTAGCATGGTACATTTCTCATTGTCTTAAGACTTCAGAAATCCAGCACAAAAAAATTCCTAACAGTATTAATTAAAAAGATATTTGAGACAGTCTCAATGTGCAACAACAGGGCATATTCCCTGACTCACATCTGCTCAGAAAAGCAAATAAAAACAAACCATGCTTTGGGCGCCTGGGTGGCTCAGTCAGCTAAGCGATCTGCTTCTGTTCAGACCCTGATCTTGCAGTTTGTTCCTTTGAGCCCCACTTCGAGCTTTTTGCTAGCAGCACAGAGCCTGCTTCGGATCCTCTTTCTCCCTCCCTCCCTGCCCCTCCCCCATTTGCTCTCTCTCGCTCTCACAAATAAACATGAAAAAAAGAGACCATGCTTCGGTCTCATGCACACATACACAAATACAGATGCACTTATCTGAAAGAAATATCTAGCAAATTTTTAAATGTGGCTGATAAAGGAAGCACCCACCAAAATGAGGGAAGGCAAAAATTAAAATGATAAATCATTCATGCAAAAGATATAGTTGCACCACTAGAATAAAATAATGATATATTTTCACTTGATTCTATCAATAAGTCTAAAAAAGCAGTGAGAAAGGACCAAATCATGGTAAGAGGAACTTGTAGAAATGATTTCTAGTATTAGACTATATATGGAAGTGTGTGTACACACGTATGTATATATGACTATATATACAAAAGAATGCAGAACGGCTATCTGTATGACAGGTCTAAAAATGAATATGATTTTCAGAAGAAGATCTCCTTATCAGGCAAAGGAGATGGTCACTTAAACAGACACAAGAATGTCATCGTCCCTGTATGTTACAGTGGATCCCAGGGTCCGGCTGGAGAGCACACAGGGACGGAACGACAGCACTCATGTCATAGTCCATCATCTTTCTGCTACTGATTTCCTCATTACTATTTAGGAGAATTTTGCCCTTTAGATTCGCTGGATAAGGGAAAGATCGGGCTGCGAAATGCATTCTCCCTTGATTCTCAAGAGTATGATCTGCTGATCTCGCTCCCTCTGTTCCTTCCTCCTCCCCTTCTCCATATCCACTCCTCTTAAAGCCAGTGCCCCACACAGGCAATCGTCGAGAGAAAGGACATATTCACCTGAGATTAATGGGAAATCTCCTTTACTTTCTTTCTTACCACACTTAAAAATGATTTAATTACACTAAGAACCATCTTCTGTGTTGGACAGCAGCAAATGCCTGAATTCAGTAAGAGAAATGGATTCCTCTGAGACAAACCATGTACATAATACTGGCTGGAAATATTCAACACACGAATGCTAGGCACAGAAGCAAAGGACGGTATTGCAGCAACTATCATCACATGACATGGTATGGGGAAGTCCAGTTATAAACTACACATATTTTATTACTTTGCACACAAAAAGATAGATACCTGCAAAAGCACTGGTTAAATAATATAAACGGAGAAAAAATTGTTAGGTAAGATAGAAATAAGTAGATTCTACAAAACAGAAAGATGGCATTCTATGTAATGATTTCCGTAAAAAAATATATATAATGGTTAATAACATCTCACAAGAACACAATTTTACAACAATAATTAAGAGAAGAGGGATCAAATGAAAGAGGTTAAATGCTTACTACTGACCCAAGTAAGAAGACGGAGTGATTGCCATAACTCTTCAATGCTCACTCAAAATTCCAAAAATTTTAGAGCAAGAATCCATGTTTCCACACAACTAGATACTCAGTATGCACGTTACACATTTTAAAAACAAAAGATCTCAAGATATTTCCTCTATTAAGATATTTCAAATCTGTAACAGTCAGTGACATATTTGACGTACACTCTCTGCCCTATCCAGTTCCTGAATGAATCCAAAAAAAGTGTGGACAAGATTTGGGCAGCCTCAGGGCTACGAATGAATCGCGAATGCTTTCATGATGCTTCCGTCTCATAGGTCTGAGCTGACCTCAGATATAGGAGAACGGGCCCCGAGAACAGTGGAGACGAGCACATGAGGGGATGCAGCCATCAGCACACAGGACAGGAGAGAGCTGATGAGCACTGACGCTGCTGTAGGGCGGGTTCTATGGAAGAAGAGGGTGAAGCAGGAATCCCACTGCATGTTGTCTATTCAGGGAAGGCTATCGGGGTAAACGGGGTGAGGGAAGGAAAACAGAGCAGAGAACGTTGCTAAGCAAGGATGTGGTCTCCAGTGGAACAGACCCTGAGCCTGATCCCATGAGATGTTGGACAGAACTCTCCAGTAGAACCATCCATGTGTGATGTAGAAATACTCTGTCCTCACTGTCCAATACTATGCCCACTCTCCACCTGTCACCACCTGAGCATTTAAAATGCCCTAGCTAAGGGCTGCATGGGTGGCTCATTGATTAAGTGTCCAATTTTGGCTCAGATAATGATTTTGCCATTTGTGGGTTCGAGCCCTGTGTCAGGCTCTGCGCAGACAGTTCCAAGCCAGGAGACTGCTTCAGATTCTGTTTCTCTGTTTCTCTCTGCCCTACCCTGCACATGCTCTGTCTCTCTCACTCTTTCGAAAATGAATAAACATTTAAAAAAATTTTTTAATATAGTAGCTAAGAAACTGAATTCTATTTATTTTGTTTTATCTTATTTTGTTTATTTTATTTTATTTTATTTTATTTTATTTTATTTTATTTTATTTTATTTTATTTTATTTTATTTTATGGTTATTTAATTTTGAGACAGCGAGAGACAGAGTGTGAGCAGGAGAGGAGTAAAAAGAGGGAGACACAGAATCCAAAGTAGGCTCCAGGCTCTGAGTCGTCAGCACAGAATCCTACAGTGGAGCTGAAACTCACCAATTATGAGATCATGACTGGAGCCACAGTCAGATGCTTAACACCTGAGCCACCTAGGTGCCCCAAGAATCTGAATTTTAAACTTCATTAGACGCATAGACCAATGGAATAGAATAGAAAACTCAGAAATGGACCCGCAAGTATATGGCCAACTAATCTTTGACAAAGCGGGAAAATGTATCCAATGGAAAAAAGACAGCCTTTTTAACAAATGGTGCTGGGAGAATTGGACAGCAACATGCAAAAGAATGAAACTAGACCACTTTCTTACACCACTCACAAAAATAAATTCTAAATGGATAAAAGATCCGAATGTGAGACAGGAAACCGTCAAAATCCTAGAGGAGAAAACAGGAAAAAGCCTCTTTGACCTAAGATGCACAAATTTCTTACTCGACACGTCTCCAAAGGCAAGAGAATTAAAAGCAAAGATGAACTATTGGGACCTCATCAAGATAAAAAGCTTCTGCACGGCAAAAGAAACAACCAACAAAACGAATAGGCAACCAACGGAATGGGAAAAGATCATCGCAAATGACATATCGGATAAAGGACTAATATCTAAATTTTAATGAATTTAAATTGAATTAGTTTCTTGTTGCTACCCACTACTCGAGGGAAAGCACAACTCTGGAGCAGGAATTGCATCATATCCGGTCCTGCCTGGGCATTGGCAGCCTTTTGCACATCCCATAAGTCTGTCACTGGTGGTGAGCTGTCCCCACCGTGTTCCCCAGACGGCCTGGCTATGTGGCTCCCTTTCAGCTGAGGGCAACTGTGTCAAGAAGGGAATGACTGTGAACCTCGGAGCTCATACTCATGACAAACAGGGTTTGGACTGGAGCACCAGCAGGTAAGAGCTTCTGAGCAGGTCCCCAACAGCGTTCATACAAGAGTCCATTCATGGTCGTGTGCAAGGATAGAAGGGGGAGACCTACTGTACTTCACACATCGCCTCAGTGCAATCACACACACGCACACACACACACACATGCACACACACACACATGCCCACACAAACATACACATACACACACGACTTGTTATTTGCCTAATCCATCAATTAGGTAAACATTCAGGTTTCTTACTACTTTTTTCTTCATCATATTGCTATTCGTACTCACTTGAAGGATCAGCTTTTCTTACTAACAATAAAGTCAAAACGTAGAGGCACTGACACAATGTTCACAAAATGGAACTTCACTGCTGTAATTTTCAACATAGCATTTTTATAACTCCATGCATGTTTTAGATGCTTTGGTAACTGGTAAGGGAGAAAATAATTAAGATGATATATACTGACAATAATTTTAGGAAAGAGAGGAAATATTATCTAATCTTACAGACAATGCAGAACAAAGGAAAACCATAGAAGCATATAGTCAAGTAGTTTTCAAATATGCATGCTTATTATTCTCTTTTTGAACAGCATATGTTATTCCCACTAAACATGCATATTTAATTATTTCCAGGTGTGTACACAGAGGTGCGATGCATGTACTACACAGAATCAAATGTCTGGGAATGACTTGGTGGCGTCCATGATGAACAACTACATTTAGTTCTTACCTTTGGTGAACTTTCACAGTTACTATAGACAATTAATCATATATGCAAACCATTTAGCTCTCTTGTTTCAACAACACTTGCAACTAGAAATAAACTAACTTGTCGATTCCTAGAGCAACATAGAGGCCAGGTTCTACTTCACTCACCTATATTCACCTTCTCTGTGGATTCAAAGGTATTTCCTTACCTCCAATTCCAAGTTGCTGCCTAAATACAGTTCTGTGGATTCTGAGGACATGTAGAATCAGTGTTTGCAGGAAATGCAAAGCTTGACTATACAGCACTGGCTCATCCATACATTTTCCTTAAGGAAAAGGATACTTTCTCAGGATGACTTCAAGGGCTTCACGTGGTACCAGAGATCTGCACTTTGCCTCTAGGAGGCAGAAGATGAAGACAAGCGCAAACTCCCTGTACGGTTTCCCGAGTGCGATGACCTGCCTGTGTGACAGTGAGACCCTTATGGCAGGCGAGAGGGTGCTGTGACTCCGAGCTGTGGCTGGGCAGGCACAGAGAACCAAGTCCCTTCCCCTGCTGACGTCTCTGGGGAACGGATGCCACACACTCTTAATGAGCCCATGTCACTGAGCTGCCCAGACATGAAAATCCCCCAGGACAATGACTATGGAGGACCAAGCCAGAGAAAGCCTAATCTGTCTATTAGCTCACATACCTCACAGGGGACAGTAACTCCCTGACCTCCCCAGCTGCCCTAGCTCCCATCTGTGAGACCTAGATGTTTTAGAAAACATTTGAGATTTTTTTCCTCCCAACTGCCCCAAATATTTACATATAAATATGTAAGGAAGAATCCAGTCACTTACTTAATTTTAAATGTAAATATGCAGAAAAATTCCTCATTTAATTTCATTCCTACCAAATAATATGGGTCACAGAGCTATTAACTGGGCACATTCTACTTTTTAGGGTGATTTCAAAAGAAGGCAACAAAATTCTACCCATCTTCTAATGTGGCTAAAGGGAAAAAATTCTCAAGTCTCTAAACCACTATTCAGTCTATAGCCATACGTTTTAATGTTGTACTCAAAGCAATTTTAAAAATTACCTGTGTTTTTAATAAAATGTATATGGTTTATTTAAACTCAGCTAGTCTTTGAATTAAAGTTCAAATTGACTTTGAGTTTATCAGGAGACTTATGAATAATCAAGAAGAAACATGGAAGGAAGTAGACAGGTACTTTGGATTTCTCCACGATCCATAACTGACAATTTCCTTTATCATCTTTAGCCTAAAGAGATAAACTATTCCCTGCTAAAAACATTCTTAGATTTGAATTTTCTCAGTTATTCCCACACCAGGTAGGCCCCATTCTCATAGTTCAGAGGAGAACTCACAAAGACAGCACACTCTCTGTGTCCTGGAGCAGGAGGGAATTACAGACCTGCTATTATGATTTTTCTTCCCAGGCTTCACTCAAGAAGCAAGAAAGTTCCCAAATGTGCAATCTAACCTTACACCTAAAGGAGCTAGAAAAGGAAGACCAAATAAAGCCTAAAGGCAACAGAAGAAGAGAAATAATAAAGATTAGAGCAGAAGTAAACGATATAGAAACAAACAAACAACAAAAAAAAGTGGAACAGATCAACAAAACAAAGATCTGGTTCTTTGTAAGAATTAACAAAATTGATAAACCCCAATCCAAGCTTATCAAAAAGGAGAGGAACCAAATAAATAAATCATGAATGAAATATGAGAAATCATAACCAACATCATAGAAATACAAACAATTATAAGAGAACACAATGAGAAATTATATACCAACAAACTGGCCATTTGGAAAATATTGACAAATTTCTAGAAACTCACAAACCACAAACACAAAAACAAGAAGACATAGAAAATCTGAGCAGACTCATAACCAGCAAAGACATGGAAGTTGTAACCACAAATCTCCTACAACAAGAGTCCTGGGTCAGATGGCCTCCCGGGGGAATTCCACCTGACATTTACGGAAGAGTTAACATCTACTCATCTCAAACTGTTGCAAAAGACAAAAATGGAAGGAAAGCTTCTAATCTCATCCCATGAAGCCAGCATTTGTCCGGATTCCAAAACCAGACAAAGTCCCCACTAAAAAGGAGAATTACAGGCCAGTTCCTGATGAACAGGGATGCAAAATTCTCAACAAGATACAGCAAATCAAATTCAACGGTACAATAAAGGAACTATTAACCAAGATCAAGTGTGATTTATAACTGCGTTGCAGGGCTGATTCGATATTCACATATCAATCCACTATCCACATATCAATCAGTAGATATACTACAGTAATCAAGAAAGGATACGAACCATATGATCCTGCCAATAGATCCAGAATAAGCATTTCACAAGATGGCAAAACAACATGCAGGTTTTTTTGCGTCTCTCCTCCCTGAAATGCAGCAAGATCAACACTAAAACATCTTGAACACCTGGACAACTGATTTCAGGATTCACACAACACTCTGCACAACCTAACCCACAGAACTCGGCAAGTAGCCAGCACGGAGAGAGAGGTCGGGGGGAGAGAGAAGTCAGGGAGGGCAGGAGATGTTTTCACTTGTGGACAGAAGAGGAGAAAGGGGGAGAGAACAGGAAAAGCAACCCCCCTTTCCAGAAGCAGCTGGAGAGAAAGTGGAAAAATGGAAACAGCCGCAGGGACTGAACAAAAAGGGAGAAAGGAGAAAGGAGAGGGTTTAAATTCCATTAAGACTCTATAAACAGTGGAGCGCAGAGTCTGACACTCTGCAGGTGCATACCTGGCAGCGTTCTGGTGGGAAGGGCGAATCCCCAGAGCACACAGCGAGGTCCGAGGGATCCACGGGCCACATGCGAAGAGGCGGTTCCCCTGCTGGGAGGACATTTGGTAGAGGCTGTGCGGCCTCCCAACAGGCAAGGTCCAAGCCGCCCCCGAGAATGGCCGCACTGGCTGGTGCTGGAACAAGGACGCTAAAGGGGAAGCCTGGTGCCACGTGTGTGTTGTGATTCGCCACAATCGCTCAAAGGCTGCTGCTCCACAATGGAGTGAACTTTTTCTGGGGCGGGCTGGCCCCCAGCCACAGTCTCTGGGCGTCAGCAGCAGCACGGTCTCGAGAATATTCCCGATGCGGCCAGCACCTGGCCATTGCTCAGCGAGCCCCTACCCCAGAGGATCTAAGCAGGTCAACACCACGGACCCTCCAAAGTGAGAGGTGGGGAAACGCAGCCGCACCTGGGCTAAAACTCAGGAGGGCGGTGCCGCCTGGCTGCCTGACGGCTTGGTCACAGATGGTGTAGAAGCAGGAAGTAGACAGGAGCTGGAGGCAAAGGAGGGGTGCTCTATCCCCCGTCACAGAGAACAGAGTTCCGATACTAGTGACGTGGTAGCGGGTGGCGCCATTTTTGCCCCCTCCTCCACCCCCCGCATGCTCTACTCACCTACAGCCGCCACAGAAATCCATCCCAGTATGATAAGCAGCGCCATCTAGTGGAGAATGGAGCCATGACACTAAACCCCGCCCAGCTGGGCCAACAGCGCTCTTGACAACATCACAAGTCTGGGTGGTTTACGGACTAAAAATTTTACAGACTATAAAAAGCTTAGAAGTTTTACTTCTACGGGATACCAGGTATAATTTCAATTGTATTTCCTTCTGTTCGCTGATAGTTTTATTCCATTTTTTCTGTTTTTCTTTTCTTCTTCTTGAATACAGAAAGAAAAAAAATGGCCTGGGTGACTCAGTTAGTTCCGAGTCTGTCTTTGGCTCATGTCATGATCTCACAGTTCATGGGTTTGAACCCCTCGTGGGGCACTGTGCTGACAGCTCAGAGCCTGGAGCCTGCTTTGGATTCTGTGTCTCCCTCTCTGCTTCTCCCGTATTCATTCTCTATCTCTCTCTCTGTCTTTCAAAAATAAAGTTAAAAAACAGGGTTTTTTTGTCAATCCAGAAGATAAAGGCATGATATCTTTAGAAGGTGCAAGAAAACAGTTCATCTAGAATATGACACTCAGCCTTGATAACTCTCACTCCAAAAGGTGAAAGATATTTCAGACAAAGAGAAATCAGGTGAATGTCTTCAACAGGAAGATTAAGGGACTGAGATCAGGAAGAGGCGTGAGAGAGCTTCGGAGGAGACAGCAATGTTTGCTGCATAACAGTGTTCATAGTATTTTATTTTGCTGTGAATATTGCTGTATTCTCCTATGTATATCTCATAAAAACATTAAAAATTTTACCCATTGTGCTCATTTTTAATGTAAAATACTTCACTTATAAATACCTTCTAAAGCAGATGAGCCTGTACTAAATGAATAATACTGGATATTTTTCACATGTGTTATGTAGTAATGATTAAAGAGAGGTTTGAAATGCTGTGATTTATAAGATATATCTTTGGCCATTCATACAACCAATATATAATTCTCATAGATCTCTGGTCTATGGCTCAGAAACGCTTAGAAGATCCTGAGCGATAAGAGCAAGGAGAGCCTCTTTTGCTATAATGTTTGGTTTCCTGTCTTCAATATCTAAATAAATTCTTCAGAGCCATGAAGGTGCAAACAAAACAAAACAAAACAAAACAAAAAACAGGTTTTTTTTAAAAGGAAAGAGATGTTGGGATGAGCACTGGGTGTTGTATGGAAACTAATTTGACAATAAATTGATAAAAACATAAAAAAAATAAAAATAAAAGGAAAGAGAAAACAATTATTCTTATTTTCTCTTTTTATTAAAAAGGATTTTTTAATTTTTTTCTATATTTTTTCCCTTTGGGTAAATTTTTTAATTTTATTTTGCTTTTATCATTTCATTTTATTCCATTGTATGTATTCATCTTTTCAAATTTTCAAGCATTTTCTTCTTTTCCTTTACTTAACTTTCCCTTCTTTCTCTAACCCATCAAGCTTCTAGCAACAACCAGAACAAAACACACCAAGGATCCAGCATCGTTTAGTTAATTTCTTTGTGTTGTTTTTAATTTGTTAATATTTTTACTTTATTTTTTACTTTCTCCAAAATGACTAAATCAGGGAATTCACTCCAAAAGAACAGGAAGAAATGACACCCAGGGGCTTAATCAAATAGATGCCAGCAAGATGTCTGAACCAGAGTTTAGAATCACAATAATAAGAATACTAGCTTGGGCTGAAAATAGATTAGAATCCTTTTCTTCAGAGAAAAAGAAGGAAAAGCTAGTCAAGATAAAATAAAAAATGCTATAAATGAGCTGCAATATCTAATGGGTACCACGGCAGCAGGGATGGATGAGTCGGAGCAGTGAATCAGCAAAACAGAGAACAAACTTATGGAGAAAAATGAAGCAGAAAAGAAGCGGTAGACTAAGGTAAAAGAGCACAAAAAAAATTAGAGAACTCAGTGACTTGTTACAAAGGAATAACATCAGAATCATAGGGGTCATAGAAGATAAAGAGAAAGAAAAAGGGGTAGAAAATTTATGTGAGCAAATCATAGAGGAAAACTTTCCTAACCTGGGCAAAGACAGAGACATTAGAATCCAGGAAGCATTGAGGACTCCCATTAGAGTCAACAAAAAACGACCATCGACAAGGCATGCCAGAGTCAAATAAATAGAGTGGGAGTCATGAAACCAGCAAGGGGAAAAAGTCCTTAACCTACAAGGGTAGACAGATCGGGTTTGCAGCAGACCTATCCACAGAAACTTGGCAGGTTAGAAAGGAGTGGCAGAATATATGCAATGTGCTGAATAGGAAAAATATGCAGCCCAAGAATTCTGTATCCAGCAAGGCTGTCATTCAAAATAGAAGAGATAAAAAGTTTCCCATACAAAAATTAAAGAAGTTCGTGACCACTAAACCAGCCCTGAAAGAAATTTTAAGGGTGATTCTCTGTGGGGAGAAAACATGAAAAAAAATAAGACCAGGGGTGCCTGGGTGGCTCAGTTGGTTGAGAGTCCGACTTCGGCTCAGGTCATGATCTCACAGTCTGTGAGTTCGAGCCCCGCTTCGGGCTCTGTGCTGACAGCTCAGAGCCTGGAGCCTGCTTTGGATTCTGTGTCTCCCTCTCTCTCTCTGCCCTTCTCATGCTCTGTCTCTCTGTCTCTCAAAAATAAATAAAATTAAAAAAAAAGACTAGAAAGGACCAGAGGACACACCAGAAACCCCAACTCTACAGGTGATATGATGGCAATAAATTCGTATCCTTTAGTACTCACTCTGAACGTCAATGGCCTCAATGCTCTAATCAAAAGATGTAGGGAAACAGAATGGATAAAGAAACAAGATCCACATATATGCTGTTTACAAAAGACACATTTTAGACCTGCAGGTACCTTTAGATTGAACGGAAGGGGTGGAAACTATCTATGATGCTAATGGTTGCCAAAAGTAAGCTAGAGTAGCCATACTTATATCAGACCATCTAGATTTTAAAATAAAGACTATAACAAGAGGTGATGGGCATTATATCATAATTACGGGGTCTCTCCATCAAGAAGACCTAAAAATTGTAAACATTAATCTCTAAACGTGGGAGCACTTAATTATATAAATCAATTAATCAAAAACATAAAACTTACACAACAACCAACTTACACAAATGGACAGTTCATCTAAGCAGATAGTCAGTAAGGAAACAATGGCTTTGAATGACACACTGGACCAAATGGAATTAACAGATATATGCAGAACATTTCATCCTAAAGCAGCGGAATACACATTCTTCTCCAGAGCATTCAGAATATTCTGAAAATAGATCACTTGCTGGGACACAAATCAGCCCTCAATAATTACAAAATGATCGAGATCATACTGTGCATATTTTCAGACAACAACGTTATGAAACTTGAAATCAACCACAAGAAAAAAATTGGAAAGGTAACAAATACTTGGACGCTAAAGAACATCCTGCGAAAGAATGAATGAGCTAACCAAGAAATTAAAAAGGAAATTAAAAAGTACATGGAAGCCAATGAAAATGATAATACCACAGCCCCAAACCTCTGGGATGCAGCAAAGGCAGTCATAAGAGGTAAGCATATAGCAATCCAGGCCTTCCTAAAAACGGAAAAAAGTTATCAGATACACAGCCTAACCTTACACCTCAAAGAGCTGGAAAAAGAACAGAAAATAAAACCGAAAACCGGCAGAAGACAGGAAATAATAAGATTAGAGCAGAAATCAATGCTATCAAAACCAAACCAACACACACACACACACACACACACACACACACACACACACACACAGTATAACAGATCAATGAAACCAGGAGATAGTTCTCTGAAAGAATTAACAAAATTGATAAACTCCTAGCGAGGTGATCAAAAATAAAAAGGAAAGGACGCAAATAAATAAAATAAAAAATGTAAGGGGAGAGAGTACAAAAAACACAGCTGAAATACAAACAATAATAAGAGAATATTATGAGCAATTATATGCCAATAAAATGGACAATCTGGAAAAAATGGAAAAATGCCTAGAAACATATAAACTACCAAAACTGAAATAGGAAGAAATAGAAAATTAGAACATACCCATAACCAATAAATAAACAGAGTTATTCTCCCAAACAAGAGTAAAGGGCCAGATGGCTTTAGAGGAGAATTCTAGCAAACATTTAAAGAAGATTTAACACCTATTCTCATGAAGTTTTTCCAAAAAATAGAAATGGAAGGAAAACTTGCACACTCTTTCTATAAAGCCAGTATTACCTTGGTTCCAAAACCTGACAATGACCCCACTAAAAAGGAAAATTATAGACCAATTTCTCTGAAGAACACGGATGCAAAAATGCTCAACAAAATACTACCTAACCAGATTCAACAATACATTCAAAGAATTACTTACCAGAACCAAGTGGAATTTATATCTGGGTTTCAGGATTGGCTCAATATGTCAATCAATCAATGTGATACATTACATCAATAAAAGAAAGGACAAGAAGCACAAGAGTCTCTCAATAGATGCAGAGAAAGCATTTGACAAAATACAGCATCCTTTCTTGATAAAAACCCTCAAAAAAGAAGGGACAAAATGATCATACCTCAAGATCATGAGAGCCATCTATGAAAGACCCACCACAAATATCATCCTCAATGAGGAAAAACTGAGAACTTTGCCCCTAAGGTCAGGAGGACGACAGGGATGTTATTCAACATAGTATTGGAAGTCTTAGCCTCAGCAATCAGACAACACAAAGGAATAAAAGGCATCCAAATTGACCAGGAGGAAGTCAAACTGTCACTCTTCGCAGATGACTTGATTCTCTATATAGAAAATCCAAAAGATTCCGCCAAAAACATTCTGGAGCTGATCCATGAATTCAGCAAAGTTACAGGATATAAAATCAACACACAGAAATCAGTTGCATTCCTATCCATCAAAAATGAAGCAACAGAAAGAGAAATCAAAGAATCGATCCCATTTACAATTGCACCAAAACCATAAAATGCCTAGGTAGACCCTAACCAAGAGGTGAAAAATCTATGCACTGGAAACTATAGAAAGCTTATGAAAGAAATTGAAGAAGACACACACAAAAATGGAAAAACATTCCATGCGCATGGATTGGAAGAACAAATACTGTTAAAATGTCAATACTACCCAAAGCTATCTACGAATTCAATGCAATTCCGATCAAAATAGCACCAGCATTCTTCACAGAGCTAGAACAAACGATCCTAAAATTTGTATGGAACCATAAAAGACCCCGAATAGCCAAAGCAATCCTAAAAAAGAAAACTGAAGCTGGAGGCATCACACTCTCGGACTTCAAGACGTATTACAAAGCAGTAATCATCAAGACTGTATGATACTGGCACAAAAACAGACACATAGACCAATGAAACAGAATAGAGAACCCAGAAATGGACCTACAAGTTGGGGCTGTGGCCAACTAACCTTTGACAAAGCAGGAAAGGATATCCAATGGAATAAAGACAGTCTCCTCAGCAAATGGTCCTGGGAAAACTGGACAGCGACATGCAAAACAATGGACCTGGACCACTTTCTTACACCATACACAAAAATAAACTCAAAATGGATGAAAGACCCAAATGTAAGACAGGAAACCATCAAAATCCTAGAGGAAAAAGGAGGCAAAAACCTCTTTGACCTCAGCCACAGCAACTTCTTACTCGACACATCACTGGAGGCAAGGGAAACAAAAGCAAAAATGAAATGTTGGGATCTCACCAAAATAAAACTTCTGCACAGCGAAGGAAACAGAAACACTAAAAGGCAACCGATAGAATGGGAGAAGTTATTTGCAAATGACAGATCAGATAAAGGGTCAGTATCCAAAATCTATAGAGAACTTATCAAACTCAAAACCCAAAAAATGAATAATCCGGTGAAGAAATTGGCAAAAGACATGAACAGACACTTTTCCAAAGAAGACAGCCAGATGGCAAACAGACACATGATAAGAGATCAACATCACTGGTGTGATATGGGACGCTTCATGAATTCAGCAGGATATAAAATCAACATTCGAAATCTGTTGCATTTTTTACACCAATAATGAAGCAGCGGAAAAAGAAATCAAGAAATGGATCCCATTTACAACTGCACCAAATACC
Source organism: Paguma larvata (assembly GCA_030068075.1). Lineage (NCBI taxonomy): Eukaryota > Metazoa > Chordata > Mammalia > Carnivora > Viverridae > Paguma > Paguma larvata. The sequence continues at coordinate 25,991,641 of CM057829.1, forward strand.
ATAAGATAACCTAGGAATAAACCTAACTAAAGAGGTAAATTATCTGTACCTTAACTATAGAACACTTATGAAAGAAACTACAGGCGTTCCTGACCATGACCCTGCCCCTGTGCGGGAGAAATCAGGTGGACCATTTCTTCTGTGATGTTGCAGCGATGCTCAAACTGGACTGTGCAGACACCTCCATCAACGAGGCTGAACTCTTCGTGGTCAGTGCCTTCTTCCTCGTGGTGCCCCTGTCTCTCATCTTAGTGTCCTACTGCCACATCATCAGGGCTGTCCTAAAGATCAAGTCGGCCCAGGGCAGGTGGAAGACCTTCAGAACCTGCAGTTCCCACCTGATAGTGGTCGTCAGCTGTTGGCACACTCATCTCTATGTACCTCCAGCCTCCTGCCAGCTACTTGCAGGATGTGGACAAATGAGGAATAAATTTAACCAAGGAGGAAAAAGGTCTGTACATTTAAAACTACAGGATTTTCATGGAAGAAACTGAAGAAAAATTAGGATATCCTGTGGTCATGAATTGAAAATAATACTACTGAGAAAATATCCACAGTACTTAAAACCATCATAGATAATTGCAATCCTATCAAAATTTGAATAACATTTTTCACAGATATAGAAAAACAATCCTAAAATCTGAATCGAGCCAAGAGAGTCCCAAATGCCAATGTCACCCCTAAAAAGAACGAAGCAGGAGGCATCTCACTTCCTAATTCAAACTATAGTGTAAAGCTCTAGTAATGGAATCAGTGTGATCCTGGCTAATGAAATACACACATACACTAAGGGAACAGAATAAAGCGTCCAGAGGTGCCTGGGTGTCTCAGTCGGTTGAGCACCTGACTCTTGATTTCAGCTCTGGTCATGATCCCAGAGTCATAGGATCAAGCCCCACATCGAGGTCCGCACTGAGTGTGGATTTGGGATTCTTTCTCTTTCTCTGCCATTCTCCTCCACTCTGGTCTCTCTCTCTCATAAAAACAATAAAAAAAAAAGAATGAAGATCCCTGACATAAACCCCACCCACGTACAGACAACTAATACTTGACAAATTGACACAGGAGTCAATAATATTCATAGGGAAACAATGTCTTTAAGAAATGGCGTTCAGGGGAGCCTGGGGGGCTCAGTCGGTTAAGTGTCCAACTTCAGCTCAGGTCATGATCTCACGGTTTGTGAGTTCGAGCCCCACTTTGGGCTCTCTGCTGACAGCTCAGAGCCTCGAGCCTGCTTCAGATTCTGTGTCTCCCTCTCTCTCTCTGCTCCTCCCCTGCTCATGCTCTGTCTTTCTCAGAAAAAAACATAAACATTAAAAAAGAAAGAAAGAAGGAAAGAAAGAAAGAAAGAAAGAAAGAAAGAAAGAAGGAAGGAAGGAAGGAAGGAAGGAAGGAAGGAAGAAGGAAGGAAAGAAAGAAAGAAAGAAAGAAAGAAAGAAAGAAAGAAAGAAAGAAAGAAAGAAAGAAAGAAAGAAAGAAATGGTGTTCAGAGAATTGGGTGACTACATGCAGAGAATGAAATTAGAGCTATATATCATGGCCTGCACAAAAAGTAACTTGACATAGGTTAAGATGTAAACATACTACCTGAAACTGTAAAACTTCTATGAGACAATATAGAGGAAAAGATTCCTGACATTGGACACATTGACAGATTCCAGATGGGGATGTTCTGGTATTGCCTTATCTACTAACTCATCCCATGCTTTATGATCCAAATTTTAATCCAGAGCCTGAAAATGACATCAAAAGCACTATCAACAAAAGGAAAAATTAATAGGTGGAACTACATCGAACAAAACGCATCTGCACAGCAAAGGAAACAATCAACAAAATGAAAATTCAGCCTATAGAACAGGGAAACCACAAGCACATCTTCTACCTGATAAGGGGTTAATATCCAAACATACAAGGAACTCATCCAAAGCCATAGCAGAAAAACAAACAGTTCCACTTTTTTAAAAGGACAGAAGAACTGCAGAGATATTTTTCCATAAAAGACAATCAAATGGCCCATAGATACATGAACAGTTCTCCACATCTCTAACCATCAGGAAAATGCAAACCAAAACCACAATCAGATGTGACTCCGCACCTGTTAAAATGGCTACCATCAAAAAACCGAAAGATAATAAGATGTGGTGAGGGAACACTTCTGCACAGTTGGTGAGAATAGAAACTGGGGCAGCCGCTATGGAAAGCCATATGGAACTCTCCCAGAAAATTAAAAATGCAACTGCTATCGTATCCAGCAAACAACTCCTAGGTACATGTCCAAAGAAAATGAACTCAGGATATCTAAGAGATATGTGCCCTCCCAAATTCATGGCAGGAATATTCACAATAGCCAAGCTATGGAAACAATATAAGTGTCCAAACAGATGAATGGATAATTATGCTGTGGCGTACATATCTAGGGGAATGTTATTCATCCAGGAGAAGGAACGATGGCATATTACTCAGCCATAAGAAAGAACGGCATTTTCCCTTTCAGTGACATGGATGGAGCTAGAGTATATTATGCTAAGCAGCCTAAGTCAGTCAGAGAAAGACCAACACCATTTGATTTCACTCGTATGTGGAATTTAAGAAACAAAACAAACAAGCAAAGTAAAAGAGAGAGAGACAAACCAAGAAAAAGACCCTTAACAATAGAGAACACACTGATGGTCACCAGAGGGGTGGAGCAGGGGTGAGGGGGAGAGGGGACGGTGAACTAGGTGATGGGGATTAAGGAGGGCACTTGAGGTGATGAGCGCTGGGTGATGTAAGGAATTGTTGAATCACTATGCAGTGCACCCGAACTAATATTGCCCTGTATGTTAATTATAATGAAAATAAAAACTTAATTGTGAAAGCAAAAAAATATATATATAAAATAATTTTATAACAATAACAAAACAATTAAAACAAAACAAGAAACTGTTTCATGTTTGTCAGACTGACGTTATGGTCTCTGTGATCACTCATTACCTGAGCTACAGTGTGTACCCTGTGTCCCTCAGAAGGTGTAAGTCCTGGCAGAATCCATGAACTGCTCTCATAATAATAGCCCCGAGATCCAGGTTTAAAGACAGATAGAACAAAATAATTTAGCCAAGCCTTGGGTATAATCCCTACAATCATGTCACAGTTATTAGTGAAAATTCAAGAGGAAACAGTCCAAACACTACTGGTGGCAATTCGCACAACCCTATAGTCCAGTACAGACGAAGCATGGAGAGCTTGGCCAGGCAGATTCCAAACATTAGAAAAGTGTTATAAACAATTCTGAACTCGTGTTTGGTCTCTTAAGTGATTTCCTTTTTATTTAGCAAGGATCTGAAAGATCTTTATTATCTGTAATTTATTCACATGTAATATAAACATCTAAACACCATTCCCATATTCACGTAAAGGAAATAAATCTTTTTTGCTCCAGGGGTCTGTGTGTCCTTAAGAGCAGACAAAGAGTTGCTCAGCCAGAACCATAGGTCATGCGGCTTCATGAGAACTTGAAGGATTCTGGACCAGAGAAATTTCGGTTGAGGAATTTTACATAAGACTTTTTTTTGAGAGAGAGAGAGGGAGAGAGGGAGAATGAGAGTGTGTGAGCAGGGGAGAGGGACAGAAGGAGAGAGAGAGAGAGAGAGAGAGAGAGAATTTCAAGCACGCTCCATGCTAAGCACAGAGTCTGACACGGGGCTCGGTCCCACAACGCTGGAACCATTACCTGAGTTGAAATCAAGGGTCAACTGACTGGGCCACTCAGGCGCACCTCAGCTGAGGAATTGTAAAGTGACCATTTGGGTATAACTATCGGGATGTGGTTGAAAACTAATGGAGAGTGGGAAATTTGTAACAAAGATAAAAAGTATTATGAAACCGTTTTTATACTCATATACATTCTGATTTATAAAGGTGTCAATATTTATCCCAAGTGTTGATTTCAGTGTGAATACTCTTATCCTGTTAGGGATACAGAGAGAATCTTGACCTTGTGAGAATCTCCCCAAGCTGTCATTTCCAGCCTGCCTAATGCTATCTCTGTCCCAAGATCACTTGTCATGAACATGAGCAGCTCAGGGGGTTCAAGACCCAGGAGGATGCCAGTGAGCTGCCAGGAGAGGGGACGGTGGCATTGTTATGAATATGTGTCCAGTCCAAGACACAAACACATTTATCTACATTGTGTACTGGAGAAATCTACCAAAAACCATAATCATTTCTACAACAATGGCATTATCAAAGCTCCAAACTCCATAGAAAAATACAATGCTCATGAAAATAAGTTTTTTCTTTAAGTTTCCTCCTGTTGAATCTGAGCAATCCTGCACACAGGATTTCCATGGGAATCCTGGGAAACAGTGTCCATTCCCACATTTTTGTAATAAGTCCCTGCATTAAAAAATATGGGGTCCTTGGAAGATGTGAGATATAAGACCTTTGATCAGTTGAAGCCTGGATAAAAGAATTTGTAAAGTGGTATGAAGGGAAGATCTAAATATATTTTACCCATCGGAACTTTTGCTGCATTACTGTAGGTTAAATGGGTAAGGCATAAATAGGACTTGGGGCATGTACTGTTCCTATAGGATAATGTCCCCCAGAAGTCATTTTTAATGAATGGGTTAGCTCACAAACTGAAACTCACCAACATGTATACCTCACATTGGTGCTTCTCTGACTTTGCACAAATTACCCATCAGCACCACCTGGCGTGTTACCAGCTCATGTCCCAAAAGTCACTGGCAGGTGTGCATCACGCCCTCCTCTTCTATTACATGATGTCTACATAAAACCACTGTCACAATTGTGAGATCTCAGTAGGGCCTGATGTCTGAATGGCTTTATCAGCACTGATGTTGGTAGGGGTTTTTTACCTAAAATTTGTTTTTTACACTGTTGCTTCACATGCTTCTGTGAAAAAAAAACTGTGATACAGTCAACATATGTGCCCTGTAATAGAGCAACTATTAAAATACAAAAAAAATTGATATGCCTCCATCAATTGCTAGAAAATACTGAAATACTAAAATTTCTGGGGAAGCTGGGTAGCTCAGTCAGTTAGGCATCCGACTCTTGATTTTGGCTCAGGTCGTGATCTCACAGTTGTGAATTTGCTTCGTGTCTTTTCTCTCTCCCCCTCTGTCTGTGCCCATCCCTCACTCATGCTCTCTGTCTCTCCCTCTCTCAAAATAAATAAATAAACATTAAAACAAATTTAATATACTAATATTTCTGCACTCTTTCAGTGGCCCATGTTCTTATTTTACTGTGCTTTCATCGTATGTGCATAAACAACTTTTTGCAGTCAGATATGTTCTCAAAAGGAAGTGAACTAAGAATATCCTGTGAGATTTTAGAAATAATGATATGACAGATGCCCTAGGAGCAGTAACTCAGCACCTCCAGAGCTGCAATGAAGCCATGAACTTAGAGTTTGAACACTCACTTGCATAAAAGAATGAATTAAATTCCCTTGACAGTCGTCAGGGGAAATGTTGGATGTCATGTGCAGGACACAAAATCTTGAAGGCTCTGACATTCAAAGTCTTCCATTAAATTGTCTCACCCCAGTCATCTGGAGTCATAACCCCTACAGAACACCTTCTTCATTGCTCCCGTCACATCCTTGTTCCGCAGGGTATAGATGAAGGGGTTGGCCATGGGGATGATGATGGCGTAGACGAGAGCAATGAACTTGCCCTGCTCCTGGGAGTAGTTGTTGCTGGGCTGCAGGTAAGTGTAGATGGCCGTGCCATAGAACAGGGAGACCACCTGTGAGGTGGGACCCACATGTCCCAAATGCTTTCCTCTTTCCTGCAGCTGACTTTATTCTCAACACAGCCCTGACAATTTGACTGTAGGAGAATGTGACTAATGCCACAGGTATGAGAAGAATGATCACACAGACAAAGAAGATCTCAGATTCATTCACCATGGTGTCAACACAGGCAAGCTTGAGCAATGGGGGGACATCACAAAAGAAGTGGTCTATTTTATTTCTCCCACAAAGTGGTACAAGAAAGATGAGCACCGTCTGCAGTGAGGAGTTGGCAAAACCAATGAACCACGATGCGGAAGCCATCAGGGCACAGAGACGAGGGTGCATGATCACTGTGTAGTGCAGGGGCCTGCAGACGGCTGCGTAGCGGTCAAATGCCATCACCCCTAAGAGAATGCATTCTGTGCATCCCAACCCTAGAGAGACGAGCTGCTGAGCTACACAGCCACCAAAGGAGATAGACTTGTCTGCTCCCCTGAGATGAGCCAGGAGCTGGGGAACAGTGCTGGTCATGTAACACAGGTCCAGGAAGCTGAGGTTGGAGAGGAAGAAGTACATGGGAGTCTGAAGGTGTGGGTCCAGGCGGGACAGTGCAATGATGGTTGTGTTTCCCAGCAGAGTGAGCAGATAGAAGATCAGAAGAACCACAAAGAGGACTCGCTCCAGTTGAGGCCGGTCAGAGAAACCCAGCAGGATAAAGCCAGTGAAAGAACTTCCATTTTTCTGGTCCATCATTTCTTACCACGTTTTCTGTCAAGATCAAGTATTTAGCAATTCTTTTTAAAAATATTCAAAAAGCAGAGGTTGGAGGCAAGTGAATCTATCATGTTAAAGACAGAGCCTGAGGATTTTATTACTAAGTATTTAATTAAATGATGTACTCATTGAAATTGACATAGATTATAGTTATACCAATTTAATTCCATGTTATTACAAAAAGTAAATCATTGATATTTAATATAAGAAAAATCACATAATTCACCTTGTGTCTGCGTCAGCGATAGGTACAGAAAGTCTTTCTTGGGGTGCCTGGGTGGCTCAGTCGGTTAAACGCCTATCTTTGCCTCAGGTCATGATCTCATCATTCATGGGTTCGAGCCCCGCATCGGGCTCTGTGCTGACAGCTGAGCCTGGAGCCTGCTTAATATTATGTGTGTGTGTCTCTCTCTGCCCCTCCCCTGCTCACACTCTGTTTCTCTCTCTCTCTCAAAAAAAAATAAAACATTAAAAAAATTATTAAGTCTTTCTTTCTCTGCTGAGTAGGCTTAAATGTGTGTACATTCCTGAGAAAATGGGGATGTGGAAACGAGGGAGAGGTATCAGAAAGAGAATAGAGGGAGTGAGACACGTTACTATAAATGTGTATCTCATGATTCTACACAACTGGATTTGCATACACCTCAGAAGCAATAGAATATGATACAACATTAACTCAAAAATGGATTAAGATACAGGAATAAGACCTAGAATGTACTTAGAGAAAAATTTCAATTACATTCAAAATATCACTACAGGTTTTCTATAGATACAGTTTTGGAAGAATTGCCTTTCTAAATAATATATTTGCGAAGTCTTCACCAGATTTCTCTTTATATGGTAGCCAAACAATTAAATACTCAAACAGAGAAAACCTGAGAATAACACCATTCAGTTACAACCCTTAAGTTTTGCCAAGTAGATGCTAAAAATTACCATAACAATTTACAAGAATTCTGAAAATTCATTGGCTGTGCAGAGTCCATTGGAATCAGAATTCTAAAATCCAGTGCCCAACACCTACCTCTTCCTTCTACAGACTGCAGATCCACACATTACCCCGACTAGAGTTCGTAAAATTCCTGAAAGGGGTAGGGCTATTCTCTATCAGCATTCTAATCAGAGTAAACATTTAAAATGTGGTCCAGCCGTGTAATCTATGTTCAGACTGTAATGCTTTAAATCACTCCCTCTGAGAAAATGAGTAACAGAAAAATACATAGACATAAAGACAGATGCATCTCAAAGCGATGGCAGGTCAAAGTGCTATATGAACCTTAAAGTAGTACAAGGAAAGGCAAAAAGAAAAGGATATTCTGATATTATACAAAATCTCAGACATCCATCTACATTAGGTGAATGCTCACCTTTCTGGAAGCTACCTTGAAGAATCAGTCACACTGGATCCAACACACCACCAGGTAGAAGGCAACTCTGATGACCGTTTTCATCTAGTCTCTTAGGACAGAGTAAGCACAGTCATACGCCGGCCAAAGAGACAAAACAAAACCGTCATTCCACTTCTCTCGTGTTCAAATGGTTACCATGGTACATTTCTCATTGTCCTAAGACTTTAGAAATCCAGCCCAAGAAAAAATCATAACAGAGTTAATTAAAAAGATATTTGAGACAGTCTCCATGTGCAACAACAGGGAGTGTTCCCTGACTCACACCTGCTCAGATGAGGAAATAAAAACGAACCATGCTTTGGGCGCCTGGGTGGCTCAGTCAGCTAAGCGGCCCACTTCTGCTCAGGCCCTGATCTCGCAGTTTGTTCCTTCGAGCCCCACTTCGAGCTTTTTGCTAGCAGCACAGAGCCTGCTTCGGATCCTCTTTCTCCCTCTCTCTCTCTGCCCCTCCCCTACTTGCTCTCTCTTGCTCTCACAAATAAATAAACATGAAAAAAAAAGAGACCGTGCTTCAGTCTCATGCACACGTGCACAAATACAGACACACTTATCTGAAAGAAATTGCTAGCAAATTTTTAAACGTGCCTGATAAAGGAAGCGCTCACCAAAGGGAAGGAGGTCAAAATTAAAATGCTAAATCATTCCTAGAGAAAACCTAACACACTAGTGTACCATAAGAAGAAAATAATGATGTGTTTTCGTATTATCACATCAATAAGGACTAAGAAGACAGTGAGAAAAGATAAAATCATGCTGAGATGAACTTATACAAATGATTTGCTAGTTTACAAGTTTATACGTGTGTGTGTGTGTGTAAAAGAATGCTTAATGGCTCTCTATCTGACAGATATAAAATGAGTAGATTTTCAGTTGAAAAATAAAATATCAGACAAATGAGATGCACACTAAAGCAGACAGAAGAATGCCATCGTCCGTGTATGTTACAATTGCTCCCAGTGTCTCACTGGAGAGCACACGGGGAGGGAACGACAGCACTCATGTCATAGTCCATCATCTTAGTGATACGGTTTTCCTCATTTCGATTTAGGAATATTATTATCCTTTAGTAACACTGGATGAGGGAGAGATCAGGCTGCAAAACACATTCTCCCCTGAAATCTCAAGAGTACAATGTGCTGACCTGGCTCACCTGTTCCTTCCCCCTCCCCTTCTCCACATCCATCCATCCATCCTAAAGCTTGTGCACCGCACAGAGCAATCTTCCAAGAGAAAGGGTATGTTTGCACTGAGGTTAATTGGAAATTTCATCTCATTTCCTTCTTACCATATTTAAACAATGGTGTAATTAGCCTAAGACCCATGATCTATGTTTGGTCAGTATCGAATGACTGAATGCAGTAAGAAAGGTGGATTCCTCTGAGAAAAAACACGTAAATAATACAGGCTGGAAATATTCAAAATATCCATTAGGTAAAGGAGAAAGAATGGTGTCCCTGTAAATGTCATCGCATGACATGATATGGTACAGAAAAGTCCAGTTATTAACTACACATACATTATATTGCATGCAAAAAATAAAAACTTGAAAATCATTTATAAATGGAGAGAGAGAGAAAAATTTTATTAGGTAAAATATATATAAATAGATTGTACAAAAAAATGGCAGTCAGTGTAATGATTACAATTAAAAACAAGATAATGGGAAATGACAGCTCGAAAGAACACGATTTTACAATACTAAGAGAACAGGCATCAAATTAAAGAGGTTAAATGCTTAGTACTGACACACATAAAGTGATAGGGCAATTACCCTAAGTGTTCAGTGCTACCTATAACTCTAAAAATTTTAGTGGAGAATCCATATTTCCATAAAACCAGATGCTCAGTATGCCCGCTACAGATTTTAAAGACAAAAGAACTCAATACAATCTCTCTATTTATGACACTTCAAATCTATAACGTTCACCGATGTATTTGACATGCACACTCTGCCCTATCCAGTTCCTGAATGAATCCTGAAAAAGCGCCAGCAAGATTTCCGCAGCCTCAGGGCTACGACTGAATCACAACTGCTCTCACGATGCTTCTGTCTCATAGGTCTGAGCTGACCTCAGATACATGAGAACGGGCCCCGATGACAGAGGAGGACGAGCAAATGAGGGTATGCAGCCATCAGCACACAGGACAGGAGAGAGCTGATGACCACTGACGCTGCTGTAGGGCAGGTTCTATGGAAGAAGAGGGTGAAGCAGGAATTCCACCGCATGTTGTCTATTCAGGGAAGGCTCTCGGGATAAACGGGGTGAGGGAAGGAAAACAGAGCAGGGAACGTTGCTAAGCAAGGGTGTGGTCTCAGGTGGAACAGAGCATGAGTTTGATCCATGAGAGCTGGACAGACTCTCCAGTAGAACCATCCATGTGTGATGTAGAAATACTCTGTCCTCACTGTCCAATACTATGCCCACTCTCCACCTGTCACCACCTGTGCGTTTATAATGTCCTAGCTAACAAACTGAATTTTACATTTTATTTCATTGTAATGAGTTTAAATTTAAACAGCTCCATGTGGCTACTTCCTACTGTACTGGATGCCACAGCTCTGGAGCAGGAATTGCACCAGATTTGGTCTTGCCTTGGCATTGACAGGCTTTTGCACATTCCATAAGTCTGTCACTGGCTGTGAGCTGCCCCCACCATGTTCCCCAGACTGCCTGGCCATGTGGCTCCCTTTCAGCTGAGGGCAGTTCTCTCAAGAAGGGAATGACTGTGAACCTCGGAGCGCATACTCATGACAAACAGGGTTTGGACTGGAGCACCAGCAGGTAAAGAGGCTCTGAGCAGGTCACCAACAGCATTCATACAAGAGTCCATTCATGGTCGTGTGCAAGGATAGAAGGGTGTGAACTACTGTGATTTACACATCACCTCAGTGCAATCACACACACGCACACATGCACACACAAACATACACATACACACACAACTTGTCATTTGCCTAATTCATCAATTAAGTAAACATTCAAGTTTCTTACTACTTTTTTCTCATCATATTGCTATTTGTACTCACTTGAAAGATCAGCTTTTCTTATTAATAGTAAAGTCAAAACATAGAGGCACTGACACAATATTCACAAACAGCAAATTCCCTGCTGTAATTGTCAACGTAGCATTTTTTAAACTCCATGCATGTTTTAGATGCTTTGGTAACTGGTAAGGGAGAAAATAAATATTTAAGATGATAAATGCTGACAATAATTTTAGGAAAGAGAGGAAATATTATATAATTTCATAGACAATAGGGAACAAAGGAAAAAGAAGCATATAGTCTGATAGCTTTATACATATTCATACTCTATTATACTATTACTAAAGGCATATGTTGTTTCCACTAAACATGCATATTTAATTATTTCCACATGTGTGTTCAGAGGTGCAATGCAAGTACTACATAGAATCAAATGTCTAGGAATGACTTGGTGGCATCCATAATGAACAACTACATTTAGTTCTTATATTTAGTACTTCCACAGTATCTTACTTTAGATCATTGATCATATGCAAACCATTTAGCTTTTTGTTTTGTTGTTTGAAAATAAACTAACTTGTCAATTTCTAGAGCAACACGGAGACCAAGTTATATTTCACTCACCTTAAATCACTTCTCTGCGGATTCAAAGGTATTTCCTTACCTCCATTCCAACTTACACCCTAAATTCTGGGATTGGAACGAGGACATGTAGAATCAGTGTTTGCAGGAAATGCAAAGCTTGACTATACAGCACTGGCTCTTCCATACGTTTTCCTTAAGGAAAAGGATACTTTCTCAGGATGACTTCACAGGTCTTCATGTGGCACCAGAGATCTGCACTTTGCCTCTAGCAGGTGGAAGATGAAGGTAGTCACAAAATCTCAGTATGGTTTCCCAAGTACGCTGACCGGCCTGTGTGACACTGAGACCCTTATGACAGGCGAGAGAGTGCTGTGACTCCGAGCTGTGGCTGGGCTGGCACAGAGAACCAGGTCCCTTTCCGTGCTGACGTCTCTGGGGAACGGATGCCCCACACTCGTAATGAGCCCATGTCACTGAGCTGTGCAGACATGACAACCCTCAGGGACAATGACTATGGAGGACAATGCCAGAGGAGACCAATCTGTCTTTTCTATTAGTTCGCTTATCTCACAGAGGACAATAACTCGCTGACCTCCCCAGATACCATGGCTCCCATCTGTGAATGGCCTACATGTTGTAGACTAAAGATTTTTTCCTCGCATTTGCCCAAAATATTTACACAGAAATATATAAAGAAGAATCATTCAGTTACTTATTTTTAAATGTAAATGGGAATGAACTCTTCCTTTAATTTCATTCATAACCAACTTATGTGGGATCACAGAGCTATTTTTTAGATGTCTTCTAATCTTTAAGATGAATAAGGAGGGCCACCAAATTCTACCAAACTTCTAATGTGTCTAGGGTAAACAAGTCTTAAATCTTCTCAAACACTGTTCAGTTTATATCCACTTGTTTTAATGATGTACTCAAACAATTTAAGGAGTTATGTCTTTTGGGGCACCTGGGTGGCTCAGTCAGTTGGGCATGTGACTTCGGCTCAGACATGATCTCACAGCTTTTGAGTTCAAGCTCCACATCAGTCTCTATGCTGATGGTGCAATACCTATTTGAGATAGTCTCTCTCTCTCTCTCTCTCTCAATATAAATAAATAAACATTAAAATTATACAAATATGTTATGAGGAATAGTTTATAAAATGAATAAAGAGACTGATAAATTCACATTTGGAAAAGTTAAACTTAGGCAAAAGAGAAACATCATTAGGGATTTGTAAGCATTCAGATGTGTGGAGTAAAAGCAGTACCAGTCAATATACGATTCCATACGAAGGCAGCATAGAAGAAGAGGAAGGAGCAGGAAAGCTTCTCCAGCAGGGGCCTGACACCGGCCATCTGCGAAGCTGGAATAGTGAGAACAGTCTTTCATCAGAAGATCCTAATCTCCACCAGCTCTGGACATGCTTGAACAGGCGATTCCTGGTCTCTGACTTGTCCCTGCTCTGATCCTCTTCCTCACTACCATACCCCATCAGTCCAACCTTCTGAAGGTAGTCGCTACCACCCTCACTGCTGCCCTGCGTTGGGATCTCTGTGGTCACCACTGGATAAACGGGTAAAGCAGCACAGAGCCTGCTGGGGACTCTCTCTCTGACCCTCTCCTGCATGGGTGCACTCTCTCTCTCATGAGTAAAATTTAAATAAAAATGGGAAAAAATAAAGTCGGAAATGTTAACAAAAAAATGACAGCTTGGTCGGGGAGAGGAAGGGAAGAGGAAAGCCTCCAAAAAAAGCGAAAGAGAGAAGACAAATCTAGAAGCAAACATAACAGAGGCTGAAGGAGATAGGAAACATGTACAGAGACTCGAGTTAAACAGGGAACAGAGAGTGCTCACTAAAGGTGAACACAGAAGGAAAATGGCAGAGAAAACAACAAAACGATGGGCAAGACGATCTCAAAGTTCAAAAAGCTCAGAATGGGGTGAAGGAATCACGAGTGAGGTCACACAGTGCCAGGCTGCAGAGCAGGCACCTGGTGTCATAGCTCCACACTGAGAAGCAGCTCATTCCTGAAGGGACTGTCACACGCAAGGTCGTCTCGCACAAAAGGTGGGACGTCGTGCACATGTTCACCCACATTCCTCGCAGGGTCAGCGGTAACAACACCGGCTGGCTCCCTGCTGGACACACACGGCCCCGCACCCTCTCTCACACGAGGTGGGACTCCGGAGGCCCTGGTGGGGGCGGGGCTCCCAGGCTGGAGGTGCACACCCACTGCTCCTGTGGGGTTCTGGAGGGGCCTCCCAAACTATCTCGTCCTCGCGGGAATTTCCTCGAGCCCAAACCAACTGGGTCCATGATTCTGACGAGGAAGGAACTGTGAGCACGAGAGGCCCAGACATGTGCAAAGCAGCCATAGATCACTTCCCACATTTCTGTCGTCCACTCCCCTCCACACCCAAAACACACAACCACGTCCATGTACACAAACCACGTGCATTAGGAACCTTCCAACATTTGGTTCACTATGTCATATTAGGATAGTTCACTAGTGAACATGTTTGAGCTACTGAATATATAAGAACACTTAAAACAATTTGAACAAGTCTCTATTTTAATACATGAAAATTTTTTAATTTTGGCTCTTTGAGGACCAACTGTATCATTCTTGTGTAATTAAATTATGAACATTATTAAATCCTTAAAATTGAAAATTATAATCACAGTCAGGAAATCTCTGAAAGCTCAGCAAACTGACTAAAACATTAAGAACAACTGACCACAGCCTTTTAACCTGTAGTCTCCACCTGGTAAGAATGGAACCTCATTGGAAGCGATTTAAAGCCTATTCCCAAGTGCCATGGAAAAACCATACTTTTGGAGGCTGTATGTCTGGGTTCTTATCTTGCTCCATCGATGTTAACAGTGTCATTTCAAGTAAGAATTTAATGTCTCTGTTCCAGAATGTGCATAGCTGTAGAATAAGAATAATGTATCTCGGTGTCGTAGGAAATACATAAGACAGGGAACGTGAACATTCATGAAAACTTGTAAAGCACTGTATAAATGCAAAGAACTACACGCACTTCTGGCTAAAGTCACATTTATTCTCAGTCCCTTCTCCCAGTCACCCTCCATCGAGCCTTGCTATCAGCCACTCTCTGCTAAGATGTCCTTCATGCAGCTTTTATGACACTATCCAGCCTAACAGTCTCACATGCCATTGACCATTACTTTTCTGATTCTTCTAAAACCAAAAATCCTTTACCTTTAATTTTCTTTCTACCTGTTTCCCATTTAAAAAGTACCAATACTTCAGGGCGCCTGGGTGGTCAGTCTGTTGAGCATCTGACACTTGGTTTAGGCTCAGATCTCACTGTTGGTGAGTTTCAGCCCCACATTTAGCTCTGTGCTGACAATGAGGAGTCTACTTGGGATTCTCTCTCTCTCTCCCTACCCCTCCTCTCTTCATTCCCTCCCTCTCTCTTTCTCTCTCTCTATCAATAGAAATAAACTTAAAAAATATTTAATAAATGAATTATTAAAACAATAATGGGGCACCTGGGGGGTTCAGTGGTTAAGCATTACACTCTTGATTTCAGCTCAAGTTATGATCTCGCAGTTTGTGGGTTCTAGCCCAGCACTGGGCTCTACACTGATGATATGATGCCTGCTTGGGATTCTCTATATCCCTCTCTCTCTGCCCCTCCCCTGTTCATATTCTCTCTCTCTCTCTCTCTCTCTCTCTCTCTCTCTCAAAGTAAACAAAATAAACATTAAAAAATAAAAAAAAAATAATGACACTCCAACTGAACCACCAGAGAAAATTGCCACACTGTATCAAGCTCCTACCCTCTCATGAAGTACAATCTCATAACTACTCATTGCCTATCCTGATATATCTACCTAGATGTATACATTAATATTTCTCCTTACCCAAAGTAGCTGTATTTGTTCCCTGGGGCTGCCATAAAAAATACCAATACTTGGGAATTAAAACAAGACACTTATTCTCTCGTGGGTCTGGAGGCCAGTCCAAATTCAGGTGTCATCCAGGACACCCACTCGTTGAAGATTCTAAAGGAGGATGTGTCCTATGCCTTTCCTAGAGCTTCTGCTGTAGCCAGGAATCCTTGCATCCTTGGCTGTTGATAGATCGTTGTTCTAACTTGACCTCTATGGTCATATGGCATACTCTGTGTGTGTGTGTGTCTCTGTCTCTGTCTTCCCTTCTTACCCTAAGGAAACAGGCCATTCTGGATCAAAGTCACCTTTTTCAGGGATAACCTCATCTGAAATAGTTACATCTGCAAAGACTCTATTTTCAAATAAAATCACATTCAGATGCACCAGGTATTAGGACATGAACATATCATTAGAGGGGACGGGATTCAACCCAAAATGGGGTCTTTTCCTACTGGCTTCTCGACTCCTAAAAAAGGGACGAACTGACCTCTTAGTCACCGACTGGCAGGCTTGATGATACTGTGGATTCCCAGGTAATTCTCCTATAGTCACTTACCATATGCTGTCCTGTCTCATGCTGCCCACAGGCTCCAGGAGCTGATCCAGATTTAAGGCAGAATTCATGAGTATTTTATACTTGAAAACTGCTAAGAGAATAGATCTTAAAAGTTCTCTTCACACACACAAGAAAAGGGTAACTATGTTCAGCAATACATGTTAACTAGGTTTATTGTGATCATTCCACAATATATACAAATATTGAATTATTATGTTATATGCTGAAATCTAAAACAATGTCATATTAAAATTATATCTCAAACTAAAAAAGGAATTTAAAGACCAGAGAAAATATTATAGCCAACACATGCAAGTACTATTGGCAATAGGAAGTTAGGTAGAAAAATTATTGACTATCTCTTCATATCAGCCCTCCAGAGCCTTCCTTCCTCTCTGGCTAACACTGGAGAGCCAAACTGAATGATTCATCTGACGCTAATGAGTTACATGGAGCAGGATCCTCCTGGGCCCTAAGTATACATACATCCTCAGTTTCTAGAGCACGTAGTTTGACTTTGGTGTCTTATAAAAATACCCCTCAGATATAACAGTAGCCTTTTTACTCATGGGCATATTCCAAAGAATTCACAGATTCCAAAGTGTGTTTAGCTGCAGACTGCACTGTCCACTCTAATTTATACGCCCCCGTATGCACCAACACACTCTGCAATGAACTGACGATCTTCCAGGTAAACCCCGGTGATAAGACAACTTGTGCTGACAGTAATTTTAAAGATAATTTTTACTATCTTGACCAGAGCCAGAATAGGTAGCAATTTTGACTTCCATTGTCTCTGAGATTCACCCTTTTCAAGGATTATCCTCTCCAAAGGATGGTATATTTTAAATATATGAATGCATATGCATTCTAGGCACTCTGTTCTATCTATTTCATCCCCTAACACGTCTCTACAGATCACGACCACACACCACCAGGCAAGCTCTGGTGTATTAGCCTTCATGGGGACCAGCACTCATGTGCTTTCATCTGCCGGACTATCACTTTCCCATCCATAAGCCAATCTCGACATTTTATACAACTGCAGTCCTTCAAAGACCATCTAGCTTCTTCCAGAAGTTAGCTGGATATCTGTAATCTTTGCTATTCTTCCTTGGAAGAATATCCTAAACTCTCTCCTTAACGGTTATTCAAATGTTATTAAGAAGATTTGAGATTCTTCCTTTTGTTCCTGATTCCTTAGACCTAAAAGGTGATGGTGCTGCCTGCAGAACTGGTGTTTATGGGTGAGGTTGTTCTTTCCTTAAAGTAAGGTCTAGGTCGAAAAGAAATCTTAACTCCAGATTAGCTGATTACCACTTTACTTCAGAAGGAAACACTGTTATTATTGTCTCTTCCAGCTCAAACCAAATGCTTGGTGCCTGGTCTCACAAGCATTAAATCTGTGTTTATGTTTCAGATCTGTAAGTGTAACAAATGGGTGTACAGGAGAAAAGTGTTTATTGGATATTCATGCCAGAGAAGGAGAATCTGTTGTTCCTATAACTGTGGGCTTATGCTATCTATACAACAATAAGAATAGAAAATCACAACACTATCCATAAGAATCTTAGTAAGAATCATGACCATTATGCATCTCATTTTATGAACCTGGAATGGGACAGAATTGAAACTGGCATAGTGGATTACCACTGCATGCAGGAATTCATTTATAGTAAAGAATTATTGTAATTTGACAGGCATAATTACAGTATTCTATTGCTATAGGGTTGAATGCTGTTTTGAAACCCTCAACCCCAGTTCAGGTTCATGGAACTTAATGTGAAAATGAGGTTTCTGCAAATATATTCAAGTTCAGATGAGGATATATTCAATCAGGGCATACTCTAACTCCATATGACTGGTATTTCTATGATAAAATCAGAAGAGACAGGCGAGGGAGAATGCCATTGTCCTACAGAGGCAATTCTCGAAGTCCTGCAGCTGTAACTCAAGAAACCCCCAAAACTGCTAGCAAAGATGCCACCAGAAACTAGAAAGGTCCAAAGAAGTATATTCTCCCTGACAGGTTTCAGAGGCCCTTCCACTATCTTCATGTTGGACTTGTATCCTCCTGACTTATGAGACAATAAGCTCCTACTGTCCTGAGGACCTACTTAGTGGTGCACTGTTCTGCAAGACTAGGAAAATAATACAACATATTGAAATTCATGTTAAGTGTCTAGGTCGAAGAAGGGGCCAAGACGGAACTGCATGGAAGTTATTTTTGCGACTCTTATCCCGAAATACAGCCAGATCGACACTAAACCTTCTTACACAACTAGACAACTGATTTGAGGATTCGCACAACAATATTCACGACCTGAACCACAGAACTCAGCAGGTGTGAAATGCAGAGATGTGCACTGGGGGAGAGAGAAGCTGCAGAGGGCAGGGAGATGTTTTTGCTTGCAGATAGATGATGGAGATGGGGAGAGAGTATGGGACAAACATCCCCCGAAAAGCAGTGGGAGAGAAAAAGGAAGAGTGGAAACAGCTATGAAGGAGTCAACAAAAAAGAAGAAAGGAGAAAGGAGAGGGTTTAAATTGTGTCAACTCTACAAACAGTGGAGCGCAGAGTCAGAAACTCTGCAACTTGATACCTGGTGGTGCTCTGGTGGGAAGGGTGAGTCCCCAGGAGCAGAGACCAAGGTCTGAGTGATCCTCAGGGCACACAGGGAGAGGCGGTTTCCCAGCGGGGCAGACACTGGGTAGAGGTTGTGCAGCCTCCCCTTAGCCAAAGGTCCCAGAGGACCCTGGAGAACAACCACATTCGCTGGTGCCAGAACAAGAATGTTAAGGGTGAAGCCTGGTGCCAGATGGGTGCTTTCAGTTGCCATGATAACTGAAACACTATTTCTACACACTTTTTTCTGGGGTGGGCTGTCACCAAGCCGCAGTCTCTAGGCATGAGCAGCAGCCTGGTCTACCAAATGTTCCTGAGGGCAGGCTGGCACCCAGCCACTGCTCAGCGAGCCCCTTCCCCAGATGATATAAGCAGGTCAAAGCTGCAGTCCCTCAGAAACGAGAGGTTGGGAAACACAGCCGCATCTGAGGTAATACTTAGGAGGGAGGTGCCGCCTGGCAGCCTGAGGGCTTAGTCACAGACAGTGTAGAAGCAGGAAGTGGACAGAAGCCAGAGACAAAGAAGGGTGCTTGACTGCCAATCAGGGATGGCACAGAGTTGCGATACTAGAGACTGGGTAGTTGGGTGATGCCACTTTCATCCCTTCTACGTATGCGCATACACACCTACACATGTCACAGTAATCTACACCAGTAACCTAAGCAGTGCCATCTAGTGGAGAACGAAGCCATTACACTAAGCCATGCCTGACTGGGCCTACTGCGCTCTTGAGGGACACCACAAGTCTCTCTGCCTACTTAGGTTATGGACTATACAGGGTTTTACAGTATGATTCTAGGGGAAACCAGATGCAATTTCAATCATATTTGATCCTGTCACTGGTCCATCTATTGGATTTTTTCTTTTATTTTCTTTCTTATTCTTGATACATAAAGAAAAAAAGTATTTTTCTTTTTAATTTTTATTAAATCCATTTTTCTTTATTTTTTTCTACTGTAGTTTTTACCTTTTTGTAAATTTTTAAAATTCTACTTTACTTCCATCATTTCATTAATCCTAATTTATAGTATCCATTCTTTCTAATTTTTCTAAAGTCTTCCTTTTATTCTACTTGTTTTTTATTTTCCTATCTTTCACTTGTTTCTCTACCTATGAAGTGTTTTCAACAACCAGATGAAAATACACCTAACATTTAGCATCCTTTATTGGATTTTTTTGTGTTGTTTTTATTTTTTTAACTTTATTGATTCCTTTCTTCGTTCAGTATGACAAAACGAAGGAATTCACCCCAAAGAAAGAACAGGAAGAAATGACATCCAGGAACTTAATTAACACAGATACAAGGATGATGTCCGACCCAGAATTTAAAAGCAAGATAATAAGAATACTAGCTGTGCTTTAAAATGGATTAAAAACCCCTTCTGTGGAGATAAAGAAGTAAAATCTACTCAAGATAGAATAAAAAAAATGCTATAATGGAGTTGTAATCTCGAATGGATGTCATGGTGGTAAGGATTGATGAAGCAGAGCAGCAAATCAGCGATACAGAGGACAAAATTAAGGAAAATCATGAAGCAGAAAAAAAGGAGACTAAGGCAAAAGAGCACAACATGAGAATTAGAGAACTCAGTGACTCATTAAAAAGGAATAACTTCTGAATCATAGGGGTCCCAGAAGATGAATAGAAACAAAAGGGGGCAGATGGTTTATGTGAGCAAATCATAGCAGAAAAATTTCCTAACCTGGGGAAACACACAAACATCAGAGTCCAGGAAGTATAAAGAACGTCCGTTAGATTCAACAAAAAAAGACCATCAACAAGGCATATCATAGTCAAAGTCACAAAATACTCAGGCAAGGGAAGAATCATGAAAGCAGTAACGGAAAATCTTAACTTACAAGGGAAGACAGATCAGGTTTGCAGCAGACCTATCCAAGAAAGGTGGCAGGCCAGAAAGGAGTGGCAGGATATATTCAATGTGCTGAATCAGAAAATATATGCAGGGGAGAGCTCTTTATCCAGTAAGGTTGTCATTCCAAATAGAAGAGGAGATAAAAAGTTTCCCAAACAAAAATTAAAGAAGTTCATGATCACTAAATCAGCCCTGCAAGAAATTTTAAGGGGGACTCTCTAAGAGGAGAAAAGATGAAAACAAAACAAAACGAAACAACAGACCAAAAGTAACAAAGACTTCAAAGGACCAGGGAACATCACCAAAAAATCCAACGCTACAGGAAACCTAGTGGCAGTTAATGCATATCTTCAGGACTCACTCTAAAAATCACTGCACTACATGCTCCAATCATAGACATAGGGTAACAGAATGGATAAGAACACAAGATCCATCTATATGCTGTTTACAAGAGACGCATTTAAGAGCTAAAGACACCTTCACATTGGAAAAAAAGGGATGGAGAACCATCTGTCTTGCTAATGGTTGCCAAAAGAAAGCCAGAGTAGCCATAGTTCTATCAGACAAACTAGATTTTAAAATAAAGACTGTAACTAGGATGAAGAAAGGCATCAAATCATAATTAAGGAATCTATACACCAAGAATATCTAACAACTCTATGCTACAAATGTTGAGCACCCAAATATATAAAGCAATTAATCACGAACATAAAGAAACTCATTGATAATAACATCATAATAGCAGGGGACTTCAACATCCCACTTACAGCAATGGACAGATCATCTAAACAGAAAATCAACAAGGAAACAATGGCTTTGAATGACACACTGGACTAGATGGACTTAACAGATAGATACAGAAAATTTCACTCTAAAGCAGCAGAATACACATTCTTCTCCACTGTACATGGAACATTCTCCAGAACAGATCACACTCTGGGACACAAATCACCCCTCAACAACTACAAAAAGATGAAGATCATACTGTGTGTATTTTCAGATGACAGTGCTGTGAAACTCGAAATCAAACAAACACAAGGAAAAATTTGGAAAAGCAACAAATACTTGGAGACAAAGAACATCCTACTAAAGAATAAGTGGGGTAACCTAGAAATTAGAGAGAAAATTAAAAAGTACATGGAATCCAATGAAAATGATCTCACCACAGCCCCGAGTCTCTGGGATGCAGCAAAGGTTGTCATAAGAGGGAAGCATACAGCAATCCAAGCCTTTCTAAAGAAGGAAAAAAGATCTCAGAGACACAACCTAACCTTGCACCTTAAAGAGCTGGAAAAAGAACAACAACTAAAACCCAAAGATGGCAGAAGACAGGAAATAATAAAGGTAAGAGCAGAAATCAGTGTTATCGAAACCAAAACAAAAACCAAACCAGTAGAACAGGTCAATGAAACCAGGAGTAGGTTTTTAGAAAAAAATTAATACAGTGATAAACCCCTAGCCAGTAGGATTAAATGTAAAAAGGAAAGGACCCAAATAAATGAAATCAAGAATGAAAAGGGAAAGTTCAAAAAAAACCATAGGTGAAATACAAACAATAATAGGAAAATATTATGAGCAATTACAGGCCCATGAATTAGGCAATCTGAGGAAATGGACAAATTCTGAGAAACATATAAACAACCAAACTGAAACAAGAAGAAATAAAAATTTGAACACACCCATAACCAGTAAAGAAATCGAATTAGTAATCAAAAAACTCCCAACACAAAGAGTCCAGGGCCAGATAGCTTTCCAGGGAAATTCTACTATATATTATAAAAGAGTTGACACTTATTCTTTTGAAGCCATTCCAAAACTGGAAATGGGGAGGGGCAACATGGTGAGGAGTGGGGAGACCCAGAGCTTCTCTTGTGTTTTGAACTGACAGGGACTGAAACAGAGAGACTCAACTCCAAGAATCGGGGAGGAAAGGTGTTGCAGCCTAGAAGAACGGAGGGGAAACCCAGACAACCCCTAGGTACCGTGAGTTTAATCTAGAATGGACAAAACGAACTGGGGAAGCTGAGGGGAGGGGAGGGTGAGCCGGGGACAGCGGGGAGAGTGTTGAACATCCGAAGGAGAGGGTCAGAGAGGGGGAGACCACCACCATCCAGCCCCTACAGGCAGGGCTTTGGAGAAGCAGCTCTGTGTCTAACAGCAGAATTCAGTATAATTCCTTTTATGCGGGGACCGCGGACGGAGGCCCAGTCAGCCCGCAACACGCACAGTTGCCCAGTCGCCTGCCATTTCCAGAACCGCCTGTGGAGCACGGAGCTAGCGCAGGCCGCAGCTGCCACCGGCAGAGTGGGGAGTCCCCGCCCACCCGCCACCGACTGAGGGCCGAGCACAGGGCTGCCTGCTGTGCCCCGAGTCGTCTGCGGAGCACCTCTAATCCCGGCACATTTGCAGCAGGATCAGAGGTGGCAGGCAGGGGCCCAACCGACCTGTGGACCGCGCTGCAACGGCGCCCATAGTGGAGTGAGGACAGAAACAAGGGGGCGAGTGGAAGCCCTGGCACTGGGAAGAAAGGACTGAAGTTACGCCATTGTTGTCTTCCGGGTCCACAAGCACCGGCCCCAGGAAGTCACCCCCAGAGCCATCCCTGCTGCAGTGGAGACGACCCCCTACACCCCACACCCCTCCTCACAGGAGTGACACCTCTCAGCCGCAGATATTGCCGCCAAGTTCAGACTGTTGCCTGGAGTAACTCCAGGTCATTTCTTCATTTTTAAATATATGCTCCCCGTTTTCCTTCTTACTGATCCCCAGTCCTGAGCTGACTATCCAGGGTACTGGCTCCACTTAAACAGACCTTTAACCCAATCTCTCAAGGCATGATCTACACCTCCTTCTGTACTTCCCTATTTCTCTCTCTGGAATAACCAGGCCACATAGTCTCATCTGAGCAATATCTATCTTCATTCCTTTTTCCTTGCACCTGTCCTAATTCTGATTTCTCTCAGTCTGGATTAAGCCCATTAGTCACTCTACCTGGGCAAAGTCCATTTCCTTCTTCCCCCGAAACTGTCCTTAATCTCTCTGTATATGCTCTGCCAACAGCACACTACATACCCTGTCTGTAACGTGTAGTTGATACTTCAGGACATTGCCCTCAGAGAGCCATTTGTTATTCTTTTGTCTGTTGTGAACAGCTTGTCTGTATCATTTGTCGCTCCGTTTGAGTATTTCTGTTTTCTGTTTGTCTGTCAGTCTGTTTTCGTCTCCAGGGCAACTCCAAGAAACAATCCAAAACACACCTAGCCAAAAGGACAAAACAGAAGAATTCCCCTCAAAAGAATCTACAGGAAGTAGTGACAGCTCAAGAGTTCATGAAAACAGATATAAGCAACATAACAGAGCATGAATATAGAATGATAATCATAAAAGTAATCGCTGGGCTTCAAAATAGCATAGATGAATGCAAGGGGTCCCAAGGGGCAGAATTCAAGGACCTTAAAAATGGTCAGAAAAAATTAAAAAAGGCCTTGAATGAAGTACAAAGCAAACTGGAAGCAGCCACAACGCAGATTGAAGAGGCAGAAGAGAGAGTAAGTGAATTAGAAGATAAGATTATGGAAAAAGAGGAAGCAGATAAAAAGAGAGAGAAGCTGATCCAGGACCAGGAAAGGAGAATTCGAGAGCTGAGTGAAGCACTCAAACAAAAAATATCCGTATCATTGGAATTCCAGAGGAAGAAGAGAGAGAGAAAGGAGTCAAAGGGGGTACTTGAACAAACCATTGCTGAGAACTTCCCCACAACGAGAAAGGAAACGGGCATGGAAATCCAAGAGGCACAGAGAACTCCCCTCAGACGTAACTTGAATAGACTCTCTGCATGACACATCATACTGAAACTGGCAAAATATAAAGACAAGGAGAGAATTCTGAAAGCATCTAGGGAAAAATGGGCCTTAACATGTAAAGGCAGACACATAAGGGTTGTAGCAGACTCATCCACTGAAATTTGGCAAGCCAGAAAGGAATGGCAGGATATCTTTAACGTGATGAGCAGGAAGGATATGCAACCATCCTGTATCTGGCTAGCCTGTAATTCAGAATAGAAGGAGAGATTAAGGATTTCCCAAACAAACAAAAACTGAAGGAATTCATCACAAATAAGCGAACATGACAAGAGACCCTGAGGGGGCACTCTATGAAGGAAAGGTTGCAAAGAACACAAACTACCAGAGACAATCTTACAAGTATGAAACCTACAGATAATACAGTGACTGTAAGCCCATATTTTTCAATATTTACACTGAATGTAAATGGACTAAATGCGCCAATCAAAAAACACAGGGTAACAGAATGGATTAAAAAACAAGACCCATCTATTTGCTGTCTTCATGAGACTCATCTTAAACCTGAGGACACCTTCAGATTGAAATGAGGAATGGAGAACAATCTACCATGCTACTGGAAGTCAGAAGAAAGCTGGAGTAGCTACACTGATATCAGACAAACTAGACGTTAAAATGAATGATGTAATAAGAGATGAAGAAGGGAATTATGTAATAATCACAGGGACCATCTGGCAGGAAGAGCTAACAACCATAAATATCCAGGCATCGAACTCAGGGGCACCCAAATTCGTAAAACGACTAATTACAAACATAAGCAATCTTATCGATAAAAATGTCCTAATAGTAGGGAACCTTAACACTCCACTCTTAGCACTGGATAGATCCACAAAACAGAAAATCACTACAGAAACAATGGTCCTGAACGACACATTAGAACAGATGGGCCTAACAGACATCTTCAGGACCTTCATCCAGAAGGAAAGGAATTTACATTTTTCTCAACTGCACACAGAACATTTTCCAAGATAGACCACATTCTGGGGCACAGGAAAGCTCTGAATAAATATAAAAGAATTGAGATCATACCATACACACTTTCAGACCACAATGCTTTGAAACTTGAAATCAACCACAGGAAAAAGCATGGGAAATATCCAAAAGCATGGAGGCTAAGGAACAACCTACTAAAAGACGAGTGGGTGAACCAAGCAATCAGAGAAGAAATTAAAAAATACATGGAAACAAATGCAAATGAAAATACAACAATCCAAACGCTTTGGGATGCAGCAAAGGCAGTCCTGAGAGGGAAATACATTGCAATCCAGGCCCACCTCAAGAAACAAGAAAATTCAATAACACAAATCCTAACAGCACGCCTAAAAGAACTAGAAGCAGAAAAACTAAAACAACCCAATCCCACCAGAAAGAGAGAAATAACAAAGATCAGGGCACAAATTAATCATATGGAAACAGAAAAAGTAATAGAACAGATCAATAAAACCAAGAGCTGGTACTTTGAAAGAATAAACAAAATAGACAAACCGCTAGCCAGGCTTCTCAAAAAGAAAAGAGAGAAAACTCAAGTAGATAAAATCATTAATGAAAAGGGAGAAATTACAACCAATCCCTCAGAAATACAAGCAATCATCAGAGAATCCTATGAAAAATTGTATGCCACCAAACTCGGCAACCTAGAAGAAATGGACAAATTCCTAAATAGACATACGCTACCAAAATTCAAACAGGAAGAAATAGAAAATTTGAACAGACCCATAACTAGTGAAGAAATTGAATCAGTTATTGAAAATCTCCCATCAAATAAAAGCCCTGGACCAGATGGCTTCCCTGAGGAATTTTACCAGACATTTAAAACAGAGTTAATTCCTATCCTCCTCAAGCTGTTCCAAAATATTGAAACGGAAGGAAAACTCCCAGACTCATTCTATGAAGCCAGCATCACGTTGATTCCCAAACCAGAGAGAGACCCAGCAAAGAAAGAGAACTACAGGCCAATATCCCTGATGAATATGGATGCAAAAATTTTCAACAAGATACTGGCAAATCGAATCCAACACCATATAAAAAAAATTATTCACAATGATCAAGTAGGGATCATCCCTGGGTTGCAGAGCTGGTTCAATATTCACAAATCAATCAACATGATACATCACATTAACAAAAGAAAATTTAAGAACCATATGATCCTGTCAATAGATTCAGAAAAACCATTTGACAAAATACAGCACCCTTTCCTAACAAAAACCCTCGAGAAAGTCGGGATAGAAGG
This sequence comes from Paguma larvata, assembly GCA_030068075.1. NCBI lineage: Eukaryota > Metazoa > Chordata > Mammalia > Carnivora > Viverridae > Paguma > Paguma larvata. The sequence goes on from CM057829.1 coordinate 26,018,216, forward strand.
AACATACTTAAACATCATAAAAGCCATATATGAAAAGCCCGCACTAATATCATCCAAAATGGGGAAAACTAAGAGCCTTCCCCCTGAGATCAGGAACACGACAGGGGTGTCCACTCTCGCCACTGCTATTTAACATAGTATTGGAAGTCCTAGAATCAGCAATCAGACAACAAAACAGAATAAAAGGCATCAAGATTGGCAAGGAGAAAGCCGAACTTTCACTTTTTGCAGACGACATGATACTTTATATGGAAAATCCGACGGAATCCACCAAAAGCCTACTTGAACTGATCCATGAATTCAGCAAAGTTGCAGGGTACAAAAATCAACGTATAGAAATCGGTGGCATTTCTCCACACCAACAATGAAGCAGCAGAAAGAGAAATAAAGAAGCTAATCCCATTCACAATTGCACCAAAAACCATAAAATACTTAGGAATAAACCTAACCAAAGACGTAAAAGACCTCTACACTGAAAACTATAAAAAACATACGAAGGAAATTGAGGAAGACACAAGGAAATGAAAAAACATCCCATGCTCATGGATTGCAAAAATAAATATCATCAAAATGGCAATACTACCCAAAGCAATCTACACATTCAATGCAATCCCAATCAAAACTAGAAATGGAAGGAAACTTTCCAAACTCATTCTATGAGGCCAGCATTACGTTGATTTCAAAGCCAGACGAAGACTCCACTAAAAACGACAGCTATAGACCAATTTCCCAGATGAATGTGGATGGAAAGTCCTCACCAAGATACCCAGCCAAATCCTACAATGCATTAAAAGAATTATTCACCACGGCCAAGTGAGATTTATACCTTAGATGCAGGGTTGGTTCAATATCCACAAAACAATCAATGTGATACACACATCAATAAAGGAGAGAATAAGGATCTCATAATCCTCTCAATACATGCAGAGAAAGCATTTGACAAAATACAGCATCTTTTCCTGATAAAAATCATCAAGAAAGTACAGATAGAAGCGTCATACCTCAAGACCATAAAAGTCATATATGAAAGAACCACCACTAATATCATCCTCAATGGGGAAAACCTGAGAGCTTTCCCTCTAAGGTCAGGAACATGACACGGCTGTCCACTCTTGACAGTTATTTCACATAGTATTGGAAGTCGTAGACTCAGCAATCAGACAACACAAAGGAATAAAAGGCAACCGAATCAGCCAGGAGGAAGTCAAACTTCACTCTTCACAGATGATATGATACTCTATATGGAAAACCCAAAAGATTCCTGCAAAAAACTGCTAGAACTAATCCATGAATTGAGCAAAGTCGCAGGATATGAAATCAATGCACAGAAAATCAGTTGCACTCCTATCCACCAATAATGAAGCAACGGAAAGAGAAATCAAGGAATCGACCCCATTTACAATTGCACCAAAACCCATAAAATATCGAGAAATAAACCTAACCAAAGAGGTGAAATATCTATACACTGAAAACTATAGAAAGCTTATGAAAGAAATTGAAGAAGACACACAACACAAAATGGAAAAACATTCCATGCTTGTGGATTGGAAGAACAAATATTGTTAAAATTTCACTACTACCCAAAGCAATCAATACATTCAATGTAAATCCTATCGAAATGACACCAGCATTCCTCACGGAGCTAGAACAACCTAAATGTGTATGGAACCACAAAAAACCTCAAATAGCAAAAGCACTCCTGAAAAAGAAAACCAAAGCAGGAGGCATCACAATCCTGGACTTCAGCATGTATTACAAAGCTGTAACCACCAAGACAGTATGATAGTGGCACAAAAGCAGACACTTAGATCAATGGAAGAGAATAGAGAACCCAGAAATAGACCCAGAAAAGAATTGCCAACTGATCTTTGACAAAGCAGGAAAGAATATCCAATGGAATAAAGACAGCCTCTTTAACAAATGGTGCTGGGAGAACTGGACAGCGACATGCAGAAAAATGAACCTGGACCACTTTCTTACACCATACACAAAAATAAACTCAAAATGAATGAAAGACCTAAACCTAAGACAGGAAACCATCAAAATACTAGAGGAGAATGCAGGCAAAAACCTCTTTGACCTTGACTGCAGCAACTTCTTTCTCAACATGTCTCTAGAGGCAAGGGAAACAAGCAAAAACGAACTATTGGGACCTATTAAAATAAAAAGCTCTGCACAGTGAAGGAAACAATCAGGAAAACTAAAAGGAAACTGACAGAATGGGAGAAGATATTTGCAAGTGACACATCAGATACTGAGTAGGTATCCAAAATCTATGAAGAATTTATCAAACTCACCCAATAAACAAACAATTCAGTGAAGAAATGGGCAAAAGTCTTGAATAGACACTTCTCCAAAGAAGACATCCAGATGGCTAACAGACCCATGAAACGATGCTCAACATGACTCATCACCAGGGAAATACAAATCCAAACCACAGAGATTCCACCTGACACGTGTCACAATGGCTAAAATTAGCAACTCAGGAAACAACAGATGTTGGTGAGGATGCAGAGGATGCACTGCTGGTGGGAATGCAAACTGGTGCGGCCCCTCTGGAAAACAGCATGGAGGTTCCCCAAAAAGTTAAAAACAGAACTACGATATGACCCAGCAATTGTCCTAAAAGGTATTTATCCAAAGGGTACAGGAGTGCTGATTCTGAGGGGTACATGTACCCCAATATTTATAGCAGTGCTATCAACAATAGCCAAAGTATGGAAAGAGCCCAGTTGTCCATCCTGAGGAATGGATACAGAAGAGGTGGTACATATATGTAATGGATTATTACTTGGTGATCAAAAAAATATGAAATATTGTCATTTGAAACAATGTGATTGGAACTAGAGTGTATTACGTTAAGTGAAATTAGCCAGTCAGAGAATACAAATATATGACTTCACTCATATGTCAAATTTAGGATACAAAAGAGGTGAATATAAGTGAAGGGAAGCAAAAATAATGTAAAAACAAGGAGGGTGGTAAACCATAGGAGACTCTTAAATACAGAGAACAAACTGAGTGAGCTGGAGGGGTTGTGGATGGGGGATGGCCTAACTGGGCAAAAGGCATTAAGGAGGACACCTGTGGGGATGAAAACTAGGTGCTATATGCAGGGGATGAATCACTGGATTCTACTCCTAAGTCGCTGTTGCACTATATGGTAAGTAGGATGTAAACCAGGGGGAGGGGAAGAGGGGAAAGAAAAAAAAGACACAGAGAGGGAGGGAGATAAAACATAAGAGACTCTCAAAGACTAAGAAAAAACTGAGGGTGAGGGGGATGAGGGAGGGGGGAGAGGGGGTGATGGGCATTAAAAAGGGCACATGTTGGGATGAACACTGGGTGTTATATGTAAACCAATTTGAAAATAAACTATTATAATAAAAAAAAAAAAAGTTTTGTATATTAATAAATTTAAAAAATAAAATAAAGTCTACAATGTCACATTCATTTGTTATGGGATGTTTATATTCTCATCATTCAGAATTATATAACAGTTATGTCATAATGAGATGGCTTCTATATATATAATACATATGGAGACATGAAAATTCTATTTTTGTTTAAGTTTCTTCCTGGTGAATCTGACCAATCTGCACAGATCATGGGAAACATGGGAAATAGTATTCATTCCCAAATGTTTACAATAAGTCCCTGCATTCAAAAGTATGGGGCCCTTGGAAGATGTGAGATATAAAAGCCTTGATCAGTCGAACCTGGATAAAAGATTTTGTAAAAAGGTGTGAAGAGAGGATCTAAATATATTTTACACTTTAAAACTTTTCCTGTGTCACATAGCTAAAATGTGTAGAATATGAAATAGAACTTGGGTCGTGTACTGTTATATATATGATAATGTCCCCAAAAGTCATCTTTAATGAATAGATTGGCTCACACACTGAAACTAACCAACATTCATACCTATCATGGGTGATTCTCTGACTTTGCACAAAATTACACCCAAGCACCACCTGGCATGTTACCAGCTCAAGTTCCCAATGTCACTGACAGGTATGCATCATGCCCTCCTCCTCTGTGACACGAAGTCTACATAAAACCATTGTAACACCTGTGAGGTCACACTAGTGCCTGATATCTGAATGGCTTTGTCAGGATTGATGTTAGTAGGTTTTTTCAACCTGAGAGTTTTCTACACTGTTCCGCCACATACTTCTGTGAAAAAACTGCAATTCAGTCAACTTATGGACCTTGTATCAAAGCCATGGTCTAATGCAAGAAAAAGTGATATGCCTCCAGCAATTCCTAAAAGGTACAAAAATATTAATATTTCTGGGTCACCTGGGTGGCTCAGTTACTTAAGTGTCTGACTCTTGATTTTGGCTCAGGTTATGATCTTACAGTTTGAGTTTGAGCCCTGTGTCAGGCTCTGTGCTGGTAACTTGGAGCCTGCTTAAGATTCTCACCTCTCCCTTTCTCACTGTCCTTCCTTCTCTCTGTCTCGCTCTCTCTCTCTGAAAATAAACAAACATTAAAACGAATTTAATATACTAATATTTTTGACACTGTTTTAGTGGTTCATCTTTTTATTTTGCTGTGATTTTTTCGTATGTGTGTAGATGTCTTTTTGCAATTAGAAATGGAACAGTGCTCTTCCCAAAGGGGGTAAAATAAGAAAAACTTGTGGAGCTTTCTGAAATAAAAATATGATGCAGATGCTGTAGGAACACTACAATAGCATCTCTGGGGGCTGCAATGAATCCATGAATTCAGAGTTTGAACGCTCACTTCCATTAAAGAAAAAGGTAAGGAAATTCCTTTGAGAGTCGTCAGGGGAAATGTTGGATGACACGTGCAGGACACAAAATGTTAAAGGCTCTGACATTGAAGGTCTTCCATTAAATGGTCTTCACCCCAGTCATCTGGAGTCATAGCCCCTACAGAACACTTTCTTCATTGCTCCCGTGACATCCTTGTTCCGCAGGGTATAGATGAAGGGGTTGGCCATGGGGGTGATGATGGTGTAGAAGAGAGAAATGAACTTGTCCTGATCCACTGAGTAGCTGTTATTGGGCTGGACATAAGCATAGATGGCTGTGCCATAGAACAGGGAAACCACCATGAGGTGCGAACCACATACCTCAAAAGCTTTCCTCTTTCTTGCAGCTGACTTTACTCTTAACACAGCCCTGACAATCCGACCATAGGAAAATGTTATTAATGACACAGGTATGAAAAAAAAGACCATAGTGAAAAATAAAATCTCTGACTCATACACGGTGGTGTCAACGCATGCAAGCTTAACCAGTGGTGGGATCTCACAAAAGAAGTGGTCTATTTTATTTCTCCCACAAAGTGGAATAAGAAAGATGAGCACCGTCTGCAATGAGGAGTTGGCAAAACCAACGAACCACGATGCAGAAGCCATCAGGGCACAGAGACGAGGGTGCATGATCACTGTGTAGTGCAGGGGCCTGCAGACGGCTGCGTAGCGGTCAAATGCCATCACCCCTAAGGGAATGCATTCTGTGCCTCCCAACCCTTGAAAAAGGAACAGCTGAGCTACACAGCCACTGAAGGAGATAGACTTGTCTGCTCCCCTGAGATGAACCAGGAGCTGGGGAACAGTGCTGGAAGTGTGACATGTAACACAGGTCCAGGAAGCTGAGGTTGGAGAGGAAGAAGTACATGGGAGTCTGAAGGTGTGGGTCCAGGCGGGACAGTGCGATGATGGCTGTGTTTCCCAGCAGAGTGAGCAGAAAGAAGATCAGAAGAACCCCAAGGAGGACTCGCTCCAGTTGAGGCCGGTCAGAGAAACCCAGCAGGATAAAGCCAGTGAACGAACTTCCGTTTTTCTAGTCCATCCTGTCTTACGACATTTCCTGTCAAGACCAAGTATTTAGCAATTTAAAAAAAAATATTCAGAAAAGTAAGGTTGCCGGCAAATGGATTTATCATGGTTTTTTTGTTTGTTTATTTCATTTTTGAGAGCAGGAGAGACAAAGCATGAGTGGGGAAGGGGCAGAGAGAGAGACAGAGACACAGAATATGAAGCAGGCTCCAGATTCTGAGATGTCAGCACAGAGCCCGACGCGGGGCTCAAACTCACAGACCGTGAGATCCTGACCTGAGCCGAAGTTGGACCCTTAACCGACTGAGCCACCTAGGCGCCCCGGATTTATCATGTTAAAGAGAGGGCCTTCTGATTTTATTGCTAAGTATTTGATTAAATGATGTACTCTGAAATTGACATACTTGACATCAATTTAGTTCAATTTTACCACAAAAAGTAAATCGCTGATATTTAATAATAGGAAAATCACATGATGTACCTTTGTCTGCATCAGTCGTATGTACAGAAAGTCTTTTTTTCTCAACTCGGTAGGCTTAAAGTGCTGTAAGCATGTGTGTACATTTCAGAGGAAAGGGGGATGAGGGAAAAAAGGGAGAGAAACCAAAAGAATCTGATAGAGATTTGAAGGGAGGGAGAGACATTATTATAAATGCGTATCTCATGATTCTACACAACTGGATGTACACTTCTCACAAACAATAGAATAAAATAGAACATTAACTCAAAAATGCATTCAGATATAGGAATAGGACGTAGAATGTACTTAGAGAAAATTTTCAATTATGTCCAAAATATGACTACAGGTTCTGTATATATACATTTTGGAAGAATTGCCTCCCTAAATAATATATTATATCATTGAAAGTTTCACCAGCTTTTTCTTGGTGTGGTGTCAAAACAATTAAATACTCAATCAGAGAGAGCCTGAGAATACCAGCATAAAATTACAATGCTTAACTTTTGCCAAGTAGATGCTTAAATTACCATACCAATTTACAGGAACTCTGAAAATTCATCGGTTGTCCAGAGTCCATTGGAATCAGAACACTTAAATCCAGTGGTCAACACTTACCTCTTCCTTCTACAGATTTCAGATCCACACATTACACCAGTTAGTTTGTAAAATTCGTGAAAGAGGTAGGGCTATTCACTAGCTACATTCTAGTCAGAATAAATACTTAAAAGGTTATGTAGCCATGTCATCCGTGTACAAACTGTAATACTTTACATCACTCCTTGTGTTCAGATGAGTAAATAGATAAATACACCGACAAAGACAGATACATCTCAAAGCGATGGCAGGTCACAGTGAAATAATGGAAACCTTAAAATAGTACAAGGAAAGGCAAAAAGAAAAGGATATTTTGATATTATACAAAATCTCAGACATCTGTCTACATTAGGGTAATTTTCACCTTTCTGGAAGCTACCTTGAAGAATTAGTCACACTGGACCCAACGCACTGCCAGGTAGAAGGCAAGTCTGATGACCATTTTCATCCAGCCTCTTAAGACAGAGTAAGCACAGCCATACGCCGGCCAAAGAGACAAAACAAAACCATCATTCTACTTCTCTCTTGTTCAAACAGCATACGGTACATTTCTTATTCTGCAAGACTTTAGAAATCTAGCACCAAAAAAACATCATAATAGAGTTAATTAAAAAGATATTTGAGACAGTCTCAATGTGCAACTACAGGGCATATTCCCTGACTCACACCTGCTCAGAAGAGCAAATAAAAACAAATCATGCTTTGGGCGCCTGGGTAACTCAGTCAGCTAAGTGACCCGCTTCTGCTCAGGCCATGATCTCAGTTTGTTCCTTTGAGCCCTAGTTTTGAGCTCTGTGCACAGAGCCTGCTTGGGATTCTCTGTCTCCCTCTCTCTCAGCCCTCCCCCATTGCTCTCTCTCACTCTCAAAAATATATAAACATTAAAAAAAAAGACCATGCTTCAGTCTTATGCACACTTGCACAAATATAGGTACGCTTATCTGAAAGAAATTGTTGGCAAATTTTTAAGTGTGCCTGATAAAGGAAGCACTCAACAAAATGATGGAAGGCAAAAATAAAATGCTAAATCATTCATTCATGGGGAAAAAAGATAATATAGTTACACCATTAGAATAAAATAATGGTATTTTCTCACATTTTTATGTCAGTAAGTCTAGGAAGGCAGTGAGAAAAGATAAAATCATGGTAAGATGAGTGTACAATTGATTTGCTAGTTTATAAGGTTATATATGTAAGTGTGCACACACACAGAGACACATATTGCTATTCCTTATAAGAATGCAGAATGGCTATCTATCTGACAGGTCTAAAGTTGAATGTGATTTTAAGTTGAAAAGAACTTATCGAGCAAAGGAGATGTGCACTAAAGCAGACACAAGAATGTCATCGTCCCTGTATGTTACAATGCTCCCAAGTCTCGCTGGAGAGCACACGGGGAGGGAACTACAGCACTCATGTCATAGTCCATCAACTTACTGCTATTTTTCTCATTACAATTCAGGAAAATTATTATCCTTTAGTATCACTGTATAAGGGAAAGATTGGGGTGCGAAATGCATTCCCCCATCGATTCTCAAGAGTACGATATGCTGATCTGGCTCACTCTGTTCCTTCCCTCTCCCCTACTCTGCATCTACCATCTTAAAGCTTCTGAAGAACCACAGAGGCAATCTTCCAATAGAAAGCATTTGCTTGGTCTCAGGTTAATGAGAAATTTCATTTCATTTCCTTCTTACCATATTTAAACAATAGTGTCATTAGACTAAGAACCATCATCTATGTTTGGTCAACATCAAGTGACTGAATGCAGTAAGAGAGATGGACTCCTCTAAGACAAACTGTGTAAACAATACTGACTAGAAATGTCAAATATATCCAGCCTAGGTACAGGAGCAAAGAGTGGTGTCCACAGCAACTATCATCACACGACATGGTACAGGGAAGTCCAGCCATGAACTACACATATTTTATTACTTTGCACACAAAAAATAAATACTTGAAAAAGCACAGATGAGAGATAGAGAGAGAGAGAGGGAGAAAGAGAAATTTTCTTAGGTAAAATAAAAATGAATAGATTCCACACAAAAATGGTATTCTATGTAATGATTACCATCAAAAAAAGATTACAATAAGAAATGACATCTTACAAGAACACAATGTCATGAAAAGAATTAAGAAAACAGGCATAAAATGAAAGAGGTTGAAATGCTTGGCACTGACACACATAAGGAGATAAAGTGATTACCATAACTGTTCAATGTTGACACAAAACCCTAATAATTTTAGAGCAAGAATCCATATTTCTGCACAACTAGATCCTCAGTAGGACACTACACATTTTAAAGACAAAAGACCTCAAGATAATGTCTTTATTTAAGACATTAATATACAACATTCATTGATATACTTGACATGCACACTCTGCCCTATCCCGTGCCTGGATGAAACTGGATAAAGTGCGGGCAAGATTTCTGCAGCCTCAGGGCTACAACTGAATTGCTATTGCTCTCATGATGCTTCCATCTCCTAGGTCTGAGCTGACCTCAAACGTAGAACAGGCCCTGATGACAGTGGAGGACAAGCAAATGAGGGGATGCAGCCATCACTATACAGGAAATAATCGAGCTGATGAGCACTGACGCTGCTGTAGTGCAGGTTCTAAGGAGAAGACAATGAAGAAGGAATCCCACTGCATGTTGTTTATTCAGGGGATGCATTCGAGATAAAGCAAGCGAGAGAAGGAAAACACTGCTAAGCAAGGATGTTGTCTCAAGTGGAACAGAGCAGGAGCCTGACCCATGAGATGCTGGACAGAACTCTCCACTAGAACCACCCATTTGTGATGGCAGAGAAACTCTGTCCTCACTATCCTACTATGCCCACTCTCCCCACCTGTCACCACCTGAACGTTTACATATCCTAGCTAAGAAAGTGAATTTTATTTTATTATTTTATTTCATTCCATTTAATGTTTATTTACTTTTGAGAGAGAGAGAGAGAGAGACAGTGAGAGGGTGAGGGGCAGAGAGAGGGTGACACAGAATCCAAAGCAGGCTCCAGGCTCTGAGCTATCAGCACAGAACTCATTGACTGTTACCTGAGCAAAAGTTGGACACCTTACCGATTGAGCCACCCAGGTGCCCCAAAAAACTGAATTTTAAACTGTATTTAATCTTAAAGAAAATAAATTGAAAGAGCTTCCTGTGGCTACTTCCTACTGAATTGGACAGCACAACTCTGGAGCATGAATTACATCAGATATGCTCGGGCCTTGGCATAGACAGCCTTTTGCACATCCCATAAGTCTGTCACTGGCTGTGAGCTGCCCCCACCATGTTCCCTAGACCGCCTGGCCATGTGGCTCCCTTTCAACTGAGGGCAATTCTCTCACTAAAGGAATGCCTGTGAAACTCAGAGCCCATACTCATAACAAATAGGGTTTGGACTGGAGCACAGCAGGTAAAGAGTCTCTGAGCGGGTCACCAACAGCATTCAGACAAGAGTCCATTCATGGTCGTGTGCAAGGATAGAAGGGTGGGGCCTACTGTACTTCACACATGGCCTCAGTGCAATCACACACACACACACACACACACACAGATATGTAAACACACATATACACACACATACATACAATATGTGTCATATCCCTAATTCGTAAATATGTAAACATTCAGGATTCTTACTACTTTTTTCTTCATCGTATTGCTATTTGTACTCACTTGAAGGATCAGTTCTTCTTGTTAACAATGTAGTCAAAATATAGATGCTGCTGACTGAATATACACAAAATGGAACCTCCCTGTTGTAATTTCCAACATAGCATTTTTTAAACTCCATACATATTTTAGATATTTTGGTAATTGTTAAGAGAGAAAATAAATATTTAATAACAATAAATACTGACAATTTTTAAGCATAGAGAAGAAATATTATCTAATTTCACAGGCAACATGGAACAAAGGGAAAGTATGAAAGTATATAGTGTAAAATCTTACCCATGTGCACGCTCTATTATTCTAGCACTGAAGGCCATATTTTATTTCCAGTAAACATGCATATTTAATTATTTTCACATGTACATACAGAGGTGTAATGCATGTACTACAATAGAATCAAATGTCTAGGAATGACTTGGTGGCATCTGTAATGAACAATTAAATTTAGCTCTTATATTTGGTGAACTTCCACAGTCTGTTACTTCAGACATGGACCACATAAGCAGCCCAAAATACCTTTCTGTTTTAAGAACAACTGTCACTGGAAACAAATACACTCGCCAATTCCTATGGCAACACAGAGACTTAGTTCCATTTCACTCACCTTTATTCACCTTTTCTGTGAGATCTAAGCTATCTCTCTACCTCTTTCCCAAGTTGCTGCCGAAATACAGTTCTGGGATAGGAACGAGGACATGCAGAATCAGAGTTTGCAGTAAATGCAAAGGTTGACTATACAGCACTGGCTCATCCACTAATTTTTCATAAGCAAAAGGACACTTTCTCACGATGACCACACATATCTTCATGTGGCACCAGAGATTTGCACTTTGCCTCTAGCAGGTGGAAGATGAAGGAAGTCACAAACTCTCAGTATGGATTCCCGGGTACGATGACCATGACCTGCCTGTGTGACAGTGAGACCTTTATGAGCAGGCGAGAGGGTGCTATGACTCTAAGCTGTGGCTGGGCTGGCACAGAGAACCAAGTCCGTTTCCCTGCTGTTGTCTCTGGGGACACCGATTAAGAGTGAAATGCCCCACACTCTTAATGAGCCCATGTCACTGAGCTGCCCAGACATAGCAATCCTCAGGGACAATGACTATGGAGGATAATGCCAAAGGAGACTTAATCTGTCTTTTTTATTAGTTCACATACCTCACAGAGGACAATAACTCCCTAGAACTCCCCAGCTACACTAGCTCCCATCTGTGATGACCTAGATGTTTTACAAAACACTTCAGATTTTTTTCACGGATAGCCCCAAATATTTACATATACATAGATAAGGAAGTATCCATTCAGTTACTTAATTTTAAATGTGAATGAATTCTTTATTTAATTTTATTCATAATCAATGTATATGGATTACAGAGCTAATAATTAGGCACATTCTAATCGTTAACATGAATATAAAGGAGGGCAATCAAATTCTACCAAATTTCTAATGTGGCTAGGGGGAAAAATTCTCAAATACTCTAAAACACAGTTCAGTTTATATCCATTGATTTTAATGATGTCTTCAAAAAATCTACAGAATTATCTGTCTTTTCATTATCATGTACAGTTATTTAAAATCATTTCTCGGGAGGAGGGGCCAACATGGCGGAGTAGTAGGGCAACCCAGTAATACCCTTAACTTTCTTTTTTTTTAAAATTTTTTTCTAATGTTTCTTTATTTTTGAGACATAGAGACAGAGTGTGAGCAGGAGAAGGGCAGAGAGAGATGGAGACACAGAATCTGAAGCAGGTTCCAGGCTCCTAGCTGTCAGCACAGAGCCCCACGAGGGGCTCAAACTCACAGACTGCGAAATCATGACCTGAGCCAAAGTCAGATGCTCAACCAACTGAGCCACCCAGGCACCCCATACCCTTAACTTTCAAACCAGCAAGCACGGAAACCAAAGGGCTCTCAACTCCAAGAATCTGGGAGGAAAGGTGTTGCAGTCTATAAGGAACGGAAACGAAGCACAGAGAAGGTTCTAGTAACCGTGAGTTTAATCTGGGACGGAGAAAGTGAATTCGGGGAGCTGAGCTGAGGGGACCAGCAGCAGCGACCCAGTCATCCAGTGTTATGTAGAGGCACCGAGTCACCAGCGGCGGTGCTCCCACCCAGGGAGCCACCAGTATCCACACACCCAGCCACCTGTGGAGCGCCACTGACCTAGGCACACAATTTGCAGTGTGGTCAGGCGTGGCAGGAAAAGTGAGGTGGCCTGTGGCAGCCCAGCGAGCTGCACTACGCTGACACCTGTTACGGAGTGAAAACAGAAATAGAGGAGAAGAGGGGACTGGAAGGAAGTCAAGGCTGTCCCACAAGCCCACAGGCACTGGCCGCAGGAAGTCACCCCAAGAGCCATACCTGCAGCAGTGGCAGCGGGACCGCCTACACCAAACCATGCCCCTCCTCACAGGAGTGACACCTTTCAGCGGGAACTACAGACACCAAGTTCAGATTGCTACCTGAAGCAACTCCAGGGCAACTTCAAGAAACAATCCAAACGCACTGAGCCAAAGTGACAAAATGGAAAAATTCTCCTCAAAAGAATCTACAGGAAGTAGTGACAGCTCAAGAATTGATGAAAACTGATATAAGCAACATTACAGAACATGAATATAGAATGATAATCATAAAACTAATTGCTGGGCTTGGGAAAAGCATAGATGAATGCAAGGAGACCCGTGCAGCAAAGTTCAAGGACCTTAAAAACGGTCAGGAAAAATTTAAAAAGTCCTTGAATGAAGTGCAAAGCAAATTGGAGGCAGCAACAGCACGGATTGAAGAGGTAGAAGAGAGAGTTAGTGAACTACAAGATAAAATTATAGAAAAAGAGGAAGCAGACAAAAAGAGAGAGAAGCTGATCCAGGAACAGGAAAGGAGAATTCAAGAGCTGAACAATGCATTCAAATAGAACAATATCTGTATCATACGAATTCCAGAGGAAGAAGAGAGAGAGAAAGGAGTCGAAGGGGTACTTGAACAAACCATTGCTGAGAATTTCCCCAACATGAGGAAGGAAGCGGGCATGGAAATCCAAGAGGCACAGAGAACTCCCCTCAGACGTAACTCGAATAGACCTTCTGCACGACACATCATTGTGAAACTGGCAAAATATAAAGACAGGGAGAGAATCCTGAAAGCAGCTAGAGACAAAAGGACCTTAACACACAAAGAAAGACACATAAGGGTTGTAGCAGACTTATCTACAGAAACTTGGCAAGCCAGAACGGAATGACAAGATATCTTCAATGTGATGAGCAGAAAGGATATGCAACCAAGAATCTTGTATCTGGCTAGCCTGTCATCAGAATAGAAGGAGAGATCAAGGTTTTCCCCAACAAACAAAAACTGAAGGAATTCATCACATATAAGCCAGCATTACAAGAGCTCCTGAGGGTCATTCTATGAAGAAAAGGTTGCAAAGAGAAACCACCTGAGACAGCCTTACAAGTATGAAACCTACAGATAACACAGTGATGATAAGCCCATATTTTTCAATGTTAACACTGAATGTAAATGGACTAAATGCACCAATCAAAAGACATAGGGTAACAGAATGGATTAGAAAACAAGACCCATCTATTGCTGTCTTCAAGAGACACATCTTAACCGGAGGACACCTTCAAACTGAAAGTGAGGGGATGGAGAACTATCTACCATGCTACTGGAAGTCAGAAGAAAGCCGGAGTAGCCACATTTATATCAGACAAACTAGACATTAAATGAACAATGTAATAAGAGATGAAAAAGGACATTATATAGTAGTCACAGGGACCATCCAGCAGGAAGAGTTAAAGATTATAAATATCTACATACAGAATTCGGGCACCAAATTTGTAAAACAACTAATTACATAAGCAACCTTATCGATAAAAATGTCCTAATAGTAGGGGACCTTAACACTCCACTCTCAGCACTGGATAGATCCACAAATCAGAAAACCACCAGAAACAATGGCCCTGAATGACACATTAGAACATATGGGCCTAACAGACATCTTCAGGGTCCTCCATCCAGAAACAAAGGTATTTACAGTCTTCTCAACTGCACACGGTACATTTTCCAAGAAAGACGACATTCTGGGGCACAGGGAAGCTCTGAATAAATATAAAAGAATTGAGATCACACCATACATACTTTCAGACCACAATGCTTTGAAACTTGAAATCAACCAGAGGAAAAAGCATGGAAATATCCAAAAGCATGGAGGCTAAGGAACAACCTACTAAAAGACGAGTGGGTCAACCAAACAATCAGAGAAGAAATTAAAAAATACATGGAAACAAATGAAAATGAAAATACAACAATCCAAATGCTTTGGGATGTGGCAAAGGCAGTCCTGAGGGAAATACATTGCAATCCAGGCCCACCTCAAGAAATAAGAAAAATCAATAACACAAATTCTAAGAGCATGCCTAAAAGAACTAGAAGCAGAACAACTAAGACAAAACAAACCCAGCAGAAAGAGAGAAATAACAAAGATCAGAGCACAAATTAACCATATGGAAACAGAAAAAGTAGTGAAACAGATCAATGAAACCAAGAGCTGATTCTTTGAAAAAATAAACAAAATAGACAAACCTCTAGCCAGGCATCTCAAAAAGAAAAGAGAGAGAACCCTAATAGATAAAATTATGAATGAAAAGGGAGTAATTACAACCAATCCTTTAGAAATACAAGCAATCATCAGAGAATACTATGATAAATTATATGCCACCAAACTCGGCAATCTGGAAGAAATAGACAAATTCCTAAATAGCCACGCTACCAAAACTCAAACGGGAAGAAATAGAAAATTTGAACAGACCCATAACTAGTGAAGAAATAGAATCCGTTATTAAAAACCTCCCAGCAAATAAAAGCCCTGGACCAGATGGGTTCCCTGCGGAAGTTTACATTTAAAACAGAGTTAATACCTATCCTCCTCAAGCTGTTCTGAAAAATAGAAATGGAGGAAAACTCCCAGACTCATTCTATGAAGCCAGCATCACGTTGATTCCCAAACCAGATAGAGACCCAGTAAAGAAAGAGAATTACAGGCCAATAACCCTGATGAACATGGATGCAAAAATTCTCAACAAGATACTACCAAATCGAATCCAACAGCATATAAAAAGAATTATTCACCATGCTCAAGAAGGATTCATCCCTGGGTTGCAGGGCTGGTTCCATATTCACAAATCAATCAACGTGATACATCACAATAACGAAAGAAAAAATAAGAACCATATGATCCTGTCTATAGATGCAGAAAAACCATTTGACAAAATACAACACCCTTTCCTAATAAAAACCCTCAAGAAAGTCGGGATAGAAGGAACATACTTAAACATCATAAAAGCCATCTATGAAAAGCACACAGCTAATATCATCCTCTATGGGGAAAATTGAGAGCTTTGCCCTGAGATCAGGAACACGACAGGGGTGTCCACTCTCACCACTGCTATTTAACATAGTGTTGGAGGTCCTAGCATCAGCAATCAGGCAACAAAACAAAATAAAAGCCATCAAGATGGGCAAGGAGGAAGTCAAACTTTCACTTTTTGCAGGTGACATGATACTTTACATGGAAAACCCGACGGAATCCACCAAAAGCCTACTAGAACTGATTCATGAATTCGGCAACGTTGCAGGGTACAAAATCAATGTACAGAAATTGGTTGCATTTCTATACACCAATAATGAAGCAGCAGAAAGAGAAATAAAGAAGCTAATCCCTTTCACAATTGCACCAAAAACCATAAAATACCTAGGAATAAACCTCTCCAAAGATGTAAAAACCTCTACGATGAAAACTATAAAAAAACTTATGAAGGAAATTGAGGAAGACACAAGGAAATGGAAAGACATCCCATGCTCGTGGACTGGAAGAATAAATATCGTTAAAATGGCAATACTACCCAAAGCAATCTACACATTCAATGCAATCCCCAAAAAAAATTGCACCAGCATTCTTCTCAAAGCTAGAGCAAACAATCCTAAAATTTGTATAGAACCACAAAAGACCCCAAAGAGCCAAATACTGAAGAATAAAACCAAGGCGGGAGGCATCACAATCCCAGACTTGAACCTCTACTACAAAGCGATAGTCATCAAGATAGTATGGAATTGGCACAAAAACAGACACATAGATCAATGGAATAAAATAGAAACGTCAAAAATGGACCCGCAAGTATATGGCCAACTAATCTTTGAAAAATCGGGAAAGAGCACCCAATGGAAAGAAGACAGCCTGTTTAACAAATGGTGCTGGGGGAACTGGACAGCAACATGCAGAAGAATGAAACTAAACCACTTCCTTACACCACTCACAAAAATAAACTCTAAATGGATAAAGGATCTGAATGTGAGACAGGAAACTATCAAAATCCTAGAGGAGTAAGCAGGAAAAAACCTCTTTGACCTAAGACGCACCAAATTCTTCCTCGACACGTCTCCAAAGGCAACGGATTTAAAAGCAAGAATGAACTACTGGGACCTCGTCAAAATAAACACCTTCTGCACAGCAAAAAAAACAATCAACAAAACTGATAGGCAACAAACGGAATGTGAAAAGGTAATCGCAAATGACATATAAGGTAAAGGACTAGTATCTAAAATCTATAAAGAACTTACCAAATTCCACACCTGAAAAATTAATAACCCAGTGAAGAAATGGGCGGAAGATATGAATAGACACTTCCCCAAGAAGACATCCAGATGGCAAAGAGACACATGAAACGATGCTCAACGCACTCATCATCAGGGAAATACAAATCAAAACCACACTGAGATACCACCTCACACCGGTCAGAGTGACTAAAATGAACAAATCAGGAAACTATAGATGCTGGCCAGGATGTGGAGAAACAGGCACCCTCCTACACTGTTGGTGGGAATGCAAACCGGTGCAGCCACTCTGTAGAACTGTGTGGAGGTTCCTCAAAAAAATGAAAATAGAATTACCCTATGACCCAGCAATAGCACTGTTAGGAATCTACCCAAGAGATACAGGACTGCTGTTGCATAGGGGCACGTGTACCCCGACATTCATAGCAGCACTGTCAACAATAGCCAAATCATGGAAAGAGACTATTTGTCCATCAAGAGATGAATGGATAAAGAAGATGTGGTATATATATATACAATGGAATACTAGGCAGCAATGAGAAAGAACGAAATCTGGCCATGTGTGGCAACATGGATGGAACTGGAGGATATTATGCTGAGTGAAATAAGTCAGGCAGAGAAAGACAGATGCCATATGTTCCCACGCATAAGTATTTGGGAGACCTAGCCGAAAACCAGGGGGGAGGAGACGAGGGGAAGGAAGGAAAAAAAAGCCACAGGAAGGAAGGAAGACAAAACATAGGAGACTCTGAAAGACTAAGAACAAACTGAGGGGAGATGGAGTATGGGAGGGGGCAGAGTGGGTGATGGGCCCAGAGGAGGGCACTTGTTGGCTTGAACACTGGGTGTTGTGTGGACCCAATTTGAAAATACATTATTATTTTTTTTCTCAATTCTTCTTAATTTTTTTAAATAGTTTATTGTCAAATTGGTTTCTATACAACACCCAGTGCTCAATCCAACGAGTGCCTTCCTCTTCCATGACATGAAGTCTACATAAAACCACTGTCACACCTGTGAGATCACAGTAGGGCCTGATGTCTGAATGACTTTATCAGCACTGATGTTGGTAGGGGGTTTTTTACCTAAAATTTGTTTTTTACACTGTTGCCCCACATGCTTCTGTGAAAAAAACTGTGATACAGTCAAATTATGGGCCCTGTAGGGGCGCCTGGGTGGCTCAGTCGGTTGGGTGGCCGACTTCGGCTCAGGTCATGAACTCACGGTCTGTGAGTTCGAGCCCCGCGTCGGGCTGTGTGCTGACGGCTCAGAGCCTGGAGCCTGCTTCCGATTCTTTGTCTCCCTCTCTCTCTGCCCTTCCCCTGTTCACTCTGTGCCTCTGTCTCTCCAAAATAAATAAACATTAAAAAAAAATTATGGGCCCTGTAATAGAGCAATGATCAAAATACAAAAAAAATTGATATGCCTCCAGCAATTGCTAGGAAATAGTGAAATACTAATATTTCTGGGAACCTGGGTGGTTCAGTCAGTTAGGCATCTGACTCTTGATTTCGGCTCAGGTCGTGATCTCACAGTTGTGAATTTGCTTTGCATCTTTTCTCTCTCTCCCTCTGTCTGTGCCCATCCCTCACTCATGCTCTCTGTTTCTCCCTCTCTCAAAATAAATAAATAAACATTAAAACAAATTTAATACACTAATATTTCTGCACTGTTTCAGTGGCCCATGTTCTTATTTTACTGTGCTTTCATCGTATGTGCATAAACAACTTTTTGCAGTCAGATATGGAACAGTGTTCTCAAAAAGAAGTGAACTAAGAATATCCTGTGAGATTTTAGAAACAATGATATGACAGATGCCCTAGGAGCAGTAACTCAGCACCTCCAGAGCTGCAATGAACCCATGAACTTAGCGTTTGAACACTCACTTGCATAAAAGAATGAATTAAATTCCCTTGACAGTCGTCAGGGGAAATGTTGGATGTCATGTGCAGGACACAAAATCTTGAAGGCTCTGACATTCAAAGTCTTCCATTAAATTGTCTCACCCCAGTCATCTGGAGTCATAGCCCCTACAGAACACCTTCCTCATTGCTCCCGTCACATGTTTGTTCCGCAGGGTATAGATGAAGGGATTGGCCATGGGGATGATGATGGCGTAGACGAGAGCAATGAACTTGCCCTGGTCCTGGGAGTAGTTGTTACTGGGCTGCAGGTAAGTGTAGATGGCCGTGCCATAGAACAGGGAGACCACCGTGAGGTGGGACCCACATGTCCCAAATGCTTTCCTCTTTCCTGCAGCTGACTTTATTCTCAACACAGCCCTGACAATTTGACTGTAGGAGAATGTGATTAATGCCACAGGTATGAGGAGAATGATCACACCGACAAAGAAGATCTCAGCCTCATTCACCGTGGTGTCAACACAGGCAAGCTTGAGTAGTGGGGGGACATCACAAAAGAAGTGGTCTATTTTATTTCTCCCGCAAAGTGGTACAAGAAAGATGAGCACAGTCTGCAGTGAGGAGTTGGCAAAACCAATGAACCACGATGCAGAAGCCATCAGGGCACAGAGACGAGGGTGCATGATCACTGTGTAGTGCAGGGGCCTGCAGACGGCTGCGTAGCGGTCAAACGCCATCACCCCTAAGAGAATGCATTCTGTGCATCCCAACCCTAGAGAGACGAGCTGCTGAGCTACACATCCACCAAAGGAGATAGACTTGTCTGCTCCCCTGAGATGAACCAGGAGCTGGGGAACGGTGCTGGTCGTGTAACACAGGTCCAGGAAGCTGAGGTTGGAGAGGAAGAAGTACATGGGAGTCTGAAGGTGTGGGTCCAGGCGGGACAGTGCGATGATGGCTGTGTTTCCCAGCAGAGTGAGCAGATAGAAGATCAGAAGAACCACAAAGAGGACTCGCTCCAGTTGAGGCTGGTCAGAGAAACCCAGCAGGATAAAGCCAGTGAAAGAACTTCCATTTTTCTGGTCCATCCTGTCTTACCAATTACTGTCAAGACCAAGTATTTAGCAATTAAAAAAAATATTTAGAAAGGTAAGGTTGCAGACAAAAGATTTATCATGTTAAAGAGAGGGCCTTCTGATTGTATGGCTAACTATTTGATTCAATGATGTATTGTGAAATTGAAATACTTGACATCAATTTAGTTCAATTTTACCACAAAATGTAAATCATTGATATTTAATATAAGGAAAATCACATGATGGACCAGTGTCTGCATCAGTCATATGTACAGAAAGTCTTTTTCTCTCAACTCGGTAGGCTTAAAGTGTTGTAAATATGTGTGTACATTTCAGAGGAAAGGGGGATGAGGGAAAAGAGGGAGAATAGCAGAAAGAACCCAGTAGAGATTTAGAGGGAGTGAGATACATTACTATAAATGTGTGTCTTATGATTCTACACAACTGGATTTGTATACATCTCACAAACAATATAATATAATAGAAATATAATAGAAAATGCATTCAGATATAGGAATAGGACCTAGAATATATTATATTATTGAAAGATTTACCAGCCTTTTCTTGGTATGGTATTAAAACAATTAAATACTCAATCAGAGAGAGCCTGAGAATACCAGCATAAAATTACAATGCTTTACTTTTGCCAAGTAGATGCTTAAAATTACCATACCAATTTACAGGAACTCTGAAAATTCATCGGTTGTGCAGAGTCCATTGGAATCAGAACACTTAAATCCAGTGGCCAACACTTACCTCTTCCTTCTACAGATTTCAGATCCACACATTACACCAGTTCGTTTGTAAAATTCGTGAAAGAGGTAGGGCTATTCTCTAGCTACATTCTACTCAGAATAAACACATAAAAGGTTATCTAGCCATGTCATCCCTGCACAGACTGTAGTGCTTTACATCACTTCTTATGTTCAAATGAGTAAATAGATAAATACATCGACAAAGACGGATACATCTCAAAGAGATGGCAGGTCAAAGTGCAATAACGGAAACCTTAAAGTAGTACAAGGAAAGGCAAAAAGAAAAGGATACTTTGATATTATACAAAATCTCATACACCTGTCTACATTAGGGTAATTTCCACCTTTCTGGAAGATACCTTGAAGAATTAGTCACATTGGACCCAACACACTGCCAGGTAGAAGGCAACTCTGATGACCGTTTCATACACTCTCTTAGGACAGAGTAAGCACAGTCATACGCCGGCCAAAGAGACAAAACAAAACCATCATTCCACTTCTCTCATGTTCAAACGGTTAGCATACAGTACATTTCTTATTCTTCTAAGACTTTAGAAATCCAGCACACAAAAAATCCACAATAAAGTTAATTAAAAAGATATTTTCAATGTGCAACAACAGGGACTATTCGCTGACTCACACCTGCTCAGAAGAGCAAATAAAAACAAACCGTGCTTCGGGTGGCTGGGTGGCTCAGTCGGTTGAGTGGCCCACTTCTGCTCAGGCCATGATCTTGCAGTTTGCTCCTTTGAGCCCTAGTTCGAGCTCTGTGCACAGAGCCTGCTTGGGATCCTCTGTCTCCCTCTCTCTCCTCCCTCCCCCACTTGCTCTCTCTCACTCTCAAAAATAAATAAATAAAAAAAGAGACCATGCCTCAAATATAAGTACACTTACCTGAAAGAAAGTGTTGGCAAATTTTTAAGTGTGCCCTATAAAGGAAGCACTCAACAAAATGATGGAAGGCAAAAATAAAATGCTAAATCATCATTCATGGGAAAAAAGATAATATAGTTACACCATTAGAATAAAATAATGGTATTTTCTCACATTTTCATATCAGTAAGTCTAGGAAGGCAGTGAGAAAAGATAAAATCATGGTAAGATGAACTGGTACAATTGATTTGCTAGTTTATAAGGTTATATATGTAAGTGTGCACACACTCACACACACACATATTACCATTCCTTATAAGAATGCAGAATGGCTATCTACCTGACAGGTCTAAAGCTGAATGTGATTTTAAGTTGAAAAGTAACTTATCAGGCAAAGGAGATGCACACTAAAGCAGACACAAAAATGTCATCATCCCCATATGTCACTAGTGCTCCGGGTCTCGCTGGAGAGCACACGGGGTGGGAAGGACAGCACTCATGTCATAGTCCATCATCTTTCTGCTATTTTACTCATTACAATTCAGGAAAATCACTATCCTTTAGTAACACTGGATAAGGGTAAGATCAGGCTGTGAAATTCATTCCCCATTGATTCTCAATAGTACGATCTGTTGATCTGGCTCACTCTGTTCCTTCCCCCCTCCCCTACTCTGCATCTAACCATCTTAAAGCTTCTGAAGAACCACAGAGGCAATCTTCCAATAGAAAGCATTTGCTTGGTCTCAGGTTAATGAGAAATTTCATTTCATTTCCTTCTTACCATATTTAAACAATGGTGTCATTAGACTAAGAACCATCATCTATGTTTGGTCAACATCAAGTGACTGAATGCAGTAAGTGAGATAGATTCCTCTGAGACAAACTATATAAACAATACCGACTAGAAATATCAAACATATCCAGCCTAGGTACAGGAGTAAAGAGTGGTGTCCACAAAAACTATCATCATACAACATGATACAGGAAAGTCCAGCCATGAACTACATATATTTTATTACTTTGCACACAAAAAATAAATACTTGAAAAAGTACAGATGAGAGAAAGAGAGAAAGAGAACTTTTCTTAGGTAAAATAAAAATAAATAGATTCTACACAAAAATGGCATTCTATGTAATGATTACCTTCAAAAAAAAGATTAAGAAAAGAAATCTTATAAGAACACAATTTCATGAAAATAATTAAGAGAACATGAATAAAATGAAAGAGGTTTAAATGCTTGGTGCTGACACACATAAGGAGATAAAGTGATTACCGTAACTGTTCAATGTTGACACAAAACTCTAATAATTTTAGAGCAAGAAACCATATTTCCATAGAACTAAATGCTCAGTAGTCACACTATACATTTTAAAGACAAAAGACCTCAAGATAATGTCTTTATTTAAGACATTAATATACAACATTCACTGGTATATTTGACATGCACACCTTGCCTATTCCAGTTCCTGAATGAAATTGGATAAAGTGCGGGAAGATTTCTGCAGCCTCAGGGCTAAACCTGAATCGCTACTGCTCTCATGATGCTTCTATCTCAAAGGTCTGAGCTGACCTCAGATATAGGAGAACGGGCCCCGAGGACAGTGGAGGACGAGCAAATGAGGGGATGCGGCCATCATCACACAGGACAGGAGAGAGCTGATGAGCACTGACGCTGCTGTAGGGCAGGTTCTATGGAAGAAGAGGGTGAAGTAGGAATTCCCCTGCATGTTGTTTTTCGAGGAATACATTCGGGATAAAGCAAACAAAGGAAGGAAAACGGAGCAGAGAATGTTGCGAAGCAAGAGTGTGGTCTCCAGTGGAACAGAGCATGAGCTTGATCCATGAGAGCTGGACAGAACTCTCCATCTGTGATGGTAGAAATACTCTGTCCTCAGTGTCCAAACTTAGCCCACTCTCCACCTGTCACACCTGAGCGTTTAACATGTCCTAGCTAACAAACTGAATTTTATTTTCTTATTTTATTTCTTTCCATTTAATGTTTACTTTAAAGAGAGAGAGAGACAGAGTGTGAGCGGGTGAGGGGCAGAGAGAGGGCGACAGAGGATTCAAAGCAGGCTCCAGGCTCTAAGCTGTGAGCACAGAGCCTGGCACCAGAGTTCGAACTCACAGAGTGTGAGATCATAACCTGAGCAGAAGTTGGACACTTTACTTACTCAGCCACCCAGGTGCCCCAAAACACTGAATTTTAAACTTTATTTAATCTTAGTGAAAATCAATTGAAGTAACTTCCTGTGGCTACTTCCTACTGTACTGGACGCCACAGCTCTGGAGCAGGATTTGCATCAGATTTGGTCCTGCCTTGGCATTGGCAGACTTTTGCCCATCCCTTAAGTCTGTCACTGGCTGTGAGCTGCCCCCACCATGTTCCCCAGACTGCCTGGCCATGTGGCTCCCTTTCAGCTGAGGGCAATTCTCTCAAGGAAGGAATGGCTGTGAACCTTGGAGCGCATACTCATGACAAATAGGGTTTGGACTGGAGCACCAGCAGGTAAAGAGCCTGTAAGCAGGTCACCAACAGCGTTCATACAAGAGTCCATCATGTTCATGTGCAAGGATAGAAGGGTGGGACCTAGTGTACTTCACACATCACCTCAGTGCAATTACACACACACACACACACACACACACATGCACACATACACAGATACGTGCACACACATATACACACACATACATACAACATGTGTCATTTCCCTAATTCATAAATATGTAAACATTCAGGATTCTTACTACTTTTTTCTTCATCATGTTGCTATTTGTACTCACTTGAAGGATCAGTTCTTCTTGTGAACAATGTAGTCAAAATATAGATGCGCTGACTGAATATACACAAAATGGAACCTCCCTGCTGTAATTTCCAACATAGCATTTCTTAAACTCCACACATATTTTATATATATTTGTAACTGTTAAGGGAGAACATAAATATTTAATAACAATAAATACTGACAATAATTTTTAAGCATAGAGAAGAAATATTATCTAATTTCAGAGGCAACATGGAACAATGGATAATATGAAAGTATATAGTGTAAAACCTTACCCATGTGCACGCTCTATTGTTCTAGCACTGAAGGCCATATTTTATTTCCAGTAAACATGCATGTTTAATTATTTTCACATGTACATACGGAGGTGTAATGCATGTACTACAATAGAATCAAATGTCTAGGAAGGACTTGGTGGCATCTATAATGAACAATTAAATTTAGCTTTCGTATTTGGTGAACTTCCACAGTCTGTTACTTTAGACATTGACCGCATAAGCAACCCAAAATACCTTTCTGTTTTAAGAACAAGTGTAACAGGAAACAAATTCACTCGCCAATTCCTAAGGCAACACAGAGACTTAGTTCCATTTCACTCACCTTTATTCACCTTTTCTTTGGATCTAAGCTATTTCTCTACGTCTCTTCCAAGTTGCTGCCTAAATACAGTTCTAGGGGTAGGAACGAGGACATGTAGAATCAGGGTTTGCAGTAAATGCAAAGGTTGACTATACCAACACTGGCTCATCCATACATTTTTAATAAACAAAAGGACACTTTCTCACAATGACTACACACGTCTTCACATGGTACCAGAGATCTGCACTTTGCCGCTAGGAAGTGGAAGATGAAGGCAGTCACAAACTCTCAGTATGGGTTCCAAGCATCTGTCCAAGGTTTCGAGGGAGACAATAGCATGACCTGACACTCCTTAATTATTCCTTAAACTGAACCTAGTGTGACCTGCCTGTGTGACAGTGAGACCCTTATAAGCAGGCAAGAGAGTGCTGTGACTCTGAGCTGTGGCTGGGCTGGCACAGAGAACCAAGTCCCTTCCCCTGCTGACATCTCTGGGGAACGGATGCCACACACTCTTAATGAGCCCATGTCACTGAGTTGCCCAGATATGGCAATCCTCAGGGACAATGACTATGGAGGACAATGCCAGAGGAGACCTAATCTGTCTTTTTTATTAGTTCACATATCTCGCAGAGAACAACTCCCTAGACCTCCCCAGCTGCCCTAGCTCCCATTTGTGAATGACCTAGATGTTTTACAAAACACTTCAGATTTTTCCCTCACGATTGCCCAAAATATTTACATATAAATATATAAGGAAGATTCCATTCAGTTACTTAATTTTAAATTTAAATATGTGAATTAATTCTTTATTTAATTTTATTCACAACCAAGTTTTATGGCATCACAGAGCTCATAATTAGCCACATTCTAATCTTAGCATGAATATAAAGGAGGGCAATAAAATTCTACCGAATATCTAATATGGCTACGGGGAAAAACCTCAAATCCTCTGAAACAGTTCAGTTTATATCCATAGATTTTAATGATGTCTTCAAACAATTTACAGAATTATCTGTCTTTTCATTATAATGTACAGTTTATTTAAAATCAATTCTCTTTGCATTTAAGTTCTAAATGATTTTGAGTTTACCAGGAGAGTTAAAACAATCACTACAGAAAAATGGAAGGAAGGTAATGGGTGGTTTGTGGCTGTTTCTCATAGATCCATACCTTCCAGTTTCATTTATCATGTTCGGCCTAATTAAAAAATGACTTCCTGCTGAAAACATTCTTACACTTGATTTTCTCAGTTACTTCCATACCAGCCTGATCACATATTGGTAGTTGTGGGGAGAACTGTCAAAGAAAATACACTCTGGGTGTCCAGGAGAGAGAGGGAATTATGGACCTGCTATTAAGGCTTTTCTTCCCAGGCCTCACTCACTGCTGCCAGTCTTACGTGCTCAAATCACCTCGATAACAGTGTGGCACAATCTAGTGCTATGACCCACACTTACACTCCTAGATGCAATGTCATATAGGGTAATGTTCAATCCCTCGTCCCAAGACATATGCATGAGAATGCTCAACACACCACTGTTTGTATTAACCAAAACCTGCACACAAGCCTAATGCCCATCAACAGTAAACTGAGTCAGTTGTGGCATGCTCATAAAAAAGACTCCTCTACAACATTATGAATAGAACTACAGCAAAAGATATTGAAACAGTGTTGTTCACAAAAAAGTACTGAGCAAATGATGGAAGTTACAAGGTAATCCATCCCTCTTCATAACGTTCAAATCCAGTAAAACGGACTGTTATTGGAACTAACATTCCAATTAGCAATTGGAAATGTCGACTAAAAGGAATATAGAAAAGCAATATAATGGAAAAAGGTAGGAGCAGGAGTCCTTCTCCAGCCGGGACCTGACACTGTTCTCTCTGTGAAGCTACAATAGTCAGGCCATCTTTCATTGGAGAGATCCAAAATGTCGCCAGCTCAGTACATTCTCAAACAGGTGACTTACGGGCTCTAAATTGTCCCAGCTCTCTGATCCTCTTCCTTGTTAATATCCTCCATCTGAGGGAAGCAGTAGGAACAGTCCGACCTTCCTAAGGGACACACAACTGCCTATTCACTGCTGCCCTGCATGGAGATTTCTGTGGTCACCACCGGATATATGAATAAAAAGCCTCAAAAAAAATGTAAAGAGACAGAAGACAAACAAGGCGGACAAATAACAGAAGCTGAAAGAGACACGAGATATATACAGAGATTCGAGTTAAATAGAGAACAGAGAGGAGTGCCTCGCTGGCTCAGTCGGTTAAGGGTCCAACTTGGCACAAGTCATAATCCCACGATCCGTGGATTCAAGCACTATGCTGGGCTCTGTGCTGATGGATCAGAGCCTCAAGCCTGCTTCAGATTCTGCGTCTCCCTCTTTCCCTCTCTCTCTGTCCCTCCTCCATGCACATTCTCTCTCTCTCGTTCTCTCTCTAAAAAATAAATAAATATTTTACCGCTCTGGAAAACGGTGTGCAGGTCCCTCAAAAAAATGCAAATAAAACTACTCTATGACGCAGCAATAGCACTGCTAGGAATCTATCCAAGAGATACAGGACTGCTGATGCATAGGGGCACGTGTACCCCAATGTCATAGCAGCACTTTCGATAAGAGCCAAATCATGGAAAGAGACCAACTGACCATCAACTGACGAATGGATAAAGAAGATGTGGTGTATATATATATACAATGGAATACTACTTGGCAAAGAGAAAGAATGAAATCTGGCCATGTGTATCAACATGGAACTGGAGGGTATTATGTTAAGTGAAATAAGACATTCAGAAAAAGAAAGATACCATATGTTTCCACGCATAGGTAGATTTTTCAGAGAGTTAGCTAAAACCATGGGGGAGGGGAAGAGGGGAAAAGAAAAAAGAGAGAGGGAGGGAGGGAGACAAAACATAAGAGACTCTCAAAGACTATGAACAAACTGAGGGCGAGGAGGGTGTGGGAGGGGGAAGAGTGGGTGACGGGCACTGAAGACGGCACTTGTTGGGATGAATACTGGGTGTTATATGGAAAACAATTTGAAAATAAATTATTTAGGAGGGTCCAGAACACGGCGGAGGAGTAGGGGGCTCCAGTATTTCGCTTGCCCTTTAAACGGGGACGACTGAAACCAAAGTCTCTCTCAACTCCAAGAATCAGGGGAAAAGGTTCTGCAGCTTACAAGGAACGAAGGCGAAAACAGACACGGCCCAGCTAAAACATGAGTTTAATCTGGGTCAGATAAAACGAACTCGGGAAGTTGAGCTGAGGGGAGAGTGAGCGTCTTCAGAGATAGCTGGGAAAGTGCGGATCAAACAACATCTGAACGAGAGGGCCAGAGAGGGTGACCGCTACCATCCAGCCCCGAGATGCCGGGCTTTTGAAGAGTTTAGTGGCAAAAAGCAGCACTACCCGCACGCTGCCGGACCGCGCCAACCCCGGCCCGAGCCGCTGGGACTGGCAGCTGGAACTCAGTCACCCCGAGGCAGCACCACCTGTGGAGTACCTCTAACCCCTGCACAATTACAGCGAAATCGGGGGTAGCAGGCGGCACGTCACTGCCCAGTGAACCACACTACGCCGGCACCCATGGTGAAGAGAGAACAGAAATAAAGGGGCAAATAAATACTCCAGGACTGGTGGCAAGGGACTGAAGAGACGCCATTGTTGTCTCACAAGCCAGGAAGTCACCCCAAAAGCCATCCCTGCGGCAGTGGAGGCGGGACCCGCCTACACTAAACCACACCCCTCCCCACCTATCAGCAGGAGCTACTGATGCCAAGTGGAGACTGCTGCCTGGAGTAACTCCAGGTCATTTTTTCTTTTTTAAATTTACCCCTCCCTTCCTCATTCCTACCGATCCCCATCCCTGAGCTGGTTATCCAGGGTACTGACTGGCTTAAACATTTTTTTAACCCACTCTCTCAAGGAATGTTCTGCACCTTCTTCTGTAATTCCCTATCCCTCTTTCTGGAATAACCAGGCCAAATAAGTTCATCTAGACGACATTGATCTTTATTCCTTTTTCCTTGCACCCGTCCTTATTCTGATTTCTCTCAGTCTGGATTAAGCCCTTTAGTCGCTCTACTTGGGCAAAGTCCATTTCCTTCTTCTTCCCGCACCTGTCATTATTCTCTCTGTAGATGCTCTGCTACCAGCACACTACATACGCTGTCTTTAATGTGTAGCTGGTACTTCAGGACATTGCCCTCAGAGAGTCATTAGTTATTCTTTTTTCTGTTGTGACTGCTTGTCTGTATTATTTGTTGGTACGTTTGAATATTTCTGTTTTCTGTTTGTCTGTCAGTCTGTTTTCCTTTGCAGGGCAACTTCAAGAAACAATCCAAAACTCATCTAGCCAAAATGACGAAACGGAAGAATTCTCCTCAAAAGAATCTACAAGAAGCAGTGACAGTTCAAGAATTAATGAAAACAGATATAAGCAACATAACAGAACATGAATATAGAATGATAATCATAAAACTAATTGCTGGGCTTGAAAAAAGCATAGATGAATGCAAGGGGTCCTGCGCGGCAGAGTTCAAGGACCTTAAAAACAGTCAGGAAGAATTAAAAAGACTTTGGAAGAAATACAAGGGAAATTGGAAGCAACCACAACACAGATTGAAGAGGTAGAGGAGAGAGTTAATGCATTAGAAGATAAAATCATTGAAAAAGAAGAAGCAGATAGAAAGAGAGAGAAGCTGATCCAGGAACAGGAAAGGAGAATTCGAGAGCTGAGCGATGCACTCAAATGAAACAATATCGTATCATAGGAGTTCCAGAGGAAGAAGAGAGAGAGAAAGGAGTCGAAGGGGTACGTGAACAAATCATCGCTGAGAACTTCCCATGAGGAAGGAAATGGGCATGGAAATCCAAGAGGCACAGAGACTCCCCTCAGATGTAACTTGAATAGACCTTTTGGACGACACATCATAGTGAAACTGGGAGAATTCAAGGACAAAGAGAGAGTTCTGAAGGCAGCTCGGGATAAAAGGGCCTTAACATACAAAGGTAGACGCATAAGGGTAGTAGTAGCAGACTTATCTACAGAAACTTGGCAAGCCAGAAAGGAATGGCAAGACATCTTCAATGTGATACACAGGAATGATACGCAACCAAGAATCCTTTCTCTGGCCAGTCATTCACTCAGAATGGAAGGAGAGATCAAGGTTTTCCCAAACAAACAAAAACTGAAGGAATTCATCAGAAATAAAGGTTGCAAAGAACACAAACTACCTGAGACATCCTTATAAGCATGAAACCTACAGATACCACAGTGACTATAAACTCATATTTTTCAATATTAACACTGAATGTAAGTGGACAAAATACTCCAATCAAAAGAAATAGGGTAACAGAATGCATAAAAAAACAAGACCCATCTATCTATTTGTTGTCTTCAAGAGACTCATTTTAGACCTGAGGACACCTTCAGATTGAAAGTGAGGGGATGGAGAACATTACACCACGCTACTGGAAGTCAAAAGAAAGCCAGAGTAGCTACACTTTTATCAGACAAACTAGACTTAAAGTAAACGATGTAATACAAGATGAAGAAGGGCATTATACAATAATCACAGGGACCATCCAGCAGGAGGAGCTAAAATTATAAATATCTACATGCCAAATACAGGGGCACCCAAATTTGTAAAACAATTCATTACAAACATAAGCAACCTTATCGATAAAAATGTCCTAATTGTAGGGGACCTTAACACTCCACTTTCAGCACTGGATAGATCCACTAGCCAGAAAATCACTACAGAAACAATGGCCCTGAACAATACACTGGTAGAGATGGACCTAACTGACATCTTCAGGGCCCTTCATCCAGAAGCAAAGGAATTTATATTCTTCTCAACTGCACACAGTAAATTTTCCAAGATAGACCACATTCTGGGGCACACGGAAGCTCTGAATAAATATAAAAGAATTGAGATCATACCATACACACTTTCAGACCACAATGCTTTGAAACTTGAAATCAACCACAGGAAAAAGCATGGAAAATATCCAAAAGCATGGAGGCTAAGGAACAACCTACTAAAAGGTGAGTGGGTTAACCAAACAATCAAAGAAGAAATTAAAAAATACGTGGAAACAAATGAAAATGAAAATACAACAATCCAAACACTTTGGGATGCGGCAAAGGCAGTCCTGAGAGGGAAATATATGGCATTACAGGCCCACCTCAAGAAACAAGAAAAATCACTACCATAAAATCCAACAGCATGCCTAAAGGAACCTGAAGCAGAACACCTAAGACACACCAAACCCAGCAGAAAGAGAGAAATAACAAAAATCAGGGCTGAAATTATTAACATGTGAAGGAGCCTGCCCAGAGACAAGCGGATAGCTGAATGCCCGATCAACTCTTGACAAATTTTGCTAACAAGAGTGTTGGGAGTAAGCCAGGCAGCAAACTGCAGGCTGCGAGATGGCTCAAGCTTTTCTGCTCATCTCAAGGCCATAAATTCCTACCAGAAACAAGCGGATAGCTGAAAGCCCAATCGACTCTCGACATATCTTGCAAACAAGAGTGTTGGGTTTAAGACAGGCAGCAAACTGCTGGGTGAGAGAGGGCTCAAACCTTCCTGCTCGTCTCATGGCCACAAATTCTCAATTATTACAACTTTGCCAAACTCTTATCTCATTCCGTGTTCTGGTCACTATGATTACACATCAAAGAATGCTTACTTCTTTGAAATAACGTATGTTTAGAAAATCACAGGTGCTATGAAGCAGAGGCAAGTCATTTTTCGAACGTCAACTTGCTTTTTCTGCTACTATAAAAAACATGGTTTTGTTTTGCAAAACGCTCATGATAGACTGATATCTGAGTCTTCTGTCTTCTATTTCATCCTGCGCCTTCCAACCCTCGCCCTGTAGGAGATCAAGTCCAGACAAATATGGAAACTGAAAAAGCAGTGGAACAGATCGATAAAACCAAGAGCTGGTTTTTACGAAAAATTAACAAAATTGATAAACCCCTAGCCAGGCTTCTCAAAAAGAAAAGACAGAGAACCCCAAGAGACAAAATCACGAATGAAAAGGGAGTGATTACAACCAATCCCTCAGAAATACAAGTAATCATCAAAGAATCCTATGAAAAATTATATGCCATCAAACTTGGTAACCTGGAAGAAATGGACAAATTCCTAAACAGCCATATGCTACCAAAACTACAACGGGAAGATATAAAAAATTTTAACAGACCCATAACTAGTGAAGAAATTGAATCAGTTATTGAAAATCTCCCAACAAATAAAAGCCCTGGCCAGATGGCTTCCCTGGGGAATTTTACCAGACATTTTAAACAGAGTTAATACCTAACCTCCTCAACTTGTTCCAAAAATTGAGATGGAAGGAAAACTCCCAGACTCATCCTATGAAGCCAGCATCACTTTGATTCACAAACCAGATAGAGACACAGCAAAAAAAGAGAACTACAGGTTAATATCCCTGACGAATATGGATGCAAAATTTCTCAACAAGATGCTAGCAAATCAAATCCAACAGCATATAAAAAGAATTATTCAGGGGCGCCTGGGTGGCTCAGTTGTTTGAGCGGCCGACTTCGGCTCAGGTCATGATCTCGCAGTCTGTGAGTTCGGGCCTCACGTCGGGCTCTGTGTTGACGGCTCATCAGAGCCTGGAGCCTGCTTCAGATTCTGTGTCTCCCTCTCTCTCTGCCCTTCCCCTGCTCACGCTCTGTCTCTATGTCTCTCAAAAATAAATAAATGTTAACAAAAAAAAGAAAAAGAATTATTCACCATGCTCAAGTAGGATTCATCGCTGGGTTACACAGCTGGTTCAATATTCATGAATCTATCAGTGTGATACATCACATCAATAAAAGAAAAGATAAGAACCATGTGATCCTGTCAATAGATGGAAAAAAGCATTTGACAAAATACAGCATCCTTTCTTAATAAAAACCCTCGAGAAAGTCAGGATAGAAGGAACATATGTAAACATTGTAAAAGACATTTATGAAAAACCCACAGCTAATATCATCCTCAATGGGGAAAAACTGAGAGCCTTCCTCCTGAGATCAGGAGCACGAAACGGGTGTCCACTCTCGCCCCTGCTATTTAACATAGTGCTGGAGGTCCTAGCATCAGCAATCAGGTAACAAAACAAAATAAAAGGCATCAGCATAGGCAAGGATGAAGTCAAACTTTCACTTTTTGCAGACGACATGATACTTTATATGGAAAATCCAACAGAATCCACCAAAAGCCTACTAGAACTGACACATGAATTCAGCAAAGTTGCAGGGTACAAAATCAATGTACAGAAATGGGTGGCATTACTATACACCAACAAAGCAAGCAACAGAAAGAGAAATAAAGATGTTAATTCCATTCACAATTGCACCAAAAACCATCAAATACCTAGGAATAAACCTAACCAATGATGTAAAATATCTCCACGCTGAAAACTGTAAAAAAATTATGAAGGAAATTGAGGAAGACACAAGGAAATGGAAAAACAACCCATACTCATGGATTGGAAGAATAAATATTGTTAAAATGGCAATACTACCAAAAGCAATCTATACATTCAATACAATCCCAATCAAAATTGCACCAGCATTCTTCTCAAAGCTAGAGCAAACAATCCTAAAATTTGTATGGAACCACAAAAGACCCCGAATAGCTAAAGTAATTCTGAAGAAAAAAACCAAAGCGGGAGGCATCACAATCCCAGACTTTTACCTCTACTACAAAGCGGTAGTCATCAAGACAGCATGGTATTGGCACAAGAACAGACACATAGACCAATGGAATAGAATAGAGAACCCAGAGATGGACCCGCAAGCATATGGCCAACTAATCTTTGACAAAGCGGGAAAGAGTATCCAATGGAAAAAAGATGGACTCTTTAATAAATGGTGTGGGAGAACTGGACAGCAACATGCAGAAGAATGAAACTAGATCACTTCGTTACACCACTCACAAAAATAAACTCTAAATGGATGAAGGACCTGAATGCGAGACAGGAAACCATCAAATCCTAGAGGAGAAAGCAGGAGAAAATCTTTTGACCTGAGCCGCAACAATTCCTACGCGACACATCTCCAGAGGCAAGGGAATTAAAAGCAAAAATGAACTGCTGGGACCTCATTAAGATTAAAAGCTTCTGCACTACAAAGGAAACAACCAACAAAACTAATAGACAACTGACGGAATGGGAAAGGATAATTGCAAATGACATATTGGATAAAGGACTAGTAAAGCTTCTTCACTGCAAAGGAATATTCTAATATATGGTTTACTATATCTTATTTGAATATTTTATCAATGAAAAAATTCCATATTCAACTTAATGAACACACAAGAAAACTTCAAACAATTTGAATCAGTTTCTACTTTAATATTAAATTCTTTTAACTTTAGCCACTTTGGAACCAACGCTGTAATTCTTCTGTAAGTAAATTCTCGACATTATTAACACACTAAAATTGAAAATAATAATCATTAAGCTTATAATCACAGTGAGGAAATCTTTGAATCTTCACCAAGTTAAGAACAGAAGATCACTGTCTTTTGGCAACCTGTAGTCTCCACCTGAGAGCAGGGATGGGCATATTAAAAGTAATTTAAAAAAATATTCCTAAGTGCCATGAAAGAGCATAATGTTGGACTCTGTATGTTTAGGTTTACATCATAGCCCCACCATTAAAATTCTGTCTTTTCAAGTAAAAATTTAACCTCCCTGTTCCAGACTCTGCCCAGCTATAAAGTAACGATAATGTCTCTTGGTACTGTAGGGAATACATAAGATAGAGAATGTGAAAATAATGACAATTGTAAAGCACTGTGTAAACGCAAAGAGCTACCAGCACTTCTGCCTAAAGTCAAACCTCTTCTTCAGTTCATTTTCCAGTCACCCTCCATCAAGTCTTGCTATCAGCCACTCTCTGCTAAAATGGCTTTCATGCAGCATAATAGTTTGAGCCTAATAGTTTCACGTGTCAGTGATCACTTTTCTGATTCCCAAAAGCCTTTACTTTTAATTATCTCTTTAACCATTTCCATTTTTAAAACGACTGTGCTTCAACTGTACCACCACACATAATCGCCACAGTGTATCAAGCTCCTAGCCCTCTCTCCAAGTATAATCATATACTGACCATTTCCCATCCGGACATATTTAATGGGATGTTTATAATTAATACATCTCCCCACTCGAAGTAGCTGTATTCATTCCCTGGGGCTGCCATAAAAAGTACCAATACAGAGGACTTGAAATGAGACATTTATTCTCTCATGGCTCTGGAGGCCAGTCCAAAATCAGGCGTCATCTGGAGACCCTCTCCTGGAAGGTTCTAAAGACGATGTGTTTTATGCCTTTCCTAGAGCTTCCGCTGTTGCCAGGAATCCTTGGCATCCTTGGCTGTAGATTGATTGTTGTTCAAACTTGGCCAATATGGTCACAGGGCATTCTCCCTGTGTCTCTGTCTCTGTTTTCCCTTCTAGAAGGATGCCAGTCATACTGGATTTAAGCTCACGTTCATCAAGTATGACCTCATTTGAATTGATTCCATCTACAAAGACTCTATTTTCAATAAAGCCACTTTCATATACACCAGGTGTTAAACATGAACATAGCTTAGGGGAGGGGGGGACACAGTTCAAGCCCAAACTTTCCGCTTGATTCTCCACTTCTAGAAAGGGATCGACTGACTTCTCAGTCACCAACTCTGGCATCCTTGATGATACTGTGGATTCCCTGGTAACTCCTCTATAGTCACTTATATGAGGTCCTCTCTCATGCTGCCCTCAGGATCCAGGAGCTGACCCAGACTTAAAGGCAGAATTCATGATGTAACATATTGTATACCTATAAATTGCTATGAAAATAGAACTTAAAAGTTCCCCTCACCAAAAAAAAAAAAAAGTAACTATGTTCAGGAACACATGTTAACTAGATTTATTGTGGTGATCATTCCACTGTGTATACAAATATTGAATCATTATGTTATGCCTAAATCTAATAAATGTTGGAGGAGGAATTAAGACGGCAGAGAAGTATGGGGACCAGATTTCCCTTGTCCCTCAAACACACCAGTATTGAGGTCAGAACACTTGGAATATCCAGGAATACAGTCTGTAGTGTGACAGGAAAATCTCCACGGATGAACAGAGACAGCTGGGCGGGAGAGAGGTATGTTTGTGAATTGGAGGAAATAAAATGGGTGATGTAAGGGAGGGGAGGGAACCCGTTCTGAGGAGAGAGAAAGGGAAGAGAAAGAGAGGCTGTGGAAGTGTGGGATTGTATTTGGACAAGCGAAAAACCTCTCCAGACCACAGAGGGGGAAGGGAAAACATGGAGAGAGCCAGTTTCTACTTAGCAAACTGACCTAGGAGTGCAGATTGGAGTTCTCAAGGTTGCTAGACTTCTCAGGACCAGAGCCCACGGGGTGGGTGCACCTAGGGGAGACGGGAGCCAGCATGGGCGCAGAGATCTCAAAGACACACTGGAGAGAGCATTCTTCTCCTTCAAGTACTGCAGGAAGAGGGTGTATTGCCCCCCAAGGATAAAAGGCCCTGCAGGCACCAGCCAGAGGCCCTTCATCGGTGGAGTCGTGCTACCCCAGAACCAGGGCGCACTGAGCAGGATGCTTTCAGACATCAGGGTTTGAATCACAGCTCAGCACCTGGGAAGCACCAGAGACTGTGGAGCAGAACTCCCTAGCTCCTCTGTGAGGACTGGCAGAACGAAACCTGGTCTGGGGAGGAGAGACTGGGTGTCGCCACTTTCCTCCCCATCATCTCATGGTGGCGATTCAGGGTGCAGGACAGCGGCCCCCAGCGGAGGCAGGACCCACTTACACCAAATCCTGCCCTCTGTGTCTGGTAACTGCTTATCTCCCAGAGTGAGATTATAGTGACCAATCCAGAAGGCCTCTCCTCCAGATCAGTACAGACGCCAGTCCCAGGGACCAACAAACAACTGTCCTACGGTCTTGTATGTGAGTCTGTTGCCCTTTTTTCCACCTCTCCTCTTTTCTTTCCTTCTCTTCTCTTTTCACTTCTTTTTCTTTCTACCCTCTTTTTTGCCCTTGGAATCAGGCACATAGTTTCTGATATGATTTTTGATCACGTCTTATTATACACACGAACACACACACATACAAAGATGTAAATTATATATATATATATATTATACATATATTACATGTGTATATAATATACATCTTTTCCTTCTTTCTCTTTCTCTACTCTGGTTGCTTGTTTGTTTAATCAGTCACGTAATTTTACTCTAATCTTTATTACAATTTTTTGTATCTCCTTCTTTATTTTCCTGTCTCTCTGGATTAAGCCTTATAGTTTCTTTGATTCTCTGCCTGGTCTTTTATTTTCTGGCCCCTTTTCTCTCTCTTTGTATAGGATAAATTTCTCCCACTTTTTTTCCTTTTTTCCAGGGCTACTTCAATGAACAAATCACGGCACACCTGGTGGAAGGTCCAAACAATCCACCGCTATGAGCAGTGGGATAAAGCAGCCAGAGACACAAAGACAGAGTGCACACAACACACTCCAGAATCGCTTCCTGAAGCTCCAGGCCCTGGACAGTGTATGGTCACTTTTTAATATAATAGTACTTGCAGGTGCGGGACACATAACAAGCTATTAAACAGAAACCTAGCCAAAATTGCAAAACAGAAGAATTATCCTCAAAAGAAAATCCAGGAGGAAAAGACAGGCAGAGAATAGTGGGACTTGAAGGAATCATAGAAGACAGCAGAGAATCTCTTGCTACAAAGATCAAAGAGCTACGAAATCATCACGATGAACTAAGAAATGCTGTAATAGAGATGCAAAATAAACTAGTGGAGTGATAGCAAGGATGGAAGAAGCAGAAGAGAGAACAGGTGAAACAGAAGGTAAAATTATGGAAAATAATGTAGCTAAACAAAAGAGAAAAGAAATTACTAAACCATGAGGGGAGAACTAGAGCCCTAAGTGATTCAATGAAAAGTAATAATATCTGTATCATAGGAGTTCTAGAAGAAGAAAAGAGAGAGAGGGAAAAGGGCAAAAGGTTTATTTGAATAAATTATAGCTGAGAACTTCCCTAATCTGGGGAAGGAAACAGACATCGTAGACCAGGAGACACAGAGAACTCCCTTCAATTAAAAAAAAAAAAACAAAACCAGGTCAACACATAGCATAGTAAAGCTGGCAAAATACAAACAACAAGAGAGAATTCTGAAGGAGCCAGGGACAAATGGGCCTTAACCTACAAGAGAGACACGTAAGGGTAGTAGCAGATGTCTACTGAAACTTGGCAGGCCAGAAGGGAGTGGCAGGAAATATTCAATGTGCTGAATAGGAAAATATGCAGCCAAGAATCCTTTATCCAGCAAGGCTGTCATTTGGCATAGAATGACACATAGAGACATTTCTAGACAAACATTATCTAAGGGGACTCTGTGAGTGGAAAGCAGCAAAGATTACAAAAGACCAGGCCACAACCATGAAACCTACAAATACCACAATTACACTATATTCATATCTTTTAATAGCACTCTGAATTTAAATGGACTAAACACCTCAGTCAAAAGACATAGGGTATCAAAATGGATAAAAAATAAAACAAGATCCATCTATATGCTGCCTACAAGAGACTCATTTTATTTTCTTAAATTTTTTTAAATTTACTTATTTATTTTGAGACAGAGAGACAGAGTGATTAGGGGAGGGGCATAGAGGGTGGAGGAGACAAAGTATACCAAGCAGGCTCTGCACTGTCAGTGAGGAGCTCGAGTGGGGCTCAAACTCACAACCTGTGAGATCATGTCCTGAGCTGATATCAGTGGCTTAACTGAGCCACTCAGGTGCACTCTCAAGAGACTCATTTTACACCTGAGGATATCTGCAGATTGAAAGTTAGGACATGGAGAACCTCTAAGGACAGTGAGTATCCATCATGCTACTGGATGTCAAAAGAAAGCCAGAGAAGTCATACTTATATCAGACAAACTAGATCTGAAACAAAGACTTTAACAAGAGATGAAGAAGTGCCTTCCATCATAATTAAGGGGCCTATCCATCAAGAAGAGCTAACTATTGTAAAAGTTTATCCTCCCAATGAAGACGCACCCAAATATATAAATCGATTAATCACGAATATAAGCAAACTTACTGATAACAATACCGTGAATGTAGGGGACTTTAAAACTCTACTTACAGTAATGGACAGATCATCTAGGTTGAAAATCAATAAGGAAATAATGGCTCTGAATGACACATTGGACCAGATGGGCTTAACAGATATATGCAGAACATCTCATCCTAAAGCAGCAGAATATACATTGCTTCTCGAGTGCACATGGAGCTTTCTACAAAACAGATCACATGCTGGGTCACAAAAAAACCCTTCAACAAATATAAAGGGATTGAGACCATACTATGCATATTTTCAGATCACGATGCTATGAAACTTGAAATCAACCACAAGAAAGAAATTGGAAATACCCCATATACATAGAGGTTAAAGAACACCTTACTAAAGAATGAATGAGTCAACCAGGAAATTAAAGAAATTAAAAAATATATGGAAACAAATGAAAATAGAAACACTACAGTCCAACCCTTTGGGATGCAGTAAAGGCAGTCCTAAGAGGAAAAAACATTGCAGTTCAGTCCCATCTCAAGCAGCAAGAAAGGTCCCAAATACAGAACCTAACCTCACACTAAAAGGAGCTAGAAAAGGAGCAGAAAATAAAGCCCAAAACTAGAAAAAGAAGGTAAATAATAAAGATTAGGGCAAAAATAAACAGTATAGAATCCAAAAAGAACAGTTCGTGAATGTAAGAGCTGTTTCTTTCTAAGAATAAACAAAATTGATAAACCTTTAGCCAGACTCCTCAAAAAGAAGAGAGAAGACCCAAATAGATAAAATCATGAATGAAAGAGGTGAGATAACAACCAACACCACAGAAATACAAACAATTATTAGAGAATGCTATGAAAAGTAATATGCCAGCAAGCAGAACAATCTGGAAGAAATGTACAAATTCCTAGACGCCTATGCAGTACCAAACTCAAAAGGCAAGAAATAGAACATTTCAACAGGGTCATAGCCAGCAAACAAATTGAAATGGTTATCAAAGATATCTCAAAAAAAAAAAAGAAGATATCTCAACAAATAAGAGTCCTAGGCCAGATGGCTTCCCAAGGAATTCTACAAGTCATTTAAAGCAAAGTTAATAACTATTCTTTTCAAGCTGTTCCAAAAAAATTGGAAACGGAAGGAAAGCTCCCAGAATCATTCTATGAAGCCAGGATTACCTTGATTCCAAAACCATACAAAGACCCCACTAAAAAAGGACTATTACAGGACAATATTCCTGCTAAACACGCAGGCAAAAATTCTCAGGAAGATAGTATCAACTCGAATTCAACATATTAAGAGAATTATTCACCATGATCAAATGGGATTCATTCCTGGGCTGGAGGTCTGGTTCAACATTCACAAATCAATCAGTGTGGTGCATCAATTTAATAGAAGAAAGGATAAGAAACATATGATCCTGTCAATAGATACAGAAAAAGCATTTGACAAAATACAGTATCCTTTATTAATAAAAACCCCCAGGAAAGTCAATACAGAAGGAACATGCCTTAACATCACAAAAGCCATATATGAAAGGCCCACAGCTAATATCATCTCAATGGGGAAAAACTGAGAGCTTTCCCCGAGATCAGGAACATGACAGGGATGTCCACTCTCACCACCATTGTATAACATAGCGTTGGAAGTCCTAGCCTCAGCAATCAGACAACGAAATGAAATAAAATGCATATAAAAGACAAAGAAGAAATCGAACTATCACTTTTTGCAGATGACATATACTCTACATGGAAAACTCTGAAGACTTTACCAAAAAACTGCTAGAACTGATACATTAATTCAGCCAAGTTGCACAATTTAAAAACAATGTACAGAAATAGATTGGATTTCTATACACCAATAATGAAGCAACAGAAATAGATATCAAGGAATTGATTCCTTACAATTGCATCCAGAATCATAAAATACCTAGGAATAAACCTGGCCAAATAGGTAAAAGATCTATATGCTGAAAACTCTAGAAAGCTTATGAACAAAATTGAAGACACAGAGAAATGGAAAAACATTCCATGCTCATGGACTGGAAGAACAAATATTCTTAAAATGTGAGGGGCACCTGGGTAGCTCAGTCGGTTAAGTGTCCGACTTTGGCTCAGGTCATGGTCTTGTGGCTCACGAGTTCGAGCCCATTTCGGGCTCTGTGCTCACAGCTAAGAGCCTGGAAGGAGCCTGCTTCAGATTCTGTGTCTCGCTCTCTCTCTGTTCCTTCCCCTCTCATTCTCTCTGTCTCTCTCTCTCAAAAGTAAAACATAAAAAAAATGTAAAAACAAAATGTCAGTACTGCCCAAAGCAATCTATACATTCAATGAAATCCTGGTCAAAATAGCACCAGCATTCTCCACAGAGCTGGAACGAACAATCCTAAGATTTGTATTGAACCACAAAAGACCCCAAATACCCAAAGTAGTGTTGAAAAAGAAAACCAAAGCTGGAGGCATCACATCCTGGACTTGGTCTGTGTTACAAAGTGAGAGTCATTAGACAGTATGTTATTTACACAAAAACACACGCATAGACCAATGGAATAGAATAGAGAACCCAGAAATGGACCCACAAATATATGGTCAACTAATCTTTGAGAAAGCATGAACGAGTATCCGATGGAAAAAAAGACAGTCCTTTTAACAAATTCTGGGAGAACTGGACAGCAACATGCAGAAGAATAAGACTGAACCAGTTTCTTATACCATACACAAAAATAAACTTGAAATGGATGAGAGACCTAAATGTGAGAAAGGAAGCCATCAAAATCCTACAGGAAAGAACAGGCAACAATCTCTTTGACATCAGCCACAGCAGCTTCTTACTTGACACATCTCCAAAGGCAAGGGAAATAAATGCAAAAATGAACTATTGGGACCTCATCAAGATAAAAGTCTTCTGCAGAGTGAAAGAAACAATCAACAAAACTAAAAGGCAACCGACGGTATAGCAGATGTTTGTAAATGACATATCAGATAAAGGGTTAGTATCCAAAATCGATGAAGAACATACCAATCTACACCCAAGAAACAAATAATCCAGTGAAGAAATGAGCAGAAGACATGAATAGACCCTCTTTCAAAGAAGACATCCAGATGGCAAATAGATACATGAAAAGATGCTCAACATCACTCATCATCAGGGAAATACAAATCAAAACCACATTGAGATACCACCTCAAAATGGACAGAGTGGCTAAAATGAACAACTCAGGAAACAACAGATATTGTAAAGGGTGCAGAGAAAAAGGAACCCTTTTTACACTGTTAGTGGTTATGCAAACTGGTGGAGTCACTCTGGGAAAAACTAAAGAGGTTTCTCAAAAAACTAAAAATAGAACTGCCTGTGACCCAACAATTGCAGTACTAGGTATTTATCCAAAGATACAAAAATGCTGATTCAAAGGGGCACATGCATCCCAATGTTTATAGCAGCACTATCAACAATAGTCAAATTATTGGAAGAGCCCAAATGTCTATCAACTGATAAATGGATAAAGAAGCTGGGGTATATATATATATATACAATGGAACACTACTCGGCAATCAAAAAGAATGAAATCTTGCCATTGCAACAATGTTGAGAGAACTAGAGTGCATTATGGTAAACGATGTAAGTCCGTCAGAGAAAGACAGATATTGTACTTCATTTCTATATGAACTTTAAGAAACACAACAGGGAAACACAGAGGAAGGTAAGGAAAAATAAAAACAGAGAGGGAGTCAAACCATAAGAGACTCAAATACAGAGAACAAACTGAGGGTTGTTAGAGGGCAGGTGGTTGGGTGGGTGGGTTAGATGGGTGATGGGTATTAAGGAGGACACTTTGTTGGGATGAGCACTTGGTGTTATATATAGGTAATGAAGCACTGGGTTCTACTCCTGAAACCAACACTACACTATCTGTTAGCTAACTTGAATCTAAATAAATAATATTTTTAAAAAGAAATAATTTTTATGATAAAGATGAATAAGTGAAAAAAATTAATATGGAGACTTTTTATAATTAATATACATTTTATATATCCTTTAAATTTTTTCCTGGTGAATCTGAGTAAGCTCCACAGAACATGGGATTTCCTGAGAATAAGAGGTCACTTCCCATATTTTTATAGTAGGTCACTGCATTCAAACACATAGGCCTTTGGCAGATGTGAGTTTCAAAGGCCTTAATCAATTGATGCCTCGATTAAAGAATGGATAACATGGTATGAAGAGACGATCTAAATATATTTTACCCTTTAAAACTCTTTCTGCGTTGCAATAGGTAAGATGTGTAGAATATGAAATAGGACTTGGGTTATGTACTTGTTCATATATAATAATGTCCTTAAAAGTCATTTTTTTTATTGAACAGGGTGGCTCACAAACCGAAACTAACCCACGTGCATACCTCACCTTGGTGTTTCTCTGACTTTGCACAAAATTACACCTAAGCACCACCTGGTGTGTTGCCAACTCTTGTTCCCAATGTCACTGGCATACATCACGCCCTCCCCCTCCATGACATGAAGGCTACATAAAACCACTGTCATTCCTGTGAGGTCACACTAGGGCCCGATGTCTGAAGGGGTTTATCAGGATTGATGTTAGTAGGTTTTTCTTTGAGCTGAAAGTTTGTTTTTCCCACGGTTGTACTACTCTTGGGGGGGGGAAATGTGCTACAATTACCCAATAGACCTTAAACTAGAACCATGATCAAAATGCAAAAATAAGTGGTATATCTCCATCAATTGCTCGATGCTAATCAATATGCTAAAATGTTAATATTTCTTACACTGTTTTAGTGGTTTGTATTCTTACATTGACTATGACTTTACCGTACGGGTGTAAATGTGTTGTTGCAAATAGAAAGGGAATAGTGTTCTCAAATGGGGGTGAAATAAGAAAAATTTGTGGAGTTTTTAAAGTAATAATATGATTCAGATGCTGTAGGAACAGTAAATGAGCATCTCTGGAGGTTGGAATGAATCCATGAACTTAGATTTTGAACACTCACTTGCATAAAAGAAAGAGGTAAGGAAATTTTCCTTGAGAGTCATCAGGGGAAATATTGGATGACATGTGCAGGACACAAAATCATAAAGCCTCTGACATTCAAGGTCTTTCATTAAATGGTCTTGACCCCAGTCATCCGGAGTCATAGCCCCGACAGAACACCTTCTTCATTGCTCCCGTCACATCCTTGTTCCGCAGGGTATAGATGAAGGGGTTGGCCGTGGGGATGATGATGGTGTAGACGAGAGCAATGAACTTGGCCTGATCCTGGGAATAGCTGTTGCTGGGCGGGAGGTAAGTGTAGACGCCTGTGCCATAGAACAGGGAGACCACCGTGAGGTGGGACCCACATGTCCCAAGTGCTTTCTTCTGCCCTGAAGTTGACTTTATTCTTAACACCGCCCTGATAATCCGACCATAAGAAAATATGATTAACGCCACAGGTATGAGGAGCATCATCACACTAACAAAGAAGGCCTCAGAATCATTCACGGTGGTGTCAACACAGGCAAGCTTGAGCAGTGGGGGAACCTCACAAAAGAAGTGGTCTATTTTATTTCTCCCACAAAGTGGTACAAGAAAGATGAGCACCGTCTGCAGTGAGGAGTTGGCAAAACCAACGAACCACGATGCGGAAGCCATCAGGGCACACAGACGAGGGTGCATGATCACTGTGTAGTGCAGGGGCCTGCAGACGGCTGCGTAGCGGTCAAACGCCATCACCCCTAAGAGAATGCATTCTGTGCCTCCCGACCCTAGA
The DNA here is from genome assembly GCA_030068075.1 of Paguma larvata. NCBI lineage: Eukaryota > Metazoa > Chordata > Mammalia > Carnivora > Viverridae > Paguma > Paguma larvata. The sequence goes on from CM057829.1 coordinate 26,063,200, forward strand.
GAAATGAACAACTGAGCTACACAGCCACCGAAGGAGATAGACTTGTCTGCTCCCCTGAGATGAACCAGGAGCTGGGGAATAGTGCTGGTTGTGTAACACAGGTCCAGGAAGCTGAGGTTGGAGAGGAAGAAGTACATGGGAGTCTGAAGGTGTGGGTCCAGGCGGGACAGTGCGATGATGGCTGTGTTTCCCAGCAGAGTGAGCAGATAGAAGATCAGAAGAACCACAAAGAGGACTCGCTCCAGTTGAGGCCGGTCAGAGAAACCCAGCAGGATAAAGCCAGTGAAAGAACTTCTATTCTTCTGGTCCATCCTGTCTTACCACGTTTCCTGTCAAGAGCAAGTATTTAGCAATATTTAAAAGAAATCTTTAAAACGATAAAAACTTGGCAGGAGGTGGATTTATCATGTTATATAAGACAGACCATGGCATTTTATAAGTAACTATTTGAATAAATGATGGACTCATGAAATTGACCAATTAGTTCCAATTTAGTTCCATATTACCACCAAAAAGTAAATCATTAATATTTAATATAAGAAAAATCAAATAATGGACCTGTGTTTGTATCAGTAATAGGTATAAAAGATCTTTCAGTCTCACTTAAGTATGGTTAACGTGCTACAAAAATATTTGTACATTTCACATATATACAATGGACCACTACGTGGCAATGAGAAAAAATGAAATCTGGCCATGTGTAGCAACATGGATGGAACTGGAGGGTATTATGTTAAGTGAAATAAGTCAGTCAGAAAAAGACAGATACCATATGTTTCCACGAATAGGTGGCCTTTGTGAGACTAAGCAAAAACCAGGGGGAGGGGAAGAGGGGAAAGGAAAAAAAGACACAGAGAGGGAGGGAGATAAAACATAAGAGACTCTCAAAGACTAAGAACAAACTGAGGTTGCGGGGGGTGAGGGAGGGGGGTGAGGGAGGGGGGAGAGGGGGTGACGGGCATTGAAAAGGGCACATGTTGGGATGAACACTGGGTGTTATATGTAAACCAATTTGAAAATAAACTATTATAAAATTTTAAAAAATCTTTCAAAGTTAGCAAAATAAAAAAATAACATAACCAGATTTTTACAGTAAAAAAAATATTTGTACATTTCAGAGAAAATAGGGATGAGGGGGAAAAAGGGAGAGAAATCAGAAAGAATAGTAAAGATACAGACAGAAGGTGATTCATTATTTTTCATATGTATCTCATAATTCCACACAACTGAAATGCACACCCACATATCATAGTTTATGATACAACACGATCTTGAAAATAAGTTCAGTTTGGGGAATTTATGATCGGGAATATATTTATACAAAGAATTCAATTACAATCGAGCTATCACTACTAGCTCTGCATAGAAACATATATTGGGCTTCTTGGTGTATATGTGGTAGTAAAACAATTAAATAGTCAGAGAACCTGGCAACACCGCCATTCAAACAGTGTTTAACTTTTGCATGAAAGATGCTTAAAATTACCTTATCAATTTAACAGGAACTCCAAAAATTCATTAGCTACGCAGAGTCCTTTGGAATCAGAACGCTAAAATCAGTGGCCAACACTTTCCTCTTCCTTATGCAGATTTCTATTTCACACATGACCAACTAGACTTCATAAAATTCTTGAAAGAGGTAGGATTGTTCCCTATCAACATTCTAATTAGAATAAGCACCTTAAAGAGTTATCCAAATGTGTACAAAGTGTGATGCTTTACATCATTTCCTGTGATAAAATAATTACAAGGTAAATATAGAGAGATAAAGACACATACATCCTCAAAACAATGACAGGTCAAAGAGCTATAATGCAAAACTTAACATAGTACAAGAAAAGGCATAAAGGAAAGGATATATTGGTACTGTATAAAATCTCCGTCACCCATCTACATTGTATTATTGACCACCATTCTGGAAGCTAGCCTGCAGAGTCAGTCATGCTAGATCAAACACAATGCCAGCTCTGAGGCTCTAAATCTCATCTGATGGCACTTTTCATTCAGCTGCCTGGTCCAAAATGAGCACAGTAACACGCCAAGGAAAGAGGCATCAGAAGTCAAGTATTTCAGTTCTATAATATTCAGATGGTAGGCATCAGTACATTTTTATTTCTTCCAAGGGTTTTAAAATCTGAATCAAGTTTGGGGGTACACCCACTGATGTGCGAAAGAAACTGGTACGAAACTGGCATAAAACTTGAATAAAGGATGTAGTATTTCACTCTTTTTTGAGCCTCCTTTGACTTCCTATAAAGAATGATTGGTGGTATCCACAAAACAATATATATGTACAAACAATTTCTGAATAGAATTAATTCTAAAGGTATCAGGGACGGTCTCAATGTGCAACAACAGGGAATATCCCCTCACTCACACCTGCTCGGAAGACCAGATCAGAACAAACCATGGTTCAGTCTCGTGCACATGTGCACAAATATACAGACATTCTTCTGAAACAGTGCTGACAAATTTTGATTTTTTAGTATTTTTAAGTAATTTATTTTTTGTGAGAGAGAGACAAAGTAGAGTGAGCAGAAGTGGGAGAGAGTGAGAAAGAGATGGAGAGAGAGAGATGGAGACAGACAGAGAGAGGATCCCAAGCAGCCTCCTCACTGTCAGTGCCGAGCCCGACCTCACACCTGTGCCATCATGATCTGAGCGGAAATCAAGAGTCGGAGGCTTAACCAACTAAGCCATCAAGCTGATAAATTTTTAAATCTGTCTTTTAAAGGAAACACTCACTAAAATGAAGGGCAAACACAAAATGCTAACTCATCCAAAAACACACCAATATAATACTGCACCATTAGAAAAAGATAATGAGGGGCACCTGGGTGGCTCAGTCGGTTGAGCGTGCGACTTCGGCTCAGGTCATGATCTCGCAGTCTGTGATCACAGCATTGTGCTCTGTGCTGACGGCTCAGACCCTGGAGCCTGCTTCCCATTCTGTGACTCCCTCTCTCTCTGCCCCTCCCCCACTCATGCTCTATCTCTCTCTGTCTCAAAAATAAACATTAAAAAAAAAAGAAAAAGAAAAAGATAATGATAAATTTTAATATTATCATACCAATAAGAACTAGGAAGACGGTTGAGAAAATATAAATTCCTGGTGAAATGAACCTGTACAAATTTCTTCCTGCTTTACAGGATAATATGTGTATGTGCAGGTTCCAATATCAATATATGTAAAAGAATGTGGACTGCAACTGTCATGAAATTCGATATAGAAAAATCAGTAAAAATTATATATTGGGCCACCTGGGTGGCTCAGTCAGTTAAGCATCTGGCTTCAGCTGAGGTCATGATCTCACAGTTCATGTGTTTGAGTCCCACGTCGGGCTCTGTGCTGACAGCTCACAGCCTGGAGCCTGCTCAGACACTGTGTCTCCCTCTCTCTCGGTCCCTACCCAACTCACGCTCTGTCTCTGTCCCTCGAAAATAAATAAAAATATTTTTACAAATTTTTAATTGTACATAAAATATTACTTTATACACAAAAAATAAACACTTGAAAAGGGCATACGTTACATGTAGAAAGGGAGAAAACACTATCAAAATAAAAATAGATCTATAAAACAAGTGGCAATCACTGTAATGATTACCATAAAAAAAGTATATAACTGAAATGACATCTCCCAAGAACACAATTTTACAATAATAATTAAGAGAACGGGCATCAAAGAAAGAGGTTAAATGCTTACTACTGACACACATAAGGTGATAGAGTAGTAGTTTACAGTTCACATAATTGTTCAATACTGACACAAAACTCTAAAATTTTAGTGCAAGAATACTTATTTCCACACTAGCTGCTCACTATGCACACTACACATTTTAGAGACAAAAGATCTCAAGATAAAGTCTGTATAAGATATTTCCAATATGTGACATTCGCCAATGTATTTGGCACGCACACTTTGCCCTATCCAGTGCCTGAATGAATCCTGAGAAAGTGCGGGCAAGATTTCCGCAGCTTCAGGGCTATGACTGAATCTCTACTGCTCTCATGACGATTCTGTCTCATAAGTCTGAGCTAAACTCAGATACATGAGAACAGGTCCGGATGACAATGGAGAATGAGCAAATGAGGGGATGCAGCCATCACCATACAGGACAGGAGAGAGCTGATGACCACTGACGCTGCTGTAGGGCAGGTTCTATGGAAGAAGTGGGTGAAGTAGGAATCCCACTGCATGTTGCCTATTCAGGGAATGCTCTCAGGATAAAGAGGATGAGGGGGGGAAATGGAGAAGAGCACATTGCTAAGCAAGGGTGTGGTCTCAAGTGGAACAGAGCACGAGCCTGATCCCATGAGAGCTGGACAGACTCTCCAGTAGAATCATCCATGTGTGATGTAGAAATACTCTGTCCTCACTGTCCAATACTATGCCCACTCTCCACCTGTCACCACCTGATCATTTAAAATGTAGGCACAGTGTTCATCCCAACATGTGCCCTTTTTTAATGCCCATCACCCCCTCTCCCCCCCCATCCCCCTCACCCTCTCTGCAGTAGGAATTGCATCAGATTCAGTCCAGGCATTGGAGCTTTTTGCACATCCCATAAGTCTGTCACTGGCTGTGAGCTGCCCCCACCATGTTCCCCAGACCGCCTGGCCATGTGGCTCCCTTTCAGCTGAGAGCATTTCTCTCAAGAAGGGAATGGTTGTGAATCTCGGAGCCCATACTCATGACAAATAGGGTTTGGATTGGAGCACAGCAGGTAAAGGGCCTCTGAGCAGGTCCCCAACAGCGTTCATACAAGAGTCCATCATGATCCAGTGCAAGGATAGAAGGGTGGGACCTAGTGTACTTCACACGTCACCTCAGTGCAATCAAACACACACACATACACACAGACGCACAGACACACACATACATACACACACATGTGCAAACACATACACAACTTGTCAGTTCCCTAATTCATTAATTATATAACATTCAGGCTTATTACTACTTTTTCCTTCATCATATTGATATTTGTACTCACGGGAAGGATCAGCTTTCTTGTTAACAATAAACCCAAAATACAGATGCATTGACAGAATATTCACAAACTGGAACTTACTGCTGTAATTTTCAACATAACATTTAAAAACTCCATGCATATTTTGGATATTTTGTGGAAACTCGTAATGGTGAAAATAAGCATTTAGAAAACATAAATACTAACAATGAGTTTATGCACAGAGAACAAATATTGCCTCATTTCACACACAATAAGCAAGCAAGGGAACACAGGGAGCATGTCATCTAATACTTTCACACTTATGTATAAAGGGCATATTTATTATCACTAAACATGAATATTTAAATTATTTTCCACACGTGCATACTCAGGTATACTGAATGTACTAAAATAGAATGAAACCACTAGGAACTATTTGCTGGCATCTACAATGAACAATTAAATTTAGTTCTTCTATTTGGTGAGTTTCCATAGTTCCTTCAGACAACTGACCATATATGCAAACCATTTAGCTTTTTTGTTTCAAGAACAATTGCAACTGAAAATAAACTAACTTGTCAATTTCTAGAGCAACACAGAGACTTAGGTCCATGTTCCTCACCTTTTTTTACCTTCTCTGTCTGGATCTAAGCTATTTCCCTCCTTTACTTCAAGTTACTTTCTAAATACAGTTCCACGGAACTGGGAACGAAGACATGTAGAACCAGTGTCTGCAGTAAATGCAAAGGTTGACTATACCAGCACTGGCTCATTCACAAATTTTTCTCAAAAAAAGATGCTTTCTCATGAAGGCTTCATGTGGTACCAGAGATCTGCACTTTGCCTCTAAGAGGCAGAAGATGAGACAAGTGCAATCTCTCAGTATGGTTTCTGAGTACGATGGCCTGCCTGTGTGACAGTGAGACCCTTATGAGCAGGCCAGAGGGTGCTGTGACTCCGAGCTGTGGCTGGGCTGGCACAGAGAACCAAGTCCCTTCCCGTGCTGACATCTCTGGGGAAACGGAGGCCCCACACTCTTAATGAGCCCATGTCACTAAGCTGTGCAGACATGGGAATCCTCAGGGACAATGACTAAGGAGGATAATGCCAGAGGAGACCAATCTGTCTCTTCCATTAGTTCACATATCTCACAGGGGACAGTAACAACCCTCAACCTCCCCAGATACCTTAGCTCCCATCTGTGAATGACCTAGATGTTTTACAAAACACATATGATTTTTCCCTCACGATTGCCCAAAATATTTACATATAAATATATAAATAAGAATCCATTCAGTTACTTAATTTTAAATATAAATATGTGAATGAATTCTTCATTTAATTTCATTCATAACCAAGCTATATGGCATCACAGAGCTCATAATTAGCCACATTCTAATCTTTAACGTGAATATAAAGGAGGGCCACCAAATTCTACCACTTCTAACATTCTAGGGAAAATAAACCTCAAATTCTCTAAAACACTGTATGGTTTATAACCATATGTTTTAATGATGTACTCAAACAATTTAAAAAATTATGTCTTTTTAAAAAACATATATGGTTTAGTTAAATTCAGCTAGTCTTTACATTTAAGTTCCAAATGATTTTGAGTTTACCAGGAGAGTTAAAATAATCACTTCAGAAAAATGGAAGGAAGGTGATGGGTGGTTTGTGGCTGCTTCTCATAGATCCATAATTTCCAGTTCATTTATCACATTCAGTTTAAGAAATAAACTACCTCCTGTTGAAAACAGTCTTACATTTGAATTTTCTCAGCTATTCCAATACCACATAGATGCCATCCTGATAGTTTGGGGAGATGTGGCAAAGACAATTCACTCTGGGTGTCCCACCTGCTATTATGCTTTTCATCTCAGGCCTCACTCACTGCTGCCAGCCTTAACCTGCCCACACCACTTTGATACTTGTGGGGCATTATCTAGTGATGCTGACCCAAGTTTCATAGCATTGTGGTCAGAAAACAGGCACGATACAATCTCAGTCTTCTTGTACTTGTTGAGGCCTGATTTGGTTTTTGTTTCATTTTGTGTTAATTAGTCTCCAAGCCCACCATGGAGCCCAACACACCCAATACCAGGCTTGAACTCACACCCTGAAATAAGACCCAAGCTGAGATTAAGAGTCAGACGCTTTAACAAACTAGCTACTCAGGTGCCCCCCATGCCTGAGTTGTGTCCCAGCACGTGATCTATCTTGGAGAATGTTCCAAGAGCACTCAAGAAGAATGTATATTCTGCTGCTTTAGAATGGAATATTGTGTATATCTGTTAAGTCCACCTGGTCCAGTGTGTATTTCAAAGCCATTATTTCCTCACTGATTTTTGATTAGATGATTTGTCCATTTATGTAAATATAATGTTAACATCTCCTACTATTATTATATACTGTCCATGAGTTCCTTTACGTTTGTTACTAATTGTTTTATATATTTGGGTGCTCCCATGTCGAGGGAGTAATTGTTAGATCTTCTTGTTGGACTGTTCCCTTTATTATTACTTAGTGCTCTTCTTCATCTCTTGTTACATGCTATGTTTTAAAGACTAGTTTGCCAATGCAAGTATTGCTACTTCGGCTTTCTTTTCATGTCCATTTGCCTGATAAACGGGTCTCCCACCACTCACTTTCAATCTGCGAGTGTCTTTAAGTCTACAATGAGTCTCCTGCAGGCAGCGCAGATGGGTCTTGTTTTCTTTATGCGTTCTGACGCCCTATGCCTTTTGATTGGAGCACTTAGTCCATTTACACTCAGAGCAATGATTGCAAGATAGGTATTTGGTGCCATATTATTTCCTGTTCTGTATTTTCTATTTTTTTCTCGTCTTTTACACTTCTGGTCTTTCCTTTCCACTCAAAGAGTTCCTTCTCATATTTCTTGTGGGGCTGGTTTAGCAGTCACAGACTCATTTAGGTTTTTTTTTTTGGGGGGGGGGTAGTGGATTAAAACAAGAATCATCTTATTATGTCTCATAGTCTTGTCGTCAGGAATTGGGGCAGGGGCTCTGTCGGTAGTTCCATCTGTTTTATGTGGTATCAACTGAAGTCACTCAGGGGAATTCAGCTGCTGGCTGGTTTGGAGGATCCAATACTATTTCACTCAAATGTCAGGTGTCTTGGTATGCGTGTGTAGAAGACGGGGCTCAGAAGGGTGCCTCTTCCTTTCTCTGTGGGTTAGCGCTTCCCCGTGCGGTCTCTTTAGCCGAGAAGCCAGACTTTGTAACAGAATTCAGGGCCTAAGCTTAAGAGAGCATTCCAAGGAGATGAAGTAAAATCTTCCAGAAAAGCTAGTGATAGAAACTGGCAGAACACTACCTCTACTAGTCAATGTAGTCACGGTCTACCCAGCCTCAACTGGAAGGGAAGTGGATTCCAGCTCTTGGTGGAGAGTTGGGGCAAAATGTCAAAGAATTTGCAGGAATCTTTATTTTGCCACAGTATTAAATTCCCATTTCACAAATGAAAAACTTAGAGCACAGAGTGGTTAATCATCTTGTCAACATAATACAGGGAGGAAAGTGACAAGATGAAGATAAGTGTCTCCCATATTTGTTACATTGATAGGATTAGTTTCTAGAATAAATGTGAAGTTTATCAGGTTTAGTCATGGTGAAATACTTTAAATTAACATGGTCTTTTAATGATATAAATCTTTTATGCCAAGTCAGTTGTCTGCTGAAGGAAGCAAATGGGATTAATAACTACATTTGTGGAGGGTTCTATAACACGGGATTGAAAAACTATCTTATGTTTTTACATTATGAATTTTCAGACGATGGGTAAGGTGCAGATGACTGCTTAGATGCTGACTAAGGGATGAATTAAGTCTAAAAACATTCCTACATTCCCTAGTTTCAGAGGGCCTCTCACCAGTGTGAATACTCTGATGTCGAGTAAGTTTCTGGCACAATCTAAAGGCCTTCCCACATTCCTCACACTCACAGGGTTTCTCACCGGTAGGAAGTCTGTGATGTACTCTAAGGCCAGAGCCACACAGAAAGGCCTTCCCACTTTCTTTATATTCAAAGAGTTTGTTGGCAATATTAATCTCCTGATGTCAAGTAAGGCTGTACATTGTCTAAGAGCCTTCCCACGTTTTGTACATACATAGGGTTTCTCACCAGTATGAACGCTCTGATGCAGAGTAAGTTGACCGTGTACTCTAATATTTGAAAAAGGAGTCAAGAATATTCATGGGGAAACATAGTCTTTTTAATAAATCCTGCTGAGAAAGCTTGGTAAATATATTCGGAGAAATGAAATTGGAGCCCTGTATCACACCACTCATAAAAATTAACTTGAAATGGATTAATATGTAAACATAAGGCCTGAAATTATGAAACTCCTAGAAGACAACATAGTGAAAACAATTTCTGACATTGGACACATTAACAGTCACCAGATGAGGCTGTTCTAGCATTATTCTATCTAATAACATAGCCTATTCTTTGTGATCCAAATTTCATTGCAAAGACTGAAAGACTGTCTTCTAAAGACTGTGACTTCTAAATTTTTTAACTTATTGTGTCTATAGGGGTATAGTTTTTTCCACGGAGCTCTTGAGTGCTGCAAGATTCTACCGATGGCCAATACTCCCACCACCTCCAGGAAAGTTTTTTTTTTTCCTTTCAATGTGACCTGGGGCAATCAGCTGTCACCACATACACTAGGGTGTATTTGTATTTCAGAACATATTGGAAATGCATCACTTATGAGCCTGCCATGTCTAAGTAGTGTAAGCCAAACGAAACACATTTCCTTCTACTAGCCATCTACACAAAAGATGAACATACATAGAATTCAGGACGTCAGCTTAAGAGATCTTAAAAGGGTTAAGAGATCAGCCTACAGGAGACTGGATATGGAGCACATGTTTGTGCATGAACATGTCTGTGTGTGCATGTGTTTAATAATATGTTAATACATATTCTGCTTCAATCTAAATACACACCAAAATGTGACACGTTGTGGTAGGTTATGAGGAGAAACATTCTTTGGGAAGTAAAGATATTTTTTCCAAGAAGGGAAGTGAAACATGGGAGAGGTAAATTTCATGCTAAAAAGAAAACATTGTTAGCCAACATGCTTCCTTTAATTACATTAAAACAGAGTTCTCTTTCCTGAAGATAAATTAATAAAGAATCTTTCCATAAGGAATCTTGCAAAACTGTTTCAAAGTTTCCAAGTACTTGAAACGAGGACTTAAAAATGCAAGAAAAAGAGAGGGCACCAGGTTGGCTCAGTTAATCGTCCAAGTCTGGTTGAAGTCAGGATCTCAGGGTTGGTGACTTCAAGCCGCACATCAGGCTCTCCAATGTCAATGCAGAGGCCACTTTGGATCCTAGGTCTCCCTTTCTCTATGCCCCTCCCCTGCTTTCTCTATTTCTCTTTCTTTCTCACAAAAATAATATACATTAAAATAATATTTAAAATGCATGGAAAGCACTACTTTTATTTTTTTTTTGTTATAATAGTTTATTTTCAAATTGGTTTACATATAACACCCAGTGTTCAACCTCCTACCACAGACTCAGGGGACCCTTGAGAAAGGCTTTGACCATTAACAATGACGTGTCATTGATCATGAGGTTCCAAAATAACCCAATCATTAGGAATGTCCAGGATGCTTCAGTGACACTCAAGACACAGGAACAAACACTGAACAACTTCACTTTCAAAAGAGGTTAAAACTATCCTCAGAAATGGTTCACTAATCAGAACTTACAGTTCTTGAAGACCTCTTAGATTTCATTCAGTTCACATTGGTTAACATAAATCCACCAAACAATGAAATACAATTAAAAATTTAAAACAGAGCAAGTGTGGGAACCCAGGAGGCCCCCCAACATGAAGCTCAACAGCATATTGATTATTTTGAATAGACGCTCCTTGGGAAAGAGGAGGTGCAAGGACAACATACCTTCCTCTGTCCCCTTGGAAGCAGGAAGCATCTCCCCTAAAACAGATCCCCACTCAGGATTAAGAAGTAAAAGACCATTTAGAGTTGAGAAAGCTGTAAAACTAAACATGCTACTATTTTAAAAATACACTACCTCAGCCCAAAATCCACTTAGGATTCTTTACTAACTGAAGCTCCAAATACCTGTTTTCTTTCTCCTGTCAATTCCACACATATCTATTATCTCTCTAAAAAAGGTATAAAAACTGCCTCCGTTGGACATTCCATTGGGTCTGGAGTTCCTTATTGGACCTCCATGTGCAGGAAGTAAAATTTTGAGTGTTTTCTCCTCTTACTCTGTCTCATGTTGATTTAATTCCAAATCAGCTGAAAGAACCCTGGGGGAAAAAGGAAATGTCTCCTCCCAGAAGCCAGTGTCCTGTCTCTAAGGCCATCAGGAAGTCCTTCACCTGACCCCTCTGACCTCCAGTCATTCACCCTCTCGTTTCTTCATTCACACCAGTCCCCTTCCTGGCAAACCACGAGTCCACACACAGTGGTTTCCAAGTCTGCACCATCAGGACTCAAACACGCCACAACACCACAACGCCACAACACCACAATGCCACAACACTACAACGGTGAAAGGAACCTCTCACCTATGTCACAAAACAGGCATCCAAAAAGAAGTCACCTGCAGAAGGAGGGGTTGCCAGCCATCTGTGACCCGTGCCGCCCTCCTCCGTGAGCCTGGTCAGAGCAGGACTCTGGCAAACAGTAGCTGCGAATGTGCGGACTAGGAGACACAGAAGGGTCTCACAGGGGTGACTGCACTCTGATGACTGATCCGGTCGTGACTTTGGCAAGATGTACAGGGTCTGTTCAGAGTGCAGTAGCCCTACACGATACGCACCACCGTTATGCTAACACACGACAGTCCTAAATCCAGAACAGGGCTACGAAGACAGGCACACATGAACTGGGCAACCCCATAACTTCTCTGTGCTGACTTGGACCACACAAAAGACCCCACGTTGGATAAACAAAACACTCTCCATTGCAGTGAGGGGGACCCTGAAGCTGTGCCTGCAAGCCTAGGGCTTCCTGGATACTGCATGTGCTTCGGTCAGTTAAGATTCGACTCTTGATATATGCTCATGTCATGATCTCACTTCATGAGATGGAGTTCCATGTGGACTCTGGGCTGACAGCACATAGCCTGCTTGGGATTCCCCATCTCCCTCTCTCTCTTTCTCTCTCTCTCTCTCTCTCTCTCTCTGTGCCTCCCCCCTGCTCAAAAATCAGTTATAAATAAAATTGTGTTTCATGTGAGTTGGACTGACACTTTGGGTCTCTACAAATACTCATTACCTAGGCTATGGTGTGCACCCTGTGTTCTTCAGAAGGTGAAATGCCTGGAAGAATCTATGAATAGTTCTAGAGCATGACGATAGTCCCGAGATCCAGGTACTAGAGACAAATGGAACAAAACAATTTATCCAAGACATGGGCACAATCCCTGCAGCCATTTCACAGATATTGGTGAAAATTCAAAGGAAACAGTCCAAATAATATTGGAGATAATTTACATAACCCGGTAGCCTGTTACACACAAAGTATGATGACTGTCAGAAGGCACATTCCCAATACTAGAAAAATGTTTTAGAACCATTGTGTTTGGGTCTTAGGTGATTTCTCTTTAAGGTTAGCATGAATCCTACAGATCTTTACTATCTTTAATTTATTCCCATGTAACACAAACATCCAAATGCCATCAAACATCCACTTAGAGGAAATAAATCTGTTTCACCCCGGGTTCTGTTTGTCCTTAACACAGAGAAGTAGTTGCTCAGTCAGAACATAAGGTTGTGTGGTTTCAAGAGACCTTGAGGGTTTCTGCACAAAGGAAAGTTCATTTGAGGGATTTTAAGGTGACCATTTGGTATAACTCTCGGGATGTGGCTGACACATAACAGAGAGTGGGGAATTTGCCAGCATCAGGAATAGACAGTATTACAGAACTGTTTTTATACTGGTGTTCATTCAGCATTACTATGGCGACAAAATATATCCCAAATGTTGATTTCAAGTGTGAATACTGTGATGCAGTTAGGAATACACACAGAACCATGACCATGTGATATTTCCAGCCTGCCCAATGCTGTCTCTGTCCCAAGATCACTTGTCATGAGCATGAGCAGCTCAGGGGGTTCAAGACCCAGGAGGACGCCAGTGAGCTGCCAGGACAGGGAACAGTGGGATTGTTCTGCATATGTGTCCAGTCCAAGACACAAATACATTTACCTGCACTGAGCTACACATTGGGAAAACCTACCAAAAATCATAGATGTTTTTATGATGATGGAATTGTCAAAGCTCCAACGTCCATGGGAAAATACACTGTTCATGACAATAAATACATACAAAACACCAGATCCATACACCAAAACATATTTACTGCAAAGTAAGCTTCACTTAAGATCTAAAGGCAACTGACGTCACATTCACTTATTATGGGATGTTTAATTTATAACTCATAATTTATAATGAATGACAGATATTTCATAATAAGATAGTTATATGTAAAAGTTAGACACATGGATACTCTTAGTAATACATTGTTTATTATCTACATTTCCTCTTGGTGAATCTAAGTAAGCCCCACAGAACATGGGATTTTTTGGGAAATAGAGCTCATTTCTCACATTTTCATACTAGTCCCTGCATTCAAATATATGAGGCCTCTGGCTGATGTGAGCTACAAAACCCTTCATGACATCATGCCTGATTCACAGAGTTCATACAGGGCTGTGAAGAGAGGATCTAAGTATGTACTACCCTTCATGACTTTTGCTTTCTTACACTGGGACATCAGGTAGAATATAAAATAGGACATGGGTCACATACTGTGCACATAGGATAATGTCCTCAAAAGTAATTTTTAACGAATAGTGGTCCATGGTATAAAATAACCAACATGCATACCTCACATTGCTGTGTCTCTGGCTCACACAAAATTACACATAAGCGCCAACTGGCGTGTTCCCAGCTCATGTTCCCAATGTCGCAGGCAGGTATGCATCAACCCTCCCACTCTGTGACATCAAGGCTACATAAAACCACTGTCACACCAGTGAGGTCACACTGGGGAATAATGCCTGAGGAGCTTTGTCAGGATTGATGTTACCAGATTTTCTCTGAGCTAAAAGCTTGTCTTTCTCACCAATGCACTAATTCTTTGTAAAAGCTGTGACACAATCAACCTATGGACCTTCTAACAGAGCCATGATCGAAATGCGAGAATAAGTGATATGCCTCCAGCGAATGATAAAATCTGCTAAAATGACAATATTTCTTACAGTATTCAAGTGGTTCAATTTCTTATTTTGCTGTGATTTTATGGCGCATGTGCATAAATGTTGTTTGCAGTTAGAAATGGAATAGTGTAAGTGGAGGGGCTGTGGGAGGGTGGATGGGCTAAATGTGTGAGGGGCATTAAAGAATCTACTCCAGGAATCATCGTTCCACTATATACTAACTAACTTGGATGTAAATTTTAAAAACAAGACAAAAAAAGAAACGGAATAGTGCTCCTCCCAAACGGGGTTGAAGTAAGAAAAACCGGTGGAGCTTTCTGAAAGAAGAACATGACACAGATGATGTAGGAACACTACATCAGCATCTCTGGAGGCCTCAATGAAGCCATGGACTTAGATTTTGAACACTCATTTCCATCAAAGAATGAGGTAAGGAAATTCCTTGAGAGGCGTCAGGGGAAATGTTGAATGACACGTGGAGGACACAAACATCTTAAAGGCTCTGACATAAGGTCTTTCATCACAGGGTCTTGCCCCCAGTCATCTGGAGTCACAGCCCCCACAGAGCACCTTCCTCATTGCTCCCGTCACATCCTTGTTCCTCAGGGTATAGATGAAGGGGTTGGCCATGGGGGTGACGATGGTCTAGAAAGAGAAATGTACTTGGCCTGATCCTGTGAGTGGTTGTCGCTGGGATGGAGGTAAGCATAGATGGCCGTGCCATAGAACAGGGAGACCACCGTGAGGTGGGACCCACATGTCTCAAACGCTTTCTTCTGCCCTGCAACTGACTTTATTCTTAACACTGCCCTTACAATCCGACCATAGGAGAACAGGATTACTGCAAGGGGTATGAAGAAAAAGACCATACTGAAAAATAAGATCTCAGCTTCATACACAGTGGTGTCAACACAGGCAAGCTTGAGCAGTGGGGGAACCTCACAAAAGAAGAGGTCTATCTTATTTCTCCCACAAAGTGGAATAAGAAAGATGACAACTGTCTGAAATGAGGAGTGAATAAAACCAGTGAACCACGATATAGAAGCCATCAGGGCACAGAGACGAGGGTGCATGATCACTGTGTAGTGCAGGGGCCTGCAGACGGCTGCGTAGTGGTCAAATGCCATCACCCCTAAGAGAATGCATTCTGTGCCTCCCAAACCTAGAACAATGAACAGCTGGGCTACACAGCCACCAAAGGAGATAGACTTGTCTGTTCCCCTGAGATGAACCAGGAGCTGGGGAATAGTGCTGGTCGTGTAACACAGGTCCAGGAAGCTGAGGTTGGAGAGGAAGAAGTACATGGGAGTCTGAAGGTGTGGGTCCAGTCGGGACAGTGTGATGATGGTTGTGTTTCCCAGCAGAGTGAGCAGATAGAAGATCAGAAGAACCACAAAGAGGACTCGCTCCAGTTGAGGCCGGTCAGAGAAACCCAGCAGGATAAAGCCAGTGAAAGAACTTCTATTCTTCTGGTCCATCCTGTCTTACCACATTTCCTGTCAAGAGCAAGTATTTAGCAATTTTTAAAAGAAATCTTCAGAAACAAAAGTTGGTAGAGGATGGATTTATTATGATATAAGACATGGTCATGGGATTTTATCAGTAACAATTTAATAAATGTTGTACTCATTGAAATTGACATAGTGAATATCAATTTAATAGCACATATTGCAAAAAGCAAATTACTTATATTTAAAACAAGATCAATTAATGGGACCTTGGTTTACATCAGTCGTAGGTATAAAGGACTTTTGGTCAGGGTTGATAGGACTTAAAGTACTGTAAAAATATATGTACATTTCAGAGGGAATGGGGATGTGGGAAAAAGAGGGAGAGCAATCAGAGAGAATCAGCAAGAATTGCATAAGAGGGAGAGATGTTATTTTATTTTATTTTATTTTATTTTCAATTTTTTAATTTAAATCCAAGCGCGTTAAAAAATGAGCATGAGAGGGGTGCTTGGGTGGCTCAGTCGATTAAGCATCTGACTTTGGCTCACATCATGACCTCAGTTTGTGAGTCCGAGTTCCATTTTGGGCTCTGGGCTGACAGTGCAGAACCTGCTTACGATTCTCTCTCTTTGCCCCTCCCCCACTTGTGTTCTCTCTCTCTCTCTCTCTCTCTCTCTCTCTCTCTCTCTCAAATAAATAGACACTTTAAAAAGATAACAAGAGACATGAGCAGACATTTTCCCACAGAAGATATCCAGATGGCCAACAGACACATGAAAAGATGCTTAAGATCACTCATCAGGAAATACAAATCAAAAGTACAAGATATCTCTTCACACAAGTCAAAATGTCTAACATTAACGACACAGGAAACTACTGGTGTCAGTGAGGATGTGGAGAAAGGGGAACCCTCTTGCACTGTTGGTGGAAATACAAACTGATCCAGCCACTCTGAAATCCTGTACAGAGGTTCCTCAAAAACTTAAAAATAGAACTAGCCTAATACCCAGCAATTGCACTACTAGGTCTTTACCCAAA
This sequence comes from Paguma larvata, assembly GCA_030068075.1. Lineage (NCBI taxonomy): Eukaryota > Metazoa > Chordata > Mammalia > Carnivora > Viverridae > Paguma > Paguma larvata. The sequence goes on from CM057829.1 coordinate 26,079,876, forward strand.
AGATACATAAAGGGACACATGTATCCCAAAGTTTATAGAAGTGCTGTCAAAAATAGCCAAATTACGGATAGAGGCCAAATGTCCATTGACAGATGAATGGATAAAGAAGTGGAGATAACATTGTTATAACAACGGAATATTATTCAGTCATCAAAAAGCATGAAAACTTGTCATTTGTTAACAATGTGGATGGAGCTAGAGTGTATTATGCTAAGGGTATGAAACCAGTCAGAGAAAATAAATATTCTATGATATCATTCACATTTGGAATTTAAGAAACAAAACAGATAAACATGGGAAAACTAGAGGCAAACCAGGAAACAGACTCTTAACTATAGAGAACAAACAGGATTACTGGAGGTGGGGATGGGATAAACAGGTGAGGGGGATTAAAGAGGCACCTGTTGTGATGAGCGCTGGGTGATGTATTGATGAATAAGTAAATTCTACTCCTGAAACTAATCTTACACTACTTGTTAACTTATTGGAATTTAATAAAAACTTGAAAAAGTGAGAAGTAAATCAATAAAATAATCAATATATCACAAAAAGCAGAATCAGACCTATGAATAAAGAGAAGAAACTGACAGATTGCCAGAGAGGATGCTGGGTGGAGGGATGGGCAAAAGGGGTGACCTGGACTGGGAGACACATGCTTCCAGGCATGGAACGATAAGTCGCAGGTGTGAAAGGCACAGTATAGGGAAAAGTGTCAATATTATTTTACGTGTTGTCATGCTGAACTTGATAGCTGACTTGTGATGACCATAGCATAATAGATAGGGGCGTTAAATCACTATGTTGTACAATTTAACCAAAGTAACATCGAGTTTCTACTATGTAGAAATAAAAAATAAAAAACATTTAAAACAAAAAAAATTAATTATTAAGATACTTAAACAGTCTAAATGTGCAAGAACAGAGTATATCCCCTGACTCACACCTGCTCAGAAAGCAAATGAAAACAATGTTATGGTTCCGTCTCACTCACTCACACACACACACACACACACACACACACATACATACATACACTTCTGAAATAAATTATGGGCAAATTTTTAATGTGACCAAGGAATGAAGCACTCAGCAAAGTGAAAGACAGCAAAATAAAACGCTGACCCCTCCCAAGAAAACACCAATATAATAAAGCACTATTTGAACAAAATACTGATATATTTAATATTAATCTATCAAGAAGGACTAAGAAGACAGTTGAAGAAAGATAAAACTTTGGTGCGATAAACTTGTACAAAAGATGAGCTGCTTTACAGGATTGTGTGTGTGTGTGTGTGTGTGTGTGTGTGTGTGTGTGTGTGTGTGTGTGTAAAAGATGCAGAATGACTACCTGGCGGATCTAAAATGAATGAGATTTTCAGTGGAAAAATAAAATATGAGGCAAAGAGAACACACTCAACCAGAAACAAGAATGTCATCACCCACTTTAGGTTCTGTGTCTCCCTCTGTCTGCCCCTCGTCTACTTACACTCTGTCTCTCTCTCAAAAATAAATAAACATAAAAAAAAAATTTTAAAGAAGAGTACAATCTGCTGCTGATCATGGTCCCTTTGTTCCTTCCTCCTCCCCTCCTCCCCTTCCACTCCTCCTAAAGCTTGTGCACCACACAGGCAATCTCCCTAGAGAAAGGACATATTTGCCTAAAGTTAATGAGAAATTTCATTTCATTTCCTTCTTAGCACATTTATTTTTTTTTTGTTATAATAGTTTATTTTCAAATTGGTTTACATATAACACCCAGTGTTCATCCCAACATGTGCCCTTTTTAATGCCCATCACCCCCTCTCCCCCCTCCCTCCTCCCCCTTACCCTCAGTTTTTTCTTAGTCTTTGAGAGTCTCTTATGTTTTATCTCCCTCCCTCTCTGTGTCTTTTTTTTCTTTCCCCTCTTCCCCTCCCCCTGGTTTTTGCTTAGTTTCACAAAGTCCACCTATTCGTGGAAACATATGGTATCTGTCTTTTTCTGACTGACTTATTGCACTTAACATAATACCCTCCAGTTCCATCCATGTTGCTACACATGGCCAGATTTCATTTTTTCTCATTGCCACGTAGTAGTCCATTGTATATAAGTACCATAACTTCTTTATCCATTCATCAGTTGACGGGCACTTGGTCTCTTTCCATGATTTGGCTATTGTCGAAAGTGCTGCTATGAACATTGGGGTACACGTGATCCTATGCATCAGCATTCCTGTGTCTCCTGCGTAGATTCCTAGCAGGGCTATTGCTGGATCATAGGGTAGCTCTATTTTCATTTTTTTAAGGAACCTCCACACCGTTTTCGAGAGTGGCTGCACCAGTTTGCATTCCCACCAACAGTGTAGGAGGGTGCCTACTTCTCCACATCCTCGCCAGCATCTATAGTTTCCTGATTTGTTCATTTTAGCCACTCTGACTGGTGTGAGGTGATATCGCAGTGTGGTTTTGATTTGTATTTCCCTGATGATGAGTGACATTGAGCTTCGTTTCATGTGTCTGTTGGCCATGTGAATGTCCTCTTTAGAGAAATGTCTATTCATGTCTTCCGCCCATTTCTTCACTGGGTTGTTTGTTTTTCAGGTGTGGAGTTTGGTAAGTTCTTTATAAATTTTAGATATTAGTCCTTTATCCGATATGTCATTTGCGATGATCTTTTCCCATTCCGTTGGTTGCCTATTCGTTTTGTTGGTTGTTTCTTTTGCTGTGCAGAAGCTTTTTATCTTGATGAGGTCCCAATAGTTCATCTTTGCTTTTAATTCCCTTGCTTTTGGAGACGTGTCGAGTAAGAAATTGGTGCGTCTTAGGTCAAAGAGGCTTTTTCCTGCTTTCTCCTCTAGGATTTTGACGGTTTCCTGTCTCACAGTCAGATCTTTTATCCATTTAGAATTTATTTTTGTGAGTGGTGTAAGAAAGTGGACTAGATTCATTCTTTTGCATGTTGCTATCCAATTCTCCCAGCACCATTTGTTAAAGAGGCTGTCTTTTTTCCATTGAATACATTTTCCCGCTTTGTCAAAGATTAGTTGGCCATATACTTGCGGGTCCATTTCTGAGTTTTCTATTCTATTCCATTGGTCTATGTATCTGTTTTTGTGCCAATACAGTCTTGATGACTACCGCTTTGTAGTAGAGGTTAGTCTGGGATTGTGATGCCTCCCGCCTTGGTTTTATTCTTCAGTATTATTTTGGCTATTCGAGGTCTTTTGTGGTTCCATACAAATTTTAGGATTGTTTGCTCTAGCTTTGAGAAGAATGCTGGTGCAATTTTGATTGGGATTGCATTGAATGTGTAGATTGCCTTGGGTAGTATTGCCATTTTGACGATATTTATTCTTCCAATCCATGAGCATGGGATGTTTTTCCATTTCCTTGTGTCTTCCTCAATTTCCTTCATAAGTTTTTTATGGTTTTCAGTGTAGAGGTCTTTCACATCTTTGGTTAGGTTTATTCCTAAGTATTTTATGGTTTTTGGTGCAATTGTGAAAGGGATTAACTTCTTTATTTCTCTTTCTGCTGCTTCATTGTTGGTGTATAGAAATGCCACCGATTTCTGTACATTTATTTTGTATCCTGCAACTTTGCTGAAATCATGAATCAGTTCTAGTAGGCTTTTGGTGGATTCCGTCGGGTTTTCCATGTAAAGTATCATGTCATCTGCAAAAAGTGAAAGTTTGACTTCCTCCTTGCCAATCTTGATACCTTTTATTTTGTTTTGTTGTCTGATTGCTGATGCTAAGATTTCTAACACTATGTTAAATAGCAGTGGCGAGAGTGGACACCCCTGTCGTGTTCCTGATCTCAGGGGGAAGGCTTTCAATTTTTCCCCATTGAGGATGATATTAGCTGCGGGCTTTTCATATATGGCTTTTATGATGTTTAAGTATGTTCCTTCTATCCCGACTTTCTCGAGAGTTTTTATTAAGAAAGGATACTGTATTTTGTCAAATGCTTTTTCTGCATCAATTGACAGGATCATATGGTTCTTATCTTTTCTTTTGTTGATGTGATGTATCACATTGATTGATTTGCGAATATTGAACCAGCCCTGCAACCCAGGGATGAATCCTACTTGATCATGGTGGATAATTCTCTTTATATGCTGTTGGATTCGATTTGCTAGTATCTTGTTGAGAATTTTTGCATCCATAGTCATCAGGGATATTGACCTGTAATTCTCTTTCTTTGCTGGGTCTCTATCTGGTTTGGGAATCAAAGTGAAGCTGGCTTCATAGAATGAGTCTGGGAGTTTTCCTTCCGTTTCAATTTTTTGGAACAGCTTGAGGAGGATAGGAATTAACTCTGTTTTAAATGTCTGGTAAAATTCCGCAGGAAAGACATCTGGTCCAGGGCTTTTATTTGCTGGGAGGTTTTTAATAACTGATTCTATTTCTTCACTAGTTATGGGTCTGTTCAAATTTTCTATTTCTTCCCGTTTGAGTTTTCGTAGCGTGTGGCTATTTAGGAAGCTGTCCATTTCTTCCAGATTGCCAAGTTTGGTGGCATATAATTTTTCATAGTATTCTCTGATGATTGCTTGTATCTCTGAGGGATTGGGTGTAATTTCTCCCTTTTCATTCACGATTTTCTCTATTTGAGTTCTCTCTCTTTTCTTTTTGAGAAGCCTGGCTAGAGGTTTGTCTATTTTGTTTATGTTTTCAAAGAACCAGCTTTTGGTTTCGTTGATCTGTTCCACTACCATTTCTGTCTCCATATGGTTAATTTGTGCTCTGATCTTTGTTATTTCTCTCTTTCTACTGGGCTTGGGTTGTTTTAGTTGATCTGCTTCTAGTTCCTTTAGGCGTGCTGTTAGAGTTTGTGTTATTGATTTTTCTTGTTTCTTGAGATGGGCCTGGATTGCAATATATTTCCCTCTCAGGACTGCCTTTGCTGTGTCCCAGAGCATTTGGATTGTTGTATTTTCATTTCTTTTTTTTTTTAACATTTATTTATCTTTGAGAGACATAGACACAGAGCGTGAGCAGGGGAGGGGCAGAGAGAGAGGGAGATACAGAATCCGAAGCAGGCTCCCGGCTCTGAGTCGTCAGCCCAGAGCCCGACACGGGGCTTGAACTCACAGACTGTGAGATCATGACCTGAGCCGAAGTCGGCCGCTTAACCGACTGAGCCACCCAGGCGCCCCATGTATTTTCACTTTCATTTGCTTCCATGTATTTTTTAATTTCTTCTCTGATGGCTTGGTTGACCCAGTCATCTTTTAGTAGGTTATTTCTTAGCCGCCATGTTCTTGGATATTTTCCAGGCTCTCCTGTGGTTGATTTCAAGTTTCAAAGCATTGTGGTCTGACAGTGTACACGGTATGATCTGAATTCTTTTATATTTATTCAGAGCTTCCCTGTGCCCCAGAATGTGGTCTATCTTGGAAAATGTACCGTGTGCAGTTGAGAAGAACGTAAATTCCTTTGCTTCTGGATGAAGGACCCTAAAGATATCTGTGAGGCCCATCTGTTCTAATGTGTCGTTCAGGGCTATTGTTTCTGCGGAGATTTTCTGTTTTGTGGATCTATCCAATGCTGAGAGTGGAGTGTTGAGATCCCCTACTATTAGGACATTTTTATAGATGAGGTTGCTCATGTTTGTAATTAGTTGTTTTACAAATTTGGGTGCCCCCGAATTCGGTGCGTAGATATTTACAATTGTTAGCTCTTCCTACTGGATGGTCTCTGAGACTATTATATAATGTCCTTTTTCATCTCTTATTACATCGTTCATTTTAAAGTCTAATTTGTCTGATATAAGTGTGGCTACTCCGGCTTTCTTCTGACTTCCAGAGGCATGGTAGATAGTTCTCCATCCCCTCACTTTCAATCTGAAGGTGTCTTCAGGTTTAAGATGAGTTTCTTGAAGACAGGAAATAGATGGGTCTTGTTTTTTAATCCATTCTGTTATCCTGTGTCTTTTGATTGGCGCATTGAGTCCATTTACATTCAGTGTTAATATTGAAAAATATGGGCTTACAGTCACTGTATTATCTGTAAGTTTCATGTTTGTAAGGCTTTCCCTGGCAGTTTGTGTTCTTGGCAACCTTGCCTTCATAGAGTGCCCCTCAGGATCTCTTGCAGTGCCGGCTTATTTGTGATAAATTCTTTCAGTTTTTGTTTGTTGGGAAAAACCTTGATCTCTCCTTCTATTCTGAATGACAGTCTAGCCGGATACAGAATTCTTGGTTGCATGTCCTTCTTGCTCATCACATTGAAGATATCCTGCCATTCCTTTCTGGCTTGCCAAGTTTCTGTAAATAAGTCTGCTACTACCCTTATATGTCTCCCTTTGTATGTTAGGGCTCTTTTGTCCCTAGCTGCTTTCAGGATTCTCTCCCTATCTTTGTTTTTTGCCAGCTTCACTATGATGTGCCATGCAGAAAGTCTATTCAAGTTACGTCTGAGGGGAGTTCTCTGAGCCTCTTGGATTTCCATGCCCGTTTCCTTCCTCGTGTTGGGGAAGTTCTCAGCAATGATTTGTTCAAGAACCCCTTCGACTCCTTTCTCTCTCTCTTCTTCCTCTGGAACTCCTATGATACGGATATTGTTTCTTTTGAGTGCATCGCTCAGCTCTCGAATTCTTCTTTCCTGTTCCTGGATCAGCTTCTCTCTCTTTTAATCTGCTTCCTCTTTTTCAATGATTTTGTCTTCTAATGCACTAACTCTTTCCTCTACCTCTTCAATCCGTGCTGTGGCTGCTTCCAGTTTCCCCTGTATTTCTTCCAATGTCTTCTTTAGTTCTTCCTGACCGTTTTTAAAGTCCTTGAACTCTGCTGCGCATTCAAGTAAGCTTTTTTCAAGGCCAGCGATTAGTTTTATGATTATCATTCTATATTCATGTTCTGTTATGTTGCTTATATCTGTTTTCATTAATTCTTGAGCTGTCACTGATTCTTGTAGATTCTTTTGAGGAGAATTCTTCCATCTCGTCATTTTGGCTGGATGTGTTTTGGGTTGTTTCTTGAAATTGCCCTGGAAAGGAAAACAGACTGACAGACACACAGAACACAGAAATACTCAAAAGTACTGACAAACGGTCCAGACAAGCAGTTCACAACAGAAAAAAGAATAACAAGTGACTCTCTGAGGGCAATGTCCTGAAGTAACAGCTACACGGTAAGGACAGGGTATGTAGTGTGCTGGTGGCAGAGCATATACAGACAGAATAATGACTGGTGCAGGAAGAAGAAGGAAGTGGACTTTGCCCAGGTAGAACGACTAAAGGGTTTAATCCAGACTGAGAGAAATCAGAATAAGGACAGGTGCAAGGGAAAAGGAAAAAAGATCGATGTTGTCTAGATGAACTTATATGGCCTGGTTATTCCAGAAAAAGGGCTAGCGGAGTAAGGAAGAGGTTGTAGGACATGTCCTCAAAGAGTGGGTTAAAAAAAAATGTCTAAGCCAGTCAGTACCCTGGATGACCAGCTCAGGGATGGGGATCATTAGGAATGAGAAAGGGAGGGATAAATTTAAAAACAAGAAATGACTGGAGTTACTCCAGGCAGCAATCTCCACTTGGCATCAGTCGCTCCTGCTGATAGGTTGGGAGGGGCGTGGTTTGGTGTAGGCGGGTCCCGCCTCCACTGCTGCAGAGATGGCTTTTGGGGTGACTTCCTGGTTTGTGAGACAACAATGGCGTCTCTCCAGACCCGCTCCACCAGTCCTGGAGGCTTTATTCGCCCCTTTATTTCTGTTCTCTCTCTACTGCCAACGCCAGCCTAGTGTGGTTCACTGGATGGTGACCCGGCCGTGTCCCACAGGAGCCGCTGCCTGGGGCTGCCTGGGTCCCTGCTGCCAGTCCCGGTGGCGTGCACACCCCGGGGGCACTGGGCGAGGGTGGCGCAGTGATGTGGCCATCTGCTACCCCAGATTTCGTTATAATTGTGCCGGGGTTAGAGGTGCTCGGCAGGTGGTGCCGCCTGGGTCCCCACTGCCAGTCCAGATGGTGTGCGGGTCCTCACGACTCGGGGCTGGGTTGGTGCAGTCCCGGCAGCACAAGGGTAGTGCTGCTGTTTGCCACTGAACTTCTCTTCAAAAGCCCTGCATTTAGGGGCTGGATGGCAGCGGTCTCACCCGCTCTGGCCCTCTCGTTCAGATGTTGTTAGCTCGGCACTTTCCCAGCTATCTCCGAAGACGCTCACCCTCCCCTCAACTCAACTTCCCGAGTTCGAGTTCGTTTTATCCAACCCAGATTAAACTCACGGTTTAGCTGGGCCATGTCTGTTTTTGCCTTCATTCCTTGTTAGCTGTAGCACCTTTCCCACCCCCCCGATTTTTGGAGTTGAGAGAGACTATGGTTTCAGTCGTCCCCATTTAAAGGGCAAGCGAAATACTGGAGCCCCCTACTCCTCCGCCATGTTGCCCCTCCTCCGACAATAAACTATTTTTAAAAATAAAAAGTAAAAAATAAATTTTACTATACCTAAAAAAAAAAAAGGAGAGAAAAGAAACTCATTGATAATAACAACATAATAGTAGGGGACTTCAACACTCCACTTACAACAATGGACAGATCATCTAAACATTAAATCAACAAGGAAACAGTGACTTTGAATGACACATTGGAACAGATGGACTTAACGGATAGATACAGAACATTTCATTCTAAAGCAGTGGAATATACATTCTTCTCCATTGCACATGGAACATTCTCCAGAATAGATCACATATTGGAACAGAATTCAGCCCACAAGAAGTACAAGAAGATCACGATCATACTGCACATATTTTCATAGCACAATGCTATAAAACTTAAAATCAGCCACAAGAGAAAATTTGGAAAGAAAACAAATACTTGGACACTAAAGAACATCGCACTAAGGAATAAATAGGATAACCAAGAAAACAAAGAAGGAATTAAAAGGTACATGGAATCCAATGCAAATGATCTCACCACAGTCCAAACCCTCTGGGATGCAGCAAAGGCGGTCATAAGAGGGAAGACTATAGCAATCCAGGCCTTCTTAAAGACGGAAGAAGGTCTCAGATACACAACCTAACCTTAGACCTCAAAGAGCTGGAAAAAGAAGAGCAAATAAAACCCAAAACCAGCAGAAGACAAGATATAATAAGGAGCAGAAATCAATGCTATCAAAACCAAAAACAAAACAAAACAAAAGAGTAAAATACGTCAATGAAACCAGGAGCTGGTTCTCTGAAAGAATTAACACAATTGATAAACCCAAAGACAGTTTGGTCAAAAAGAATAAGGAAAGCACCCAAATAAATAAAATCAAGAATGTAATGGGGGAGAGCACAATAAACACAAGAGAAATCCAAACAATAATAAGAGAATATTATGAGCAATTATACGCCAATGAAATGACCAATCTGGAAGAAATGGACAAATTCCTAGAAACACATAAACTACCAAAATTGAAATAAAATATTTTAGGACATCCATAACTCCCAACAAACAAGAGTCCAGAGCTTATGGCTTTCCAAGGGAATACTACCAACTATTTTAAAAAGAGTTAACACCTATTCTTCTGAAGCAATTCCAAAAATAGAAGTGAAAGGAAAACTTCCAAACTCATTCTATGAGGCCAGCATTACCTCGATTCCAAAGCCAGACACAGACCTTACTATAAAGAAGAGCTAAAGACCAATTTCCCTGATGAAGATGGGTGCGAAATCCTCAACAAGATACTACTAAACCAACTCCAACTATGCATTAAAAGAACTATTCTCCATGACCAAGTGGGATTTATATCTGCGATGCGGGTCTGGTTCATTATCCACAGAATAATCGATGTGATACATAACATCAATAAAAAAGAGGACATGGACCACATGATCCTCTCAATAGATGAAGAGACAGCATTTGACAAAATACATCGTCTTTTCCTGATAAAAATCATCAAGAAAGTACAGATACAAGGCTCATACCCCAAGACCATAAAAGCCATATATGAGAGACCCAACACTAGTACCATGTTCAGTGGAGAAAAGCTGAGAGCTTTACCCCAAGGTTAGGAATACGACAGGGCTGTCCACTCTTGACACTGTTATTCAACATAGTATTGGAAGTCGTAGCGTCAACAATCAGACAACACAAAGGAATAAAAGAAATCCAAATTGGCCAGGAGGAAGTCAAACGTTCACTCTTCACAGATGACATGATACTCTACATGGAAAACCCAAAAGATTCCAACAAAAAACTGCTAGACTGATCCATGAATTGAGCAAAGTCACAGGATATAAAATCAATGCATAGAAATCAGTTGCCTTCCTATCGACCAATAACGAAGCAACAGAAAGAGAAATTGAGGAATCAATTCCATTTATAATTGCACGAAAAGCCATAAAATACCTACGAATAAACCTAATCAAAGAAGTGAAATATGTATACACTGACTACTATAGAAAGCTTATGAAAGAAACTGAAGAAGACACACAAAAACTGGAAAAACATTCCATGCTCATGGATTGGAATAACAAATATTGTTAAAATGTCAATACACTCAAAGCAATCTATACATTCAATGCAATCCCTATCAAAATTACACCAGCATTCCTCACCGAGCTAGGACAAACAATCCTAAAATTTGTATGGAACCACGAATGACCCGAAATTGTGAAAGCAATCCTGAAAAAGGACACCAAAGGTGGAGGCATCACAATCCAGGACGTCAAGATGTATTACAAAGCTGTAATCATCAAGAAAGTACGGTACTGGCGCAAAAACAAACACTTAGATCAATGAAACTGAATAGAAAACCCAGAAATACACCCCAAAACAAATGGACAACAAATCTTTGACAAAAGAGGAAAGAAAAATCCAATGGAATAAAGACAGTCTCTTCAGTAAATGGTGCTGGGAAAACTGGACGGTGACATGCAAAAAAATGAACCTGGACCACTTTCTTACACCATACACAAAAATAAACTCAAAATGGATGAAAGACCTAACTGTAAGACAGAAAACCATCAAAATCCTAGAAGAGAAATCAGGCAAAAACTCTTTGCCGTTGGCCACAGTCACTTCTTACTCCACATGTCTCTGGAGGCAAGGTAGGCAAAAGCACAAATGAACTATTGGGACCTCATCAAGATAAAAAGCTTCTGCAGAGCGAAAGAAAAAATCAGTAAAACTAAAAAACAACTGACAGAATCGGAGAAGACATTTGCAAATGACGTAGTAGATAAAGGGTTAGTATCCAAAATCTATAGAGAACTTATCAAACTCAACATCCAAAAAAAACAAATAATCCAGTGAAGAAATGGGCAAAAGATACGAATAGACACTTCTCCAAAGACGACATCCAAATAGCTAACAGACATTGAAAAGATGTTCAATATCACTCATCATCAGGAAATACAAATCAAAACCACAATGAGATACCACCTCACACCATCAGATGGATAAAATTAACAACTCAGGAAACAACAGATATTGGCCAGGATGCGGAGAAACGGCAACTCTTTTGGACTGCTGGTGGGAATACAAACTGGTGGAGCTACTCTAGAAAACAGTAGAGAGGTTCCTTAAAAAAACTAAAAATAGATTACCATATGACCCAGCAATTCCACTACTAGGTATTTATCCAAGGGATACAATTGTGCTGTTGCAAGGGAGCACAAGCATCCCAATGTTTACAGCAGCACTATTAACAATAGCCAAAGTATGGAAAGAGCCCAAACGTCCATCGATGGATGAATGAATAAAGAAGATGTGGTACATATATATAATAATGGCGATCAAAAAAAAATAAAATCTTGCCATTTGCAACAATGTGATGGAAACTAGACTGTATTATTAAGCAAAATTAGCAGCCAGAGAAGAACAAATATCATATGACTTCACTCTTATGTGGAATTTAAGATACAAACCAGGTGAACATAAGGAAGGGTAGCAAAAATAATATGAAAACGGGGAAGGGACAAAATGTAAGAGACTCTTAAATACGGAGAACAAACTGAGGTTGCTGGAGGGGTTTTGTGTAGGGGGATGGGCTAATTGAGCAAGGGACATTAAGGAGGATGCTGGCTGGGATGAGTGCTGGGTGTCAAATGCAGGGGAAGAACCTCTGGATTCTACTACTGAAATTACTATTGAACTATATGCTAACTAACTTGGATGTAAATTTTTACAAAATTAATAAATGAAAAAAATAAAATAAAATAAAGGCTAAAATGTCACATTCACTTGTTATGGGATGCTTATATTTATTACTCATCATTCAGAATTGTTTAACAGTTACATCATAATGAGATGGCTGCTTATAAATATAACACATGGAGATTTTTAATAATAAACATAGAAATTTTATTTTTTAAGTTTCCTCCTGGTGAGTCTGAGCAATCTGCATAAAATATGAGGTTTCCTGGGAAATAGTGTTCATTTCCCATATTTTTATAAGTCCCTGCATTCGAATATACGGGGCCCTTGGAAGATGTGAGATATAAAAACCTTCATCAGTTGACATCTGGATACAAGAATTTCTAAAATGGTACAAAGAGAGGTTCTAAATATATTTTACCCTTTAAAACGTTTCCTGTGTTACTATAGATAAAAACTGTAGAATATAAAATGAGACTTGGGTCATGTAGTCTTCCTATATGATAATGTCCTCAAAAGTCATTTTTAAAGACTGAGTTGTCTCACAAACTGAACACACATTGGTGTTTCTCTGACTTTGCACAAATTACCCATCAGCACCACCTGGCGTGTTACCAGCTCACGTTCCCAATGTCACTGGCAGGTATGCATCACGCCCTCCTCTTCCGTGACATGAAGTCTACATAAAACTACTGTCACACCTGTGAGGTCACACTAGGGCCTGATGTCTGAATGGCTTTATTAGCACTGATGTTAGTAGGTTTTTCTTTGACCGAAAAATTTTTTATACTGTTCCGCCATGTACTTCTGTGAAAAACAAAACACAAAAAAACAAAAAAAAATGTGATACAGTCACCTTATGGACCCTCTATCAGAGTCAGGACCAAAATGCAAGAAAAGTGATTTGCCCTCAGCAAGTGCTAAAAAATACAAAAATATTATTATTTTGGGGGAGGCTGGGTGGATCAGTCAGTTAGGCATCTAAATCTTGATTTCGGATCGGGTCATGATTTCACAGTTTGTCAGTTTGAGCCCTGCATTGGACTCTGTGCTGGCAGCTTGGAGCCTGCTTGGGATTCTCTCTTTTCCTCTCTTTCTGCCCCTCTCCTGCTCCTGCTTTCTGTCTCTACTGAAAGTAAATAAATTAACATTCAAACAACTGTAATATATTAATATTTCTGATTTTTATATAGTGGTACATATTATTTTAGTGTGGTTTTTTTCCTATGGGTGTAGATGTCGTTTTGCAATTAGAAATGTAATAGTGCTCCCAAAGAGGTAAAATAAGAAAAACGTGTGGAGATTTTTGAAATAATAATATGATGCATGTGCTGTAGGAACAGTAAACCAGGCTCTCTGGAGGCTGACATGTATCCATGATTTCAGAGATTGAACTCTCAGTAGAATAAAAAATGATGTAAGGAAATTCCCTTGAGAGTCGTCAAGGGAAATGTTGGATGACACGTGTGGGACACAAAATCTTAAAGGCTCTGACATTCCAAGTCTTCCAGTAAACTGTCCCACCCCAGTCATCTGGAGTCATAGCCCCGACAGAACACCTTCTTCATTGCTCCCGTCACATCCTTGTTCCGCAGGGTATAGATGAAGGGGTTGGCCGTGGAGGTGACGATGGTGTAGAAGAGAGAAACGAACTTGCCCTGCTCCTGGGAGTAGTTGTTGCTGGGCTGCAGGTAAGTGTAGATGGCCGTGCCATAGAACAGGGAGACCACTGTGAGGTGGGACCCACAAGTCCCAAACGCTTTCCTCTTACCTGCAGCTGACTTTATTCTCAACACAGCACTGACAATTTGACTGTAGGAGAACATGATTAATGCCACAGGAATGAGGAGAACGATCACACAGGCAAAGAAGATCTCAGACTCATTCACAGTGGTGTCAACACAGGCAAGTTTGAGAAGTGGCGGAACATCACAAAAGAAGTGGTCTATTTTCTTTCTCCCACAAAGTGGTACAAGGAAGGTGAGCACCGTCTGCAATGAGGAGTTGGCAAAACCAATGAACCACGATGCAGAAGCCATCAGGGCACAGAGACGAGGGTGCATGATCACTGTGTAGTGCAGGGGCCTGCAGACGGCTGCGTAGCGGTCAAATGCCATCACCCCTAAGAGAATGCATTCTGTAGAGCCCAACCCTAGAAAAATGAACAGCTGAGCTACACAGCCGCCGAAGGAGATAGACTTGTCTGCTCCCCTGAGATGAGCCAGGAGCTGGGGAATAGTGCTGGTCGTGTAACACAGGTCCAGGAAGCTGAGGTTGGAGAGGAAGAAGTACATGGGAGTCTGAAGGTGTGGGTCCAGTCGGGACAGTGTGATGATGGCTGTGTTTCCCAGCAGAGTGAGCAGATAGAAGAGCAGAAGAACCACAAAAAGGACTCGCTCCAGTTGAGGCCGGTCAGAGAAACCCAGCAGGATAAAGCCAGTGAAAGAACTTCCATTTCTCTGGTCCATCCTTTCTTACCATGTTTCCTGTCAAGACCAAGTATAAATCAATTGTTTTTAAGAATATTCAAAAAAATTAAAGTTGTCAGTAAAGAGATCTAGCATGTTAAAGACTTGAGATTTTATTACTAAGTATTTGATTAAATGATGTACTCACTGATACTGCCATACCTTATACCAATTTAGTTCAATTTTATCACAAAGAGTAAATCACTGATATTTAATATAGAAAACATCACACAATGGACCTGTGTCTGCATGACGCATATGTACAGAAGATCTTTCTGTCTCAGCTTAGTAGGCTTAAAGTGCTATGAAGTGTGTGTACATTTCAGAGAAAAGGGTGATGTGGGGAAAAAAGAGGAACTAGAAAGAATCCAAAAGAGATTTAGAGGAAGTGAGACACGTTACTATAAATGGGTATCTCATGATTCTACACAACTGGATTTGCACACACCTCAGAAGCAATAGATATGATACAGCATTAACTCGAAAATGCATTCAGATATAGGAACAGGACCTAGAATATACCTAGAGAAAAATTTCAATTACATTCAAAATATCACCAGAGGTTTTCTACAGATACACTTTGGAAGAATTGCCGTTCTAAATAATATATTATATTTGCAAATGCTTCACCAGCTTTGTCTTGGTATGATAGGGAAACAATTAAATAATCAAACAGAGAAAATCTGAGACTACCACCATTCAATATCAATGCTTAAGTTTTGCCAAGTAGATGCTTAATATTAAGATTTAATTTTAGCAAGATCTCTGAAAATTCATTGGCTATGCAGAGTCCATTAGAATCAGAATTCTAAAATCCAGTGCCCAACACCTACCTCTTCCTTCTACAGACTGCAGATCCGCACATTATTCCAGCTAGAGTTCATAAAATTCCTGAAAGGGTAGGGCTATTTGCTATCAGCATTCTAATCAGAGTAAACATTTAAAATGTTGTCCAGCCATGTAATCTACGTACAGACTGTAATGCTTTAAATCACTCCCTCTGAGAAAATGAGTAAGAGATAAATACATCGACAAAGACAGATACATCTCAAAGCGATGGCAGGTCAAAGTGCTATACAGAACCTTAAAGTAGGACAAGGAAAGGCAAAAAGAAAAGGATATTCTGATATTATACAAAACCTCAGACATCCATCTACATTAGGTGAATGTTCACCTTTCTGGAAGCTACCTTGAAGAATTAGTCACAGTGGACCCAACACACCGCCAGGTAGAAGGCAACTCTGATGACCGTTTTCATCCAGTCTCTTAGGACAGAGTGAGCACAGTCATACGCCGGCCAAAGAGACAAAACAAAACCATCATTCCACTTCTCTCACGTTCAAACAGTTAGCATGGTACATTTCTCATTGTCTTAAGACTTCAGAAATCCAGCACAAGAAAAAATCATAACAGAGTTAATTAAAAAGATATTTGAGACCGTCTCGATGTGCAACAACAGGGAGTGTTCCCTGACTCACACCTGCTCAGATGAGGAAATAAAAACGAACCATGCTTTGGGCGCCTGGGTGGCTCAGTCAGCTAAGCGGCCCGCTTCTGCTCAGGCCCTGAACTCGCAGTTTGTTCCTTTGAGCCCCACTTCGAGCTTTTTGCTAGCAGCACAGAGCCTGCTTGGGATCCTCTTTCTCCCTCTCTCTCTGCCCCTCCCCCACTTGCTCTCCCTCGCTCTCACAAATAAACATGAAAAAAAGAGACCGTGCTTCACTCTCATGTGCACGTGCACAAATACAGATTCACTTCTCTGAAAGAAATATCTAGCAAATTTTTAAATGTGCCTGATAAAGAAGCACTCACCAAAATGAGGGAGGCAAAACTTAAAATGCTAAATCATTCATGCAATATATATATATATATATCAATATATATCAATAAGGGCCCTTATCAATAAGTCTAAAAAAGCAGTGAGAAAGGACCAAATCATGGTAAGAGGAACTTGTAGAAATGATTTCTAGTTTA
Organism: Paguma larvata; assembly: GCA_030068075.1. Lineage (NCBI taxonomy): Eukaryota > Metazoa > Chordata > Mammalia > Carnivora > Viverridae > Paguma > Paguma larvata. The sequence continues at coordinate 26,096,377 of CM057829.1, forward strand.
TAAGACTATATATGGAAGTGTGTGTACACACATATGTGCCGGGGACCAAGAGGCCATGGCCCTGGGGCCAATGCCCAGGGTGAAGAAGTCAGGCCCAAGGCCCAGGAGGCCCGGAGCCTGGACCCCCGCCATCGGGCAGAGGTGTCCTAAGGCAAGTATTAGGCCTGAGGCCATAAAAGTTATGGCTTTTGATCTCCTCACTTTGTTTGGCCCTAAAAGGATGGCTGGTTAGCCAGTAACATGTAAGATCCCCTGGGGGGGACAACTAAGACAGGCACAGCCGCAAAAGGGCCATCAGGAGATAACTTCGTGCCAGGCCTACGATAAGAACATTGGGTCTGTAAGAACCCCTGCACTCAGGGTGAGGATAATACTGAAGAAAAGTCTCTGCTGGCAGCAGCTGCAGGGTGAAATAAAAGAGGGTCTTATGGCATCCCCTCCCCTAGCCAGTTAATGCTGTTGGTTTTACTCCTCTTAATAGGTTTAGAATATAGAGAGATAGAATGTTGATCATCATGAAAATAATAAGAAAATCATTTAGAAGGCTTTAGTTTGCCTCAGGTAATATAGAAATAATTCAAAAATAACATAAATCTCTAATTGTTCTATTAAACCTAAGAGTGCAGCCCGACCCTCAGAAATGTGGTAATTGCTGTAGTTTTCAGGTTAAGATATTATTAGTGGTCAGTAGATAATAAATAATCTTAGAGAGTAACTTTAGAGAAAAACATGTTTTTCACACAATCCTCGAATTGTAGTTAGAACCTTTAATTGATGTCTGTATGCTTTGTCTTATCCTTCCAACCCATAATATTCACCAGAATGTATCCATTAGTTATGCTTTGACTGCAGGTGTGCTGTTTTTTACCCTCATATACTAATTGTTTAAACAATCTATGTAACCTTGAGAAACTAGGGTTCTTTGAAGTAAAGGTTGTTTTAATCAGTTTCTTTTATTTTTACTAAGAACCTTGAGAAATTGGAGTGTTTTCATCCTGCCAATCTTTGCAGGATGTGTGCTTGCTGTGTTTAGAGAAAATGCATAAAAACCCTAAAGAAAAAATAAACTCTGAGCAGTCCAGAAAAAAGGCTGTCTCCGTTTCATTTGTCTTGTCTTCGTCTTGTCTTTATGTTTTCTGTCTCAGCCCTTACCTAGGGAGCCCTGGACCAGTCCTGATACAAGGCTGACTCCAAGAGACTGACTTCACATCATCTCTCACGCCTAGACCAACCCTCACGCAGGTGAAACCCTGGACCAGCCGGAAGCCCTAAAGTAGGAGCTGGCCTCCTCTCGGGACAGACCCCGGCACATATGTATATATGACTATATATATAAAAGAATGCAGAATGACTATCTGTATGACAGGTGTAAAAATGAAGGTGATTTTCAGGAGAAAATCTCCTTATCAGGCAAAGGAGATGGTCACTTAAACAGACACAAGAATGTCATCGTCACTTATGTTACAGTGGATCCCAGGGTCCGGCTGGAGAGCACACAGGGACGGAACGACAGCACTCATGTCATAGTCCATCATCTTTCTGCTACTGATTTAATCATTACTATTTAGGAGAATTTTGCCCTTTAGTATCGCTGGATAAGGGAAAGATCGGGCTGCGAAATGCATTCTCCCTTGATTCTCAAGAGTATGATCTGCTGATCTCGCTCCCTCTGTTCCTTCCTCCTCCCCTTCTCCATATCCACTGCTCTTAAAGCTAGAGCCCCACACACAGGCAATCGTCGAGAGAAAGGACATATTCACCTGAGATTAATGGGAAATTTCATTCCCTTCTTACCACATTTAAGAAATGATGAAATTAGACTAAGAACCATCTGCTGTGTTGGTCAGCATCAAATGACTGAACAGCAGTATGAGAGACTGATTCCTCTGAGACAAACCATGTACATAATACTGGTTGGAAATATTCAACACACGCATGCTAGGCACAGAAGCAAAGAACGGTATTGCATTAACTATTATCAGATGATATGGTACGGGGAAGTCCAGTTATAAACTACACATATTTTATTACTTTGCCACAAAAAGACAGATACCTGGAAAAGCACTGGTTAAATATATAAACGGAGAAAAAAATTGTTAGGTAAGATAAAAATAAGTAGATTCTACAAAACAGAAAGATGGCATCCTATGTAATGATTTCCATCAAAAAAAAAAAAAGATTATATAATGGTTAATAACATCTCAAAAGAATACAATTTTACAATAATTAAGAGAAGACGGATCAAATGAAAGAGGTTAAATGCTTACTACTGACCCAAGTAAGAAGATAGAGTGATTGCCATAACTGTTCAATGCTCACTCAAAATTAAAAAAAATTTAGAGCAAGAATCCATGTTTCCACACAACCAGATGCTCAGTATGCACGTTACACGTTTTAAAGACAAAAGATCTCAAGATATTGCCTCTACTTATGACATTTCAAATCTATAACATCCAGTGACATATCTGACATACAGACTCTGTGCTATCCAGTTCCTGAACGAATCCTGAAAAAGCGCCAGCAAGATTTCCGCAGCCTCAGGGCTACATCGCGACTGCTCTCATGACGCTTCCGTCTCACAGGTCTGAGCTGACCTCAGATACACGAGAACGGGCCCCGAGGACAGTGGAGGATGAGCAAATGAGGGGATGCAGCCATCACCATACAGGACATGAGAGAGCTGATGAGCACTGACGCTGCTGTAGGGCAGGTTCTGTGGAAGAAGAGGATGAAGCAGGAATCCCACTGCATGTTGTCTATTCAGGGGATGCTCTTGGGATAAAGCAAGCGAGGGAAGGAAAACGGAGCAGAGAACATTGCTAAGCAAGGATGTGGTCTCCAGTGGAACAGAGCGTGAGCCTGATACTGAGTATCCCTGATACTGAACAGAATTACCTAGTAGAACTGTCCATCTGTGATGGCAGAAATACTCTGTCCTCACATCCAATACTACGCCCACACTCCACCTGTCACCACCTGAGCATTTAAAATGCCCTAGCTAAGTGTCGCATGGGTGGCTCAGTTGATTAAGTGTCCAATTCTGGCTCAGATCATGATTCGCCATTTGTGGCTTCGAGGCCTGTGTCAGGCTCTGCACACACAGTTCCAAGCCAGGAGCCTGCTTCAGATTCTGTTTCTCTCTGCCCTCCCTGCACATGCTCTGTCTCTCTCACTCTTTCAAAAATAAAAAGACATTTAAAAAATTTTTAATATAGTAGCTAAGAAACTGAATTCTATTTATTTTTTCTTATTTTATTTTATGGTTATTTAATTTTGAGACGGCGAGAGACAGAGTGTGAGCAGGAGAGGAGTAAACAGAGGGAGACACAGAATCCAAAGTGGCTCCAGGCTCTGAGTTGTCAGCACAGAATCCTACAGTGGAGCTGAAACTCACCAGTGATGAGATCATGACCGGAGACACAGTCAGATGCTTAACAACTGAGCCACCTGGGTGCCCCCAAGAAACTGAATTTTAAACTTCATCAAATTTTAATGAATTTAAATTGAATTAGCATCTTGTTGCTACCTACTACTCTCTGGAAAGCACAGCTCAGGAGCAGGAATTGCATCAGATTCGGTCCTGCCTTGGCATTGGCAGCCTATGCACATCCTGTAAGTCTGTCACTGACTGTGAGCTGCCCCCACCATGTTCCCCAGACTGCCTGGCCATGTGGCTCCCTTTCAGCTGAGGGCAATTCTCTCAAGAAGGGAACAGTTGTGAATCTTGGAGCCCATACTCATAACAAATAGGGTTTGGAATGCAGCACCAGCAGGTAAAGAGCCTCTGAGCAGGTCCCCAACAGCGGTCATACAAGAGTTCATTCATGGTCGTGTGCAAGGATAGAAGGGTGGGACCTAGTGTACTTCACACGTCACCTCAGTGCAATCACACACACACACACACACACACACACGCCGGCACATGCCCGCACAAACATACACATACACACACGACCTGTTATTTGCCTAATTCATCAATTAGGTAAACATTCAGGTTTCTTACTTTTTTCTTCATCATATTGCTATTCGTACTCACTTGAAGGATCAGCTTTTCTTATTAACAATAAAGTCAAAACGTAGAGGCACTGACACAATGTTCACAAAATGGAACTTCACTGCTGTAATTTTCAACATAGCATTTTTATAACTCCATGCATATTTTAGATGTTTTGCTAACTGGTAACGGAGAAAATAAATATTTAAGATGATAAATGCTGACAATAATTTTAGGAAAGAGAAGAAATATTATCTAATTTCACAGACAATAGAAATAAGGGGAAACATAGAAGCATATGTCTATTAGTTTTACACTTATGCATGCTTATTATTCTATTTTTGAACAGCATATGTTATTCCCACTAAACATGCATATCTAATTATTTCCAGATGTGTACACAGAGGTGCAATGCATGTACTACATAGAATCAAATGTCTGGGAATGACTTGGTGGCGTCCATGATGAACAACTACATTTAGTTCTTACATTTGGTGAACTATCACAGTTACTATAGACAATTAATCATATATGCAAACCATTTAGCTCTCTTGTTTCAACAACACTTGTAACTAGAAATAAACTAATTTGTTGATTTCTAGAACAACATAGAGACCAAGTTCTATATCACTCACCTTTATTCACCTTCTCTGTGGACTCAAAGCTATTTCCTTGCCTCCATTCCAAGTTACTCCCTAAATACAGTTCTGGACATTGGAACGAGGACATGTAGAATCAGTGTTTCGCAGGAAATGCAAAGCTTGACTATACAGCACTGGCTCATCCATACGTTTTCCTTAAGGAAAAGGATACTTTCTCAGGATGACTTCACAGGTCTTCACGTGGCACCAGAGATCTGCACTTTGCCTCTAGGAGGCAGAAGATGAAGGCAGTCACAAACTCTCAGTATGGTTTCCCAAGCACAATGACCTGCCTGTGTGACAATGAGACCCTTATGAGCAGGCCAGAGGGTGCTGTGACTCTGAGCTGTGGCTGGGCTGGCACAGAGAACCAAGGCCCTTCCCCTGCTGAGTCCCTGGGGAACTGATGCCACACACTCTTAGTGAGCCCATGTCATTGAGCTGCCCAGACATGAAAATCCTCAGGGACAATGACCATGGAGGACAATGCCAGAGGAAGCCTAATCTGTCTCTTCTGTTAGTTCACATACCTCACAGGGGACAATAACTTCCTGACCTCCCCAGCTGCCCTAGCTCCCATCTGTGAGACCTAGATGTTTTAGAAAACATTTGAGATTTTTTTCCCTCCCAACTGCCCAAAATATTTACATATAAATATGTAAGGAAGAATCCAGTCACTTACTTAATTTTAAATGTAAATATGCAAATAAATTCTTCATTTAATTTCATTCCTACCGAATAATATGGATCACAGAGCTATTAACTGGGCACATTCTAATTTTAGTGTGATTTTAAAAGAGGGCAACAAAATTCTACCAATCTTCTAATGTGGCTAAAGGGAAAGAAAATCTCAAATCCTCTAAACCACTATTCACTCAATAGGCACAGGTTTTAATGTTGTACTCAAAGCAATTTTAAAAATTACCTGTGTTTTTAATAAAATGTATATGGTTTATTTAAACTCAGCTAGTCTTTGCATTAAAGATCAAATTGATTTTGAGTTTATCAGGAGAATTATAAATAATCAAGAAGAAACATGGAAAGAAGTAGACAGGTACTTTGGATTTCTCCACAATCCATAACTTACAATTTCCTTTATCATCTTTGCCTATAGATATAAACTATTCCCTGCTAAAAACATTCTTAGATTTGAATTTTCTCAGTTACTCCCATACCAGATAGGCCCCATTCTCATAGTTAAGGAGAGAACACACAAAGACAGCACACTCTCTGTGTCCTGGAGCAGGAGGGAATTACAGACCTGCTATTATGATTTTTTTCCCAGGCTTCACTCAAGAAGCAAGACAGTTCCCAAATATGAAATCTAACCTTACACCTAAAGCAGCTAGAAAAGGAAGACCAAATAAGGCCTAAGAGCAACAGAAGAAGATAAATATTAAAAATTAGAGTAGAAGTAAACAATGTAGAAACAAACAAACAACAAAAAATAGTAGAACAGATCAACAAAACAAAGATCTGGTTCTTCGTAAGAATTAACAAAATTGATAAACCCCAATCCAAGCTTATCAAAAAGGAGAGGAACCAAATAAATCATGAATGAAATATGAGAAATCATAACCAACATCATAGAAATACAAACAATTATAAGAGAATACTATGAGAAATTATATGCCAACGAACTGGCCATTTGGAAAATATTGACAAATTTCTAGAAACTCAAAAACCACAAAAACAAAAACAAGAAGACATAGAAAATCTGAACAGACCCATAACCAACAAAGAAATGGAAGTTGTAACCACAAATCTCCCAACAACAAGAGTCCTGGTCAGATGGCCTCCCGGGGGAATTCCACCTGACATTTACGGAAGAGTTAACATCTACTCATCTCAAACTGTTGCAAAAAACAAAAATGGAAGGAAAGCCTCTAATCTCATCCCAAGAAGCCAGCATTTATCTGGATTCCAAAATCAGACAAAGTCCCACTAAAAAGGAGAATTACAGACCAGTTCCTGATGAACAGGGACGCAAAATTCTCAACAACATACAGCAAATCAAGTTCAACGGTATAATAAAGGAACTATTAACCAAGATCAAGTGTGATTTATAACTGCGTTGCAGGGCTGATTCCATATTCACATATCAAACCACTATCCACATATCAATCAGTGTGATATACTACATTAATCAAGAAAGGATAGGAACCATATGATCCTGTCAATAGATCCAGAATAAGCATTTCACAAGATGGCGAAACAACATGCAGGTTTTTTGCATCTCTCCTCCCTGAAATGCAGCAAGATCAACCCTAAAACATCTTGAACACCTAGACAACTGATTTCAGGATTCACACAACACTCTGCACAACCTAACCCACAGAACTCGGCAAGTAGCCAGCATGGAGAGCTGGGCTGGGGGAGAGAGAAGTCAGGGAGGGCAGGGAGCTCTTTTCACTTGTGGACAGAGGAGGACAAAGGGGGAGAGAACACGAAAAGCAACCCCCCTTCCGGAAGCAGCTGGAGAGAAAGTGGAAAGTGGAAACAGCCGCAGGGACTGAACAAAAAAGGGAGAAAGGAGAAAGGAGAGGATTTAAATTCCATTAAGACTCTATAACCAGTGGAGCGCAGAGTCTGACACTCTGCAGGTGCATACCTGGCAGTGTTCTGGTGGGAAGGGCGAATCCCCAGGAGCAGAGGGGCGAGGTCTGAGGGATCCACGGGCCACATGGCAAGGGGTGGTTCCCCTGTTGGGAGGACATTTGGTAGAGGCTGTGCGGCCTCCCAACAGGCAAGGTCCAAGCCGACCCCGAGAATGGCCGCACTGGCTGGTGCTGGAACAAGGACGCTAAAGGTGAAGCCTGGCGCCACATGTGTGGTGTGATTCGCCACAATCGCTCAAACGCTGCTGCTCCACAATGGAGTGAACTTTTTCTGGGGCGGGCTGGCCCCCAGCCACAGTCTCTGGGCGTCAGCAGCAGCAGGGTCTCGAGAATATACCCGGTGCGGCCAGCACCTGGCCATTGCTCAGCGAGCCCCTCCCCCAGAGGATCTAAGCAGGTCAACACCACCGACCCTCCAAAGTGAGAGGTGGGGAAACGCAGCCGCACCTGGGATAAAACCCAGGAGGGAGGTGCCGCCTGGCTGCCTAACGGCTTGGTCACAGACAGTGTAGAAGCAGGAAGTAGACAGGAGCCGGACACAAAGGAGGGGTGCTCTATCCCCCGTCACAGAGAACAGAGTTCCGATACTAGTGACGTGGTAGCTGGGTGACGCCATTTTTGCCCCCCTCCACCCCCCGCATGCGCTACTCACCTACAGCCACCACAGAAATCCAGCCCAGTAAGATTAGCAGCGCCATCTAGTGGAGAATGGAGCCATGACACTAAACCCCGCCCAACTGGGTCACCAGCACTCTTGCCGAACATCACAAGTCTGGGTGGTTTACGGACTAAAAATTTTACAGACTATAAAAAGCTTAGAAGTTTTACTTCTACGGGATACCAGGTATAATGTCAATTGTATTTCCTTCTGTTCGCTGATAGTTTTATTCCATTTTTTCTTTTTTTCTCTTCTTATTCTTGAATACAGAAAGAAAAAAAAAAAGAGCCTGGGTGACTCAGTTAGTTAAGCGCCTGTCTTTGGCTCATGTCATGATCTCACAGTTCATGGGTTTGAACCCCACGTCGGGCACTGTGCTGACAGCTGAGAGCCTTGAGCCTGCTTTGGATTCTGTGTCTCCCTCTCTGCTTCTCCCCTATTCATTCTCTATCTCTCTGTCTCTCCAAAAAAGTTAAAACACAGGTTTTTCTGTCAATCCAGAAGACAAAGGCATGATATCTTTAGGAGGTGCAAGAAAACAGTTCATCTAGAATATGACACTCAGCCTTGATAACTCTCACTCCAAAAGGTGAAAGATATTTCAGACAAAGAGAAATCAGGTGAATGTCTTCAGTAGGAAGATGAAGGGACTGAGATCAGGAAGAGGCATGAGAGAGCTTCGGAGGAGACAGAAATGTTTGCTGCATAATATTGTTCATAGTATTTTATTTTGCTGCGAATATTGCTGTATACTCCTACGTATATCTCATAAAAACGTTAAAAATTTTTACCCATTGTGCTCATTTTTAATGTAAAATATTTCACTTATAAATACCTTGTAAAGCACATGAGCCTGTATACTAAATGAATAATACTGGATATTTTTCACATGTGTTATGTAGTAATTATTAATGAGAGGTTTGAAATGCTGTGATATATAAGAAATATATCTTTGGCTATTCATACAACCGATATATATTTCTCATAGATCTCCAGTCTATGGCTCCAAAACGCTTAGAAGATCCTGAGCGATAAGAGCAAGGAGAGCCTCTTTTGCTATAATGTTTGGTTTCCTGTCTTCAATATCTAAAAAAATTCTTCAGAGCCATAAAGGTGCAAACAAAACAAAACAAAAAGCAGGTTATTTTTAAAAGGAAAGAGATGTTGGGATGAGCACTGGGTGTTTTATGGAAACCTATTTGACAATAAGTTGATAAAAATATAAAACAATAAAAATAAAAGTAAAGAGAAAACAATTATTCTTATTTTCTATTTTTATTAAAAAGGTTTTTTAATTTTTTTCTACAATTTTCCCTTTGGGTAAATTTTTTAATTCTACTTTACTTTTATCATTTCATTTTATTCCATTGTATTATATTCACCTTTTCATATTTTCAAATATTTTCCTTTTTTCTTCTCTTAACTTTCCCTTTTTTCTCTAAACTATCAAGCTCTTTCAACAACCAGACCAAAACACACCTAGAATCCAGCATTTCTCATTTAATTTATTTGTGTTGTTTTTAATTTAATTATACATTTTTACTTTATTAATATTTTACTTTCTTCAAAATGACTAAATGTAGGAATTCACCCCAAAAGAAAGAACAGGAAGAAATGACAGCCGGGAGCTTAATCAAGAGAGATACCAGCAAGATGTCTGAACCAGAGAGAATCACAATAAGAAATCTAGCTATGGCTGAAAATAGATTACAATCCTGTTCTGCAGAGAAAAAGAAGGAAAAGCTAGTCAAGATGAAATAAACTGAGCGGCGATCTCTAATGGGTGCCACGGCAGCAAGGATGGATGAGTCAGAGCAGTGAATCAACAAAACAGAGGACAAACTTATGGAGAAAAATGAAGCAGGAAAGAAGAGGTAGACTAAGGCAAAAGAGCACAAAAAAAAAAAAAATTAGAGAACTCAGTGACTTGTTACAAAGGAATAACATCAGAGTCATAGGGGTCCCAGAAGATAAAGAGAAAGAAAAGGGGGTAGAAAATTTATGTGAGCAAATCATAGTGGAAAGACACAGACATCAGAATCCAGGAAGCATGGAGGACTCCCATTAGATTCAGCAAAAAACGACCCTCAACAAGGCACATCATAGTCAAATTCACAAAACACTCAGGCAAGGAAAGAATCATGAAACCAGCAAGGGGGAAAAAGTCCTTAACCTACAAGGGAAGACAGATCAGGTTTGCAGCAGATCTATCCACAAAAACTTGGCAGGCCAGAAAGAAGTGGCAGGATATATTCCATGCGCTGAATAGGAAAAATATGCAGCCAAGAATTCTGTATCCAGCAAGGCTGTCATTCAAAATAGAAGAAGAGGTAAAAAGTTTCCAAGACAAACAAAAATTAAAGCAGTTCGTGACCACTAAACCAGCCCTGCAAGAAATTTTAAGGGGGACTCTCTGAGAGGAGAAAAGATAAGAAAAAAAAAAAAAAAAGACCAAAAGCAACAAAGACTAGAAAGGATCAGAGAACACCACCAGAAATTTCAACTCTACAGGTGACATAATGGCAATAAATTCATATCTTTCAGTACTCACTCTAAACGTCAATAGCCTAAACGCTCTCATCAAAAGACGTAGGGTAATACAATGGATAAGAAAACAAGATCCACATATATGCTGTTTACAACAGACACATTTTAGACCTAAAGATACCTTCAGATTGAAAGGGATGGAAAACCATCTATGATGCTAATGGTCACCAAAAGAAAGCCAGAGTAGCCATCCTTATATCAGACCATCTAGATTTTAAAATAAAGACTATAACAAGAGATGAAGGACGTTATATCATAATTAAGGGGTCTATCCATCAAGATCTAAAAATTTTAAATATTAATTTCTAAACCAAGTATATAAATCAATTCATCACAAACATAAAACAAACTCCTTGATAATAATACCATTATAGCAGGGGACTACAGCACCCAAATTACACAAATGGACAAATCATCTAAGCAGAAAATCAGTAAGGAAACAATGGCTTTGAATGACACACTGGACTGGACTTAACAGATATACTCAGAACATTTCATCCTAAAGCAGTAGAATACACATTCTTTTCCAGTGCATTCAGAGTATTCCAAAAATAGATCACTTACTGGGACACAAATAAGCCCTCAACAATTATAAAAGGATGGAGATCATCCTGTACATATTTTCAGACAACAACATTATGAAACTTGATATCAACCACAAGAGAATAATTGGAAAGATAACAAACACTTGGACGCTAAATAACATCCAGCTGAAGAATGAATGAGCTAACCAAGAAATTAAAAAGAAATGAAAAAGTACATGGAAGCCAATGAAAATGATAATACCACAGCCCAAAACCTCTGGGATGCAGCAAAGGCAGTCATAAGAGGGAAGTATATAGCAATCCAGGCCTTCCCAGAAAGGGAAGAAAGGTCTCAGATACATAACCTACACTTACACCTCAAAGAGCTAGAAAAAGAACAGAAAATAAAACCCAAAACCAGCAGAAGATAGGAAATAATAAAGATTAGAGCAGAAATCAATGCTATTGAAACAAACAACAACAAAAAAAGAACAGATCATTGAAACCAGAAGCTGGTTCTCTGAAACAATTAACCACATTGATAGACTCCTAGCCAGGTGTTCAAAAATTAAAAGGAAAAGACACAAATAAATCAAATCAAAAATGAAAGAGAGAGTATAAAAAACACACCTGAAATACAAATAATATTAAGATAATATTATGAGCAATTATATGCCAATAAAATGGACAATCTGGAAAAAGTGGACAAATGCCTAGAAACATAAAAACTACCAAAACTGAAACAGGTAGAAATAGAAAATTAGAACATACCCATTAGCAATAAAGAAACAAAATTATTCTCCCAAAAAACAAGAGTCAAAGGCCAGATGGCTTTAGAGGGGAATTCTACCAAACATTTAAAGAAGATTTAACACTTTTTTCTTATTTTTTTCCAAAAAATAGAAATGGAAGGAAAACTTTCAACTCTTTCTATGAAACCAGTATTACCTTGATTCCAAAACAAGACAAAGATCCCACTATAAGGAAAACTATAGACCAATATCCCTGAAGAACATGGGTGCAAAAATCTTAACAAAATACTACCTAACCATATCTAACAATACATTTAAAGAATTACTTACCACGACCAAGTGGAATTTATATCTGGGTTTCAGGGTTGGCTCAATATCTGTCAATCAATCAATGTGATACATTACATCAATAAAAGAAAGGACAAGAAGTACAAGAGTCTCTCAATAGATGCAGAGAAAGCATTTGACAAAATACAGCATCCTTTCTTGATAAAAACCCTCAAGAAAGTAGGGACAGAAGGATCATACCTCAAGATCATAACAACCATGTATGAAAGACCCATCGCTAATATCATCCTCAATGGTAAAAACTGAGGGCTTTCCAACTAAGCTCAGGAGGATGACAGGGATGTTATTCAACATAGTATTGGAAGTCTTAGCCTCAGCAATCAGACAACACAAAGGAATAAAAGGCATCCAAATTGGCCAGGAGGAAGTCAAACTGTCACTTTTCACAGATGACTTAATGCTCTATATAGAAAAACCAAAAGACTGCACCAAAAACATTCCGGAGCTGATCCATGAATTCAGCAAAGTCACAGGATATAAAATCAACGTACAGAAATCAGTTGCATTCCTATCCACCAAAAATGAAGCAACAGAAAGAGAAATCAAGGAATCGATTCCATTTACAATTGCACCAAAAACCATAAAATGCCTAGGTAGAAGCCTAACCAAGAGGTGAAAAATCTGTACACTGAAAACTGTAGAAAGCTTATGAAAGAAATTGAAGAAGAGCCCAAAAAAAAAAAAAATAGAAAAACATTCCAATGGAGCGGGGCCAAGATGGCAAGGAGTAGAGAGGCCCAAAGTTTCCCTTGTTTTTGAATTGAGAGGGACTGAAACAGAGATTCTCAACTCCAAGAATCTGGCAGAAAAGGTGTAGCAGCCTACGGGAACGGAAGGAACATAGACAACGCCCTAGGACCGTGAGTGTAATCTAGAATGGACAAAACGAACTCGGGAAGCTGAGCTGAGGGGAGGGTGAGCCGGGGACAGCGGGGAAAGTGCCAAACATCCGAAGGAGAGGGTCAGAGAGGGGGAGACCACCACCATCCAGCCCCTAAAGACAGGGCTTAGGAGGAGAAGCTCTGTGTCTAACAGCAGAACTCAGCAGAACTCTCCTTGTGCGGGGAACGCGGTCGGAGGCACAGTCAGCCCGCCTGGCGCAGAGTTGCTCAGCCGCCAACAGCGTGGGGAGCGGGCCACCTCTGGGATCACTGCGCCACTGCTGCTGCTGGCCCCAGCGGGGAGTGGTGCCAGCCCCCGCCGTAGGCCCGTGGGGAGCCGGCCACTGCTGGGACCGCCTCCGCTGCTGCCACTGAGCTGCCTGCCTGAGCAGGGAGTGCGCGCCAGTCACTGCTACCAATGGAGCATGGAGCCCTCAGCGCCCAGAGACGGGCTGCTCTCAGTGCCCCGAGTTGCCTGTGGAGCACCTCTAACCCTGACACATTTGCAGCAGGATGGGCGGTCACAGACAGGCGCCCACTGACAAGCGGACCGCACTGCACGGGCGCTCATAGCGGAGTAAGGACAGAAACAAGGGGGCGAGTGGAAGCCCCAGGATTGGGAACAAAGGACGGAAGGGACGCCATTGTTGTCTTACAGGCCCACAAGCACCGGCCCCAGGAAGTCACCCCCAGAGCCATCCTTGCCTCAGTGGAGATGACCCGCCTACACTAAACCACGCCCATCCGCACAGGAGTGACACCTCTCAGCCGGAGCTACACAGGCCAAGTTCAAACCGCTGCGTGGAGTACCTCCAGGTCATTTCTTTTTAAAATATATGCTCCCCGTTATTCTTCTTACTGATCCCCACTCCTGAGCTGACTATCCAGGGGCCTGGCTGACTTAAACAGAATCTTAACCCACTCTCTAAAGGCATGTTCTACACCTCCTTCTGTACTTCCCTATCTCTCTCTCTGGAATAACCAGGCCACATAGTCTCATCTGAGCAATATCTATCTTCATTCCTTTTTCCTTGCATCCGTCCTAATCCTGATTTCTCTCAGTCTGGATTAAGCCCATTAGTCACTCTACCTGGGCAAAGTCCATTTCCTTCTTCCCCCCACACTGTTCTTATTGTCTCTGTATATGCTCTGCCAACAGCACACTACATACCCAGTCCTTAACGTGTAGCTGGTACTTCAGGACATTGCCCTCAGAGTGTCATTTGTTATTCTTGTTTCTGTTGTGAACCGCTTGTCTATATCATTTGTTGGTACGTTTGAGTATTTCAGGTGTCTGTTTGTCTGTCAGTCTGTTTCCCGTTCCAGGGCAACTCCAAGAAACAATCCAAAACACACCTAGTCAAAATGATGAAAAGGAAGAATTCTCCTCAAAAGAATCTACAGGAAGTAGTGACGGCTCAAGAATTGATGAACAGATATAAGCAACATAACAGAGCACGAATATAAAATGATCATCATAAAACTAATCGCTGGACTTGAAAAAAGCAAAGATAAATGCAAGGGGTCCCGTGCAGCAGAGTTCAAGGACCTTAAAAATGGTCAGCAACAATTAAAAAAGGCCTTGGATGAAATACAAGGCAAATTGGAAGCAGCCACAGCACGGATTGAACAGGTAGAAGAAAGAATAAGTGCATTAGAAAATAAACTTATGGAAAAAGAGGAAGCAGATAAAAAGAGAGAGAAGCTGATCCAGGAACAGGAAAGGAGCATTCGAGAGCTGAGCAATGCACTCAAACGAAACAATATCCGTATTATAGGAGTTCCAGAGGAAGAAGAGAGAGAGAAAGGAGTCGAAGGGGTACTTGAACCACCATTGCTGAGAACTTCCCCAACATGAGGAAGGAATCGGGCATGGAAATCCAAAAGGCACAGAGAACTCCCCTCAGACATAACTTGCATAGACCCTCTGCACGACACATCATTGTGAAATTTGCCAAATATAAAGACAGAGAGAGAATCCTGAAAGCAGCTAGAAATAAAAGGGACTTAACATACAAGGGCAGACACGTAAGAATAGTAGCAGACTTATCTACAGAAACATGGCAAGCTAGAAAGGAATGGCAGGATATCTTGAACATGATGAGCAGGAAGGATATGCAACCAAGAATCCTGTACCCAGCTAGCCTGTTATTCAGAATAGAAGGAGAGATTAAGGTTTTCCCCAGCAAACAAAAACTGAAGGAATTCATCTCCAACAAGCCAGCATTACAAGAGATCCTGGGGGGTACCCTATGAAGGAAAGGTTGCAAGGAACACAAACTACCAGAGACAGACTTACAAGGATGAAACCTACGGATAATACAGTGACTGTAAGCCCCTATTTTTCAATATTAACACTGAATGTAAATGGACTAAATGCACCAATCAAAAGACACAGGGTAACAGAATGGATTAAAAAACAAGACCCATCTATTTCCTGTCTTCAGGAGACTCATTTTAGACCTGAGGACACCTTCAGATTGAAAGTGAGGGGATGGAGAACTATCTACCAGGCTACTGGAACTCAGAAGAAAGCCAGAGTAGCCACACTTATATCAGACAAACTGGACTTTAAAGTAAAGGATGTAATAAGAGATGAAGAAGGGCATTATATAATAATCACAGGGACTATCCAGCAGGAAGAGCTAACAACTATAAATATCTACGCGCCGAATTTGGGGGCACCCAAATATGTAAAACAACTAATTACAAACATAAGCAACCTTTTGGATAAAAATGTCCTAATAGTAGGGGACCTTAACACTCCACTCTCAGCACTGGACAGATCCACAAAACAGAAAATCACCACAGAAACAATTGCCCTGAACGACACTTTAGAACAGATGGGCCTAACAGACATCTTCAGGGCGCTTCATCCAGAAGCAAAGGAATTTACATTCTTCTCAACTGCACACGGTACATTTTCCAAGATAGACCACATTCTGGGCCACAGGGAAGCTCTGAATACATATAATAGAATCGAGGTCATACCGTGCACGTTGTCAGACCTCAATGCTTTGAAACTTGAAATTAACCAAAGAAAAAAGCATGGAAAATATCCAAAAATCATGGAGGTTAAGCAACAGCCTATTAAAAGACGAGTGGGTCAACCAAGCAATCAAAGAAGAAATTTAAAAATATATGGAAACGAATGAAAAAGAAAATACAACAATCCAAACACTCTGGGATGCGGCAAAGGCAGTCTTGTGAGGGAAATATACTGCAATCCAGGCCCACCTCAAAAAACAAGAAAAATCAATAACACAAATCCTAACCGCACGCCTAAAAGAACTAGAAGCAGAACAACTAAAACAATTCAAACCCAGCAGAAAGAGAGAAATAACAAAGATCAGAGCACAAATTAATCATATGGAAACAGAAAGAGTAATGGAACAGATCAATGAAACCAAGAGTGGTTCTTTGAAAGAATAAACAAAATAGACAAACCGCTAGCCAGGCTTCTCAAAAAGAAAAGAGAGAGAACTCAAATAGATAAAATCATGAACAAAAAGGGAGTAATTACAACCAATCCCTTAGAAATGAAAGCAATCGTCAGAGAATATTATGAAAAATTATATGCCACCAAACTCGGCAACCTGGAAGATATGGACAAACTTCTAAACAGTCACACACTACCAAAACTCAAATGGGAAGAAACAGAAATTTGAACAGACCCATAACTAGTAAAGAAATACAATCATTTATCAAAAATCTCCCATCAAATCGAAGCCCTGGACCAGATGGCTTCCCTGCGGAATTTTACCAGACATTTAAAACAGAGTTAATTCCTATCCTCCTCAAGCTGTTCCAGAAAATTGAAACGGAAGGAAAACTCCCAGACTCATTCTATGAAGCCAGCATCACATTGATTCCCAAGCCAGACAAAGACCCAACAAAGAAAGAGAATTACAGGCCAATATCCCTGATGAATATGGATTCAAAAATTCTCAACAAGATACTAGCAAATCGAACCCAACAGCATATAAAAAAAATTATTCACCATGATCAAGTAGGGTTCATTCCAGGGATGCAACACTGGGTCAATATTCTCAAATCAATCAACGTGATACATCACATTAATAAAAGAAAATATAAGAACCATATGATCCTGTCAATTGATGCAGAAAAAACATTTGAGAAAATACAGCACCCTTTCCTAATAAAAACCCTCGAGAAAGTCGGGATAGAAGGAACATACTTAAACATCATAAAAGCCATCTATGAAAAGCTCACAGCTAATATCATCCTCAATGGGGAAAAACTGAGAGCTTCCTCCTGAGATCAGGAACAGGACAGGGGTGTCCACTATTGCCACTGCCATTTAACATAGTGTTGGAAGTCGTAGCATCAGCAATCAGACAAAAAAACAGAATAAAAGGCATCAAGATTGGCAAGGAGGAAGTCAAACTCTCACTCTTTGCAGATGACATGATACTTTACTGGGAAAACCCGACAGAATCCACCAGAAGCCTACTAGAACTGACACATGAATTCATCAAAGTTGCAGGATACAAAATCAATCTACAGAAACCGGTGGCATTCATATATACCATCAATGAAGCAGCAGAAAGTGAAATAAAGAAGCTAATCCCCTTCACAATCACACCAAAAACCATCAAATACCTAGGAATAAACCTAACCAAAGATGTGAAAGACCTCTTCACTGAAAACTATAAAAAACTTATGAAGGAAATTGAGGAAGACACAAGGAAATGGAAAAACATCCCATGCTCATGGATTGGAAGAATAAATATCGTCAAAATGGCAATACTACCCAAGGCAATCTACACATTCAATGCAATCCCAATCAAAATTGCACCAGCATTCTTCTCAAAGCTAGAGCAAACAATCCTAAAATTTGTATGGAACCACAAAACACTCCGAATAGCCAAAGTAATACTGATGAACAAAAACAAGGCGGGAGGCATCACGATCCCAGACTTCAACCTCTACTACAAAGCAGTAGTCATCAAGACAGTATGGTATTGGCACAAAAACAGGCACACAGACCAATGGAATAGAATAGAAAACTCAGAAATGGACCCGCAAGTATATGGCCAACTAATCTTTGACAAAGCAGAAAGAGTACCCAATGGAAAAAAGACAGCCTATTTAATAAATGGTGCTGGGAGAACTGGACTGCAACATGCAAAAGAATGAAACTAGACCACTTCCTTACACCACTCTCAAAAATAAACTCTAAATGGATAAAGGATCTGAAGGTGAGACAGGAAACCGTCAAAATCCTAGAGGAGAAAGGAGGAAAAAGCCTCTTTGACCTAAGACGCACCAAATTCCTACTCGACTCATCTCCAAAGGCAAGGGAATTAAAAGTAAAAATGAACTACTGGGATCTCATCAAGATAAAAAGCTTCTGCACAGCAAAAGAAACAACAAACAAAACTGATAGGCAACCAACGGATTGGGAAAGGATAATTGCAAATGACATATCGGATAAAGGACTGGTATCTAAAATCTATAAAGAACTTACCAAACTCCACACCCGAAAAACAAATAACCCAGTGAAGAAATGGGCGGAAGATATGAATAGACACTTCTCCAAAGACATTCAAATGGCAAACAGACACATGAAACGATGCTCAAGATCACTCATCATCAGGGAAATACAAATCAAAACCACATTGAGATACCACCTGACACCAGTCAGAGTGGCTAAAATGAACAAATCAGGAAACTATAGATGCTGGCGAGGATGTGGAGAAACAGGCAGCCTTTTGCACTGTTGGTGGGAATGCAAACTGGTGCAACCACTCTGGAGAACTGTGTGAAGGTTCCTCAAAAAAATGAAGATAGACTTACCGTATGACCCAGCAACAGCACTGTTAGGAATCTACCCAAGAGATCCAGGACTGCTGATGCATAGGGGCACGTGTACCCCAATGTTCAGAGCAGCACTTTTGACAATAGCCAGATTATGGAAAGAGACTAAGTGTCCATCTACTGATGAATGGATAAAGAAGCTGTGGTATATATATACAATGGAATACTATGCAGCAATGAAAAAGAATGGAATCTGGCCATGTGTGGCAACATGGATGGAACTGGAGGATATTATGCTGAGTGAAATAAGTCAGTCAGAGAAAGACAGATCCCATATGTTCCCACACATAGGTAGGCTTTGGAAGACCTAGCAGAGAACCAGGGGGGAGGGTAAGAAGGGAGGAGGGGGAAAGCCACAGAGAGGAAGGAAGACATGACATGAGAGACTCTCAAAGAATAAGAACTGAGGGGAGAGATGGGTGTGGGAGGGGGGAGAGTGGGTGATGGGCACAGAGGAGGGCACTCGTTGGATTGAGCACTGGGTGTTGTATAGAAACCAATTTGACAATAAATTATTTAAAAAAATTTTTAATAAAATACAATGAAAAGTGTTTTCAAAAAAAAGAAATCAATAAAATAAAATCTATAGAGAACTTACCAAACTGCACAACCAAAAATCGAATAACCCACTGAAGAAATGGATGGAAGATATGAATAGATACTTCTCCAAAGAAGACATCCAGATGGCCAACAGACACATGAAATGATGCCCTGTGTCACTCATCATCAGGGAAATACAAATCAAAACCACACTGAGATACCACCTCACACTGGTCAGAGTGGCTAAAATGAACAAATCAGGAAACTGATGTGGAGAAATAGGCACCCTCCTACATTGTTGGTGGGAATGCAAACTGCTGCAGCTGCTCTGGAGAACGGTGTCGAGGTTCCTCAAAAAAATGGAAATAGAACTACCCTATGACCCAGCAATAGCACTGCTGGGAATTTACCCAAGAGATACAGGAGTGCTGATGCATAGGGGCACATGTACCCTGATGTTTATAGAAGCACTTTCAACAACAGCCAAATCATGGAAAGAGACTAAGTGTCCATCAACTGACGAATGGATAAAGAAGATGTGGTGTATATATACAATGGAATACTACGCGGCAATGAGAAAGAATGAAATCGGGCCATGTGTAGCAACGTGGATGGAAGTGGAGGGTATTGTGCTAAGTCAAATAAGTCAGTCAGAGAAAGACAGATACCATATATTTCCACGCATAGGTGGATGAGAGACTTAGCAGAAAACCATGGAGGAGGAGAAGAGGGGGAAAAAAAGGCACAGAGAGGGAGGGAGACAAAACATAACACACTGTTAAATACTAAGAACAAACTGAGACTACTCAAGGGGACAGGAGGGGGGAGAGTGGGTGACAGGCACTGAGGAGAGCACTTGTGATGAGAACTAGGTGCTGTGTGGAAACCAATTTGACAATAAATTGTTAAAATAAATAAATAAATAAAATATAGACATATTTTGTAGAGTTCTAAAATAAATAAATAAATAATAAATAAAATAAACAATAATGACACCTCAACTGAGCCACCAGAGAAAACTGCACCAGTGCATCAAGTTCCTACCCTCTCTCAAGTACGATCTCATACTGTCCACTGCTCATCCTGACATCTCTACTTGGATGTCTACAATTAATATGTCTCTACACCCAAAGTAGCTGTATTCATTCCCGGGGGCTGGCATAAAAACTGCCAATACTGGGGTCTTAAAACAAGACACTTATTCTCTCACGACTCTGGAGGTCAGTCCAAAATCAGGTGTCATCCGGGACACCCTCTCCTTGAAGGTTCTAAAGGAAGATGTGTCCTATGCCTTTCCTAGAGCTTCTGCTATTGTTAGGAAACCTTGGCATCCTTGGCTGTTGATCGATCGTAGTTCCACTTGGCCTCTATGGTCACATGGCGTTCTCCCTGTGTGTGTGTCTCTGTCTCTGTTTCCCTTCTTACTCTAAAGAAACAGGCCATTCTAGATCAAAGCCACCTTGGTTATGGATGACCTCATCTGAATTTGATTACATCTGCAGAGACTCTATTGTCAAACGAAATCACATTCAGATGCACCAGGTATTAGGACATGAACATATCATTCGAGGGGACACGATTCAACCCAAAACAGGAGCTTTTCCTCTTGGCTTCTCAACTTCTAACAAAGGGACCAACTGACCTCTTAGTCACCGACTGGCAGGCATGATGACACTGTGGATTCCCTGGTAATTCCCCGACAGTTACTTATCATATGCTGTCCTGTCTCATGCTGCCCTCAGGCTCCAGGAACTGATCCACATTTAAAGGCAGAATTCATGATGTAACATATTGTATACTTGCAAACTGCTAACAGAATAGATATTAAAAGTTCTCCTTAGACACAAATAAAAGGGTAAGTATGTTCAGGAACACACGTTAACTAGATTTATTGTGGGATCATTCCACAATATATACAAATATTGAATCATTATATTCTATGCTGAAATCTGAAACAATGTCATATGAAAATTGTATCTCAAATTAAAAAAGGAAATTAAGACTAGAGAAAATATTGTAACCAATTCTTGCTTTATGTGGTGTGTGGGGAGAGGGAGCCCCACCTAAGCAAGCCTAATAATATAAAAAGAAAACAGAATGCTTTATGTAAGGTTGGTATTTATATGAAGTACAGACAGAAGTTAAAAATATATTGTTTTATTACATTAAATTTTATTTCTTTTAAGATTATTTATTTTGACAGTGAGAGAGTGAGAGAGCACAACCAGGAGAGGGTCACAGAGACGGAAAGAGAGAAGCCCAGGAAGGCTCTGTCCTGCCAGTGCAGAGCCTGACACGGAGCTCAAACCCACAAACTGTGAGATCATTACCTGAGCCGAAACCAAGAGTCAGTCACTTCACCGACTGAGCCACCCAAGCGATCCCATTAAATAATTTTAAAGAGGAGCTGTATCATAAAAGAAAGACTAAACTGTGGCTTGATAATTTCCTGAGATTGTACTGTAATTTGTGATTGCACTGAAATTGATTACTCAGGAGTAGTCATCCTGCAATGTCAAAATTGGACATGATGATTTCTTCAATCATTTCCAGGGGATGCCGGCTAATCAATAATCATGGTATCAGTCTGCATACCCAAAGGTTCTATTGGTTTATGCATAAAAATATGTTGTTCCCAAGACTCTCTGAGGGGAGAAAGGAGGAAACAAAACAAAACAAAACAAAAGTCCAAAAGCAATGAAGACTAGAAAGGACCAGAGAACACCAACCAGAAACTGCAACTCTACAGGCAACATAATGGCAATAAGTGCATATCTTTCAGTACTCACTCTAAATGTCAACGGTCTAAACGTTCCAATCAAAAGACATAGGGTAACAGAATGGATAAGAAAACAAGATCCATCTATATGCTGTTTACAAGAGACCCATTTTACACCTAACGACACCTTCAGATTAAAGTAAGGGGATGGAGAACCATCTATCATGCTAATGGTTGCCAAAAGGAAGCTGAAGTAGCCATATTTATATCAGACAATATAGATTTTAAAATAAAGACAGTAACAAGAGATCAAGAAGGGCATTATATCATAATAAGGGTCTATCCACCAAGAAGATCTAACAATTATAAACATCCATGCCCCCAATGTGAAAGAACCCAAATATATAAATGAATTAATCACAGACATAAAGAAACTCATTGCCAATAGTACCACAATACTCAACACCCCACTTACAGCAATGGGTAGATCATCTAAAGGAAACAATGGCTTTGAATGACTACTGGACCAGATGAACTTAACAGATATATTAGGAACATTTCATCCTAAAGCTACAGGATACACATTCTTCTCCAGTGCACATGGAACATTCTCCAGAATAGATCACATACTGGGGCACAAATGAGCTCTCAACAAGTACAAAAATATTGGGATCATATCATGCATATTTGCAGACAAAAAGGCTACGAACCTCGGAATCAACCACGAGAAGAAATTTGGAAAGATAACAAATATATGGAGACTAAAGAACAACCTACCTAAGAAGGATGGGTTAACCAAGAAGTTAAAAAGGAAATTAAAAAGTACATGGAAGCCAGTGAAAAAGAAAGCCCGAAACCTCTGGGATGCAGCAAAAGTGGTCATAAGAGGGAAGTAAATTGCAATCCAGGCCTTCGTTAAGAAGGAAGAATGGTCTCAGATGCACAACCTAACCCTACACCTTAAAGAGGTGGAGAGAGAAGAGGAAATAAAATCCAAAGCCAGGAAGCTGGGAGATAATAAAGATTAGAGCAGAAATTAATGCTATCGAAATTTTAAAAAAGAAAAAACAGTAGAAGAGATTATTAAAACCACTGGCTTGTTTCTTTGAAAGAATTAACAAAACAGAAACCTCTAACCAGACTGATCAAAAACAAAAAAAGAACCCAAATGAGTAAAATCATTAATGAAAGAGGAGAGATATAAGCAACACAGCAGAAATACAAACGATAACAGAATATTGTGAGCAATTATACACCAATAAGCTGGACAATCTGGAAGAATTGGACAAATTCCTAGAAACATATAAACTACCAAACGAAACAGGAAGAAATAGAAAATTTGATCAGACCCATAATCGGTAGAGAAATCGAATTAATAATCAAAAATCTCACAAACAAAACAAGAGTCCAGGGCCCAATGGCTTTCCAGGGGAATTTTACCAAACATTTAAGGAAGAGTTAACACCTATTCTCTTGAAGCTATTGCAAAAAAAAAAATTGAAATGGAAGAAAAACTTCCAAATTCATTCTATGAAGCCAGTATTACCTGGATTTCAAAACTATACAAAGACCCCACTAAAAAGGAGAACTACAGACCAATTTCTCTGATGAACATGGATGCAAACATTCACCACAAGATACTAGCCAACCGGATCCAAAAATACATTAAAAGAATTATTCACCATGATCAGTTGGGATTTATACTTGGGATGCAATATCCACAAATCAATCAATATGACACATCCCATTAATAGAAGAAAGGACAAGAACCACATCAGCCTCTCAATAGATACAGAGAAAACATTTGACAAAATACTGCATCCTTTCTTGATAAAAACCCTCAAGAAAGTATGGATATCAAGATCATAAAAGCCATATACAAAAGACCCACCAAAATATTATCCTCAATGGGGAGAAACTGAGGGCTTTTCCCCTGAGGTCAGGAAGATGACAAGAATGTCCACTCTCACCACTGTTATTCAACATAGTGTTGGAAGTCTTACTCTCAGCAATCAGACCACAAAGAAATAAAAGGCATCCAAATCGCCAAAGAGGAACTCAAACTTTCACTCTTTGAAGATGACATGATACTCTCTATGTAAACCCAAACTTCCATGAAAAAAACTGCTAGAACTTATCCATGAATTCTGCAAATTCATAGGATATAAAATCAATGCACAGAAATTGGGTTGCGTTTCTATACACCAATAATGAAGCAACAGAAAGACAAATCAAGGAATCGATCCCATTTACAATTGCACCAGAAACCGTAAAATACCTAGGAATGAACTTACCCAAAGAGTTGAAAAATCTATACACTGAAAACTATAGGAATCTTATGAAATAAATTGAAGAAGACACAAAAAAAATGTAAATATATTCCATCTCCTGGATTGGAGGAAGAAATATTGTTAAAACGTCAGTACTACCCAAAGCAATCTACACATTCAAGGCAATCTCTGTCAATTAAACACCAGCATTCTTCACAGAGGTAGAACAATCCTAAAATTTGTATGGAACCACAAAAGACCTTGAAGAGCCAAAGCTATCTGGAAAAAGAAAACCGAGGCTGGAAGCATCACAATCCTGGACTTCAAGATGTATTACGAAGCTGTAACCATCAAGACAGTATGGTGGTGGCACAAAAGCAGACATTTCGATCAATAGAACAGAATAGAGAACCCAGAAATGGACCCACAGACAAATGGCAAACTGATCTTTGACAAAGCAGGAAAGAATATCTAATGAAATAAAGACAGTCTCGTCAGCAAATGGTGCTGGGAAAACTGGACAGTGACCAGCAGAAAAATGAACCTGAACCACTTTCTTACACCATACACAAAAATAAACTCAAAATGGATGAAAGATAGGAAGCCATCAAAATCCTAGAGGAGAAAGAAGGCAAAAACCTCTTTGATCTCGACCACAGCAACTTCTCACTCAACACGTCTCCAGAGACAAGGGAAACACAAAAACAAAAATAACTATTGGGACCTCATCAAAATACAAAGCTTCTGCACAGGGAAGGAAACAGTCAGCAAAACTAAAAGGCAACTGACCAAATGGGAGAAGGTATTTGCAAATGCCATACCAGATAAAGGGTTAGTATCCAAAATCTATAAAGAACTTATCAAACTCAACACCCAAAAAACAAAGAATCCAGTGAAGAAATGGGCAAAAGACATGAATAAGACACTTTTCCAAAGACATCCAGATGGCCAACAAACACATGAAAACATGCTCAACATCACTCATCATCAGAGAAATCGTCATCAGAGAAATACAAATCACCGCCACAATGAGATACCCCCTCACACCTGTCCGATGGATAAATTAACACCTCAGGCAACAACAGATGTTGGCCCGGACGTGGAGAAAGAGGAACTCTTTTGCGCTGCTGGTGGGAATGCAAACTGGTGCAGCCACTCTGGAAAACAGTATGAGGCTCCTCAAAAACTTAAAAATAGAACTACTCTATGACCCAGCAATTCCACTACTTGGTATGTATCCAAGTGTGCTGATTCGAAGGGGCACATGCACCCCAATGTTTATAGCAGCAATATCAACAATAGACAAAGTATGGAAAGAGCCCGAATGTCCATCACGGGATGAATGGATAAAGAAGTTGTGGTATATATATACAATGGAATAGTACCCAGCAATCAAAGAGAATGAAACCTTGCCATTTTCTGCAACATAGATGGGACCAGAGGGTATTATGCTAAACAAAATTAGTCAGAGAAAGACAAATGTCATGACTTCACTCATATGTGGAATTTAAGATGCAAAACAGATGAACATGAAGGAAGGGAAACAAAAATAATATGAAAATAAGGTGGGGGGGGAATATGATACTTTTAAATACAAAGAAGAAACTAAGCATTGCTGGAGGGGTTGTGAGTGGGGGAATAGGCTAAATGGGAAAGGGGCATTAAGGAAGACACTTTTTGGGATAAGCACTGGGTATTATAAGTAGGCAATGAATCGCTGGATTCTTCTTCAATCATTGCACTATATGCTAACTAACTTGGATGTAAATTATAAATAAATAATAAATAAATAAATAAATAAATAAATAAATAAATAATAAATGTATTGTTTCCCATTGAATAAAATTGGTACTGGTAAATTTTATTATCTATGCATTTTCAGAAAACATATTTTTTTCTCTATAGAAAATAGAATTAGGGGAGCCAGTCAGACAGATTTCAATCCTTGATGGAAAACAAAGAGAATGGGATGGGGGAATGCAAAATTGAAACTTATTCAGAACAATTAGATTAAATTTTTGGAGAACCTTGGTTATCTTCAGAGTTCATGCAATCCTGAAAAGACAGCTTCCCTAGAACTTAAGAGTTGATGTCGTGGGGCACCAGGGTAGTTCAACCAGTTAAATGTTGGACTCTTGACTCCTCAGAATATCACCAGACCCCGGAAAACAGTCCGGTATATAGTAGAGACATAAAGCATTGCTGTTGAATACATGAAAATAAGGAAGACATTTATTCGATAAAATGCAGGGACACCTAGGTGGCTCAGTCTGTTAAGAATTCAACTCTTTTTTCTTTTATTTTTTTTAATGTGTATTTATTATTGAGAGACACAGAGCAGGAGCAGGGGAGGGGCAGAGAGAGAGGGATACACAGACTCCGAAGCAGGCTCCAGGCTCTGAGCTGTCAGCACAGAGCCCAAAGCGGGGCTTGAACCCATAAAACGTGAGATCATGACCTGAGCCGAAGTCGGATGCTTAACCGTGGGAGCCACCCAGGCACCCCAAGAATCCAACTCTTGACCTCGGCTCAAGTCATGCTCTCATGGTTTGTGAGATCGAACCCCAAGTCATTCTCTGTGCCGTGAGCTTGCCTGGGATTCTCAACCTCTCTCTCTCCAACCCTCCTCAGCTCATGTGCGTGCTCGCTCTCTCTGAATTTTCAGAAGATATTTTTTTTCTCGCCACATAACAGACCTAGGGGAGCCAGGCTCATGTACTTCAATTCTTGATGGAAAACAAAGATCGAGGGATGGGACGGTGCATATTTGCCTGCGCCTGCTGCTAAGTGCTTGGCTCACAGGGTTAAGCAACTCAGTGCTACTGACTGTGACCCTGCCCCTGTGCGGGAGAAATCAGGTGGACCATTTCTTCTGTGATGTTGCAGCGATGCTCAAACCGGACTGTGTCGACATCTCCATCAACGAGGCTCAACTCTTCGTGGTCAGTGTCTTCTTCCTCGTCGTGCCCCTGTCGCTCATTTTAGTGTCCTACTGCCACGTCCTCAGGGCCGTCCTGAAGATCAAGTCGGCCCAGGGCAGGTGGAAGGCCTTCAGAACCTGCGGTTCCCACCTGATGGCGGTGGTCAGCTGTTGGCACACTCATCTCCATGTACCTCCAGCCAGCTACTCCCAGGATGTGGAGAAATGAGGAATAAATTTAACCAAGGAGGAAAAAGGACTGAACATTTAAAACTACAGGATTTTCATGAAAGAAACTGAAGAAGAATTAGGATATCCTGTGTTCATGAATTGAAAATAATACTACTGTGAAAATATCCACAGTACTTAAAACCATCATAGATCATTGAAATCCTATCAAAATTTGAATAGCACTTTTCAAATATATAGAAAAACAATCCTAAAATCTGAATCGAGCCAAGAGAGTCCTGAATGTCAACGTCACCCCTACAAAGAACAAAGCAGGAGGCATCTCACTTCCTAATTCAAACTATAGTGTAAAGCTCTAGTAATAGAATCAGTCTGATCCTGGCTAATGAAATGCACACATACACTAAAGGAACAGAATGAAGAGTCCAGAGGCGCCTGGGTGTCTCAGTCGGTTGAGCACCTGACTCTTGATTTCAGCTCTGGTCATGATCCCGGGGTCATGGGATCAAGCCCCACATCAAGGTCCGCACTGAGTGTGGATTTGGGATTCTTTCTCTTTCTCTGCCATTCTCCTCCACTCTGGTGCTCTCTCACTCTCTCTCTCATAAAAACAATAAAAAAAAGAATGAAGATCCTGACATAAACCCCACCCACGTACAGATAACTAATACTTGATAAATTGACACAGGAGTCAAGAATATTCATGGGGAAACAATGTCTTTAAGAAATGGTGTTCAGAGAATTGGGTGACTACATGCAGAGAAATGAAATTAGAGCTATATATCATGGCCTGCACAAAAAGTAACTTGACATAGGTTAAGATGTAAACATACTACCTGAAACTGTAAAACTTCTATGAGACAATATAGGGGGAAAGATTCATGACATTGGACACAATGACAGATTCCAGATGGGGATGTTCTGGCATTACCTTATCTACTAACTCATCCCATGCTTTATGATCCAAATTATAATCCAGAGTCTGAAAATGACATCAAAAGCACTATCAACAAAAAGGAAAAATTAATAGGTCGAACTACATCGAACAAAAAGCATCTGCACAGCAAAGGAAACAATCAACAAAATGAAAATTCAGCCTATAGAACGGGGAAACCACAAACACATCTTCTACCTGATAAGGGGTTAAAGTCCAAACATACAAGGAACTCATCCAAATCCATAGCAGAAAAACAAACAGTTCCACTTTTTTAAAAAGACAGAAGAACTGCATAGATATTTTTCCATAAAAGACAATCAAATGGCCCATAGATACGTGAACAGTTCTCCACATCTCTAACCATCAGGAAAATTCAAACCAAAACCACAATCAGATGTCACTCCGCACCTGTTAAAATGGCTACCATCAAAAAAACAAAAGATAACAAGATATGGTGAGGGAACACTTCTGCACAGTTGGTGAGAATGGAAACTGGGGCAGCCGCCATGGAAAGCCATATGGAAGTCTCCCAGAAAATTAAAAATGCAACTGCTATTGTTTCTAGCAAACAACTCCTAGGTACATGTCCAAAGGAAATGAAATCAGGATATCTAAGAGATATGTGCCCTCCCAAATTCATGGCAGGAATATTTACAATAGCCAAGCTATGGAAACAATATAAGTGTCTGAACAGATGACTGGATAATTATGCTGTGGCATACATATTAAGGGAATGTTATTCATCCAGGAGAAGGAACGATGGCATATTACTCAGCCATAAGAAAGAACGGCATCTTCCCTTTCAGTGACATGGATGGAGCTAGAGTGTATTATGCTAAGCAGCCTCAGTCAGTCAGAGAAAGACCAACACCATTTGATTTCACTCGTATGTGGAATTTAAGAAACAAAACAAAAAAGCAAAATAAAAGAGAGAGAGACAAACCAAGAAACAGACTCTTAACAATAGAGAACACACTGATGGTCACCAGAGGGGTGGAGCGGGGGGGGGGGGGGTAGGGAGGGGGGCAGTGAACTAGGTGATGGGGATTAAGGAGGGCACTTGAGGTGATGAGCACTGGGTGATGTATGGAATTGTTGAATCACTATGCGGTACACCTGAACTAATATTGCCCTGTATGTTAATTATAATGACAATAAACACTTAATTGTGAAAGCAAAAACAACATATATAAAATAATTTTATAACAATAACAAAAAAATTAAAACAAAAGAAACTGTGTTTCATATTAGTCAGACTGACATTCTGGTCTCTGTGACCACTCATTACCTGAGCTACAGTGTGTACCCTGTGAC
Source organism: Paguma larvata (assembly GCA_030068075.1). Classification (NCBI taxonomy): domain Eukaryota; kingdom Metazoa; phylum Chordata; class Mammalia; order Carnivora; family Viverridae; genus Paguma; species Paguma larvata. The sequence continues at coordinate 26,126,070 of CM057829.1, forward strand.
CCTCAGAAGGTGTAAGTCCTGGCAGAATCCATGAATTGCTCTCATAATAATAGCCCCGAGATCCAGGTTTAAAGACAGATAGAACAAAATAATTTAGCCAAACCTTGGGTATAATCCCTACAACCATGTCACAGTTATTGGTGAAAATTCAAGAGGAAACAGTCCAAACATTACTGGTGGCAATTCACACAACCCTATAGTCCAGTACAGACGAAGCATGCAGAGCTTGGCGCGGCAGATTCCAAACATTAGAAAAGTGTTATAAACAATTCTGAACTCGTGTTTGGACTCTTAAGTGATTTCCTTTTTATTTAGCAAGGATCTGAAAGATCTTTATTATCTGTAATTTATTCACATGTAATATAAACATCTAAACACCATTCCCATATTCATGTAAAGGAAATAAATCTTTTTTGCTCCAGGGGGTCTCTGTGTCCTTAAGAGCAGACAAAGAGTTGCTCAGTCAGAACCATAGGTCATGCGGCTTCATGAGAACTTGAAGGATTCTGGACCAGATAAATTTCGGTTGAGAAATTTTACATAAGACTTTTTTTTGAGAGAGAAAGAGGGAGAACAAGAGTGTGTGAGCAGGGGAGAGGGACACAGAGAGAGAGAGAAAGAATTTCAAGCATGCGCCATGCTAAGCACAGAGTCTGACATGGGGCTCAGTCCCACAACCCTGGGATCATTACCTGAGCTGAAATCAAGGGTCAAAGCTCAACTGACCGGGCCACTCAGGCACCCCTCAGCTGAGGAATTGTAAAGTGACCATTTGGGTATAACTATGAGGATGTGGTTGAAAACTAATGGAGAATGGGAAATTTGTCACAATCAAAGATAAAAAGTAATATGAAACTGTTTTTGTACTCATATACATTCAGCATTATACAGTGGTCGAAATTTATCCCAAGTGTTGATTTCGCTGTGAATACTTTTATCCTGTTAGGGATACAGACAGAATCTTGACCTTGTGAGAATCTCCCCAAGCTGTCTTTTCCAGCCTGCCCAATGCTGTCTCTGTCCCAAGATCACTTGTCATGAGCATGAGCAGCTCAAGGGGTTCAAGACCCAGGAGGATGCCAGTGAGCTGCCAGGAGAGGGAACGGTGGAATTGTTATGAATATATGATCAGTCCAAGACACAAATACATTTACCTACATTGTGCTGTGTATTGGAGAAATCTACCAAAAATCATAATCATTTCTACAACAATGGCATCATCAAAGCTCCAAACTCCATAGAAAAATACAATGCTCATGAAAATAAGTTTTTTCTTTAAGTTTCCTCCTGTTGAATCTGAGCAATCCTGCACACAGGATTTCCATGGGAATCCTGGGAAACAGTGTCCATCTCCCACATTTTTGTAATAAGTCCCTGCATTAAAAAATATGGGGTCCTTGGAAGATGTGAGATATAAGACCTTTGATCAGTTGAAGCCTGGATAAAAGAATTTGTAAAGTGGTATGAAGGGAAGATCTAAATATATTTTACCCATCGGAACTTTTGCTGCATTACTGTAGGTTAAATGGGTAAGGCATAAATAGGACTTGGGGCAGGTACTGTTCCTATAGGATAATGTCCCCCAAAAGTCATTTTTAATGATTGGGTTAGCTCACAAACTGAAACTCACCAACATGTATACCTCACATTGGTGCTTCTCTGACTTTGCACAAATTACCCATCAGCACCACCTGGCGTGTTACCAGCTCATGTTTCAAAGGTCACTGGCGGGTATGCATCACGCCCTCCTCTTCTGTTACATGATGTCTACATAAAACCACTGTCACACCTGTGAGGTCTCAGTAGGGCCTGATGTCTGAATGGCTTTATCAGCACTGATGTTGGTAGGGGGTTTTTTACTTAAAATTTGTTTTTTACACTGTTGCCCCACATGCTTCTGTGAAAAAAAAAACAACTGTGATACAGTCAACATATGTGCCCTGTAATAGAGCAATGATCAAAATACAAAAAAAAATTGATATGCCTCCATCAATTGCTAGAAAATACTGAAATACTATTTCTGGGGAAGCTGGGTGGCTCAGTCAGTTAGGCATCCGACTCTTGATTTTGGCTCAGGTCATGATCTCACAGTTGTGAATTTGCTTCGCGTCTTTTCTCTCTCTCCCTCTGTCTGTGCCCATCCCTCACTCATAATCTCTGTCTCTCCCTCTCTCAAAATAAATAAACATTAAAACAAATTTAATATACTAATATTTCTGCACTGTTTCAGTGGCCCATATTCTTATTTTACAGTGCTTTTATCATATGTGCATAAACAACTTTTTGCAGTCAGATATGTTCTCAAAAGGAAGTGAACTAAGAATATCCTATGAGATTTTAGAAATAATGATGTGATGCAGATGCCCTAGGAGCAGTAACTCAGCACCTCCAGAGCTGCAATGAACACATGAACTTAGAGTTTGAACACTCACTTGCATAAAAGAATGAATTAAATTCCCTTGACAGTCGTCAGGGGAAATGTTGGATGACATGTGCAGGACACAAAATCTTGAAAGCTCTGACATTCAAAGTCTTCCATTAAATTGTCTCACCCCAGTCATCTGGAGTCATAGCCCCTACAGAAGACTTTCTTCATTGCTCCCGTCACATCCTTGTTCTGCAGGGTATAGACGAAGGGATTTGCCATGGGGATGATGATGGCGTAGACGAGAGCAATGAACTTGCCCTGGTCCTGGGAATAGTTATTGTTGGGCTGCAGGTAAGTGTAGATGGCTGTGCCATAGAACAGGGAGACCACCGTGAGGTGGGACCCACATGTCCCAAACGCCTTCCTCTTACCTGCAGCTGACTTTATTCTCAACACAGCCCTGACAATTTGACCATAGGAGAATGTGATTAATGCCACAGGTATGAGAAGAATGATCACACAGACAAAGAAGATCTCAGCCTCATTCACCATGGTGTCAACACAGGCAAGCTTGAGCAATGGGGGGACCTCACAAAAGAAGTGGTCTCTTTTATTTCTCCCACAAAGTGGTACAAGAAAGATGAGCACCGTCTGCAGTGAGGAGTTGGCAAAATCAACGAACCACGATGCGGAAGCCATCAGGGCACACAGACGAGGGTGCATAATCACTGTGTAGTGCAGGGGCCTGCAGACGGCTGTGTATCGGTCAAATGCCATCATCCTTAAGAGAATGCATTCTGTGCATCCCAACCCTAGAGAGACGAGCTGCTGAGCTACACAGCCACCGAAGGAGATAGACTTGTCTGCTCCCCTGAGATGAACCAGGAGCTGGGGAACAGTGCTGGTCGTGTAACACAGGTCCAGGAAGCTGAGGTTGGAGAGGAAGAAGTACATGGGAGTCTGAAGGTGCGGGGCCAGGCAGGACAGTGCGATGATGGTTGTGTTTCCAGGCAGAGTGAGCAGATAGAAGATCAGAAGAATCACAAAGAGGACTTGCTCCAGTTGAGTCCGGTCAGAGAAACCCAGCAGGATAAAGCCAGTGAAAGAACTTCCATTTTTCTGGTCCATCATTTCTTACCACGTTTTCTGTCAAGATCAAGTATTTAGCAATTCTTTTTAAAAATATTCAAAAAGCAGAGGTTGGAGGCAAGTGAATCTATCATGTTAAAGACAGAGCCTGAGGATTTTATTACTAAGTATTTAATTAAATGATGTACTCATTGAAATTGACATAGCTTATAGCTTATACCAATTTAATTCCATGTTATCACAAAAAGTAAATCATTGATATTTAATATAAGAAAAATCACATAATTCACCTTGTGTCTGCACCAGCCATAGGTACAGAAAGTCTTTCTTGGGGTGCCTGGGTGGCTCAGTCGGTTAAACGCCTGTCTTTGGCTCAGGTCATGACCTCATCGTTCATGGGTTCGAGCCCCACATTAGGCTCTGTGCTGACAGCTGAGCCTGGAGCCTGCTTCAGATTCTGTGTGTGTGTGTCTCTCTGCCCCTCCCCTGCTCACACTCTGTTTATCTCTCTCTCTCAAAAATAAATAAAACATTAAAAAAAATTTAAGTCTTTCTTTCTCTGCTGAGTAGGCTTAAATGTGTGTACATTTCAGAGAAAATGGGGATGTGTAAACGAGGGAGAGGTATCAGAAAGAGAATAGAGGGAGTGAGACATTTATTTACTATAAATGGGTATCTCATGATTCTACACAACTGGATTTGCACACACCTCAGAAGCAATAGAATATGATACAACATTAACTCAAAAATGGATTAAGATACAGGAATAAGACCTAGAATGTACTTAGAGAAAAATTTCAATTACATTCAAAATATCACTACAGGTTTTCTATAGATACAGTTTGGAAGAATTGCCTTTCTAAATAATATATTTGTGAAGTCTTCACCAGATTTCTCTTAATATGGTAGCCAAACAATTAAATACTCAAACAGAGAATAACACCATTCAATTACAATGCTTAAGTTTTGCCAAGTCGATGCTAAAAATTACCATAGCAATTTACAAGAACTCTGAAAATTCATTGGCTGTGCAGAGTCCATTGGAATCAGAATTCTAAACTCCAGGAATTTACCGCTTCCTTCTACAGACTGCAGATCCACACATTACTCCAACTAGAGTTCGTAAAATTCCCGAAAGGGGTAGGGCTATTCGCTATCAGCATTCTAATCAGAGTAAACATTTAAAATGTTGTCCAACCGTGTAATCTATGTTCAGACTGTAATGCTTTAAATCACTCCCTCTGAGAAAATGAGTAACAGAAAAATACATAGACATAAAGACAGATACATCTCAAAGCGATGGCAGGTCAAAGTGCCATATGAATCTTAAAGTAGTACAAGGAAAGGCAAAAAGAAAAGGATATTTTGATATTATACAAATCTCAGACATCCATCTACATTAGGTGAATGCTCACCTTTCTGGAAGCTACCTTGAAGAGTCAGTCACACTTGATCCAACACACCGCCAGGTAGAAGGCAACTCTGATGACCGTTTTCATCCAGGACAGAGTAAGTACAGTCATACGCCGGCCAAAGAGACAAAACAAAACCGTCATTCCACTTCTCTCATGTTCAAATGGTTACCATGGTACATTTCTCATTGTCCTAAGACTTTAGAAATCCAGCCCAAGAAAAAATCATAACAGAGTTAATTAAAAAGACTCGATGTGCAACAACAGGGAGTGTTCCCTGACTCACATCTGCTCAGATGAGAAAATAAAAACAAGCCATGCTTTCGGTGCCTGGGTGGATCAGTCAGCTAAGCGGCCCGCTTCTGCTCAGGCCCTGATCTTGCGGTTTGTTCCTTTGAGCTCCACCTCAAGCTTTTTGCTAGCAGCACAGAGCCTGCTTGGGATCCTCTTTCTCCCTCCCTCCCTGCCCCTCCTCCACTTGCTCTCTCTCACTCTCACAAATAAATGAACATGAAAAAAAAGAGACCGTGCTTCAGTCTCATGCACACGTGCACAAATATAGACACACTTATCTGAAAGAAATTGCTAGCAGCTTTTTAAACGTGACTGATAAAGGAAGCGCTCACCAAAGGGAAGGAGGTCAAAATTAAAATGCTAAATCATTCCTAGAGAAAACCTAACACACTAATGTACCATAAGAAGAAAATAATGATGTGTTTTCATATTATCACATCAATAAGGACTAAGAAGACAGTGAGAAAATCATGGTGAGATGAACTTATACAAATGATTTGCTAGTTTACAAGTTTATACGTGTGTGTGTGTAAAAGAATGCTTAATGGCTCTCTATCTGACAGATAAAAAATGCGTAGATTTTCAGTTGAAAAATAAAATATCAGACAAATGAGATGCACACTAAAGCAGACACAAGAATGCCATCATCCCTCTATGTTGCAATTGCTCCCAGTGTCTCACTGGAGAGCACACGGGGAGGGAACGACAGCACTCATGTCAGAGTCCATCATCTTAGTGATATGGTTTTCCTCATTTCGACTTAGGAAAATTATTATCCTTTAGTAACACTGGATGAGGGAGAGATCAGGCTGCAAAACACATTCTCCCCTGAAATCTCAAGAGTACAATGTGCTGACCTGGCTCACCTGTTCTTTCCCCCTCTCCTTCTCCACATCCATCCATCCATCCTAAAGCTTGTGCACCACACAGAGCCATCTTCCAAGAGAAAGGGTATGTTTGCACTGAGGTTAACTGGAAATTTCATCTCATTTCCTTCTTACCACATGTAAACGATGGTGTAATTAGCCTAAGACCCATGATCTATGTTTGGTCAGCATCAAATGACTGAATGCAGTAAGAGAGTTTGATTCCTCTGAGAAAAACCATGTAAATAATACAGGCTGGAAATATTCAAAATATCCATTAGGTAAAGGAGAAAGAATGGTGTCCCTGTAAATGTCATCACATGACATGATATGGTACAGAAAACTCCAGTTATTAACTACACATAAATTATATTGCATGCAAAAAATAAAAACTTAAAAATCATTTATAAATGGAGAGAGAGAGAAAATTTTATTAGGTAAAATATATATAAATAGATTGTACAAAAAATGGCAGTCAGTGTAATGATTACAATTAAAAACAAGATAATGGGAAATGACAGCTCGAAAGAACACAATTTTACAATACTAAGAGAACAGGCATCAAATTAAAGAGGTTAAATGCTTAGTACTGACACACATAAAGTGATAGGGCAATTACCCTAAGTGTTCAGTGCTACCTATAACTCTAAAAATTTTAGTGGAAGAATCCATATTTCCATAAAACCAGATGCTCAGTATGCACATCGCACATTTTAAAGACAAAAGATCTCAATACAATGTCTCTATTTATGACACTTCAAATCTATAACGTTCACCGATGTATCTGACATACACACTCACCCTATCCAGTTCCTGAATGAATCCTGAAAAAACGCCAGCAAGATTTCCGCAGACTCAGGGCTACGACTGAATCACTACTGCTCTCATGACGCTTCTGTCTCATAGGTCTGAGCTGACCTCAGATACACGAGAACGGGCCCCGAGAACAGTGGAGGACGATCAAAGGAAGGGATGCAGCCATCACCATACAGGACATGAGAGAGCTGATGAGCACTGACGCTGCTGTAGGGCAGGTTCTATGGAAGAAGAGGGTGAAGCAGGAATTCCACTGCATGTTCTCTGCATGGTAAGGGAGCCACCAGGGAAGGCTCTCAGGATAAACGGGGTGAGGGAAGGAAAACAGAGCAGGGAACGTTGCTAAGCAAGAGTGTGGTCTCAGGTGGAACAGAGCATGAGTTAGATCCATGAGAGCTGGACAGACTCTCCAGTAGAACCATCCATGTGTGATGTAGAAATACTCTGTCCTCACTGTCCAATACTATGCCCACTCTCCACCTGTCACCACCTGTGCGTTTATAATGTCCTAGCTAACAAACTGAATTTTACATTTTATTTAATTGTAATGAATTTAAATTTAAACAGCTCCATGTGGCTACTTCCTACTGTACTGGATGCCACAGCTCTGGAGCAGGAGTTGCACCAGATTTGGTCCTGCCTTGGCATTGGCAGCCTTTTGCACATCCCATAAGTCTGTCACTGGCTGTGAGCTGCCCCCACAATGTTCCCCAGACTGCCTGGCCATGTGGCTCCCTTTCAGCTGAGGGCAGTTCTCTCAAGAAGGGAATGACTGTGAACCTCGGAGCCTATACTCATGACAAATAGGGTTTGGACTGGAGCACCAGCAGGTAAGAGCCTCTGAGCAGGTCCCCAACAACGTTCAGACAAGAGTCCATTCATGGTCGTGTGCAAGGATAGAAGGGTGTGAACTACTGTGCTTTACACATCACCTACTGCAATCACACACACGCACACATGCACACACAAACATACACATACACACACAAGCTGTCATTTGCTTAATTCATCAATTAAGTAAATGTTCAAGTTTCTTACTACTTTTTTCTTCATCATATTGCTATTTGTACTCACTTGAAAGATCAGCTTTTCTATTAACAGTAAAGTCAAAACATAGAGGCACTGACACAATATTCACAAACAGCAACTTCCCTGCTGTAATTGTCAACATAGCATTTTTTAAACTCCTTCCATGTTTTAGATGCTTTGGTAACTGGTAAGGGAGAAAATAAATATTTAAGATGATAAATGCTGACAATAATTTTAGAAAAGAGAGGAAATATTATATAATTTCATAGACAATAGGGAACAAAGGAAAAAGCATATAGTCTGATAGTTTTATACATATTCATACTCTATTATGCTATTACTAAAGGCATATGTTGTTTATTATTTCCACATGTGTGTACAAGGTGCGATGCAAGTACTACACAGAATCAAATGTCTAGGAATGACTTGGTGGCATCCATAATGAACAACTACATTTAGTTCTTATATTTGGTGAACTTCCACAGTATCTTACTTTAGATCATTGATCATATGCAAACCATTTAGCTTTTTGTTTTGTTTTTTGAAAATAAACTTTCCCCTCTTCCCCTCCCCCTGGTTTTTGCTTAGTTTCACAAAGTCCACCTATTCGTGGAAACATATGGTATCTGTCTTTTTCTGACTGACTTATTTCACTTAACATAATACCCTCCAGTTCCATCCATCTTGCTACACATGGCCAGATTTCATTTTTTCTCATTGCCACGTAGTAGTCCACACAGAGAGGGAGGGAGATAAAACATAAGAGACTCTCAAAGACTAAGAAAAAACTGAGGGTAAGGGGGATGAGGGAGGGGGAAGAGGGGGTGATGGGCATTAAAAAGGGCACATGTTGGGATGAACACTGGGTGTTATATGTAAACCAATTTGAAAATAAACTATTATAACAAAAAAAAAAAAAAAAGAAAATAAACTAACTTGTCGATTTCTAGAGCAACACGGAGACCAAGTTATATTTCACTCACCTTAATTCACTTCTCTGTGGATTCAAAGGTATTTCCTTACCTCCATTCCAACTTACACCCTAAATACAGTTCTGGGATTGGAACGAGGACATGTAGAATCAGTGTTTGCAGGAAATGCAAAGCTTGACTATACAGCACTGGCTCATCCATTCGTTTTCCTTAAGGAAAAGGACACTTTCTCAGGATGACTTCACATGTCTTCACGTGGCAGAGATCTGTACTTTGCCTCTAGCAGGTGGAAGATGAAGGCAGTCACAAACTCTCAGTATGGTTTCCCAAGTAAGATGACCTGCCTTTGTCACAGTGAGACCCTTATGACAGGAGAGAGTGCTGTGACTCTGAGCTGTGGCTGGGCTGGCACAGAGAACCAAGTCCCTTTCCATGCTGACCTCTGGGGGAATGGATGTCCCACACTCGTAATGAGCCCATGTCACTAAGCTGTGCAGACATGACAACTCTCAGGGACAATGACTATGGAGGACAATGCCAGAGAGACCAATCTGTCTTTTCTATTAGTTCACTTATCTCACAGAGAACAATAACTACGTGACCTCCCAGATACCATGGCTCCCATCTGTGAATGGCCTACATGTTGTAGACTAAAGATTTTTCCCTCGCATTTCCCCAAAATATATACACAGAAATATATAAAGAAGAATCATTCAGTTACTTATTTTTAAATGTAAATGTGAATGAACTCTTCCTTTAATTTCATTCATAACCAACTTATGTGGGATCACAGAGCTATTTTTTAGATGTCTTCTAATCTTTAAGATGAATATAAGGAAGACCACCAAATTCTACCAAACTTCTAATGTGTCTAGGGGAAACAAGTCTTAAATCTTCTCAAACACTGTTCAGTTTATATCCACTTGTTTTAATGATGTACTCAAACAATTTAAGAAGTTATGTCTTTTGGGCACCTGGATGGCTCAGTCAGTTGGGCATGTGACTTCGGCTCAGGACATGATCTCACAGCTTTTGAGTTCAAGCTCCACATCAGCCTCTATGCTGATGGTTCAATGCCTATTTGAGATAGTCTCTCTCTCTCTCTGTCTCTCTCTCTCTCTCTCTCTCAAAATAAATAAATAAACTTAAAAATTATACAAATATGTTATGAGGAATAGTTTATAAAATGAATAAAGAGACTGATAAATTCACATTTGGAAAAGTTAAACTTAGGCAAAAGAGAAACATCTTTAGGGATTTGTAAGCATTCAGATGTGTGGAGTAAAAGCAGTACCAGTCAATATATGATTCCATACGAAGGCAGCATAGAAGAAGAGGAAGGAGCACGACAGCTTCTCCAGCAGGGGCCTGACATCGGCCATTTGTGAAGCTGGAATAGTGAGAACAGTCTTTCATCAGGAAGATCCTAATCTCCACCAGCTCATGACATGCTTGAACAGGCGATTCCTGGTCTCTGACTTGTCCCTGCTCTCTGAACCTCTGCCTCACTACCATCCCCCATCTGAGGGAAGGAGCAGGAACAGTCCAACCTTCCAAAGGGAGCCACTACCATCCTCACTGCTGCCCTGCGATGGGATCTCTGTGGTCACCACTGGATAAACGGGTAAAGTAGCACAGAGTCTGCTTGGGACTCTCTCTCTGTCTCTCTCCTGCATGGGTGCACACTCTCTCTCTCATGACTAAATATTAAATAAAAATGGGAAAAAATAAAATCGGAAATGTTAACCAAAAAAGGGGAGCTTGGTGGGGGGAGAGGAAGGGAAAAGGAAAGCCTACAAAAAAAGTGAAAGAGAGAAGACAAATCTAGAAGCAAACATAACAGAAGCTGAAGGAGACAAGAAACAAGTACAGAGACTCCAGTTAAGCATGGAGCAGAGAGTGTTCATTAAAGGTGAACACAGAAAGAAAATGGCAGAGAAAACAACAAAATGATGGTCATGACGATCTCAAAGTTCCAAAAGCTCAGAATGGGGTGAAGGAATCACGAGTGAGGTCACACAGTGCCAGACTGCAGAGCACGCACTGGTGTCATAGCTCCACACTGAGAAGCAGCTCATTCCTGAAGGGACAGTCCCACGCAAGGTAGTCTCGCACAAAAGGTGGGACGTCGTGCACATGTTCACCCACATTCCAGCAGGGTCAGCGGTAACAACACCGGCTGGCTCCCTGCTGGACGCACATGGCCCCGCACCCTCTCTCACACGAGGTGGGACTCCGGCGGCTCTGGTGGGAGCAGGGCTCCCAGGCTGGAGCTGCACACCCACTGCTCCTGTGGGGTTCTGGAGGGGGCCTCCCAAACTACCTCGTCTTCGCGGGAATTTCCTGGAGCCCAAACCAACTGGGTCCATGATTCTGACGAGGAAGGAACTGTGAGCAGGAGAGGCCCAGACATGTGCAAAGCAGCCATAGATCACTTCCCACATTTCTGTCATCTGCTGCCCTCCACTCCCAAAACACACAACCATGCCCATGCGCACAAACCGTGTGATTAGGAATCTTCCAACATTTGGTTCACTATGTCATATTAGGATATATCACTAGTGAACATGTTTGTGCTACTGAATATATAAGAACGCTTGCAACAGTTTGAACAAGTCTCTATTTTAATACATGAAAATTTTTTAATTTTGGCTCTTTGAGGACCAACTGTATCATTCTTGTGTAATTAAATTATGAACATTATTAAATCCTTAAAATTGAAAATTATAATCACAGTCAGGAAATCTCTGAAAGCTCAGCAAACTGACCAAAACATTAAGAACAACTGATCACAGCCTTTTAACCTGTAGTCTCCACCTGGTAAGAATAGAACCTTATTCGAAGCGATTTAAAAGCGTATTCCCAAGTGCCACGGAAAAACCATACTTTTGGAGTCTGTATGTCTGGGTTCTTATCTTGCTCCATCGATGTTAACAGTGTCATTTCAAGTAAGAATTTAGTCTCTCTGTTTCAGAATGTGCATAGCTGTAAAATAAGAATAATGTATCTCGGTGTCGTAGGAAATACATACGACAGGGAACGTGAACATTCATGAAAACTTGTAAAGCACTGTACAAATGCAAAGAACTACACGCACTTCTGGCTAAAGTCACATTTATTCTCAGTCCCTTCTCCAAGTCACCCTCCATCGAGCCTTGCTATCAGCCACTCTCTGCTAAGATGTCGTTCATGCAGCTTTTATGACACTATCCAGCCTAACAGTCTCACGTGCCATTGACCATTACTTTTCTGATTCTTCTAAAACCAAAAATCCTTTACCTTTAATTTTCTTTCTACCTGTTTCTCATTTAAAAAGTACCAATACTTCAGGGCGCATGGGTGGTCAGTCTGTTGAGCATCTGACACTTGGTTTAGGCTCAGATCTCACTGTTGGTGAGTTTCAGCCCCACATTTAGCTCTGTGCTGACAATGAGGAGTCTACTTGGGATTCTCTCTCTCTCTCCCTACCCCTCCTCTATTCATTCCCTCCCTCTCTCTTTCTCTCTCTCTATCAATAAAATAAACTTTAAAAATTTTAATAAATGAGCTCTCTCTCGACTCACCGCTTCGTTGGTGCAGGAATAAATTTAGCCAATAAGATGAAAGGCCTGTACTCTGAGAACTAGAAGACAGCAATGAATAAAACTGAAGAGGACACAAGACAACTTCAAGAAATAACCCATAACACATACAGCCAAATGACGAGACGGAAGAATTATCCTCAAAAGAATCTACAAGAAGCAGTGACAGCTCAAGAATTAATGAAAACAGATATAAGCAACATAACAGAACTTAAATATAGAATGATAATCATAAAACTAATTGCTGGCCTTGAAAAAAGCTTAGATGAATGCAAGGGGTCCCGCGCGGCAGAGTTCAAGGACCTTAAAAACGGTCAGGAAGAATTAAAGAAGACATTGGAAGAAATACAGGGGAAACTGGAAGCAGCCACAGCACGGATTGAAGAGGTAGAGGAAAGAGTTAGCGCATTAGAAGACAAAACCATTGAAAAAGAGGAAGCAGATAAAAAGAGAGAGAAGCTGATCCAGGAACAGGAAAGGAGAATTCGAGAGCTGAGCGATGCACTCAAAAGAAACAATATCCGTATCATAGGAGTCCCAGAGGAAGAGAGAGAGAGAAAGGAGTCGAAGGGGTTCTTGAACAAATCATTGCTGAGAACTTCCTCAACATGAGGAAGGAAACGGGCATGGAAATCCAAGAGGCACAGAGAACTCCCCTCAGACGTAACTTGAATAGACCTTCTGCACGGCACACCATAGTGAAGCTGGCAAAATACAAAGATAGGGAGAGAACCCTGAAAGCAGCTAGGGACAAAAGAACCCTAACATACAAAGGGAGACATATAAGGGTAGTAGCAGACTTATCTAGAGAAACTTGGCAAGCCAGAAAGGAATGGCAGGATATCTTCAATGTGATGAGCAAGAAGGACATGCAACCAAGAATTCTATATCCGGCTAGCCTGTCATTCAGAATAGAAGGAGAGATCAAGGTTTTCCCCAACAAACAAAAACTGAAAGAATTTATCACAAACAAGCCAGCACTGCAAGAGATCCTGAGGGGCATTCTATGAAGACAAGGTTGCAAAGAACACAAACTGCCAGGGACAGCCTTACAAACATGAAACTTACAGATAATACAGTGACTGTAAGCCCATATTTTTCAATATTAACACTGAATGTAAATGGACTCAATGCGCCAATCAAAAGACACAGGATAACAGAATGGATTAAAAAACAAGACCCATCTATTTGCTGTCTTCAAGAAACTCATCTTAAACCTGAAGATACCTTCAGATTGAAAGTGAGGGGATGGAGAACTATCTACCATGTTACTGGAAGTCAGAAGAAAGCCGGAGTAGCCACACTTATATCAGACAAATTAGACTTTAAAATGAACGATATAATAAGAGATGAAGAAGGACATTATATAATAGTCTCAGGGACCATCCAGCAGGAAGAGCTAACAATTGTAAATATCTACCCACCGAATTCAGGGGCACCCAAATTTGTAAAACAACTAATTACAAACATTAGCAACCTCATCGATAAAAATATCCTAATAGTAGGGGATCTCAACACTCCACTCTCAGCATTGGATAGATCCACAAAACAGAAAATCTCCGCAGAAACAATAGCCCTGAATGACACATTAGGACAGATGGGCCTCACAGACATCTTTAGGGTCCTTCATCCAGAAGCAAAGGAATTTACGTTCTTCTCATCTGCACACGGTACATTTTCCAAGATAGACCACATTCTGGGGCACAGGGAAGCTCTGAATAAATATACAAGAATTGAGATCATACCGTGTACACTGTCAGACCACAATGCTTTGAAACTTGAAATCAACCACAGGAGAAAGCCTGGAAAATATCCAAGAACATGGCGGCTAAGAAATAACCTACTAAAAGATGACTGGGTCAACCAAGCCATCAGAGAAGAAATTAAAAAATACATGGAAACAAATGAAAATGAAAATACAACAATCCAAACGCTCTGGGACGCAGCAAAGGCAGTCCTGAGAGGGAAATATATTGCAATCCAGGCCCATCTCAAGAAACAAGAAAAATCAATAACACAAATTCTAACAGCACGCCTAAAGGAACTAGAAGCAGATCAACTAAAACAACCCAAGTCCAGCAGAAAGAGAGAAATAACAAAGATCAGAGCACAAATTAACCATATGGAGACAGAAAAGGTAGTGGAACAGATCAATGAAACCAAAAGCTGGATCTTTGAAAACATAAACAAAATAGACAAACCTCTAGCCAGGCTTCTCAAAAAGAAAAGAGAGAGAACTCAAATAGATAAAATCCTGAATGAAAAGGGAGAAATTACACCCAATCCCTCAGAGATACAAGCAATCATCAGAGAATACTATGAAAAATTATATGCCACCAAACTTGGCAATCTGGAAGAAATGGACAGCTTCCTAAATAGCCACACGCTACCAAAACTCAAACGGGAAGAAATAGAAAATTTGAACAGACCCATAACTAGTGAAGAAATAGAATCAGTTATTAAAAACCTCCCAGCAAATAAAAGCCCTGGACCAGAAGGCTTTCCTGCGGAATTTTACCAGACACTTAAAACAGAATTAATTCCTATCCTCCTCAAGCTGTTCCAAAAAATTGAAATGGAAGGAAAACTCCCGGACTCATTCTATGAAGCCAGCATCACTTTGATTCCCAAACCAGATAGAGACCCAGCAAAGAAAGAAAATTACAGGCCAATATCCCTGATGAATATGGATGCAAAAATTTTCAATAAGATACTAGCAAAACGAATCCAACAGCATATAAAGAGAATTATCCACCATGATCAAGTAGGATTCATCCCTGGGTTGCAGGGCTGGTTCAATATTCGAAAATCAATCAATGTGACACATCACATCAACAAAAGAAAAGATAAGAACCATATGATCCTGTCAATAGATGCAGAAAAAGCATTCGACAAAGTACAGCATCCTTTCTTAATAAAAACTCTCAAGAAAGTCGGGATAGAAGGAACATACTTAAACATCATAAAAGCCATATATGAAAAGCCCACAGCTAATGTCATCCTCAATGGGGAAAAATTGAAAGCCTTCCCCCTGAGATCAGGAACACGACAGGGGTGTCCACTCTCGCCACTGCTATTTAACATAGTGCTGGAAGTCTTAGCATCAGCACTCAGACAACAAAACAAAATAAAAGGCATCAAGATTGGCAAGGAGGAAGTCAAACTTTCACTTTTTGCAGATGACATGATACTTTACATGGAAAACCCGACGGAATCCACCAAAAGCCTACTAGAACTGATTCATGATTTCAGCAAAGTTGCAGGATACAAAATCAATGTACAGAAATCGGTGGCATTTCTATACACCAACAATGAAGCAGCAGAAAGAGAAATAAAGAAGCTAATCCCTTTCACAATTGCACCAAAAACCATAAAATACTTAGGAATAAACCTAACCAAAGAGGTGAAAGACCTCTACACTGAAAACTATAAAAAACTTATGAAGGAAATTGAGGAAGACACAAGGAAATGGAAAAACATCCCATGCTCATGGATTGGAAGAATAAATATCGTCAAAATGGCAATACTACCCAAAGCAATCTACACATTCAATGCAATCCCAATCAAAATTGCACCAGCATTCTTCTCAAAGCTAGAGCAAACAATCCTAAAATTTGTATGGAACCACAAAAGACCTCGAATAGCCAAAATAATACTGAAGAATAAAACCAAGGCGGGAGGCATCACAATCCAGACTTTAACCTCTACTACAAAGCGGTAGTCATCAAGACTGTATGGTATTGGCACAAAAACAGACACATAGACCAATGGAGTAGAATAGAAAACTCAGAAATGGACCCGCAAGTATATGGCCAACTAATCTTTGACACAGCGGGAAAATATATCCAATGGAAAAAAGACAGCCTCTTTAACAAATGGTGCTGGGAGAATTGGACAGCAACATGCAAAAGAATGAAACTAGACCACTTTCTTACACCACTCACAAAAATAAATTCTAAATGGATAAAAGATCTGAATGTGAGACAGGAAACCGTCAAAATCCTAGAGGAGAAAGCAGGAAAACGCCTCTTTGACCTAAGACGCACCAATTTCTTACTCGACACGTCTCCAAAGGCAAGGGAATTAAAAGCAAAGATGAACTATTGGGACCTCATCAAGATAAAAAAGCTTCTGCACAGCAAAAGAAACAACCAACAAAACGAATAGGCAACCAACGGAATGGGAAAAGATCATCGCAAATGACATATCGGATAAAGCACTAATATCTAAAATCTATAAAGAACTTACCAAACTCCACACCCGAAAAACAAAAAACCCAGTGAAGAAATGGGCGGAAGATATGAATAGACACTTCTCCAAAGAGGACATTCAGATGGCCAACAGACACATGAAACGATGCTCAATGTCACTCATCATCAGGGAAATACAAATCAAAACCACACTGTGATACCACCTCACACCAGTCAGAGTGGCTAAAATGAACAAATCAGGAAACTATAGATGCTGGCGAGGATGTGGAGAAGTAGGCACCCTCCTACACTGTTGGTGGGAATGCAAACTGGTGCAGCCACTCTGGAAAACGGTGTGGAGGTTCCTCAAAAAAATGAAAATAGAGCTACCCTATGATCCAGCAATAGCCCTGCTAGGAATCTACCCAAGAGACACAGGAATGCTGATGCATAGGAGCACGTGTACCCCAATGTTCATAGCAGCACTTTCGACAATAGCCAAATCATGGAAAGAGACCAAGTGCCCATCAATTGACGAATGGATAAAGAAGTTATGGTACTTATATACAATGGACTACTACATGGCAATGAGAAGAAAAATGAAATCTGGCCATGTGTAGCAACATGGATGGAACTGGAGGGTATTATGTTAAGTGCAATAAGTCAGTCAGAAAAAGACAGATACCATATGTTTCCACGAATAGGTGGACTTTGTGAGACTAAGCAAAAACCAGGGGGAGGGGAAGAGGGGAAAGGAAAAAAAGACACAGAGAGGGAGGGAGATAAAACATAAGAGACTCTCAAAGACTAAGAAAAAACTGAGGGTAAGGGGGATGAGGGAGGGGGGAGAGAGGGTGATGGGCATTAAAAAGGGCACATGTTGGGATGAACACTGGGTGTTATATGTAAACCAATTTGAAAATAAACTATTATAAAATTAAAAAAACATTAAAATGTCATGTAAAATGAAAAAAAAAAAACAATAATGGGGCACCTGGGGTGTTCAGTGGTTAAGTGTTACACTCTTGATTTCAGCTCAAGTCATGATCTCACAGTTTGTCGGTTCTAGCCCAGCACTGGGCTCTACACTGATGATATGATGCCTGCTGGCGATTCTCTATATCCCTCTCTCTCTGCCCCTCCCCTGTTCGTATTCTCTCTCTCTCTCTCTCTCTCTCTCTCTCTCTCTCTCTCAAAGTAAACAAAATAAACATTAAAAAATAAAATAAAAAATAATGACACTCCAACTGAACCACCAGAGAAAATTGCCACACTGTATCAAGCTCCTACCCTCTCATGAAGTACAATCTCATAACTACTCATTGCCTATCCTGATATATCTACCTAGATGTATACATTAATATTTCTCCTTACCCAAAGTAGCTGTATTTGTTCCCTGGGGCTGCCATAAAAAGTACCAATACTTGGGAATTAAAACAAGACACTTATTCTCTCATGGGTCTGGAGGCCAGTCCAAATTCAGGTGTCATCCAGGACACCCACTCGTTGAAGATTCTAAAGGAGGATGTGTCCTATGCCTTTCCTAGAGCTTCTGCTGTAGCCAGGAATCGTTGCATCCTTGGCTGTTGATTGCTCGTTGTTCTAACTTGACCTCTATGGTCACATGGCGTACTCTGTGTGTGTGTGTCTCTGTCTCTGTCTTCCCTTCTTACCCTAAGGAAACAGGCCATTCTGGATCAAAGTCACCTTATTCAGGGATAACCTCATCTGAAATAGTCACATCTGCAAAGACTCTATTTTCAAATAAAATCACATTCAGATATACCAGGTATTAGGACATGAACATATCATTAGAGGGGACGGGATTCAACCCAAAATGGGGTCTTTCCCTATTGGCTTCTCAACTCCTAAAAAAGGGACGAACTGACCTCTTAGTCACCGACTGGCAGGCTTGATGATACTGTGGATTCCCTGGTAATTCTCCTATAGTCACTTACCATATGCTGCCCTGTCTCATGCTGCCCACAGGCTCCAGGAGCTGATCCAGATTTAAGGCAGAATTCATGAGTATTTTATACTTGAAAACTGCTAAGAGAATAGATCTTAAAAGTTCTCTTCACACACACAAGAAAAGGGTAACTATGTTCAGCAACCTATGTTAACTAGATTTATTGTGACATTCCACAATATATACAAATATTGAATTATTATGTTATATGCTGAAATCTAAAACAATGTCATATTAAAATTATATCTCAAACTAAAAAAGGAATTTAAAGACCAGAGAAAATATTATAGCCAATACTTGCAAGTAGTATTGGCAATAGGAAGTTAAGTAGAAAAATGATTCACTATCTCTTCCTATCAGCCCTCTAGAGCCTTCCTTCCTCTTTGGCTAACACTGGAGAGCCAAACTGAATGATTCATCTGACGCTAATGAGTTACATGGAGCAGGATCCTCCTGGGCCCTAAATATACATACATCCTCAGTTTCTAGAGCACGTAGTTTGACTTTGGTGTCTTATAAAAATATCCCTCAGATATAACAGTAGCCTTTTTATTCATGGGCATATTCCAAAGAATTCACAGATTCCAAAGTGTGTTTAGCTGCAGACTGCACTGTCCACTCTAATTTATACGTCCCCGTATGAACCAACACACTCTGCAATGAACTGACGATCTTCCAGGTAAACCCCGGTGATGAGACAACTTGTTCTGAGAGTAGTTGTAAAGATAATTGTTACTATCTTGACCAGAGCCGGAATAGGTACCAATTTTGACTTCCAATATCTCTGAGACTCACCCTTTTCAAGGATTATCCTCTCCAAAGGATGGTATATTTTAAATACATGAATCCATATTCATTCTAAGGATTCTGTTCTATCTATTTCATCCCCTAACATGTCTCTATAGATCCACGACCACACACCACCAGGCAAGCTCTGGTATATTAGCCTTCATGGGGACCAGCACTCATGTGCTTTCATCTGCCAGACTTTCACTTTTCCATCCTTGTGCCAATCTCGACATTTTATACAACTGCAGTCCTTCTTCAAAGACCCCCTGCCTTCTTCCAGAAGTTAGCTGGATATCTGTAATCTTTGTTATTCTTCCTTGGAAGAAGATCCCAAACTCTTAACCTGATGCTCATTCAAATGTTATTAAGAAGATTTGAGATTCTTCCTTTTATTCCTGATTCCTTAGACCTAAAAGGTGATGGTGCTGCCTGCAGAACTGGTGTTTATGGATGAGGTTGTTCTTTCCTTAGAGTAAGTTCTAGATAGAAGAGAAATCTGAACTCCAGATTAGCTGATTACCACTTTACTTCAGAAGGAAACACTGTTATTATTGTCTCTTCCAGCTCAAACCAAATGCTTGGTGCCAGGTCTCACAAGCATTAAATCTGTGTTTATGTTTCAGATCTGTAAGTGTAACAAATGGGTGTAAAGGAGAAAAGCATTCTTTGGATATTCATGCCAGAGAAGGAGAATCTGTTGTTCCTATAACTGTGGGCTTCTACTATCTATACAACAATAAGATTAAGAAAAATCACAACATTATTCATAAGAATCTTAGTAAGAATCATGACCGCTATGAATCTCATTTTATGAACCTGTAATGGGATAGAATTGAAACTGTTATGGTGGATTACCACTGCATGCAGGAATTCATTTATAGTAAAGAATTATTGTAATTTGACAGGCATAATTACAGTATTCTATTGCTATAGGATTGAATGCTGTTTTGAAACCCTCAACCCCAGTTCAGGTTCATGGAACTTAATGTGAAAACGAGTTTTCTGCAAATATATTCAAGTTCAGATGAGGATACATTCAATCAGGGCGTGCTCTAACTCCATATGACTGGTATTTCTATATTAAAAACAGAAGAGACAGGCGAGGGAGAATGCCATTGTCCTACAGAGGCAATACTCGAAGTCCTGCAGCTGTAACTCAAGAAACCCCCAAAACTGCCAGAAAAGAAGCCACCAGAAACTAGAAAGGTCCAAAGAAGTATATTCTCCCTGACAGGTTTCAGAGGGCCTGACAATATCTTCATGTTGGACTTGTATCCTCCTGACCTATGAGACAATAAGTTCCTACTGTCCTGAGGACCTACTTAGTGGTGCACTGTTCTGCAAGACTAGGAAAATAATACAACATATTGAAATTCATGTTAAGTGTCTAGGTCGAAGAAGGGGCCAAGATGGAACTGCATGGAAGTTATTTTTGCTACTCTTATCCCCGAAATACAGCCAGATCGACACTAAACCTACTTACACAACTAGACAACTGATTCGAGGATTCACACAACAATATGCACGACCTGAACCACAGAACTCAGCAGGTGCGAAATGCAGAGATGTGCACTGGGGGAGAGAGAAGCTGCAGAGGGCAGGGAGCTGGTTTTGCTTGCAGATAGATGATGGAGATGGGGAGAGAGTATGGGAAAAGTACCCCCCCAAAAGCAGTGGGAAAGAAAAAGGAAGAGTGGAAACAGCTGTAAGGGAGTGAACAAAAAAGAAAAGAGAAAGGAGAGGGTTTAAATTGTGTCAACTCTACAAACAGTGGAGCGCAGAGTCAGAAACTCTGCAGCTTGATACCTGGTGGTGCTCTGGTGGGAAGGGTGAATCCCCAGGAGCAGAGACCGAGGTCTGAGTGATCCTCAGGGCACACAGGGAGAGGCAGTTTCCCAGCGGGGCAGACACTGGGTAGAGGTTGTGCTGCCTCCCCTTAGCCAAAGGTCCCAGAGGACCCTGGAGAACAACCACATTCGCTGGTGCCAGAACAAGAATGTTAAGGGTGAAGCCTGGTGCCAGATGGGTGCTTTCAGTTGCCATGATAACTGAAACACTATTTCTACACACACTTTTTTCTGGGGTGGGCTGTCACCAAGCCGCAGTCTCTGGGCATGAGCAGCAGCCTGGTCTTCCAAATGTTCCTGAGGGCAGGCTGGCACCCAGCCACTGCTCAGCGAGCCCCTTCCCCAGATGATATAAGCAGGTCAAAGCTGCAGTCCCTCAGAAATGAGGGGTTGGGAAACACAGCCGCATCTGAGGTAATACTTAGGAGGGAGGTGCCGCCTGGCAGCCTACGGGCTTAGTCGCAGACAGTGTAGAAGCGGGAAGGGGACAGAAGCCAGAGACAAAGAAGGGTGCTTGACTGCCAATCAGGGATGGCACAGAGTTGCGATACTAGAGACAGGGTAGTTGGGTGATGCCACTTTCATCCCTTCTGCGTATGCGCATACAAACCTATGCATGTCACAGCAATCTACTCCAGTAACCTAAGCAGTGCCATCTAGTGGAGAACGAAGCCATTACACTAAGCCATGACTGACTGGGCCAAGTGCGCTCTTGAGCGACACCACAGTCTCTCTGCCTACTTAGGTTACGGACTATACAGTGTTTTACAGTATGATTCTAGGGGAAACCAGATGCAATTTCAATCATATTTGATCCTGTCACTGGCCCATCTATTGGATTTTTTCTTTTATTTTCTTTCTTACTCTTGATACATAAAGAAAGAAAGTAATTTTCTTTTTAATTTTTATTAAATCCATTTTCCTTTAATTTTTTCTACTCTATTTTTTACCTTTTTGTAAATTTTTAAATTCTACTTTACTTCCATCATTTCATTAATCCTAATCAATAGTATCCATTCTTTCTAATTTTTCTAATGTCTTCCTTTTATTCTACTTGTTTTTTATTTTCCTATCTTTCACTTTTTTCTCTATCTATGAAGTGTTTTCAACAATCAGAAAAAAATACACCTAACATTTAGCATCCTTTATTTGATTTTTTCGTGTTGTTTTTATTTTTTTTACTTTATTGATTCCTTTCTTCATTCAATATGACAAAACAAACGAATTCACTCCAAAAGAAAGAACAGGAAGAAATGACATTCAGGAACTTAATTAACACAGATACAAGGATGATGTCTGACCCAGAATTTAAAATCAAGATAATAAGAATACTAGCTGTGCTTTAAAATGGATTAAAAACCCCTTCTGTGGAGATAAAAGAAGTAAAATCTAATCAAGACTAAATTTAAAAAATGCTATAATGGAGTTATAATCTCGAATGGATGTCATGGTGGTAAGGATTGATGAAGCAGAGCAGCAAATCAGCAATACAGAGGACAAAATTAAGGAAAATCATGAAGCAGAAAAAAAGGAGACTAAGGCAAAAGAGCACAACATGAGAATTAGAGAACTCAGTGACTCATTAAAAAGGAATAACTTCTGAATCATAGGGGTCCCAGAAGATGAATAGAAAGAAAAGGGGGCAGATGGTTTATGTGAGCAAATCATAGCAGAAAAATTTCCTAACCTGGGGAAAGACACAAACATCAGAATCCAGGAAGTATACATAACGTCCGTTAGATTCAACAAAAACGACCATCAACAAGGCATATCATAGTCAAATTCACAAAATACTCAGGCAAGGGAAGAATCATGAAAGCAGTAACCGAGAATCTTAACTTACAAGGGAAGACAGATCAGGTTTGCAGCAGACCTATCCAAGAAATGTGGCAGGCCAGAAAGGAGTGGCAGGATATATTCAATGTGCTGAATCAGAAAAAATATGCAGGGGAGAATTCTTTATCCAGTAAGGTTGTCATTCCAAATAGAAGAGGAGATAAAAAGTTTCCCAAACAAAAATTAAAGAAGTTCATGATCACTAAATCAGCCCAGCAAGAAATTTTAAGGGGGACTCTCTAAGAGGAGAAAAGATGACAAAAAAAACCAAAACAAAACAACAGACCAAAAGTAACAAAGACTTCAAAGGACCAGGGAATATCACCAAAAAAATCCAACTCTACAGGAAACCTAATGGCAATTAATGCATCTCTTTCAGGACTCACTCTAAAAATCACAGGACTACATGCTCCAATCATAGACATAGGGTAACAGAATGGATAAGAAAGCAAGATCCATCTATATGCTGTTTACAAGAGACCCATTTAAGAGCTAAAGACACCTTCACATTGGAAAAAAGGGGATGGAGAACCATCTGTCTTGCTAATGGTTGCCAAAAGAAAGCCAGAGTAGCCATAGTTATATCAGACAAACTAGATTTTAAAATAAAGACTGTAACTAGGATGAAGAAAGGCATTATATCATAATTAAGGAATCTATACACCAAGAACATCTAACAACTGTATGTTACAAATGTTGAGCACCCAAATATATAAAGCAATTAATCACGAACATAAACTCCTTGATAATAACATCATAATAGCAGGGGACTTCAACATCCCACTTACAGCAATGGACAGATCATCTAAACAGAAAATCAACAAGGAAACAATGGCTTTGAATGACACACTGGACTAGATGGACTTAACAGATAGATACAGAAAATTTCATTCTAAAGCAGCAGAATACACATTCTTCTCCACTACACATGGAACATTCTCCAGAACAGATCACACTCTGGGACACAAATCACCCCTCAACAACTACAAAAAGATGGAGATCATACTGTGTGTATTTTCAGATGACAGTGCTGTGAAACTCGAAATCAAACACAAGAAAAAAATTGGAAAAGCAACAAATACTTGGAGACAAAGAACATCCTACTAAAGAATAAGTGGGGTAACCTAGAAATTAGAGAGAAAATTAAAAAGTACATGGAATCCAATGAAAATGATCTCACCACAGCCCCAAGTCTCTGGGATGCAGCAAAGGTTGTCATAAGAGGGAAGCATACAGCAATCCAGGCCTTTCTAAAGAAGGAAAAAAGATCTCAGAGACACAACCTAACCTTAGACCTTAAAGAGCTGGAAAAAGAACAACAACTAAAACCCAAAGATGGCAGAAGACAGGAAATAATAAAGGTAAGAGCACAAATCAGTGTTACTGAAACCAAAACAAAAACCAAACCAGTAGAACAGGTCAATGAAACCAGGAGTAGGTTTTTAGAAAAAAATTAATACAGTGATAAACCCCTAGCCACTTGGATTAAATGTAAAAAGGAAAGGACCCAAATAAATGAAATCAAGAATGAAAAGGGAAAGTTCAAAAAAAACCATAGGTGAAATACAAACAATAATAGGAAAATATTATGAGCAATTACAGGCCCATGAATTAGGCAATCTGAGGAAATGGACAAATTCTGAGAAGCATATAAACCACCAAACTGAAACAAGAAGAAATAAAAAATTGAACACACCCATAACCAGTAAAGAAATCGAATTAGTAATCAAAAAACTCCCAACACAAAGAGTTCAGGGCCAGATAGCTTTCCAGGGAAATTCTACTATATATTAAAAAAGAGGTAACACTTATTCTTTTGAAGCCATTCCAAAACTAGAAATGGGGAGGGGCAACATGGTGAGGAGTAGGGAGACCTAGAGTTTCCCTTGTTTTTTGAACTGAGAAGGACTGAAACAGAGAGACTCTCAACTCCAAGAATCGGGGAGGAAAGGTGTTGCAGCCTACAAGGAACAGAAGGGGAAACCCAGACAACCCCTAGGTACCCTGAGTTTAACCTAGAATGGACAAAACGAACTGGGGAAGCTGAGCTGAGGGGAGGGTGAGCCGGGGACAGCAGGGGAGAGTGTCAAACATCCGAAGGAGAGGGTCAGAGAGGGGGAGACCACCACCATCCAGCCCCTACAGGCAGGGATTTGGAGGAGAAGCTCTGTGTCTAAGAGCAGAACTCGGTGTAATCCTTTTATGCGGGGACCACAGACGGAGGCCCAGTCAGCCCGCGACACGCAGAGTTGCCCAGTCGCCTGCCGTTTCCCGAACCGCTTGTGGAGCGCGGAGCTAGCGCAGGCCGCAGCCGCCACCGGCAGAGTGGGGAGTCCCCGCCCGCCCGCCACCAGCTGAGGGCCGAGCCCCGGGCTGCCTGCTGTGCCCCGACGTCGCCTGCGGGCACATTTGCAGCAGGATCGGGAGGGGCAGGCAGGGGCCCAACCGACCTGTGGACCACGCTGCAACGGCGCCCATAGCGGAGAGAGGACAGAAACAAGGGGGCGAGTGGAAGCCCTAGCACTGGGAAGGAAGGACTGAAGGGACGCCATTGTTGTCTTCCGAGTCCACAAGCACCAGCCCAGGAAGTCACCCCCAGAGCCATCCCTGCTGCAGTGGAGACGACCCGCCTACACTAAACCATGCCCATCCGCACAGGAGTGACACCTCTCAGCCAGAGATACTGCCGCCAAGTTCAGACTGCTGCCTGGAGTAACTCCAAGTCATTTCTTCATTTTTAAATATATGCTCCCCGTTTTCCTTCTTACTGATCCCCACCCCTGAGCTGACTATCCAGGGTACTGGCTCCACTTAAAAAGACTTTTAACCCAATCTCTCAAGGCATATTCTACACGTCCTTCTGTACTTTCTTATCTCTCTCTCTGGAATAACCATGCCACATAGTCTCATCTGAGCAATATCTATCTTCATTCCTTTCTCCTTGCATCCGTCCTAATCCTGATCTCTCTCAGTCTGGATTAAGCCCATTAGTCACTCTACCTGGGCAAAGTCCATTTCCTTCTTCCCCCCACACTGTCCTTATTCTCTCTGTATATGATCTGCCAATAGCACACTACATACCCTGTCCTTAACGTGTAGTTGGTACTTCAGGACATTGCCCTCAGAGAGGCATTTGTTACTCTTTTGTCGGTTGTGAACAGCTTGTCTGTATCATTTGTCGCTCCGTTTGAGTACTTCTGTTTTCTATCTGTCTGTCAGTCTGTTTTCCTCTCCAGGGCAACTCCAAGAAACAATCCAAAACACACCTAGCCAAAAGGACAAAACGGAAGAATTCCCCTCAAAAGAATCTACAGGAAGTAGTGACAGCTCAAGAGTTGATGAAAACAGATATAAGCAACATAACAGAGCATGAATATAGATGATAATCATAAAACTAATCGCTGGGCTTGAAAAAAGCATAGATGAATGCAAGGGGTCCTGAGAGGCAGAATTCAAGGACCTTAAAAATGGTCAGGAAGAATTAAAAAAGACCTTGAATGAAGTACAAAGCAAACTGGAAGCAGCCACAGCGCAGATTGAAGAGGCAGAAGAGAGAGTAAGTGAAATAGAAGATAAGATTATGGAAAAAGAGGAAGCAGATAAAAAGAGAAGCTGATCCAGGAACAGGAAAGGAGAATTCGAGAACTGAGCGAAGCACTCAAACAAAAAATATCCGTATCATTGGAATTCCAGAGGAAGAAGAGAGAGAGAAAGGAGTCGAAGGGGTACTTGAACAAACCATTGCTGAGAACTTCTCCACAACGAGAAAGGAAACGGGCATGAAAATCCAAGAGGCACAGAG
This sequence comes from Paguma larvata, assembly GCA_030068075.1. Classification (NCBI taxonomy): domain Eukaryota; kingdom Metazoa; phylum Chordata; class Mammalia; order Carnivora; family Viverridae; genus Paguma; species Paguma larvata. The sequence goes on from CM057829.1 coordinate 26,152,890, forward strand.
AACTCCCCTCAGACATAACGTGAATAGATCTTCTGCATAACACATCATAGTGAAACTGGCAAAATATAAAGACAAGGAGAGAATTCTGAAAGCAGCTAGGGAAAAACGGGCCTTAACATATAAAGGCAGACACATAAGGGTTGTAGCAGACTCATCTACTGAAACTTGGCAAGCCAGAAAGGAATGGCAGGATATCTTCAACATGATGAGCAGGAAGGATATGCAACCATCCTGTATCCGGCTAGCCTGTCATTCAGAATAGAAGGAGAGATTAAGGTTTTCCCAAACAAACAAAAACTGAAGGAATTCATCACAAATAAGCAAACATGACAAGACACCCTGAGGGGCACTCTATGAAGGAAAGGTTGCAAAGAACACAAACTACCAGAGACAACCTTACAAGTATGAAACCTACAGATAATACAGTGACTGTAAGCCCATATTTTTCAATATTTACACTGAATGCAAATGGACTAAATGTGCCAATCAAAAAACACAGGGTAACAGAATGGATTAAGAACAAGACCCATCTATTTGCTGTCTTCAAGAGACTCATCTTAAACCTGAGGACACCTTCAGATTGAAATGAGGGAATGGAGAACAATCTACCATGCTACTGGAAGTCAGAAGAAAGCTGGAGTAGCTACACTGATATCAGACAAACTAGACGTTAAAATGAATGATGTAATAAGAGATGAAGAAGGGAATTATGTAATAATCACAGGGACCATCCAGTAGGAAGAGCTAACAACCATAAATATCCAGGCATCGAACTCAGAGGCACCCAAATTTGTAAAACAACTAATTACAAGCATAAGCAAACTTATTGATAAAAATGTCTAATTGTAGGGGACATTAACACTCCACTCTCAGCACTGGATAGATCCACAAAACAGAAAATCACTACAGAAACAATGGTCCTGAACGACACATTAGAACAGATGGGCCTAACAGACATCTTCAGGACCCTTCATCCAGAAGGAAAGGAATTTACATTCTTCTCAACTGCACACAGAACATTTTCCAAGATAGACGACATTCTGGGGCACAGGGAAGCTCTGAATAAATATAAAAGAACTGAGATCATACCATACACACTTTCAAACCTCAATGCTTTGAAACTTGAAATCAACCACAGGAAAAAGCATGGAAAATATCCAAAAGCATGGAGGCTAAGGAACAACCTACTAAAAGACGAGTGGGTCAACCAAGCAATCAGAGAAGAAATTTAAAAATACATGGAAACAAATGAAAATGAAAATACAACAATCCAAACGCTAGGTATGGACTTTGGTAAGTTCTTTATAGATTTTAGATACTAGTCCTTTATCCTATATGTCACTTGCGATGATCTTTTCCCATTCCGTTGGTTGCCTATCCGTTTTGTTGGCTGTTTCTTTTGCCATGAGTATATGGCCAACTAATCTTTGACAAAGTAGGAAAATGTATCCAATGGAAAAAAGACAGCCTCTTTAATAAATGGTGCTGGGAGAACTGGACAGCAACATGCAAAAGAATGAATCATGAATCATCAATTTCTTACTCGACACGTCTCCAAAGGCAAGGGAATTAAAAGCAAAGATGAACTACTGGGACCTCATCAAGACACCATTCTTTTTGATGGTCAATCATTGTATATGTATTATATCTTTTTTTTCATGAAGTCAGGAAACCATCAAAACACGCAGATCTTTTACCCATTTAGAATTTATTTTTGTAAGTGGTGTAAGAAAGTGGTCTAGTTTCATTCTTCATGCCTGATTCACAGAGTTCATCTGGCGTGTTCCCAGCTCACGTCCCCAATGTCGCAGGCAGGTATGCATCACGCTCTCCCCCTCTGTGAAATCAAGGCTACATAAAACCACTGTCACACCAGTGAGGTCACACTGGGGAATAATACCTGAGGACTTTGTCAGGATTGATGTTACCAGATTTTCTCTGAGCTAAAAGTTTGTCTTTCCCACCAATGCACTAATTCTTTGAAAAAGCTGTGACACAATCAACCTATGGACCTTCTAACAGAGCCATGATCAAAATGCGAGAATAAGTGATATGCCTCCAGCGAATGATAAAATCTGCTAAAATGATCATATTTCTTACAGTATTCAAGTGGTTCAATTTCTTATTTTGCTGTGATTTTATGGCGCATGTGTATAAATGTTGTTTGCAGTTAGAAATGGAATAGTGTTAGTGGAGGGGCTGTGGGAGGGGGGATGGGCTAAATGGGTGAGGGGCATTAAAGAATCTACTCCAGGAATCATTGTTCCACTATATACTAACTAACTTGGATGTAAATTTTAAAAACAAAACAAAAAAAGAAACGGAATAGTGCTCCTCCCAAACGGGGTTGAAGTAAGAAAAACCGGTGGAGCTTTCTGAAAGAAGAACATGACACAGATGATGTAGGAACACTACATAAGCATCTCTGGAGGCCTCAATGAAGCCATGAACTTAGATTTTGAACACTCATTTCCATAAAAGAATGAGGTAAGAAAATTCCTTGAGAGTCATCAGGGGAAATGCTGGATGACACGTGGAGGACACAAACATCTTAAAGGCTCTGACATTCAAGGTCTTTCATCACAGGGTCTTTCCCCCAGTCATCTGGAGTCATAGCCCCCACAGAGCACCTTCTTCATTGCTCCCGTCACATCCTTGTTCCTCAGGGTATAGATGAAGGGGTTGGCCATGGGGGTGATGATGGTATAGAAAAGAGAAATGTACTTGGCCTGATCCTGTGAGTGGTTGTCGCTGGGATGGAGGTAAGCATAGATGGCCGTGCCATAGAACAGGGAGACCACCGTGAGGTGGGACCCACATGTCTCAAATGCTTTCTTCTGCCCTGCAGCTGACTTTATTCTTAACACTGCCCTTACAATCCGACCATAGGAGAACAGGATTAATGCAAGGGGTATGAAGAAAAAGACCATACTGACAAATAAGATCTCACCTTCATACACAGTGGTGTCAACACAGGCAAGCTTGAGCAGTGGGGGCACCTCACAAAAGAAGAGGTCTATCTTATTTCTCCCACAAAGTGGAATAAGAAAGATGACAACTGTCTGAAATGAGGAGTGAATAAAACCAGTGAACCACGATATAGAAGCCATCAAGGCACAGAGACGAGGGTGCATGATCACTGTGTAGTGCAGGGGCCTGCAGACGGCTGCGTAGCGGTCAAACGCCATCACCCCTAAGAGAATGCATTCTGTGCCTCCCAACCCCAGAACAATGAACAGCTGAGCTACACAGCCACCAAAGGAGATAGACTTGTCTGTTCCCCTGAGATGAACCAGGAACTGGGGAACAGTGCTGGTCGTGTAACACAGGTCCAGGAAGCTGAGGTTGGAGAGGAAGAAGTACATGGGAGTCTGAAGGTGTGGGTCCAGGCGGGACAGTACGATGATGGTTGTGTTTCCCAGCAGAGTGAGCAGATAGAAGATCAGAAGAACCCCAAAGAGGACTCGCTCCAGTTGAGGTTTGTCAGAGAAACCCAGCAGGATAAAGCCAGTGAAAGAACTTCTATTCTTCTGGTCCATCCTGTCTTACCACGTTTCCTGCCAAGAGCAAGTATTTAGCAATTTTTAAAAGATATCTTCAGAAACAAAAGTTGGTAGAGGATGGATTTATTATGATATAAGACATGGCCATGGGATTTTATCAGTAACAATTTAATAAATGTTGTACTCATTGAAATTGACATAGTGAATATCAGTTTAATAGCACATATTGCAAAAAGCAAATTACTTATATTTAAAACAAGATCAATTAATGGACCCTTGGTTTACATCAGTCGTAGGTATAAAGGACTTTTGGTCAGGGTTGATAGGACTTAAAGTACTGTAAAAATATATGTACATTTCAGAGGGAATGGGGATGTGGGAAAAAGAGGGAGAGCAATCAGAGAGAATCAGCAAGAATTGCATAAGAGGGAGAGATGTTATTTTATTTTATTTTATTTTATTTTCAATTTTTTAATTTAAATCCAAGCGCATTAAAAAATGAGCATGAGAGGGGTGCTTGGGTGGCTCAGTCGATTAAGCATCTGACTTTGGCTCAGGTCATGATCTCAGTTTGTGAGTCTGAGTTCCATTTTGGGCTCTGGGCTGACAGTGCAGAACCTGCTTACAATTCTCTCTCTCTGCCCCTCCCCCGGTTGTGTTCTCTCTCTGTGTGTGTCTCTCTTTCAAATAAGTAAACATTTGAAAAAGTTGGCAAGAGACATGAGTAGACATTTTCCCAAAGAAGATATCCAGATGACGAAAAGACACATGAAAAGATGCTTAAGATCACTCATCAGGAAATACAAATCAAAAGTACAAGCTATCTCTTCACACGAGTCAGAATGTCTAACATTAACGACACAGGAAACTATTGGAGTCAGTGAGGATGTGGAGAAAGGGGAACCCTCTTGCACTGTTGGTGGGAATACAAACTGATGCAGCCACTCTGGAAAACTGTATAGAGTTTCCTCAAAAAGTTGAAAATAGAACTTGCCTAATACCCAGCAATTGCACTACTAGGTCTTTACCCAAAGGATACAAAAAGAGGCACATGCATCCCAAAGTTTATAGAAGTGCTGTCAAAAATAGCCATTATGGATAGAGGCCAAATGTCCACTGACAGATGAATGGATAAAGAGGAAGTGGAGATAACATTGTTATAACAATGGAATATTATTCAGCCATCAAAAAGCATGAAAACTTGTCATTTGTTAACAATGTGGATGGAGCTAGAGTGTATTATGCTAAGGGAATAAAACCAGTCAGTAAAAATGAATATTCTATGATATCATTCACATTTGGAATTTAAGAAACAAAACAGATAAACATGGGAAAACTAGAGGCAAACCAGGAAACAGACTCTTAACTATAGAGAACAAACAGGATTACTGGAGGTGGGGATGGGATAAACAGGTGATGGGGACTACAGAGGCACCTGTTGTGATGAGCGCTGGGTGATGTAAGTGATGAATAAGCAAATTCTACTCCTGAAACTAATCTTACACTACTTGTTAACTTATTGGAATTTAACAAAAACTTGAAAAAGTGAGAGGTAAATCAATAAAATAATCAGTGTATCACAAAAAGCAGAATCAGACCTATGAATAAAGAGAAGAAACTGACAGATTGCCAGAGAGGATGTTGGGTGGAGGGATGGGCAAAAGGGGTGACCAGGACTGGGAGACACAAGCTTCCAGGCATGGAACAATAAGTCGCAGGTGTGAAAGGCACAGTATAGGGAAAAGTGTCAGTATTATTTTACGTGTTGTCATGCTGAACTTGATAGCTGACTTGTGATGACCGTAGCATAATAGATACAGGCGTTAAATCACTATGTTGTACAATTTAACCAAAGTAACATCGAGTGTCTACTATATAGAAATAAAAAATAAAAAACATTTAAAACAAAAAAAATTAATTATTAAGATACTTAAACAGTCTAAATGTGCAAGAACAGAGTATATCCCCTGACTCACACCTGCTCAGAAAGCAAATGAAAACAATGTTATAGTTCTGTCACACACACACACACACACACACACACACACACACACATACATACATACACTTCTGAAATAAATTGTGGGCAAATTTTTAATGTGACCAAGGAATGAAGCACTCAGCAACGTGAAAGACAGCAAAATAAAACGCTGACCCCTCCCAAGAAAACACCAATATAATAAAGCACTATTTGAACAAAATACTGATATATTTAATATTAATCTATCAAGAAGGACTAAGAAGACAGTTGAAGAAAGATAAAACTTTGGTGTGATAAACTTGTACGAAAGATGAGCTGCTTTACAGATTGTGTGTGTGTGTGTGTGTGTGTGTGTATAAAAGATGCAGAATGACTACCTGACGGTCTAAAATAAATGCGATTTTCAGTTGAAGAATAAAATATGAGGCAAAGAGAACACACTCAACCAGAAACAAGAATGTCATCACCCACTTCAGGTTCTGTGTCTCCCTCTGTCTGCCCCTCCTCTACTCACACTCTGTCTCTCTCTCAAAAATAAATAAACATTAAAAAAAATTTTTAAAGAGTACAATCTGCTGCTGATCATGGTCCCTTTGTTCCTTCCCCCTCCCCTCCTCCCCTTTCACCCCTCCTAAAGCTTGTGCACCACACAGGCAATCTCCCTAGAGAAAGGACATATTTGCCTAAAGTTAATGAGAAATTTCATTTCATTTCCTTCTTAGCACATTTAAACAATGGTGTCATTAGACTAAGTACCATAATCTATGTTTGGTAAGCATCAAGTGACTGAATATAGTCAGAGAAATTGATTCCTCTAGATATCTATGTAAGTAATACTGGCTGGAAATATTGACCACATCCATCCAAGGTATAGGAGTGAAGAGTGGTGTCCCTTAAACTACCTAGATACGACATAGAAAAGCCCAGTTATAAGAATTCACACATATATTATTACAAAAAAAGATAGATACTTGAAAAAAGCAAGAATTATATAGACAGAGAGAAACAAACGCTATAAGCTAAAATAAATATAAACGATATCTACAAACACCCTGCCATTCTATGTAATAAATAGCATCAAAAAGAATATAATTGAAATGATATCTCGCAAGAATACAATTTTACAAGAGAATAACTAAGAGAACAGGCAGCAAATGAAACGGGTTAAATGCTTACTCCTACCCACATAAGGAATTCAATTGATTACCATAACTATTGAATGCCAACAAAAAACTCTAAACTTTTAGTGGATGAATACCTATTTCCACACAATTAGACACTCAGTATGCATGCTACACATTTAAAGACAAAAATAATCTCAAGTTAATATCTCTATTTAAGACATTTCAAATGCATAACATTCACCAATATATTTGACATGCACACTCTGCCCTATCCAGTGCCTGAATGAATCCGGATAATTACGAGCAAGATTTCCACAGCCTTAGGGCTACGAATGAATCACTAGTACTCTCATAACGCTTCTGTCTCATAGGTCTGAGCTGACCTCAGATACACGAGAACGGGCCCTGAGGACAGTGGAGGATGAGCAAATGAGGGGATGCAGCCATCACCACACAGGACAGGAGAGAGCTGATGACCACTGACGCTGCTGTAGGGCAGGTTCTATGGAAGAAGAGGGTGAAGTAGGAATTCCACTGCATGTTGTCTATTCAGGGAATGCTCTTGGGATAAACGGGATGAGGGAAGGAAAACGGAACAGAGAACGTTGCTAAGCAACCTTGTGGTCTCCAGTGGAACAGAGCGTGAGCCTGATACTGAGTATCCCTGATACTGAACAGAATTATCCAGTAGAACCATACCTCTGTGATGGTAGAAATACTCTGTCCTCACTGTCCAAACTGTGCACACTCTCCACCTGTCACTACCTGAGCATTTAACATGTTCTACCTAAGAAACTGAATTTTACATTTTATTTAATTGTAATGAATTTAAATTTAAACAGCTTCATATGGCTACTTCCTACTGTACTGGACGGCACAGCTCTGGAGCAGGAATTGCATCATATTCAGTCCTGCCTTGGCACTGGCAGCCTTTTGCACATCCCATAAGTCTGTCACTGGTTTGAGCTGCCCCCACCATCTCCCCAGACTGCCTGGCCATGTGGCTCCCTTTCAGCTGAGGGCAACTGTGTCAAGAAGGGAATGGCTGTGAACCTTGGAGCCCATACTCATGACAAATAGGGTTTGGACTGGAGCACCAGCAGGTAAAGAGCCTCTGAGCAGGTCACCAACAGCGTTCATACAATGATTGTGTCCAAGGATAGAAGGATGAAACCTAGTGTTGTTTACACATCACCTCAGTGCAATCAGTCTCACACACACACACACACACACACGTGCATACGCACACACACTCACACACACAACTTGTCATTTCCCAAATTCATCAAATAAATAAACATTTAGATTTCCTTCTACCTTTGTCTTCTTCAGATTGCTGTATGTATTCATAGGAAGATTATAATTTCTTGTTAACAAGAATGTCAAAATATATATGAATTGACACAGTATACAGTAATGTAACTTCCTTGTTGTAATTTTCAACATAGCATTTTTAAAACTCCATACATATATTAGATATGTAGGAAACTCGGAAGGGAGAAAATGAGTATTTAAAAATATAAACTGAGAATGAGTTTATGCACAAGGAACAAATATTGTCTCATTTCGCAGACAGTAAGGAACCAAAGTGAAAACAAAGAAGCATCTAATCTAATACTTCTACACTTTTGCATGAAGGACATATTTTATTACCACTAAACATGAATATATAATTATTTGCCACATATACACACAGAAGAATAATGAATGTACAATAGAATGAAATGTCTAGGCAAAACCTGTTGGCGCCTACACTAAACAATAAAATTCAGCTCTCCTATTTGATCAATTTCCGTAGTCTGTTCCCTTTCACAAAGCATCACATATGCAAACTAGTGCAGAGTTCTGTTTCAAGAACAACTGGAACTGAAAATAAACCAACTTGTCAATTCCAAAAGCAACATAGACACCAAGGTTCGTTTTACTCACCTTTTCTCACCTTCTCTGTTTCATCTAAGCTACTCCCTGCTTCCATTCCAAGTTACTGCCTGAATTTACTTCTGGGAATTGGAATGAGGACATGTAGAATCAGTGTTTGCAGTAACTGCAAAGGTTGCCTGTACAAACACTGGCCATCCAAAAATTCTCCTAAGGAAAAGGATTCTTTCTCACAATGACCTAATAGGTCTTCACATGGTACCAGAGATCTGTACTTTGCCTACAGAAGTGAGAATATGAAGTCAGCTGCAAACACTCAATATGATTTCCTGAGTACGAAGACCTGCCTGTGTGACAGTGAGACCCTTATGACAAGGCCAGAGGGAGCTGTGACTCTGAGCTGTGGCTGGGCTGGCACAGAGAACCAAGCCCCTTCCCCTGCTGACGTCTCTGGGGAAATGGATGCCTCACACTCCTAATGAGCCCATGTCACTGAGCTGTGCAGACATGGCAATCCCCAGGGACAATGATTATGGAGGACAATGCCAGAGGAGACCAATCTGTCTCTTCTATTTACATATCTGAGAGAGGACAAGTAACTCCTGTGACCTCCTCAGCTACCTTAGCTCCATCTGTGAATAACCTACATGTTTTAGAAAACACTAAAGATTTTTCCCTTATATTTGCCCAAAGTATTTAGATAGAAATATATAAGGTAGAATCATTCAGTTACTTATTTTAAAATGTAAATATGTGAATAAACTCTTCATTTAATTTCATTCATAACCAACTTAGTGATATCAGAGTTATTAATTAGATGTCCTCTAATCTTTAAGAAAAAGATAAAGGAAGGGAACGTAATTCTACCAAACTTCTAATGTGTCTAGGGGAAAAAACTCTCCAATCTTCTCAAATACTGTTCAGTTTCTATCCACTGGTTTTAAATGATATTCTTAAACAATTTAAGAAGTTATGTCTTTTAGAGGCACCTAGGTGGCTCAGTCACTTGAGCATGCGACTCTTGATGAGGTCAGGATCTCACAGCTCATGAGTTCAAGCCCAACATCAGTCGCTACACTGATGCTGCAATGTCTACTTGAGATTCACTCTCTCTCCCTCTCTCTCTCTCTCTTTCTCTCTCTCTCTCTCTCTCTCACTTACTCCCTCTCTCTACCTCTCCCTCTCTCACTATCGGAAAATAAATAAATACACTTTAAAAGTATACAAATATGTTATCAAAAAATAGTCTTTAATAGGATGAAAGAGGCTGACTGCAGAGTCAAAGCAGTACCAGTCAATATACGATTCCATACGAAGGCAGCATAGAAGAAGAGGAAGGAGCAGGAAAGCTTCTCCAGCAGGGGCCTGACACCGGCCATCTGCGAAGCTGGAATAGTGAGAACAGTCTTTCATCAGGAAGATCCTAATCTCCACCAGCTCAGGACATGCTTGAACAGGCGATTCCTGGTCTCTGACTTGTCCCCGCTCTCTGATCCTCTGCCTCACTACCATCACCCATCTCAAGGAAGGCACAGGAACAGTCCAACCTTCCAAAAGGAGCTGCTACCACCCTCACTGCTGCCATGCGTTGGGATCTCTGTGGTCACAACTGGATAAATGGGTAAAGCACCACAGAGCCTGCTGGGGACTCTCTCTCTCTGCCCCTCTCCTGCATGGGTGCACTCTCTCTCTCAAACTTAAATAAAACTTAAATAAAAAGTAAAGTCAGAAATGTTAACAAAAAAAGGGGAGCTTTGGTGGGGGGAGAGGAAGGGAAGAGGAAAGCCTCCAAAAAAAGCGAAAGAGAGAAGACAAATCTAGAAGCAAACATAACAGAAGCTGAAGGAGACAGGAAACACGTACAGAGACTCCAGGTAAACAGAGAACAGAGTGCTCACTAAAGGAGAAAACAGAAGGAAAATGGCAGAGAAAACAACAAAACCATGGTCAAGATGATCTCGAAGTTTGAAAAGCTCAGAATGGGGTTAAGGAATCACGAGTGAGGTCACACAGTGCCAGGCTGCAGAGCAGGCACCTGGTGTCATAGCTCCACACTGAGAAGCAGCTCATTCCTGAAGGGACTGTCACACACAAGGGCATCTCACACAAAAGGTGGGACATCGTGCACATGTTCACCCACATTCCACGCAGGGTTAGTGGTAACAACACCGGCTGGGTCCCTGCTGGACACACACGGCCCCGCACCCTCTCTCACACGAGGTGGGAGCAGGGCTCCCAGGCTGGAGCTGCACACCCACTGCTCCTGTGGGGTTCTGGAGGGGGCCTCCCAAACTATCTCGTCTTCGCGGGAATTTCCTGGAGCCCAAACCAACTGGGTCCATGATTCTGACGAGGAAGGAACTGTGAGCAGGAGAGGCCCAGACATGTGCAAAGCAGCCATAGATCACTTCCCACATTTCTGTCATCTGCTGCCCTCCACACCCAAAACAAACAATCGCATCCATGTGTACAAACCATGTGGATTAGGAACCTTCCAACATTTGATTCACTATGTTATTTGGATATTTCACTAGTGAACATGTTCAAGACACTGAATATATAAGAACGCTTGCAACAATTTGAACAAGTCTCTATTTTAATACATGAAAATCTTTTTTTTTCTTTTTTTTTTAATTTAAAATAGTTTATTTTCAAATTGGTTTACATAAAACACCCAGTGTACAACATGTGCCCTTTTTTGATGCCCATCACCCCCTCTCCCCCCTCCCTCATCCCCCTCACCCTCAGTTTGTTCTTAGTCTTTGAGAGTCTCTTATGTTTTATCTCCCTCCCTCTCTGTGTCTTTTTTTTCTTTCCCCTCTTCACCTCCCCCTGGTTTTTGCTTAGTCTCACCAAGTCCACCTATTCGTGGAAACATATGGTATCTGTCTTTTTCTGACTGACTTATTTCACTTAACATAATACCCTCCAGTTCCATCCATGTTGCTACGCATGGCCAGATTTCATTTTTTCTCATTGCCACATAGTAGTCCATTGTATATATGTACCACATCTTCTTTATCCACTCGTCAGTTGATGGGCACTTAGTTTCTTTCCATGTTTTGGCTATTGTCGAAAGTGCTGCTATGAACATTGGGGTACACGTGCTCCTATGCATCAGCAATCCTGTGTCTCTTGGGTAGATTCCTAGCAGGGCTATTGCTGGATCATAGGGTAGCTCTATTTTCATTTTTTTGAGGAACCTCCACACCGTTTTCCAGAGTGGCTGCACCAGTTTGCATTCCTAAAAATGGGTCTTCAGGGACCAACTATACAATTCTTGTTTAATTAAATCATGAACATTATTAAATCCTTAAAATTGAAAATTATAATCACAAGAAATCTCTGAAAACTCAGTAAACTGACTAAAATATTAAGAACAACTGACCACAGCCTTTTAACCTGTAGTCTCCACCTGGTAAGAATGGAACCTTATTTGATGCCATTTAAAACCTATTCCCAAGTGCCATGGAAAGAGAGTACTATTGGAGTCTGTATATCTAGGTTCTTATCTTGGCCCCATCGATGTTAATTTCATCTACTCAAGTAAGAATTTAATCTCTCTGTTCCAGAATGTGCTTAGCTGTAAAATAAGAATAATGTCTCTCGGTGCCATAGAAAATAAATAAGATAGGGAACGTGAACATTCATGAAAACTTGTAAAGCACTATGTAAATGCAAAGAACTACACGAATTCTGACTAAAGTCACATTTATTCTCAGTCCCTTCTCCCAGTCACCCTCCATCGAGCCTTGCTATCAGCCACTCTCTGCTAAATGTCCTTCGTGCAGCTTTTATGAAACTATCCAGCCTACCAGTCTCACATGTCAGTGACCATTACTTTCTGATTCTGCTAAAACCAAAAATATTTTATCTTTAATTTTCTTTTTACCCATTTCCCCTTTTAAAAAAGAAAGATATTTCAGGGCACCTGGAAGGCTGAGTCAGTTGAGGGTCTGACACTCAGTTTAGGTTCAGGTCATGATCTCACTGTTTGTGAGTTTCAGCCCCACATTAGGCTCTGTGCTGATAGTGCAGAGTCTACTTACGATTCTCTTTCCCTCTCCCTGCCCTCCCCTGCTCATTATCTTTCTTTCCCTCTTCTCTCTCTCTCTCTCTCTCTCTCTCTCTCTCTCTCTCTCTCTCTCTCTGTCTCTCAATAAATAAACTTTAAAATTTTTTAATTAATTAATTTTTAAAAATAGGGTACCTGGGTGATTCATTCTGATAAGTGTTAGACTCCCAATTTTCAGCTCAAGTCATGATCTCAAAATTTGTGGGCCGCAGCCCCGCCTTGGGCTCTTTGCTGAAGGCAGGGAGCCTGCTTGGGATTCTCTCTCTCCGTCTCTCTCTACCCCTCCCCTGTTTATTCACTATCCATCTCCCTCTAAAAGTAAATAAACAATAAAAATTTTAAATAATAAAATAAAAAATAACGACACTTCAACTGAACCACCACAGACAACTGCACCAGTGTATCAAGCTCCTAGCCCTCTCTCCAAGTACGATCTCATACAGTTCATTGCTCATCCTTACATATCTACTTGGACATTTACGATTAATATGTCTCTCTAATCAAAGTAGCCATATTCATTCCCAGGGGCTGCCATAAAGAGTACAAATACTGGGGACCTAAAACAAGACACTTATACTCTCAGAGTTCTGGAGGTCAGGCCAAAGTCAGGTGTCATCCAGGACACCCTTTCCTTGAAGGTTCAAAAGGAGGATGTGTCCTATCCCTTTCCTAGAGCTTCTGCTGTTGCCAGGAAACCTTGGTATCCTTGGCTGTTGATTGATTGTAGTTGCACTTGAACTCTATGGTCACATGGCGTTTTCCTTGTGTGTATGTCTCTGTTTTCCCTTCTTACTCTAAAGAAACAGGCCATTCTAGATCAAAGCCACCTTGGTCATCGATGACCTCTCTTAATTTGATTACATCTGCAAAGACTCTATTTTCAAAAAAAATCACATTAATATGCACCAGGTATTAGGACATGAACATATCATTCGAGGGGACACGATTCAACCCAAAATAGAAGCTTTTCCTCTCAGCTTCTCAACTTCTAACAAAGGGACCAACTGACCTCTGAGTCAACGACTGGCATGCTTGATGACACTATGGATTCCCTGGTAATCCCCCGACAGTCGCTTATCATATGCTGTCCTGTCTCATGCTGCCCTCAGGCTCCAGGAGCTGATCCAGATTTAAAGGCAAAATCCAAAATGTAACATATTGTATACTTATAAATTGTTAACAGAATAGATCTTAAAAGTTCTCCTCACACACACAAAAAAGGGTAACTATGTTCTGCAACACATGTTAATAGATTTATTGTGGTGATCATTCCACAATATATACAACTATTGAATCATTATATTGTACGCTGAAATCTAAAACAATGTCATATGAACATTGTATCACAGATCAAAAAAAAAAAAAAAAGGAATTTAAAGACCAGAGAAAATATTGTAAACAATACTAGTAAGTAGTATTGGCAATTGGAAGTTAAGTAGACAAATTATTGACTACCCCTTCATATCACACTTCCAGAGACTTCCTTCCTCTTTGGCTGCCACTCGAGAGCCAAACTGAATGATTCATCTGACGCTAATGACTTACAGGGAGCAGGACTCTCCTGGGGCCCTAAAAATACACATATCCTCAGTCCCTAGAGCACGTACTTGGTGCCTATAAAAATATCCCTCAGATATAACAGTAGCCCTTTTAATCATGGGCAGATTCCACAGAATTCACAGACTCCAAAGTTGTTTAGCTGTAGACCGCAACATCCACTCTAAGTTATACCTCCTCGTATGCACCAACATACTCTGCAATGAATTTACGATCTTCCAAGTAAATCCCAGAGGTGAGACACCTTATGCTGACAGTAATTGTAAAGATAATTGTTACTGTATTGACCAAAGCCTCATTAGGTAGAAATTTGACTTCCAATGTCTTTGAGATTCATTCACCCTTTTCAAGGATTATCCTCTCCAAAGGTTGGTATATTTTAAATACATGAATCTGTATTTATTCTAAGGATTCTGTTCTATCTATTTCATACCCTAACACTTTTCTACAGATCCACGTCCACACACCACTGGAATATCTCTGGTGTATTAGTCTTCATGGGGACCAGCACTCATGTGCTTTCATCTGCCAGACTTTCACTTTCCAATCCATATGCCAATCTCGACATTTTATACAACTGCAGTCCTTCTTCACAGACCCTCTGGCTTCTTCCAGAAGTTAGCTGGATATCTGTAATCTTTGCTATTCTTCCTTGGAAGGAGATCCCAAACTCTTACCCTGATGCTCATTCAAATGGTACCAAGAAGATTTGAGATTCTTCCCTTTGCTCCTGATTCCTTAGACCTAAAAGGTAGTGGTGCTGCCTGCAGAACTGGTGTCTATGGTGAGGATGCTCTTTCCTTAAAGTAAGTTCTAGATGGAAGAGAAATCTGAATTCCAGATTAGCTGATTACCACTTTACTTCAGAAGGAAACATTGTTATTATTGTCTCTTCCGGCTCAAACCAAATGCTTTGTGACAGGACTCACAAGAATTAAATCTGTGTTTATGTTTCAGATCTGTAATGTAACAAATGGGTGTACAGGAGAAAAGTGTTCATTGGATATTCTTGCCAGAGAAGGGGAATCTGTTGTTCCTGTAACACTGGGCTTCTGCTAGATAGCAGAACAACAATAACAAGAGAAATCACAACAATATCCATAAGAATCTTAGTAAGAATCATGACCACTATGCATCTCATTTTATGAACCTAGAATGGGATAGAATTGAAACCAGCATGGTGGATTACCACTGCATGCAGGAATTTGTTTAGTAAAGAATTGTTGTAATTTGACAGTCATAATTACATTATACTATTGCTATTGGGTTGAATGCTATTTTGAAACCCTAAACCTCAGTTTAGGTTCATGGGACTTTATGTGAAAACAAGGTTTCTGCAAATATATTCAAGTTCAGATGAGGATACATTCAATCAGTGTGTGCTCTAACTCCATGACTGGTATTTCTATAATAAAAACAGAAAAGACAGATGGGGGAGAATGCCAGGTGACTACAGATGCAATACTCGAAGTCCTGCAGTTGCAACTCAAGAAGCACCCAAAAATGCCGGTAAACAAACCACCAGAAACTAGAAAGGTCCAAAGGAGTATATTCTCCCTGACAGGTTTCAGAGGCCCTACCTATATCTTCAGGTGAGACTTGTATCCTCCTGACCTATAAGAAAATAAGCTCCTGGTCTGGGGCAACATGGCGGAGGAGTAGGGGGCTCCAGTATTTCGCTTGCCCTTTAAAGGGGGACGACTGAAACCACTGTCTCTCTCTCAACTCCAAAAATCGGGGGGAATAGGTGCTAGAGCTGACAAGAAACTAAGGCGGAAACAGACACGGCCCAACTAAACCGTGAGTTTAATCTGGGTCGGATAAAACGAACTCGAACTCGGGAAGTTGAGCTGAGGGGAGGGTGAGCGTCTTCGGAGATAGCTGGGAAAGTGCCGATCGAACAACATCTGAACGAGAGGGCCAGAGCGGGTGAGACTGCGACCATCCAGCCCCTAAATGCAGGGCTTTTGAAGAGAAGTTCAGTGGCAAACAGCAGCAATCCCCGCGCGCTGCTGGGACCGCACCAACCCCGTCCTGAGCCACTGGGACGCGCGCGGGAGGGACTGGCAGCGGGGACGCAGGCGGCGCCGCCTGCGGAGCACCTCTAACCCCGGCACAATTATAACGAAATCGGGGGGTGGCAGACGGCCGCACCACCGCGCCACCCTCGCCCAGCGCCTCCGGGGCGGGCGCGCTGCCGGGACAGGCAGGGGGAACCCAGGCGGCGGCTCCTGCGGAGCACCTCTAACCCCCGCACAGTTACAGCCAAATCGGGGGGTAGCAGACGGCCGCGCCACCGCGCCACCCTCGCCCAGCGCCTCCGGGGCGCGCGCGCTGCCGGGACAGGCAGGGGGGACTCAGGCAGCGGCTCCTGGGAGCACCTCTAACCCCCGCACAGTTACAGCCAAATCGGGGGGTAGCAGACGGCCGCGCCACCGCGCCACCCTCGCCCAGCGCCTCCGGGCACGCACGCCGCAGGGACCCAGGCAGCCCCAGGCGCGGCTCCAGTAAACCACACTAGGCTGGCGTGGGCGGTGGAGAGAGAACAGAAATAAAGGGGCGAATAAAGCCTCCAGGACTGGTGGCGCGGGTCTGGAGAGACGCCATTGTTGTCTCACAAGCCAGGAAGTCACCCCAGAAGCCATCCCTGCAGCAGTGGAGGCCGGACCCGCCTACACTAAACCACGCCCCTCCCAAACTATCAGCAGGAGCGACTGATCCAAGTGGAGATTGCTGCCTGGAGTAACGCCAGTCATTTCTTCTTTTTAAATTTATCCCTCCCTTTCTCACTCCTACCGATCCCCATCCCTGAGCTGGTCATCCAGGGTACTGACTGGCTTAATCATTTTTTTCGTTCTTTTTGGTTTTTGTTTTTTTGTTTTTTGTTTGTTTGTTTGTTTGTTTTGTTTGGGTGTTTTGTTTTGTTTTTTGTTTTTTGTTTTTTGTTTTTTGTTTTTGTTTTGTTTTTTAACCCACTCTTCGAGGACATGTCCTACAACCTCTTCTTTACTTCCCTAGCCCTTTTTCTGGAATAACCAGGCCGTATAAGTTCATCTAGACGACATCGATCTTTATTCCTTTTCCCTCGCACCTGTCCTTATTCTGATTTCTATCAGTCTGGATTAAACCCTTTAGTCGCTCTACCTGGGCAAAGTCCATTTCCTTCTTCTCCCTGCACCAGTCATTATTCTGTCTATATATGCTCTGCCACCAGCACACTACATACCCTGTCCTTAACGTGTAGCGGTTACTTCAGGACATTGCCCTCAGAGAGTCACTTGTTATTTTTTTCTGTTGTGAACTGCTTGTCTGGACCATTTGTCGGTACGTTTGAGTATTTCTGTGTTCTGTGTGTCTGTCAGTTTTCCTTTCCAGGGCAACTTCAAGAAACAACCCATAACACATCCAGCCAAAATGACGAGACGGAAGAATTCTCCTCAAAAGAGTCTACAAGAAGTAGTGACAGCTCAAGAATTAATGAAAACAGATATAAGCAACATAACAGAACTTGAATATAGAATGTTAATCATAAAACTAATTGCTGGCCTTGAAAAAAGCTTAGATGAATGCAAGGAGTCCCACGAGGCAAAGTTCAAAGACCTTAAAAACGGTCAAGAAGAATTAAAGAAGACATTGGAAGAAATACAGGGGAAACTGGAAGCAGCCACAGCACGGATTGAAGAGGTAGAGGAAAGAGTTAGTGCCTTAGAAGACAAAATCATTGAAAAAGAGGAAGCAGATAAAAAGAGAGAGAAGCTGATCCAGGAACAGGAAAGGAGAATTCGAGAGCTGAGCGATGCACTCAAAAGAAACAATATCCGTATCATAGGAGTTCCAGAGGAAGAAGAGAGAGAGAAAGGAGTCGAAGGGGTTCTGGAACAAATCATTGCTGAGAACTTCCTCAACATGAGAAAGGAAACGGGCATGGAAATCCAAGAGGCACAGAGAACTCCCCTCAGACGTAACTTGAATAGACCTTCTGCACGGCACATCATAGTGAAGCTGGCAAAATACAAAGATAGGGAGAGAATCCTGAAAGCAGCTAGGGACAAAAGAACCCTAACATACAAAGGGAGACCTATAAGGGTAGTAGCAGACTTATCTACGGAAACTTGGCAAGCCAGAAAGGAATGGCAGGATATCTTCAATGTGATGAGCAAGAAGGACATGCAACCAAGAATTCTGTATCCGGCTAGCCTGTCATTCAGAATAGAAGGAGAGATCAAGGTTTTTCCCAACAAACAAAAACTGAAAGAATTTATCACAAATAAGCCAGCACTGCAAGAGATCCTGAGGGGCATTCTATGAAAATAAGGAGGCAAAGAACACAAACTACCAGAGACAGCCTTACAAACATGAAACTTACAGATAATACAGTGACTGTAAGCCCATATTTTTCAATATTAACACTGAATGTAAATGGACTAAATGCGCCAATCAAAAGACACAGGATAACAGAATGGATTAAAAAACAAGACCCATCTATTTGCTGTCTTCAAGAAACTCATCTTAAACCTGAAGACACCTTCAGATTGAAAGTGAGGGGATGGAGAACTATCTACCATGCTACTGGAAGTCAGAAGAAAGCCGGAGTAGCCACACTTATATCAGACAAATTAGACTTTAAAATGAACGATGTAATAAGAGATGAGGAAGGACATTATATAATAGTCTCAGGAACCATCCAGCAGGAAGAGCTAACAATTGTAAATATCTACGCACCGAATTCAGGGGCACCCAAATTTGTAAAACAACTAATTACAAACATTAACAACCTCATCGATAAAAATGTCCTAATAGTAGGGGATCTCAACACTCCACTCTCAGCATTGGATAGATCAACAAAACAGAAAATCTCCGCAGAAACAATAGCCCTGAATGACACATTAGGACAGATGGGCCTCACAGACATCTTTAGGGTCCTTCATCCAGAAGCAAAGGAATTTACGTTCTTCTCATCTGCACACGGCACATTTTCCAAGATAGACCACATTCTGGGGCACAGGGAAGCTCTGAATAAATATAAAAGAATTGAGATCATACCGTGTATAGTGTCAGACCACAATGCTTTGAAACTTGAAATCAACCACAGGAGAAAGCCTGGAAAATATTCAAGAATATGGCGGCTAAGAAATAACCTACTAAAAGATGACTGGGTCAACCAAGCCATCAGAGAAGAAATTAAAAAATATATGGAAACAAATGAAAATGAAAATACAACAATCCAAACGCTCTGGGATGCAGCAAAGGCAGTCCTGAGAGGGAAATATATTGCAATCCAGGCCCATCTCAAGAAACAAGAAAAATCAATAACACAAATTCTAACAGCACGCCTAAAGGAACTAGAAGCAGATCAACTAAAACAACCCAAGCCCAGCAGAAAGAGAGAAATAACAAAGATCAGAGCTCAAATTAACCATATGGAGACAGAAAAGGTAGTGGAACAGATCAATGAAACCAAAAGCTGGTTCTTTGAAAAAATAAACAAAATAGACAAACCTCTAGCCAGGCTTCTCAAAAAGAAAAGAGAGAGAACTCAAATAAATAAAATCGTGAATGAAAAGGGAGAAATTACAACCAATCCCTCAGAGATACAAGCAATCATCAGAGAATACTATGAAAAATTATATGCCACCAAACTTGGCAATCTGGAAGAAATGGACAGCTTCCTAAATAGCCACACACTACCAAAACTCAAACGGGAAGAAATAGAAAATTTGAACAGACCCATAACTAGTGAAGAAATAGAATCCGTTATTAAAAACCTCCCAGCAAATAAAAGCCCTGGGCCAGATGGCTTTCCTGCGGAATTTTACCAGACATTTAAAACAGAGTTAATTCCTATCCTCCTCAAGCTGTTCCAAAAAATTGAAACGGAAGGAAAACTCCCGGACTCATTCTATGAAGCCAGCATCACTTTGATTCCCAAACCAGATAGAGACCCAGCAAAGAAAGAAAATTACAGGCCAATATCCCTGATGAATATGGATGCAAAAATTCTCAACAAGATACTAGCAAATCGAATCCAACAGCATATAAAGAGAATTATCCACCATGATCAAGTAGGATTCATCCCTGGGTTGCAGGGCTGGTTCAATATTCGCAAATCAATCAACGTGATACATCACATCAACAAAAGAAAAGATAAGAACCATATGATCCTGTCAATAGATGCAGAAAAAGCATTTGACAAAATACAGCATCCTTTCTTAATAAAAACTCTCGAGAAAGTCGGGATAGAAGGAACATACTTAAACATCATAAAAGCCATATATGAAAAGCCCACAGCTCATATCATCCTCAATGGGGAAAAACTGAAAGACTTCCCCCTGAGATCAGGAACACGACAGGGGTGTCCACTCTCGCCACTGCTATTTAACATAGTGCTGGAAGTCTTAGCATCAGCAATCAGACAACAAAACAAAATAAAAGGCATCAAGATTGGCAAGGAGGAAGTCAAACTTTCACTTTTTGCAGATGACATGATACTTTACATGGAAAACCCGACAGAATCCACCAAAAGCCTACTAGAACTGATTCATGATTTCAGCAAAGTTGCAGGATACAAAATCAATGTACAGAAATCGGTGGCATTTCTATACACCAACAATGAAGCAGCAGAAAGAGAAATAAAGAAGCTAATCCCTTTCACAATTGCACCAAAAACCATAAAATACTTAGGAATAAACCTAACCAAAGATGTGAAAGACCTCTACACTGAAAACTATAAAAAACTTATGAAGGAAATTGAGGAAGACACAAGGAAATGGAAAAACATCCCATGCTCATGGATTGGAAGAATAAATATTGTCAAAATGGCAATACTACCCAAAGCAATCTACACATTCAATGCAATCCCAATCAAAATTGCACCAGCATTCTTCTCAAAGCTAGAGCAAACAATCCTAAAATTTGTATGGAACCACAAAAGACCTCGAATAGCCAAAGTAATACTGAAGAATAAAACCAAGGTGGGAGGCATCACAATCCCAGACTTTAACCTCTACTACAAAGCTGTGGTCATCAAGACTGTATGGTATTGGCACAAAAACAGACACATAGACCAATGGAATAGAATAGAAAACTCAGAAATGGACCCGCAAGTATATGGCCAACTAATCTTTGACAAAGCGGGAAAGAGTATCCAATGGAAAAAAGACAGCCTTTTTAACAAATGGTGCTGGGAGAATTGGACAGCAACATGCAAAAGAATGAAACTAGACCACTTTCTTACACCACTCACAAAAATAAATTCTAAATGGATAAAAGATCTGAATGTGAGACAGGAAACCGTCAAAATCCTAGAGGAGAAAACAGGAAAAAGCCTCTTTGACCTAAGATGCACAAATTTCTTACTCGACACGTCTCCAAAGGCAAGAGAATTAAAAGCAAAGATGAACTATTGGGACCTCATCAAGATAAAAAGCTTCTGCACGGCAAAAGAAACAACCAACAAAACGAATAGGCAACCAACGGAATGGGAAAAGATCATCGCAAATGACATATCGGATAAAGGACTAATATCTAAAATTTATAAAGAACTTACCAAACTCCAAACCCGAAAAACAAACAACCCAGTGAAGAAATGGGCGGAAGATATGAATAGACACTTCTCCAAAGGGGACATTCAGATGGCCAACAGACACATGAAACGATGCTCAATGTCACTCATCATCAGGGAAATACAAATCAAAACTACACTGAGATACCACCTCACACCAGTCAGAGTGGCTAAAATGAACAAATCAGGAAACTATAGATGCTGGCGAGGATGTGGAGAAGTAGGCACCCTCCTACACTGTTGGTGGGAATGCAAACTGGTGCAGCCACTCTGGAAAACGGTGTGGAGGTTCCTCAAAAAAATGAAAATAGAGCTACCCTATGACCCAGCAATAGCCCTGCTAGGAATCTACCCAAGAGACACAGGAATGCTGATGCATAGGAGCACGTGTACCCCAATGTTCATAGCAGCACTTTCGACAATAGCCAAATCATGGAAAGAGACCAAGTGCCCATCAACTGACGAATGGATAAAGAAGTTATGGTACTTATATACAATGGACTACTACGTGGCAATGAGAAAGAATGAAATCTGGCCATGTGTAGCAACATGGATGGAACTGGAGGGTATTATGTTAAGTGAAATAAGTCAGTCAGAAAAAGACAGATACCATATGTTTCCACGAATAGGTGGACTTTGTGAAACTAAGCAAAAACCAGGGGGAGGGGAAGAGGGGAAAGAAAAAAAAGACACAGAGAGGGAGGGAGATAAAACATAAGAGACTCTCAAAGACTAAGAACAAACTGAGGGTGAGGGGGATGAGGGAGGGGGGAGAGGGGGTGATGGGCATTAAAAAGGGCACATGTTGGGATGAACACTGGGTGTTATATGTAAACCAATTTGAAAATAAACTATTATAATAAAAAAAAAAAAAAAAAAAAAAAAAAGAAAATAAGCTCCTGCTGTCCTGAGGACCTAGTTAGTGGTGCTTTGTTCTGCAAGACTAGTAAAATAATACAATGTATTGAAATTCATATTAAAATATCAAGGTCGAAGATGAGCCCAAGATCCAGAACTACCAGGAATGTTTTTGCATCTTTCATCCCTGAAATACAACCTCATCAATACTAATCCATCTTGCACACCTAGACAACTGATTTGAAGATTCACACAACAATCTGCACAACCTTAACCACAGAACTCAACAGGTATGAAGTGCAGAGAGGTGAAATGGGGGAGGGAGAAATGTGGAGGGCAGGGAACTGTTTTTGCTTGCAGATAGATGACAGAAATGGGGGAGAGTATGGGAAAGGCATCCCCGCCCAAAAGCAGCTGTAGGAGAACAGGAAGAGTAGAAACAGCTGTAAGGACTGAACAAAAAAGAAGAAAGGAGAAAGGAGAGGGTTTAAATTCCATCAAAACTCTACAAACAGTGGAGCACAGAGTCTGAATATTTGAAGCTCGGAATCTGGAAGACCTCTGGTGGGAAGGGTGAATCCGTGGGATCAAAAAGCAAGGTCTGAGGCATCCTCGGGCCACCTGGGGAGAGGCAGATCCACTGCTGGGAGGAAATTTAGTAGAGGCTGTTTAGCCTCCCCACAGGCAAAGGTCCCAGCAGACCCCAGAGAATGGCCACATCTGCTAGTATTGGAGCAAAGATGTTAAGGGTGAAGCCTGGCATGAGATATATGCTGTGACTTTCCATGATCCCTGAAACATTGTCGCTACACAATCCTGTGAACTTTTTCTGGCGCTGACGGCACCCAGCTGCAGTCTCTGGGCATAGGGAGCGGCACGTTCTTGTGAACGTTCCCAGGGATGTGCTGGCACCTGGCCACTGCTCAGCAACCCCTCCATCTGAGGATCTGAGCACGTCAAAGTCACAGTCCCTCAAAAGCAAGGGGTTTGGAAACAGAATAGAATAGAATAGAAACAGGCCCAACTGGGATAAAACTCAGGAGGGAGGCAGCACCTGACAGTCTGATGGCTTGGTCACGGGCTGTGTAGAAGTGGAAAGTGGATAGAAGCTAGAGACAAAGGTGGGTTGCTTGATTGCCTATCAAGGATGGCACAGAGTTATGATATTGGACACTAGGTAGCTGGGAGATGCCATTTTCATCCCTTCCTCGCAATCACATACACACCTACACCCACACAGTAATCTATCCCAGTAACCTAAGGAGGGCCATCTAGTGGAGAATTGAGTCCATACACTAAACGCTGCCCAAGTAGGGCAACTGTGCTCTTCAGGACATCACACATCTCTCCACCTGCTTAGATCATGGATTATAAAGTGTTTCATAGTTTGATTCTACGGGAAACCAGATGTAATTTTGTTCATATTTGATTCTGTTCATTGGTCCAACTGTTCGATTTTTCCTTTTTCTTTTCTTTTCTTATTCTTCAACACATAAAGAGAAAAATTTAATTTTCTTTTCCATTTTTATTAAAAAAAAATTTAATTTTGACTACTATATGTTATCCCTTTTTGCAAATTGTTTAAATTCTATTTTGCTTCCGTTGTTTCATTGTCTTCTATTTTATTGTATCTATTCTTTCAAATTTTCAAGTAGTCTTATTTCTCCTTGTTTTTCTTTCTTAACTTTCCTTTTTCTAGTCTATCCAGCTTTTTTCAACAACCAGACCAGAATACACCTAAGATTTAGCATCCTATACTTAATTTTTTGTTTGTTTTTAATTTTTTGACGTTTATTCATTTTTGAGAGACAGAGAGAGATGGAGCACAAGCAGGGATGAAGCAGAGAGAGAGGGAGACAAAGAATCCAAAGCAGGTTCCAGGCTTTGCACCATCAGCACAGAGTCTGATGCGACACTTGAACTCACGAACCGTGAGATCATGACCTGAGGTGAAGTTGGACACTTTACTGACTGACCCACCCAGGTGCCACTGGTTTTATATTAATATAAAAATATTAATAATTTTTAATATTCATTTTTTTAACTTTATTAATTCCTTTTCTTCCTGGAAAATGACAAAATGAAGCCTTTCACCCCAAGAAAGAACAGGAAGAAATGACAGCCAGGGACTTAATCAACAGAGACACAAGCAAGATGTCTGAACCAGAATTTAGAATAATGAAAATAAGAATACTCGCTGGGGTTAAAAATAGATAGAATCCCTTTCTGTGGAGATAAAAGAAGTAAAAGCTAGTCAGGATGAAATAAAAAATGGTATAACTGAGGTGTAATCTCGAATGTATGCCACAGTGGCAAGGATGGATGAAGCAGAGCAGCAAATCAATGATGTAGAGGACAAACTTAAGGAGAATAATGAAGCAAAAAAAAAAAAGAGACTAAGACAAAAGAGCACAATATAAGAATTATATAACTCAGTGACTCATTAAAAAGGAATATCTTCTGAAGTATATGAGTCTCAGAAGATGAATAAAGAGAAAAACGGTCAGGAGGTTTATGTGAGAAAATCATAGCAGAAAACTTTTCTAACCTGGGAAAAAACACAGACATCAGAATCCAGGAAGCACTGAGAACGCGCATTAGATTCAACAAGAACCAAGCATCAACAAGGCATATCATACTCAAATTCACAAAATACACAGGCAAGGGAAGAATCATGAAAACAGTAAGGGAAAGAAAAAGTCCTTAATCTACAAGGGAAGACAGACCAGCTTTGCAACAACCTATCCAAAGAAAACTGGGAGGCCAGGAAGGAGTGCCAGTATATATTCAGTGTGCTGAATCAGAAAAATAGGCAGGGGAGAATTCTTTATCCAGTAAGGTTGGCATTTAAAATAGAAGGAGAGAGACTTGGGACCTGAGGAGGAGGGGCAACATGGCGGAGGAGTAGGGGGCTCCAGTATTTCGCTTGCCCTTTAAAGGGGGACCCCGAAACCATAGTCTCTCTCAACTCCAAAATCGGTGGGAAAAGGTGCTACAGCTGACAAGAAATGAAGGTGAAAACAGACATGGCCCAACTAAACCTCTGTTTTCCTTTACAGGGCAACTTCAAGAAACCACCCATAACACATCCAGCCAAAATGACGAGACGGAAGAATTCTCCTCAAAAGAATCTACAAGAAGCAGTGACAGCTCAAGAATTAATGAAAACAGATATAAGCAACATAACAGAACTTAAATATAGAATGATAATCATAAAACTAATCGCTGGCCTTGAAAAAAGCTTAGATGAATGCAAGGCGTCCCGGGTGGCAGAGTTCAAGGACCTTAAAAACGGTCAGGAAGAATTAAAGAAGACATTGGAAGAAATACAGGGGAAACTGGAAGCAGCCACAGCACGGATTGAAGAGGTAGAGGAAAGAGTTAGTGCATTAGAAGACAAAATCATTGAAAAAGAGGAAGCAGATAAAAAGAGAGAGAAGCTGATCCAGGAACAGGAAAGGAGAATTCGAGAGCTGAGCAATGCACTCAAAAGAAACAATATCCGTATCATAGCAGTTCCAGAGGAAGGAGAGAGAGAGAAAGGAGTCGAAGGGGTTCTTGAACAAATCATTGCTGAGAAATCCCCAACATGAGGAAGGAAACGGGCATGGAAATCCAAGAGGCACAGAGAACTCCCCTCAGACGTAACTTGAATAGACCTTCTGCACGGCACATCATAGTGAAGCTGGCAAAATACAAAGATAGGGAGAGAATCCTGAAAGCAGCTAGGGACAAAAGAACCCTAACATACAAAGGGAGACCTATAAGGGTAGTAGCAGACTTATCTACAGAAACTTGGCAAGCCAGAAAGGAATGGCAGGATATCTTCAATGTGATGAGCAAGAAGGACCTGCAACCAAGAATTCTGTATCCGGCTAGCCTGTCATTCAGAATAGAAGGAGAGATCAAGGTTTTTCCCAACAAACAAAAACTGAAAGAATTTGTCACAAATAAGCCGGCACTGCAAGAGATCCTGAGGGGCATTCTATGAAGGCAAGGTTGCAAAGAACACAAACTGCCAGGGAAAGCCTTACAAACATGAAACTTACAGATAATACAGTGACTGTAAGCCCATATTTTTCAATATTAACACTGAATGTAAATGGACTAAATGCGCCAATCAAAAGACACAGGATAAGAGAATGGATTAAAAAACAAGACCCATCTATTTGCTGTCTTCAAGAAACTCATCTTAAACCTGAAGACACCTTCAGATTGAAAGTGAGGGGATGGAGAACTATCTACCATGCTACTGGAAGGCAGAAGAAAGCCGGAGTAGCCACACTTATATCAGACAAATTA
Organism: Paguma larvata; assembly: GCA_030068075.1. Classification (NCBI taxonomy): domain Eukaryota; kingdom Metazoa; phylum Chordata; class Mammalia; order Carnivora; family Viverridae; genus Paguma; species Paguma larvata. Next base: position 26,179,729 of record CM057829.1, read on the forward strand.
GACTTTAAACTGAACGATGTAATAAGAGATGAAGAAGGACATTATATAATAGTCTCAGGGACCATCCAGCAGGAAGAGCTAACAATTGTAAATATCTACGCACCGAATTCGGGCGCACCCAAATTTGTAAAACAACTAATTACAAACATTAGCAACCTCATCGATAAAAATGTCCTAATAGTAGGGGATCTCAACACTCCACTCTCAGCATTGGATAGATCCACAAAACAGAAAATCTCCGCAGAAACAATAGCCCTGAATGACACATTAGGACAGATGGGCCTCACAGACATCTTTAGGCTCCTTCATCCAGAAGCCAAGGAATTTACGTTCTTCTCAACTGCACACGGTACATTTTCCAAGATAGACCACATTCTGGGGCACAGGGAAGCTCTGAATAAATATAAAAGAATTGATAACATACCGTGTACACTGTCACACCACAATGCTTTGAAACTTGAAATCAACCACAGGAGAAAGCCTGGAAAATATCCAAGAACATGGCGGCTAAGAAACAACCTACTAAAAGATGACTGGGTCAACCAAGCCATCAGAGAAGAAATTAAAAAATACATGGAAACAAATGAAAATGAAAATACAACAATCCAAACGCTCTGGGATGCAGCAAAGGCAGTCCTGAGAGGGAAATATATTGCAATTCAGGCCCATCTCAAGAAACAAGAAAAATCAATAACACAAATTCTAACAGCACGCCTAAAGGAACTAGAAGCAGATCAACTAAAATAACCCAAGCCCAGCAGAAAGAGAGAAATAACTACGATCAGAGCACAAATTAACCATATGGAGACAGAAAAGGTAGTGGAACAGATCAATGAAACCAAAAGCTGGTTCTTTGAAAAAATAAACAAAATAGACAAACCTCTAGCCAGGCTTCTCAAAAAGAAAAGAGAGAGAACTCAAATAGATAAAATCCTGAATGAAAAGGGAGAAATTACAACCAATCCCTCAGAGATACAAGCAATCATCAGAGAATACTATGAAAAATTATATGCCACCAAACTTGGCAATCTGGAAGAAATGGACAGCTTCCTAAATAGCCACACGCTATTGAGCCAAAACTCAAACGGGAAGAAATAGAAAATTTGAACAGACCCATAACTAGTGAAGAAATAGAATCAGTTATTAAAAACCTCCCAGCAAATAAAAGCCCTGGACCAGAAGGCTTTCCTGCGGAATTTTACCAGACATTTAAAACAGAGTTAATTTCTATCCTCCTCAAGATGTTCCAAAAAATTGAAACGGAAGGAAAACTCCCGGACTCATTCTATGAAGCCAGCATCACTTTGATTCACAAACCAGATAGAGACGCAGCAAAGAAAGAAAATTACAGGGCAATATCCCTGATGAATATGGATGCAAAAATTCTCAACAAGATACTAGCAAATCGAATCCAACAGCATATAAAGAGAATTATCCACCATGACCAAGTAGGATTCATCCCTGGGTTGCAGGGCTGGTTCAATATTCGCAAATCAATCAACGTGATACATCACATCAACAAAAAAAAAGATAAGAACCATATGATCCTGTCAATAGATGCAGAAAAAGCATTTGACAAAATACAGCATCCTTTCTTAATAAAAACTCTCGAGAAAGTCGGGATAGAAGGAACATACTTAAACATCATAAAAGCCATATATGAAAAGCCCACAGCTAATATCATCCTCAATGGGGAAAAATTGAAAGCCTTCCCCCTGAGATCAGGAACACGACAGGGGTGTCCGCTCTCGCCACTGCTATTTAACATAGTGCTGGAAGTCTTAGCATCAGCAATCAGACAACAAAACAAAATAAAAGGCATCAAGATTGGCAAGGAGGAAGTCAAACTTTCACTTTTTGCAGATGACATGATACTTTACATGGAAAACCCGACGGAATCCACCAAAAGCCTACTAGAACTGACTCATGATTTCAGCAAAGTTGCAGGATACAAAATCAATGTACAGAAATCGGTGGCATTTCTATACACCAACAATAAAGCAGCAGAGAGAGAAATAAAGAAGCTAATCCCTTTCACAATTGCACCAAAAACCATAAAATACTTAGGAATAAACCTAACCAAAGATGTGAAAGACCTCTACACTGAAAACTATAAAAAACTTATGAAGGAAATTGAGGAAGACACAAGGAAATGGAAAAACATCCCATGCTCATGGATTGGAAGAATAAATATCGTGAAAATGGCAATACTACCCAAAGCAATCTACACATCTAATGCAATCCCAATCAAAATTGCACCAGCATTCTTCTCAAAGCTAGAGGAAACAATCCTAAAATTTGTATGGAACCACAAAAGACCTCGAATAGCCAAAATAATACTGAAGAATAAAACCAAGGCGGGAGGCATCACAATCCCAGACTTTAACCTCTACTACAAAGCGGTGGTCATCAAGACTGTATGGTATTGGCACAAAAACAGACACATAGACCAATGGAATAGAATAGAAAACTCAGAAATGGACCCGCAAGTATATGGCCAACTAATCTTTGATAAAGCGGGAAAATGTATTCAATGGAAAAAAGACAGCCTTTTTAATAAATGGTGCTGGGAGAATTGGACAGCAACTTGCAAAAGAATGAAACTAGACCACTCTCCTACACCACTAACAAAAATAAATTCTAAATGGATAAAAGATCTGAATGTGAGACAGGAAACCGTCAAAATCCTAGAGGAAAAAGCAGGGAAAAGCCTCCTTGACCTAAGACGCACCAATTTCTTACTTGACACGTCTCCAAAGGCAAGGGAATTAAAAGCAAAGATGAACTATTAGTACTTCATCAAGATAAAAAGCTTCTGCACAGCAAAAGAAACAACCAACAAAACGAATAGGCAACCAAAGGAATGGGAAAAAATCATCGCAAATGACATATCGGATAAAGGATTAATATCTAAAATCTATAAAGAACTTACCAAACTCCACACCCGAAAAACAAACAACCCAGTGAAGAACTGGGTGGAAGATATGAATAGACACTTCTCCGAAGAGGACATTCAGATGGCAAATAGACATTTGAAACGATGTTCAATGTCACTCATCATCAGGGAAATACAAATCAAAACCACACTGCGATACCACCTCACACCAGTCAGAGTGGCTAAAATAAACAAATCAGGAAACTATAGATGCTGGCGAGGATGTGGAGAAGTAGGCACCCTCCTACACTGTTGGTGGGAATGCAAACTGGTGCGGCCACTCTGGAAAACGGTGTGGAGGTTCCTCAAAAAAATGAAAATAGAGCTACCCTATGATCCAGCAATAGCCCTGCTAGGAATCTACCCAAGAGACACAGGATTGCTGGTGCATAGGAGCACGTGTACCCCAATGTTCATAGCAGCACTTTCGACAATAGCCAAAACATGGAAAGAAACTAAGTGCCCATCAACTGACGAGTGGATAAAGAAGATGTGGTACATATATACAATGGACTACTATGTGGTAATGAGAAAAAATGAAATCTGGCCATGCGTAGCAACATGGATGGAACTGGAGGGTATTATGTTAAGTGAAATAAGTCAGTCAGAAAAAAACAGATACCATATGTTTCCACGAATAGGTGGACTTGGTGAGACTAAGCAAAAACAAGGGGGAGGTGAAGAGGGGAAAGAAAAAAAAGACACAGAGAGGGAGGGAGATAAAACATAAGAGACTCTCAAAGACTAAGAACAAACTGAGGGTGAGGGAGATGGGGGGGTGGAGAGGGGGTGATGGGCATTAAAAAAGGGCACATGTTGGGATGAACACTGGGTGTTTTATGTAAACCAATTTGAAAATAAACTATTTTAAATTAAAAAAAAAAAGAATGCAGAATGGCTATCTACCTGACAGGTCTAAAGCTGAATGTGATTTTAAGTTGAAAAGTAACTTATCAGGCAAAGGAGATGCACACTAAAGCAGACACAAAAATGTCATCATCCCCATATGTCACTAGTGCTCCGGGTCTCGCTGGAGAGCACATGGGGTGGGAAGGACAGCACTCATGTCACAGTCCATCATCTTACTGGTATTTTACTCATTACAATTCAGGAAAATCATCATCCTTTAGTAACACTGGATAAGGTAAGATCAGGCTGTGAAATGCATTCCCCATCGATTCTCAAGAGTACGATCTGTTGATCTGGCTCACTCTGTTCCTTTCCCCCCTCCCCTACTCTGCATCTAACCGTCTTAAAGTTTCTGAAGAACCACAGAGGCAATCTTCCAAGAGAAAGGATTTGCTTGGTCTCAGGTTAATGAGAAATTTCATTTCATTTCTTTCTTACCATATTTAAACAATGGTGTCATTAGACTAAGAACCATCATCTCTGTTTGGTCAGCATCAAGTGACTGAATGCAGTAAGTGAGATGGATTCCTCTGAGACAAACTATATAAACAATACCGACTAGGAATATCAAACATATCCAGCCTAGGTACAGGAGCAAAGAGTGGTGTTCACAAAAACTATCATCACACAACATGGTACAGGAAAAGTCCAGCCATGAACTACATATATTTTATTACTTTGCACACAAAAAATAAATACTTGAAAAAGTACAGATGAGAGAAAGAGAGAAAGAGAACTTTTCTTAGGTAAAATAAAAATAAATAGATTCTACACAAAAATGGCATTCTATGTAATGATTACCTTCAAAAAAAGATTACAATAAGAAAAGACATCTTATAAGAAAAGAATTTCATGAAAATAATTAAGAGAACATGAATAAAATGAAAGAGGATTAAATGCTTGGTGCTGACACACATAAGGAGATAAAGTGATTACCATAACTGTTCAATGTTGACACAAAACTCTAATAATTTTAGAGCAAGAAACCATACTTCCATACAACTAGATGCTCAGTAGTCACACTATACATTTTAAAGACAAAAGACCTCAAGATAATGTCTTTATTTAAGCCATTAATATACAACATTCATTGGTATATTTGACATGCACACCTTGCCTATTCCAGTTCCTGAATGAAACTGGATAAAGTGCGGGCAAGATTTCTGCAGCCTCAGGGCTACGACTGAATCGCTACTGCTCTCATGATGCTTCTATCTCAAAGGTCTGAGCTGACCTCAGATATAGGAGAACGGGCCCCGAGGACAGTGGAGGACGAGCAAATGAGGGGATGCAGCCATCACCACACAGGACAGGAGAGAGCTGATGAGCACTGACGCTGCTGTAGGGCAGGTTCTATGGAAGAAGAGGGTGAAGTAGGAATTCCACTGCATGTTGTTTATTCAAGGAATACATTTGGGATAAAGCAAACGAGGGAAGGAAAACGGAGCAGAGAATGTTGCGAAGCAAGAGTGTGGTCTCCAGTGGAACAGAGCATGAGCTTGATCCATGAGAGCTGGACAGAACTCTCCATCTGTGATGGTAGAAATACTCTGTCCTCACTGTCCAAACTATGCCCACTCTCCACCTGTCACACCTGAGCGTTTAACATGTCCTAGCTAACAAACTGAATTTTATTTTCTTATTTTATTTCTTTCCATTTAATGTTTACTTTAGAGAGAGAGAGAGACAGAGTGTGAGCGGGTGAGGGGCAGAGAGAGGGCGACAGAGGATTCAAAGCAGGCTCCAGGCTCTAACCTGGTAGCACAGAGCCTGGCACCAGGGCTCGAACTCACAGAGTGTGAGATCATAACCTGAGCAGAAGTTGGACACTTTACTGACTCAGCCACCCAGGTGCCCCAAAACACTGAATTTTAAAATTTATTTAATCTTAGTGAAAATCAATTGAAGTAACTTCCTGTAGCTAATTCCTACTGTACTGGACGCCACAGCTCTGGAGCAGGATTTGCATCAGATTTGGTCCTGCCTTGGCAATGGCAGCCTTCTGCCCATCCCTTAAGTCTGTCACAGGCTGTAAGCTGCCCCCACCATGTTCCCCAGACCGTCTGGCCATGTGGCTCCCTTTCAGCTGAGGGCAATTCTCTCAAGGAAGGAATGGCTGTGAACCTTGGAGCCCATACTCATGACAAATAGGGTTTGGACTGGAGCACCAGCAGGTAAAGAGCCTGTAAGCAGGTCACCAACAGCGTTCATACAACAGTCCATTCATGGTCGTGTGCAAGGATAGAAGGGTGGGACCTAGTGTACTTCACACATCACCTCAGTGCAATTACACACACACACACACACATGCACACATACACAGATACGTGCACACACATATACACATACATACATACAACATGTGTCATTTCCCTAATTCATAAATATGTAAACATTCAGGATTCTTACTACTTTTTTCTTCATCATATTGCTATTTGTACTCACTTGAAGGATCAGTTTTTCTTAACAATGTAGTCAAAATATAGATGTGCTGAATGAATATACACAAAATGGAAACTCCCTGTTGTAATTTCCAACATAGCATTTTTTAAACTCCATACATATTTTAGATATTTTTGTAACTGTTAAGGGAGAACATAAATATTTAATAACAATAAATACTGACAATAATTTTTAAGCATAGAGAAGAAATATTATCTAATTTCAGAGGCAACATGGAACAAGGGATAATATGAAAGTATATAGTATAAAACCTTACCCATGTGCACGCTCTATTGTTCTAGCACTGAAGGCCATATTTAATTTCCAGTAAACATGCATATTTAATTATTTTCACATGTATATACCGAGGTGTAATGCATGTACTACAATAGAATCAAATGTCTAGGAATGACTTGATGGCATCTATAATGAACAATTAAACTTAGCTCTCGTATTTGGTGAACTTCCACAGTCTGTTACTTTAGACATTGACCGCATAAGCAACCCAAAATACCTTTCTGTTTTAAGAACAAGTGTAACTGGAAACAAATTCACTCGCCAATTCCTAAGGCAACACAGAGACTTAGTTCCATTTCACTCACCTTTATTCACCTTTTCTTTGTTAGTCTTTGAGAGTCTCTTATGTTTTATCTCCCTCCCTCTCTGTGTCTTTTTTTCCTTTCCCCTCTTCCCCTCCCCCTGGTTTTTGCTTAGTCTCACAAAGTCCACCTATTCGTGGAAACATATGGTATCTGTCTTTTTCTGATTGACTTATTTCACTTAACATAATACCCTCCAGTTCCATCCATCTCCTGGGCGGAAGATATGAATAGACACTTCACCTTTTCTTTGGATCTAAGCTATTTCTCTACCTCTCTTCCAAGTTGCTGCCTAAATACAGTTCTGGGATAGGAACGAGGACATGTAGAATCAGGGTTTGCAGTAAATGCAAAGGTTGACTATACCAACACTGGCTCATCCATACATTTTTCATAAGCAAAAGGACACTTTCTCACAATGACTACACACGTCTTCACATGGTACCAGAGATCTGCACTTTGCCGCTAGGAGGTGGAAGATGAAGGCAGTCACAAACTCTCAGTATGGGTTCCAAGCATCTGTCCAAGGTTTCAGTTAACAAGGGAGACAATAGCATGACCTGACACTCTTTAATTATTCCTTAAACTGAACCTAGTGTGACCTGCCTGTGTGACAGTGAGATCCTTATGAGCAGGCAAGAGAGTGCTGTGACTCCGAGCTGTGGCTGGGCTGGCACAGAGAACCAAGTCCCTTCCCGTGCTGATGACTCTGGGGAACGGATGCCACACACTCTTAATGAGCCCATGTCACTGAGTTGCCCAGATATCGCAATCCTCAGGGACTATGACTATGGAGGACAATGGCAGAGGAGACCTAATCTGTCTTTTTTATTAGTTCACATATCTCACAGAGGACAACTCCCTAGACCTTCCCAGCTGCCCTAGCTCCCATTTGTGAATGACCTAGATGTTTTACAAAACACTTCAGATTTATCCCTAACAATTGCCCAAAATATTTACATATAAATCTATAAGGAAGATTCCATTCAGTTACTTAATTTTAAATGTAAATATGTGAATTAATTCTTTATTTAATTTTATTCATAGCCAAGTTTTATGGCAGCACAGAGCTCATAATTAGCCACATTTTAATCTTTAGCATGAATATAAAGGAGGGTAATCAAATTCTATCAAATTTCTAATGTGGCTACGGGGAAAAATCTCAAATCCTCTGAAACAGTTCAGTTTATATCCATAGATTTTAATGCTGTCTTCAAACAATTTACAGAATTATCTGTCTTTTCATTATAATGTACAGTTTATTTAAAATCAATTCTCTTTGCATTTAAGTTCTAAATGATTTTGAGTTTACCAGGAGAGTTAAAACAATCACTACAGAAAAATGGAAGGAAGGTAATGGTTGGTTTGTGGCTGTTTCTCATAGATCCATAACTTCCAGTTTCATTTATGATGTTCGGCCTAAGAAAAAAAATGACTTCCTGCTGAAAACATTCTTACACTTGAATTTTCTCAGTTATTTCCATACCAGCTAGATTACATACTGGTAGTTATGGGGAGAACTGGCAAAGAAAATACACTCTGGGTGTCCAGGAGAGAGAGGGAATTATGGACCTGCTATTAAGGCTTTTCTTCCCAGGCTTCACTCACTGCTGCCAGTCTTACGTGCTCAAATCACCTCGATAATAGTGTGGCACATCTAGTGCTATGACCTACACTTACACTCCTAGATGCAAAGTCATCTAGGATAATGTTCAATCGCTCGTCCCAAGACATATGTATGAGAATGCTCAATGCACCACTGTTTGTATTAACTAAAACTTGCACACAAGCCTAATGCCCATCAACAGTAAACTGAGTCAGTTGTGGCATGCTCATAAAAAAGACTCCTCTACAACATTATGAATAGAACTACAGCAAAACATATTGAAACAGTGTTGTTCACAAAAAAGTACTGAGGAAATGATGGAAGTTACAAGGCAATCCATCCCTCTTCATAACGTTCAAATCCAGTAAAACGGACTGTTATTGGAACTAACATTCCAATTAGCAATTGGAAATGTGGACTAAAAGGAATACAGAAAAGCAACATAATAGAAAAAGGTAGGAGCAGGAGTCCTTCTCCACCCGGGACCTGACACTGTTCTCTCTGTGAAGCTACAATAGTCAGGCCATCTTTCATTGGAGAGATCCAAAATGTCACCAGCTCAGTACATTCTCAAACAGGTGACTTACGGGCTCTAAATTGTCCCAGCTCTCTGATCCTCTTCCTTGTTAATATCCTCCATCTGAGAGAAGCAGTAGGAAGAGTCCGACCTTCCTAAGGGACACACAACTGCCTACACACCGCTGCCCTGCATGGAGATTTCTGTAGTCACCACCGGATAAATGGATAAAAAGCCTCAAAAAAAAAATGTAAAGAGACAGAAGACAAACAAGGCGGACAAATAACAGAAGCTGAAAGAGACATGAGATATATACAGAGATTAGAGTTAAATAGAGAACAGAGAGGAATGCCTCGCTGGTTCAGTCGGTTAAGGGTCCAACTTGGCACAAGTCATCATCCCACGATCTGTGGATTCAAGCACTATGTGAGCACTGTGCTGATGGATCAGAGCCTCGAACCTGCTTCAGATTCTGTGTCTCCCTCTTTCCCTCTCTCTCTGCCCCTCCACCAGGCACATTCTCTCTCTCTCGCGTTCTCTCTCTAAAAAATAAATAAATATTTTACCGCTCTGGAAAACGGTGTGGAGGTTCCTCAAAAAAATGCAAATAAAACTACTCTATGACCCAGCAATAGCACTCCTAAGAATCTATCCAAGAGATACAGGACTGCTGATGCATAGGGGCATGTGTACCCCAACGTTCATAGCAGCACTTTCGATAAGAGCCAAATCATGGAAAGAGACCAACTGACCATCAACTCACGAATGGATAAGGAAGATGTGGTGTATATATATACAATGGAATACTATATGGCAAAGAGAAAGAATGAAATCTGGCCATGTGTAGCAACATGGAACTGGAGGGTATTATGTTAAGTGAAATAAGACATTCAGAAAAAGAAAGATACCATATGTTTCCACGCATAGGTAGATTTTTCAGAGAGTTAGCTAAAACCATGGGGGAGGGGAAGAGGGGAGAAGAAAAAAGACAGAGAGAGGGAGGGAGACAAAACAAAAGAGACTCTCAAAGACTATGAACAAGCTGAGGGCGAGGAGGGTGTGGGAGGGGGAAGAGTGGGTGACGGGCACTGAAGATGGCACTTGTTGGGATGAATACTGGGTGTTATATGGAAAACAATTTGAAAATAAATTATTTAGGAGGGTCCAGAACACGGCGGAGGAGTAGGGGGCTCCAGTATTTCGCTTGCCCTTTAAACGGGGACGACTGAAACCAAAGTCTCTCTCAACTCCAAGAATCAGGAGAAAAAGGTTCTGCAGCTTACAAGGAACGAAGGCGAAAACAGACACGGCCCAGCTAAACCATGAGTTTAATCTGGGTCAGATAAAACGAACTCGGGAAGTTGAGCTGAGGGGAGAGTGAGCGTCTTCAGAGATGGCTGGGAAAGTGCGGATCAAACAACATCTGAACGTAGGGCCAGAGAGGGTGACTGCTACCATCCAGCCCCGAGATGCCAGGCTTTTGAAGAGTTCGGTGGCAAACAGCAGCACTACCCGCACGCTGCCGGACCGTGCCAACCCTGCCCGAGCCGCTGGGACGCGCGCGCCGCCAGGACTGGCAGTGGGAACTCAGTCACCCCGAGGCAGCACCACCTGTGGAGCACCTCTAACCCCGGCACAATTACAGCAAAATCAGGGGTAGCAGGCGGCCACGTCACCGCCCACTGAACCACACTACGCCGGCACCCATAGTGAAGAGAGAACAGAAATAAAGGGGCAAATAAATACTCCAGGGCTGGTGGCAAGGGACTGGAGAGACGCCATTGTTGTCTCACAAGCCAGGAAGTCACCCCAAAAGCCATCCCTGCGGCAATGGAGGCGGGACCCGCCTAACCAAACCACACCCATCCACACCTATCAGCAGGAGCTACTGATGCCAAGAGGAGACTGCTGCCTGGAGTAACTACAGGTCATTTTTTCTTTCTTAAATTTACCCCTCCCTTCCTCATTCCTACCGATCCTCATCCCTGAGCTGGTTATCCAGGGTACTGACTGGCTTAAACATTTTTTTAACCCACTCTCTCAAGGCATGTTCTGCACCTTCTTCTGTAATTCCCTATCCCTCTTTCTGGAATAGCCAGGCCAAATAAGTTCATCTAGACGACACTGATCTTTATTCCTTTTTCCTTGCACCCGTCCTTATTCTGATTTCTCTCAGTCTGGATTAAGCCCTTTAGTCGCTCTACTTGGGCAAAGTCCATTTCCTTCTTCTTCCCGCACCTGTCATTATTCTCTCTGTAGATGCTCTGCTACCAGCACACTACATACGCTGTCTTTAATGTGTAGCTGGTACTTCAGGACATTGCCCTCAGAGAGTCATTAGTTATTCTTTTTTCTGTTGTGACTGCTTGTCTGTATCATTTGTTGGTACGTTTGAATATTTCTGTTTTATGTTTGTCTGTCAGTCTGTTTTCCTTTCCAGGGAAACTTCAAGAAACAATCCAAAACTCATATAGCCAAAATGATGAAACGGAAGAATTCTCCTCAAAAGAATCTACAAGAAGCAGTGACAGTTCAAGAATTAATGAAAACAGATATAAGCAACATAACAGAACATGAATATAGACTGACAATCATAAAACTAATTGCTGGCCTTGAAAACAGCATAGATGAATGCAAGGGGTCCCGCGCGGCAGAGTTCAAGGACCTTAAAAACGGTCAGGAAGAATTAAAAAGACCTTGGAAGAAATACAAGGGAAATTGGAAGCAACCACAACACAGATTGAAGAGGTAGAGGAGAGAGTTAATGCATTAGAAGATAAAATCATTGAAAAAGAGGAAGCAGATAAAAAGAGAGAGAAGCTGATCCAGGAACAGGAAAGGAGAATTCGAGAGCTGAGCGATGCACTCAAATGAAACAATATCGTATCATAGGAGTTCCAAAGGAAGAAGAGAGAGAGAAAGGAGTCGAAGGGGTACGTGAACAAATGATCGCTGAGAACTTCCCATGAGGAAGGAAATGGGCATGGAAATCCAAGAGGCACAGAGACTCCCCTCAGATGTAACTTGAATAGACCTTTTGGACGACACATCATAGGGAAACTGGGAGAATTCAAGGACAAAGAGAGAGTTCTGAAGGCAGCTCGGGATAAAAGGGCCTTAACATACAAAGGTAGACACATAAGGGTAGTAGTAGCAGACTTATCTACAGAAACTTGGCAAGCCAGAAAGGAATGGCAAGACATCTTCAATGTGATACACAGGAATGATACGCAACCAAGAATCCTTTCTCTGGCCAGTCATTCCCTCAAAATGGAAGGATAGATCAAGGTTTTCCCAAACAAACAAAAACTGAAGAATTCATCACAAATAAAGGTTGCCAAGAACACAAACTACCTGAGACATCCTTATAAGCATGAAACCTACAGATACCACAGTGACTATAAATTCATATTTTTCAATATTAACACTGAATGTAAGTGGACAAAATACTCCAATCAAAAGAAATAGGGTAACAGAATGCATAAAAAAACAAGACCCATCTATCTATTTATTGTCTTCAAGAGACTCATTTTAGACCTGAGGACACCTTCAGATGGAAAGTGAGGGGATGGAGAACATTACACCACGCTACTGGAAGTCAAAAGAAAGCCAGAGTAGCTACACTTTTATCAGATAAATTAGACTTTAAAGTAAACGATGTAATACAAGATGAAGAAGGGCATTATACAATAATCACAGGGACCATCCAGCAGGAAGAGCTAAAAATTATAAATATCTACATGCCAAATACAGGGGCACCCAAATTTGTAAAACAATTCATTACAAACATAAGCAACCTTATCGATAAAAATGTCCTAATTGTAGGGGACCTTCACACTCCACTTTCAGCACTGGATATATCCACTAGCCAGAAAATCACTACAGAAACAATGGCCCTGAACAACACATTGGAAGAGATGGGCCTAACTGACATCTTCAGGGCCCTTCATCCAGAAGCAAAGGAATTTACATTCTTCTCAACTGCACACAGTATATTTTCCAAGATAGACCACATTCTGGGGCACACGGAAGCTCTGAATAAATATAAAGAATTGAGATCATACCATACACACTTTCAGACCACAATGCTTTGAAACTTGAAATCAACCACAGGAAAAAGCATGGAAAATATCCAAACATGGAGGCTAAGGAACAACCTACTAAAAGATGAGTGGGTCAACCAAACAATCAAAGAAGAAATGAAAAAATACATGGAAACAAATGAAAATGAAAATACAACAATCCAAACACTTTGGGATGCGGCAAAGGCAGTCCTAAGAGGGAAATATATGGCATTACAGGCCCACCTCAAGAAACAAGAAAAATCACTACCACAAAATCCAACAGCATGCCTAAAGGAACCTGAAGCAGAACACCTAAGACACCCCAAACCCAGCAGAAAGAGAGAAATAACAAAAATCAGGGCTGAAATTATTAACATATGAAGGAGCCTGCCCAGAGACAAGCGGATAGCTGAATGCCCGATCAACTCTTGACATATTTTGCTAACAAGAGTGTTGGGAGTAAGCCAGGCAGCAAACTGCAGGCTGCGAGATGGCTCAAGCTTTTCTGATCATCTCAAGGCCATAAATTCCTACCAGAAACAAGCGGATAGCTGAAAGCCCAATCGACTCTCGACATATCTTGCAAACAAGAGTGTTGGGTTTAAGACCGGCAGCAAACTGCTGGGTGAGAGAGAGCTCAAACCTTCCTGCTCGTCTCATGGCCACAAATTCTCAATTATTACAACTTTGCCAAACTCTTATCTCATTCCGTGTTCTGGTCACTATGATTACACATCAAAGAATGCTTACTTCTTTGAAATAACGTATGTTTAGAAAATCAGAGGTGCTATGAAGCAGAGGCAAGCCATTTTTCAAAGGTCAACTTGCTTTTTCTGCTACAATAAAAAACATGGTTTTGTTTTGCAAAACGCTCATGATAGACTGATATCTGAGTCTTCTGTCTTCTCTTTCATCCTGCGCCTTCCAACCCTTGCCCTGTAGGATATCGAGTCCAGACAAATATGGAAACTGAAAAAGCAGTGGAACAGATCGATAAAACCAAGAGCTGGTTTTTACGAAAAATTAACAAAATTGATAAACCACTAGCCAGGCTTCTCAAAAAGAAAAGACAGAGAACCCCAATAGACAAAATCACGAATGAAAAGGGAGTGATTACAACCAATCCCTCAGAAATACAAGTAATCATCAAAGAATCCTATGAAAAATTATATGCCATCAAACTTGGCAACCTGGAAGAAATGGACAAATTCCTAAACAGCCACATGCTACCAAAACTACAATGGGAAGATATAAAAAATTTGAACAGACCCATAACTAGTGAAGAGATTGAATCAGTTATTGAAAATCTCCCAACAAATAAAAGCCCTGGCCAGATGGCTTCCCTGCGGAATTTTACCAGACATTTTAAACAGAGTTAATACCTAACCTCCTCAACTTGTTCCAAAAACTTGAGATGGAAGGAAAACTCCCAGACTCATCCTATGAAGCCAGCATCACTTTGATTCACAAACCAGATACAGACCCAGCAAAAAAAGAGAAATACAGGTTAATATCCCTGACGAATATGGATGCAAAACTTCTCAACAAGATACTAGCAAATCAAATTCAACAGCATATAGAAAGAATTATTCACCATGCTCAAGTAGGATTCATCGCTGGGTTACACAGTTGGTTCAATATTCATGAATCAATCAGTGTGATACGTCACATCAATAAAAGAAAAATAAGAACCATGTGATCCTGTCAATAGATGGAAAAAAGCATTTCACAAAATACAGCACCCTTTCTTAATAAAAACCCTCGAGAAAGTCAGGATAGAAGGAACATATGTAAACATTGTAAAAGCCATTTATGAAAAACCCACAGCTAATATCATCCTCAATGGGGAAAAACTGAGAGCCTTCCCCCTGAGATCAGGAGCATGAAACGGGTGTCCACTCTCGCCACTGCTATTTAACATAGTGCTGGAGGTCCTAGCATCAGCAATCGGGCAACAAAACAAAATAAAAGGCATCAGCATAGGCAAGGATGAAGTCAAACTTTCACTTTCTGCAGACGACATGATACTTTATATGGAAAATCCAACAGAATCCACCAAAAGCCTACTAGAACTGACACATGAATTCAGCAAAGTTGCAGGGTACAAAATCAATGTACAGAAATGGGTGGCATTACTATACACCAACAAAGCAAGCAACAGAAAAAGAAATAAAGATGTTAATTCCATTCACAATTGCACCAAAAACCATCAAATACCTAGGAATAAACCTAACCAAGGATGTAAAAGATCTACACGCTGAAAATTGTAAAAAACTTATAAAGGAAATTGAGGAAGACACAAGGAAATGGAAAAATATCCCATACTCATGGATTGAAAGAATAAATATCATTAAAATGGCAATACTACCAAAAGCAATCTACACATTCAATGCAATCCCAATCAAAATTGCACCAGCATTCTTCTTAAAGCTAGAGCAAATAATCCTAAAATTTGTATGGAACCACAAAAGACCCCGAATAGCCAAAGTAATTCTGAAGAATAAAACCAAAGCGGGAGGCATCACAATCCCAGACTTTAACCTCTACTACAAAGCGGTAGTCATCAAGACAGCATGGTATTGGCACAAGAACAGACATATAGACCAATGGAATAGAATAGAGAACCCAGAGATGGACCCGCAAGCATATGGCCAACTAATCTTTGACAAAGCGGGAAAGAGTATCCAATGGAAAAAAGATGGACTCTTTAATAAATGGTGTGGGAGAACTGGACAGCAACATGCAGAAGAATGAAACTAGATCACTTCGTTACACCACTCACAAAAATAAACTCTAAATGGATGAAGGACCTGAATGCGAGACAGGAAACCATCAAAATCCTAGAGGAGAAAGCAGGAAAAAATCTTTTGACCTGAGCCGCAAGAATTTCCTATGCGACACATCTCCAGAGGCGAGGGAATTAAAAAGCAAAAATGAACTGCTGGGACCTCATTAAGATTAAAATCTTCTGCACTGCAAAGGAAACAACCAACAAAACTAATAGACAACCGACGGAATGGGAAAGGATAATTGCAAATGACATATTGGATAAAGGACTAGTAAAGCTTCTTCACTGCAAAGGAATATTCTAATATATGGTTTACTATATCTTATTTGAATATTTTATCAATGAAAAAATTCCATATTCAACTCAATGAACACACAAGAAAACTTCAAACAATTTGAATCAGTTTCTACTTTAATATTAAATTCTTTTAACTTTAGCCACTTTGGAACCAACGCTGTAATTCTTCTGTAAGTAAATTCTCGACATTATTAACACACTAAAATTGAAAATAATAATCATTAAGCTTGTAATCACAGTGAGGAAATCTTTGAATCTTCACCAAGTTAAGAACAGAAGATCACTGTCTTTTGGCAACCTGTAGTCTCCACCTGAGAGCAGGGATGGGCATATTAAAAGTAATTAAAAAAATATTCCTAAGTGCCAATGAAAGAGCATAATGTTGGACTCTGTATGTTTAGGTTTACATCGTAGCCCCACCATTAAAATTCTGTCTTTTCAAGTAAAAATTTAACCTCCCTGTTCCAGACTCTGCCCAGCTACAAAGTAAGGATAATGTCTCTTGGTGCTGTAGGGAATACATAAGATAGAGAATGTGAAAATAATGACAATTGTAAAGCACTGTGTAAACGCAAAGAGCCACCAGCACTTCTGCCTAAAGTCACACCTCTTCTTCAGTTCATTTTCCAGTCACCCTCCATCAAGTCTTGCTCTCAGCCACTCTCTGCTAAAATGGCCTTCATGCAGCTTAATAGTTTGAGCCTAATAGTTTCACGTGTCAGTGATCACTTTTCTGATTCCCAAAAGCCTTTACTTTTAATTATCTCTTTAACCATTTCCATTTTTAAAATGACTGTACTTCAACTGTACCACCAGACATAATCCCCACAGTGTATCAAGTTCCTAGCCCTCTCTCCAAGTATAATCGTATACTGACCATTTCCCATCCGGACATATTTAATGGGATGTTTATAATTAATACATCTCCCCACTCGAAGTAGCTGTATTCATTCCCTGGGGCTGCCATAAAAAGTACCAATACAGAGGACTTGAAATGAGACATTTATTCTCTCATGGCTCTGGAGGCCAGTCCAAAATCAGGCGTCATCCGGAGACCCTCTCCTTGAAGGTTCTAAAGACGATGTGTTTTATGCCTTTCCTAGAGCTTCCGCTGTTGCCAGGAATCCTTGGCATCCTTGGCTGTAGATTGATTGTTGTTCAAACTTGGCCAATATGGTCACAGGGCATTCTCCCTGTGTCTCTGTCTCTGTTTTCCCTTCTAGAAGGATGCCAGTCATACTGGATTTAAGCTCACGTTCATCAAGTATGAACTCATTTGAATTGATTCCATCTACAAAGACTCTATTTTCAATAAAGCCACTTTCATATACACCAGGTGTTAAAACATGAACATAGCTTGGGGGAGGGGGGGACACAGTTCAAGCCCAAACTTTCCGCTTGATTCTCCACTTCTAGAAAGGGATCGACTGACTTCTCAGTCACCAACTCTGGCATCCTTGATGATACTGTGGATTCCCTGGTAACTCCTCTATAGTCACTTATATGAGGTCCTCTCTCATGCTGCCCTCAGGATCCAGGAACTGACCCAGACTTAAAGGCAGAATTCATGATGTAACATATTGTATACCTATAAATTGCTATGAAAATAGAACTTAAAAGTTCCCCTCACCAAAAAAAAAAAAAAAAAAAAAAAAAACAAGTAACTATGTTCAGGAACACATGTTAACTAGATTTATTGTGGTGATCATTCCACTGTGTATACAAATATTGAATCATTATGTTATGCCTAAATCTAATAAATGTTGGAGGAGGAATTAAGACGGCAGAGAAGTATGGGGACCAGGATTTCCCTTGTCCCTCAAACACACCAGTATTGAGGTCAGAACACTTGGAATATCCAGGAATACAGTCTGTAGTGTGACAGAAAAATCTCCACGGATGAACAGAGACAGCTGGGTGGGAGAGAGGTATGTTTGTGAATTGGAGGAAATAAAATGGGTGATGTAAGGGAGGGGAGGGAACCCGTTCTGTGGAGAGAGAAAGGGAAGAGAAAGAGAGGCTGTGGAAGTGTGGGATTGTATTTGGACAAGCGAAAAACCTCTCCAGACCACAGAGGGGGAAGGGAAAACATGGAGAGAGCCAGTTTCTACTTAGCAAACTGACCTAGGAGTGCAGATCCGAGTTCTCAAGGTTGCTAGACTTCTCAGGACCAGAGCCCACGGGGTGGGTGCACCTAGGGGAGACGGGAGCCAGCATGGGGCGCAGAGATCTCAAAGACACACTGGGAGAGAGCAGTCTTCTCCTTCAAGTACTGCGGGAAGAGGGTGTATTGCCCCCCAAGGATAAAAGGCCCTGCAGGCACCAGCCAGAGGCCCTTCATCGGTGGAGTGGTGCTACCCCAGAACCAGGGCGCACTGAGCAGGATGCTTTCAGACATCGGTGTTTGAATCACAGCTCAGCACCTGGGAAGCACCAGAGACTGTGGAGCAGAACTCCCTAGCTCCTCTGTGAGGACTGGCAGAACGAAACCTGGTCTGGGGAAGAGAGACAGGGGTGTCGCCATTTTCCTCCCCATCATCACATGGTGGCGATTCAGGGTGCAGGACAGCGGCCCCCAGCGGAGGCAGGACCCACTTACACCAAATCCTGCCCTCTGTGTCTGGTAACTGCTTATCTCCCAGAGTGAGATTATAGTGACCAATCCAGAAGGCCTCTCCTCCAGATCAGTACAGACGCCAGTCCCAGGGACCAACAAACAACTGTCCTACAGTCTTGTATGTGAGTCTGTTGCCCTTTTTTCCACCTCTCCTCTTTTCTTTCCTTCTCTTCTCTTTTCCCTTCTTTTTCTTTCTACCCTCCTTTTTTTCCTTGGAATCAGGCACATAGTTTCTGATATGATTTTTTTTTCTGATATGCTTTTTGATCACGTCTTATTATACACACGAACACACACACATACAACACATGTATATATAATGTACATCTTATCCTTCTTTCTCTTCCTCTATTCTGGTTGCTTGTTTGTTTAATCAGTCACATTTACTCTATTCTTTATTACATTTTTTTGTATCTCCTTCTTTATTTTCCTGTCTCTCTGGATTAAGCCTTATAGTTTCTTTGATTCTCTGCCTGGTCTTTTATTTTCTGGCCCCTTTTCTCTCTTTGTATAGGATAAATTTCTCCCACTTTTTTTCCTTCTTTCCAGGGCTACTTCAATGAACAAATCACGGCACACCTGGTGGAAGGTCCAAACAATCCACCGCTATGAGCAGTGGGATAAAGCAGCCAGAGACACAAAGACAGAGTGCACACAACACATTCCAGAATCGCTTCCTGAAGCTCCAGGCCCTGGACAGTGTATGGTCACTTTTTAATATAATAGTACTTGCAGGTGCAGGACACATAACAGCAGTTTCCATTAAACAGAAACCTATCCAAAATTACAAAGCAGAAGAATTATCCTCAAAAGAAAATCCAGGAGGAAAAGACAGGCAGAGGATAGTGGGACTTGAAGGAATCATAGAAGACAGCAGAGAATCTCTTGCTACAAAGATCAAAGACCTACGAAATCATCACGATGAATTAAGAAATGCTGTAATAGAGATGCAAAATAAACTAGTGGAGTGACAGCAAGGATGGAAAAAGCATAAGAGAGAATAGGTGAAATAGAAGGTAAAATTATGGAAAATAATGTAGCTAAACAAAAGAGAAAAGAAATTACTAAACCATGAGGGGAGAACTACAGCCCTAAGTGATTCAATGAAAAGTAATAATATCTGTATCATAGGAGTTCTAGAAGAAGAAAAGAGAGAGAGGGAAAAGGGCAAAAGGTTTATTTGAATAAATTATAGCTGAGAACTTCCCTAATCTGGGGAAGGAAACAGACATCGTAGACCAGGAGACACAGAGAACTCCCTTCAATTAAAAAAAAAAAAAAACAGGTCAACACATAGCATAGTAAAGCTGACAAAATACAAACAACAAGAGAGAATTCTGAAGGATCCAGGGACAAATGGGCCTTAACCTACAAGAGAGACACGTAAGGGTAGTAGCAGATGTCTACTGAAACTTGGCAGGCCAGAAGGGAGTGGCAGGAAATATTCAATGTGCTGAATAGGAAAATATGCAGCCAAGAATCCTTTATCCAGCAAGGCTGTCATTTGGCATAGAATGACACATAGAGACATTTCTAGACAAACATTATCTAAGGGGACTCTGTGAGTGGAAAGCAGCAAAGATTACAAAAGACCAGACCACAACCATGAAACCTACAAATACCACAATTACACTATATTCATATCTTTTAATAGCACTTTGAATTTAAATGGACTAAACACCCCAGTCAAAAGACATAGGGTATCAAAATGGATAAAAAATAAAACAAGATCCATCTATATGCTGCCTACAAGAGACTCATTTTATTTTTTTAAATTTTTTTAAATTTACTTATTTATTTTGAGAGAGAGAGACAGAGTGATCAGGGGAGGGGCAGAGAGGGTGGGGGAGACAAAGAATACCAAGCAGGCTCTGCACTGTCAGTGAGGAGCTGGAGTGGGACTCAAACTCACAAACTGTGAGATCATGTCCTGAGCCGATATCAGTGGCTTAACTGAGCCACTCAGGTGCGCTCTCAAGAGACTCATTTTACTCCTGAGGATATCTGCAGATTGGAAGTTAGGACATAGAGAATCTCTAAGGACAGTGAGTATCTATCATGCTATACTGGATGTCAAAAGAAAGCCAGAGAAGCCATACTTATATCAGACAAACTAGATCTGAAACAAAGATTTTAACAAGAGATGAAGAAGTGCCTTCCGTCATAATTAAGAGGCCTATCCATCAAGAAGAGCTAACTATTGTAAATGTTTATCCTCCCAATGAAGACGCACCCAAATATATAAATCAATTAATCACGAATATAAGCAAACTTACTGATAACAATACCGTGAATGTAGGGGACTTTAATACTCTACTTACAGCAATGGACAGATCATCTAGGTTGAAAATCAATAAGGAAATAATGGCTCTGAATGACACATTGGATCAGATGGGCTTAACAGATATATGCAGAACATCTCATCCTAAAGCAGCAGAATATACATTCTTCTCGAGTGCACATGGAGCTTTCTCCAAAACAGATCACAGGCTGGGTCACAAAAAAACCCTTCAACAAATATAAAGGGATTGAGACCATACTGTGCATATTTTCAGATCACGATGCTATGAAACTTGAAATCAACCACAAGGAAAAATTGGAAATCCCCCAAATACATGGAGGTTAAAGAACACCTTACTAAAGAATGAACGCATAGGTAGGCTTTGGAAGACCTAGCAGAGAACCAGGCGGGAGGGGAAGAGGGGAAGGGGGAAAAAAAAAAAACAAAAGCCACAGAGAGGAAGGAAGACATGACATGAGAGACTCTCAAAGAATAAGAAAGAACTGAGGGGAGAGATGGGTGTGGGAGGGGGGAGAGTGGGTGGTGGGCACAGAGGAGGGCGCTCGTTGGATTGAGCACTGGGTGTTGTATAGAAACCAATTTAACAATAAACTATTTAAAAAATTAATAAATAAATAAATAAATAAATAAATAAATAAATAAATAAATAAAAAAGAATGAATGGGTCAACCAGGAAATTAAAGAAATTAAAAAATATATGGAAACAAATGAAAATAGAAACACAACAGTCCAACCCTTTGGGATGCAGTAAAGGCAGTCCTAAGAGGAAAATACATTGCAGTTCAGGCCCATCTCAAGCAGCAAGAAAGGTCCCAAATACAGAACCTAACCTCACATGAAAAGGAGCAGAAAATAAAGCCCAAAACTAGAAAAAGAAGGTAAATAATAAAGATCAGGGCAAAAATAAACAATATAGAATCCAAAAAAGTAGAACAGTTCGTGAATGTAAGAGCTGTTTCTTTTCTAAGAATAAACAAAGTTGATAAACCTTTAGCCAGACTCCTCAAAAAGAATAGAGAAGACCCAAATAGATAAAATCATGAATGAAAGAGGTGAGATAACAACCAACACCACAGAAATGCAAACAATTATTAGAGAATGCTATGAAAAGTAATATGCCAGCAAGCAGAACAATCTGGAAGAAATGTACAAATTCCTAGATGCCTATGCAGTACCAAAACTCAAAAGGCAAGAAATAGAACATTTCAACAGGGTCATAGCCAGCAAACAAATTGAAATGGTTATCAAAGATATCTCAACAAATAAGAGTCCTAGGCCAGATGGCTTCCCAAGGAATTCTACAAGTCATTTAAAGCAGAGTTAATAACTATTCTTTTCAAGCTGTTCCAAAAAAATTGGAAACAGAAGGAAAGCTCCCAGAATCATTCTATGAAGCCAGAATTACCTTGATTCCAAAACCATACAAAGACGCCACTAAAAAAGGCCAATATTCCTGCTAAACACGCAGGCAAAAATTCTCAGTAAGATAGTATCAACTCGAATTCAACATATTAAGAGAATTATTCACCATGATCAAATGGGATTCATTCCTGGGCTGGAAGTCTGGTTCAACATTCACAAATCAATCAGTGTGGTGCATCAATTTAATAGAAGAAAGGATAAGAAACATATGATCCTGTCAATAGATACAGAAAAAGCATTTGACAAAATACAGTATCCTTTATTAATAAAAACCCCCAGGAAAGTCAACACAGAAGGAACATGCCTTAACATCACAAAAGCCATATATGAAAGGCCAACAGCTAATATCGTCCTCAATGGGGAAAAACTGAGAGCTTTCCCCGAGATCAGGAACATGACAGGGATGTCCACTCTCACCACCATTGTATAACATACCGTTGGAAGTCCCAGCCTCAGCAATCAGACAACGAAATGAAATAAAATGCATATAAATGACAAAGAAGAAATCAAACTATCACTTTTTGCAGATGACATATACTCTACATGGAAAACCCTGAAGACTTTACCAAAAAACTGCTAGAACTGATACATTAATTCAGCCAAGTTGCACAATTTAAAAACAATGTACAGAAATAGATTGGATTTCTATACACCAATAATGAAGCAACAGAAATAGATATCAAGGAATTGATTCCTTACAATTGCATCCAGAATCATAAAATACCTAGGAATAAACCTGGCCAAATAGGTAAAAGATCTATATGCTGAAAACTCTAGAAAGCTTATGAACAAAATTGAAGACACAGAGAAATGGAAAAACATTCCATGCTCATGGACTGGAAGAACAAATATTCTTAAAATGTGAGGGGCACCTGGGTAGCTCAGTCGGTTAAATGTCCGACTTTGGCTCAGGTCATGGTCTTGTGGTTCACAAGTTCGAGCCCATGTTTGGCTCTGTGTTGACAGCTAAGAGCCTGGAAGGAGCCTGCTTCAGATTCTGTGTCTCGCTCTCTCTCTACCCCTTCTCCTCTCATTCGGTCTCTCTCTCTCAAAAGTAAAACATAAAAAAATTTAAAAACAAAATGTCAATACTGCCCAAAGCAATCTATACATTCAATGAAATCCTGGTCAAAATAGCACCAGCATTCTCCACAGAGCTGGAACGAACAATCCTAAGATTTGTATTGAACCACAAAAGACCCCAAATACCCAAAGTAATGTTGAAAAAGAAAACCAAAGCTGGAGGCATCACATCCTGGACTTGGTCTGTGTTACAAAGTGAGAGTCATTAGACAGTATGTTATTTACACAAAAACACACGCATAGACCAATGGAATAGAATAGAGAACCCAGAAATGGACCCACAAATATATGGTCAACTAATCTTTGAGAAAGCATGAACGAGTATCCGATGG
Source organism: Paguma larvata (assembly GCA_030068075.1). Taxonomy (NCBI): domain Eukaryota; kingdom Metazoa; phylum Chordata; class Mammalia; order Carnivora; family Viverridae; genus Paguma; species Paguma larvata. Next base: position 26,203,642 of record CM057829.1, read on the forward strand.
AAAAAAAGACAGTCCTTTTAACAAATTCTGGGAGAACTGGACAGCAACATGCAGAAGAATAAGACTGAACCACTTTCTTATACCATATACAAAAATAAACTTGAAATGGATGAGAGACCTAAATGTGAGAAAGGAAGCCATCAAAATCCTACAGGAAAGAACAGGTAATAATCTCTTTGACATCAGCCACAGCAGCTTCTTACTTGACACATCTCCAAAGGCAAGGGAAATAAATGCAAAAATGAACTATTGGGACCTCATCAAGATAAAAGTCTTCTGCAGAGTGAAAGAAACAATCAACAAAACGAAAAGGCAACCGACGGTATAGCAGATGTTTGTAAATGACATATCAGATAAAGGGTTAGTATCCAAAATCGATAAAGAACATACCAATCTACACCCAAGAAACAAATAATCCAGTGAAGAAATGGGCAGAAGACATGAATAGACCCTCTTCCAAAGAAGACATCCAGATGGCAAATAGATACATGAAAAGATGCTCAACATCACTCATCATCAGGGAAATACAAACCAAAACCACATTGAGATACCACCTCACAATGGACAGAGTGGCTAAAATGAACAACTCAGGAAACAACAGATATTGTAAAGGGTGCAGAGAAAAAGAAACCCTTTTTACACTGTTAGTGGTTATGCAAACTGGTGGAGTCACTCTGGGAAAAACTAAAGAGGTTTCTCAAAAAACTAAAAATAGAACTACCCTGTGACCCAACAATTGCAGTACTAGGTATTTATCCAAAGATACAAAAATGCTGATTCAAAGGGGCACATGCATCCCAATGTTCATAGCAGCACTATCAACAATAGCCAAATTATTGGAAGAGCCCAAATGTCTATCAACTGATAAATGGATAAAGAAGCTGGAGGGTATTATGTTAAGTGAAATAAGTCAGTCAGAAAAAGACAGATACCATATGTTTCCACGAATAGGTGGACTTTGTGAGACTAAGCAAAAACCAGGGGGAGGGGAAGAGGGGAAAGGAAAAAAAGACACAGAGAGGGAGGGAGATAAAACATAAGAGATTCTCAAAGACTAAAGAAAAACTGAGGGTAAGGGGGATGAGGGAGGGGGGAGAGGGGGTGATGGGCATTAAAAAGGGCACATGTTGGGATGAACACTGGGTGTTATATGTAAACCAATTTGAAAATAAACTATTATAAAATTAAAAAAAAAAAGAAGCTGGGGTATATACATACACACACACACAATGGAACACTACTCGGCAATCAAAAAGAATGAAATCTTGCCATTGCAACAATATTGAGAGAACTAGAGTGCATTATGGTAAACGATGTAAGTCCGTCAGAGAAAGACAGATATTGTATGACTTCATTTCTATATGAACTTTAAGAAACACAACAGGGAAACACAGAGGAAGGTAAGGAAAAATAAGATAAAAACAGAGAGGGAGGCAAACCATAAGAGACTCAAATACAGAGAACAAACTGAGGGTTGTTAGAGGGCAGGTGGTTGGGTGGGTGGGTTAGATGGGTGATGGGTATTAAGGAGGACACTTTGTTGGGATGAGCACTTGGTGTTATACATAGGTAATGAAGCACTGGGTTCTACTCCTGAAACCAACACTATACTATCTGTTAGCTAACTTGAATCTAAATAAATAATATTTTTAAAAAGAAATAATATTTATGATAAAGATGAATAAGTGAAAAAAATTAATATGGAGATTTTTTATAATTAATATACATTTTATATATCCTTTAAATTTTTTCCTGGTGAATCTGAGTAAGCTCCACAAAACATGGGATTTCCTGAGAATAAGAGGTCACTTCCCATATTTTTATAGTAGGTCACTGCATTCAAACACATAGGCCTTTGGCAGATGTGAGTTTCAAAGGCCTTAATCAATTGATGTCTCGATTAAAGAATGGATAACATGGTATGAAGAGACGATCTAAATATATTTTACCCTTTAAAACTCTTTCTGCGTTGCAATAGGTAAGATGTGTAGAATATGAAATAGGACTTGGGTCATGTACTTGTTCATATATAATAATGTCCTTAAAAGTCATTTTTTTTTATTGAACAGGGTGGCTCACAAACCGAAACTAACCCACGTGCATACCTCACCTTGGTGTTTCTCTGACTTTGCACAAAATTACACCTAAGCACCACCTGGTGTGTTGCCAGCTCTTGTTCCCAATGTCACTGGCATACATCACGCCCTCCCCCTCCATGACATGAAGGCTACATAAAACCACTGTCATTCCTGTGAGGTCACACTAGGGCCCGATGTCTGAAGGGGTTTATCAGGATTGATGTTAGTAGGTTTTTCTTTGAGCTAAAAGTTTGTTTTTCCCACGGTTGTGCTACTCTTGGGGGGGAAATGTGCTACAATTACCCAATAGACCTTAAACTAGAGGCATGATCAAAATGCAAAAATAAGTGGTATATCTCCATCAATTGCTCGATGCTAATCAATATGCTAAAATGTTAATAATTCTTACACTGTTTTAGTGGTTTGTATTCTTACACTGACTATGACTTTACCGTACGGGTGTAAATGTGTTGTTGCAAGTAGAAAGGGAATAGTGTTCTCAAATTGGGGTGAAATAAGAAAACTTGTGGAGTTTTTAAAGTAATCATATGATGCAGATGCTGTAGGAACAGTAAATGAGCATCTCTGGAGGTTGGAATGAATCCATGAACTTAGATTTTGAACACTCACTTGCATAAAAGAATGAGGTAAGGAAATTTCCCGGGGAGTCATCAGGGGAAATATTGGATGACACGTGCAGGACACAAAATCATAAAGCCTCTGACATTCAAGGTCTTCCATTAAATGGTCTTGACCCCAGTCATCTGGAGTCATAGCCCCGACAGAACACCTTCTTCATTGCTCCCGTCACATCCTTGTTCCGCAGGGTATAGATGAAGGGGTTGGCCATGGGGGTGACGATGGTGTAGAAGAGAGAAATGAACTTGCCCTGCTCCTGGGAGTGGTTGTTGCTGGGCTGGAGGTAAGCATAGATGGCCGTCCCATAGAACAGGGAGACCACTGTGAGGTGCGACCCACATGTCCCAAACGCTTTCTTCTGCCCCGAAGTTGACTTTATTCTTAACACCGCCCTGATAATCCGACCATAAGAAAATATGATTAATGCCACAGGTATGAGGAGCATGATCACACTGACAAAGAAGGCCTCAGACTCGTTCACGGTGGTGTCAACACAGGCAAGCTTGAGCAGTGGAGGGACCTCACAAAAGAAGTGGTCTATTTTATTTCTCCCACAAAGTGGTACAAGAAAGATGAGCACCGTCTGCAATGAAGAGTTGGAAAAACCAACGAACCATGATGCAGAAGCCATCAGGGCACAGAGACGAGGGTGCATAATCACTGTATAGTGCAGGGGCCTGCAGACGGCTGTGTAGCGGTCAAATGCCATCATCCCTAAGAGAATGCATTCTGTGCCTCCCAACCCTAGAGAGACGAACAGCTGAGCTACACATCCACCGAAGGAGATGGCCTTGTCTGCTCCCCTGAGATGAACCAGGAGCTGGGGAACGGTGCTGGTTGTGTAACACAGGTCCAGGAAGCTGAGGTTGGAGAGGAAGAAGTACATGGGAGTCTGAAGGTGTGGGTCCAGGCGGGACAGTGCGATGATGGTTGTGTTTCCCAGCAGAGTGAGCAGATAGAAGAGCAGAAGAACCCCAAAGAGGACTCGCTCCAGTTGAGGCCGGTCAGAGAAACCCAGCAGGACAAAGCCAGTGAAAGAACTTCTATTCTTCTGGTCCATCCTGTCTTACCACGTTTCCTGTCAAGAGCACGTATTTAGCAATTTTTAAAAGAAATCTTTAAAACGATAAAAAGCTGGATTTATCATGTTATATAAGACAGACCATGGCATTTTATAACTATTTGAATAAATGATGGACTCATGAAATTGACCAATTAGTTCCAATTTAGTTCCATATTACCACCAAAAAGTAAATCATTAATATTTAATATAAGAAAAATCAAATAATGGACCTGTGTTTGTATCAGTAATAGGTATAAAAGATCTTTCAGTCTCACTTAAGTATGGTTAACGTGCTACAAAAATATTTGTACATTTCACATATATACAATATATACAATGGACTACTACATTGCAATGAGAAAAAATGAAATCTGGCCATGTGTAGCAACATGGATGGAACTGGAGGGTATTATGTTAAATGAAATAAGTCAGTCAGAAAAAGACAGATACCATATGTTTCCACAAATAGGTGGACTTTGTGAGACTAAGCAAAACCCAGGGGGAGGGGAAGAGGGGAAAGAAAAAAAAAGACACAGAGAGGGGGGGAGATAAAACATAAGAGACTCTCAAAAACAAGAACAAACTGAGGGTGAGGGGGTGAGGGAGGGGTGAGAGGGGGTCACGGGCATTGAAAAGGGCACATGTTGGGATGAACACTGGGTGTTATATGTAAACCAATTTGAAAATAAACTATTATAAAATTTAAAAAAATCTTTCAAAGTTAGCAAAATAAAAAAAAACATAACCAGATTTTTACAGTAAAAAAAAAATATTTGTACATTTCAGAGAAAATAGGGATGAGGGGGAAAAAGGGAGAGAAATCAGAAAGAATAGTAAAGATACAGACAGAAGGTGATTCATTATTTTTCATATGTATCTCATAATTCCACACAACTGAAATGCACACCCACATATCATAGTTTATGATACAACACGATCTTGAAAATAAGTTCAGTTTTGGGAATTTATGATCGGGAATATATTTATACAAAGAATTCGATTACAATCGAGCTATCACTACTAGTTCTGCACAGAAACATATATTGGGCTTCTTGGTGTATATGTGGTAGTAAAACAATTAAATAGTCAGAGAAACTGACAACACCGTCATTCAAACAGTGTTTAACTTTTGTATGAAAGATGCTTAAAATTACCATATCAATTTAAAAGGAACTCCAAAAATTCATTAGCTGTGCAGAGTCCTTTGGAATCAGAATGCTAAAATCCGTGGCCAACACTTTCCTCTTCCTTCTGCAGATTTCTATTTCACACATGACCAACTAGACTTCATAAAATTCCTGAAAGATGTAGGATTGTTCCCTATCAACATTCTAATCAAAATAAACACCCTAAAGAGTTATCCAAATGTGTACAAAGTGTGATGTTTACATCATTTCCTGTGATAAAATAATTACAAGGTAAATATAGAGAGATAAAGACACATACATCCTCAAAACAATGACAGGTCAAAGAGCTATAATGCAAAACTTAACGTAGTACAAGAAAAGGCATAAATGAAAGGATATATTGGTACTGTATAAAATCTCCGTCTCCCATCTATATTGTATTATTGACCACCATTCTGGAAGCCTGCAGAGTCAGTCACGCTAGATCAAACACAATGCCAGCTCTGAGGCTCTAAGTCTCATCTGATGACGCTTTTCATTCAGCTGCTTGGTCCTGAATGAGCAGAGTAACACGCCAAGGAAAGAGTCATCAAAAGTCAAGTATTTCAGTTCTATAATATTCAGATGGTAGGCATCAGTACATTTTTAATTCTTCCAAGGGTTTTAAAATCTGAATCAAGTTTGGGGGTACACCCACTGATGTGCGAAAGAAACTGGTACGAAACTGGCATAAAACTTGAATAAAGGATGTAGTATTTCACACTTTTTTGAGCCTCCTTTGACTTCCTATAAAGAATGATTGGTGGTATCCACAAAACAATATATATGTACAAACAATTTCTGAATAGAATTAATTCTAAAGGTATCAGGGATGGTCTCAATGTGCAACAACAGGGAATATCCCCTCACTCACACCTGCTCGGAAGACCAGATCAGAACAAACCATGGTTCAGTCTCTTGCACATGTGCACAAATATACAGACATTCTTCTGAAACAGTGCTGACAAATTTTGATTTTTTAGTATTTTTAAGTAATTTATATTTTGTGAGAGAGAGACAAAGTAGAGTGAGCAGAAGTGGGAGAGAGGGAGAAAGAGATGGAGAGAGAGAGATGGAGACAGACAGAGGGAGGATCCCAAGCAGGTTCCTCACTGTCACTGCCGAGCCCAACCTCACACCTGTGACATCATGATCTGAGCGGAAATCAAGAGTCGGAGGCTTAACCAACTAAGCCATCAAGCTGATAAATTTTTAAATCTGTGTTCTAAAGGAAACACTCACTAAAGTGAAGCGCAAACACAAAATGCTAACTCATCCAAAAACACACCAATACTGCACCATTAGAAAAAGATAAGGAGGGGCACCTGGGTGGCTCAGTCGGTTGAGCGTACGACTTCGACTCAGGTCATGATCTCGCAGTCTGTGAGCACAGCATCGTGCTCTGTGCTGACAGCTCAGAGCCTGGAGCCTGCTTCCCATTCTGTGACTCCCTCTCTTTCTGTCCCTCCACCACTCACACTCTATCTCTCTCTGTCTCAAAAATAAACATTAAAAAAAAGAAAAAGAAAAAGATAATGATAAATTTTAACATTATCATACCAATAAGGACTAGGAAGACGGTTGAGAAAATATAAATTCCTGGTGAAATGAACCTGTACAAATTTCTTCCTGCTTTACAGGATAATATGTGTATGTGCAGGTTCCAATATAAATATATATAAAAGATTGTGGACTGCAACTGTCATGAAATTCGATATAGAAAAATCAGTAAAAATTATATATTGGGCCACCTGGGTGGCTCAGTCAGTTAAGCATCTGGCTTCAGCTGAGGTCATGATCTCACAGTTCGTGGGTTTGAGTCCCACGTCGGGCTCTGTGCTGACAGCTCACGGCCTGGAGCCTGCTCAGACTCTGTGTCTTCCTCTCTCTCGGTCCCTACCCAACTCATGCTCTTTCTCTGTCCCTCAAAAATAAATAAAAATATTTTTAAAAATTTTTAATTGTACATAATATATTACTTTATACACAAAAATAAATACTTGAAAAGGGCATACATTACATGTAGAAAGGGAGAAAATATATTAAAATAAAAATAGATCTATAAAACAAGTGGCATTCACTGTAATGATTACCATCAAAAAAGTATATAACTGAAATGACATCTCACAACAACACAATTTTACAATAATAATTAAGAGAACGGGCATCAATGAAAGAGGTTAAATGCTTACTACTGACACACATAAGGTGATAGAGTAGAAGTTTACAGTTTACATAATTGTTCAATACTGACACAAAACTCTAAAATTTTAGTCCAAGAATACTTATTTCCACACTAGATGCTCACTATGCACACTACACATTTTAGAGACAGAAGACCTCAAGATAAAGTCTGTATGAGATATTTCCAATATGTGACATTCACCGATGTATTTGGCATGCACACTCTGCGCTATCCAGTGCCTGAATGAATCCTGAGAAAGTGCGGGCAAGATTTCCGCAGCTTTAGGGCTATGACTGAATCGCTACTGCTCTCATGATGATTCTGTCTCATAGGTCTGAGCTAAACTCAGATACATGAGAACAGGCCCGGATGACAATGGAGAACGAGCAAATGAGGGGATGCAGCCATCACCATACAGGACAGGAGAGAGCTGATGACCACTGACGCTGCTGTAGGGCAGGTTCTATGGAAGAAGTGGGTGAAGTAGGAATTCCACTGCATGTTGCCTATTCAGGGAATGCTCTCAGGATAAAGTGGATGAGGGGGGGAAATGGAGAAGAGCACACTGCTAAGCAAGGGTGTGGTCTCAAGTGGAACAGAGCACGAGCCTGATCCCATGAGAGCTGGACAGAACTCTTCAGTAGAATCATCCATGTGTGATGTAGAAACACTCTGTCCTCACTGTCCAATACTATGCCCACTCTCCACCTGTCACCACCTGAGCATTTAAAATGTAGGCACAGGGACAATTGGGTGGCTCAGTCAGTTAACTATCCAGCTTTGGCTCAGGTCATAATCTCACGGTTGCTGAGTTTGAGTCTCACATTAGACCACTGCTGTCAGCACAGAGCCCACCTCAGATCCTCCATCCCCACCCCGTCTTTCCCTCCCCTGCTTCTTCTCTCTCTCTCAAAATATATAAATAAATAAATGTAATAAAAATAAAATGTCTTAGCTACAAAAAATAAGAAAAATAATAAAACATGCTAAGAAACTGAAATTACATTTTCATTGTAATTAATTTAAACATAAATAGTTTATGTGGATACTTCCTACTGTATTGGACAGCACAGCTCTGCAGTAGGAATTGCATCAGATTCAGTCCAGGCATTAGCAGCTTTTTGCACATCCCAGAAGTCTGTCACACTGTCTGTGAGCTGCCCCCACTATGTTCCTCAGACCTCCTGGCCATGTAGCTCCCTTTCAGCTGAGAGCATTTCTCTCAAGAAGGGAATGGTTGTGAAACTCGGAGCCCATACTCATGACAAATAGGGTTTGGAATGCAGCACCAGCAGGTAAAGAGCATCTGAGCAGGTCCCCAACAGCGTTCATACAACAGTCCATCATGGTCCTGTGCAAGGATAGAAGGGCGGGACCTAGTGTACTTCACACGTCACCTCAGTGCAAACACACACACATACACACAGACACACAGACACACACATACATACACACATGTGCAAACACATACACAACTTGTCACTTCCCTAATTCATTAATTATATAACATTCAGACTTCTTACTACTTTTTCCTTCATCATATTGCTATTTGTACTCACGGGAAGGATCAGCTTTCTTGTTAACAATAAACTCAAAATACAGATGCATTGACACAATATTCACAAACTGGAACTTACTGCTGTAATTTTCAACATAGCATTTAAAAACTCCATGCATATTTTGGATATTTTGTGGAAACTCGTAATGGAGAAAATAAGCATTTAGAAAACATAAATACTAACAATGAGTTTATGCACAGAGAACAAATATTGTCTCATTTCACAGACAATAAGCAAGCAAAGGGAACACAGGGAGCATGTCATCTAATACTTTCACACTTATGTATAAAGGGCATATTTATTATCACTAAACATGAATATTTAAATTATTTTCCACACGTGCATACTCAGGTATACTGAATGTACTAAAATAGAATGAAACCTCTAGGAACTACTTGCTGGTGTCTACAATGAACAATTAAATTTAGTTCTTCTATTTGGTGAGTTTCCATAGTTCCTTCAGACAACTGACCATATATGCAAACCATTTAGCTTTTTTGTTTCAAGAACAATTGCAACTTAAAATAAACTAACTTGTCAATTTCTAGAGCAACACAGAGACTTAGGTCCATTTTCCTCACCTTTTTTTACCTTCTCTGTCTGGATCTAAGCTATTTCCCTACTTCACTTCATGTTACTTTCTAAATACAGTTCCACGCAACTGGGAACGAAGACATGTAGAACCAGTGTCTGCAGTAAGTGCAAAGGTTGACTATACCAGCACTGGCTCATTCATAAATTTTTCTCAAGAAAAGATGCTTTCTCATGACGACTTCATGTGGTACCAGAGATCTGCACTTTGCCTCTAAGAGGTAGAAGATGAAGACAAGTGCAATCTCTCAGTATGGTTTCTGAGTACGATGGCCTGCCTGTGTGACAGTGAGACGCTTATGAGCAGGCCAGAGGGTGCTGTGACTCCGAGCTATGGCTGGGCTGGCACAGAGAACCAAGTTCCTTCCCGTGCTGATGTCTCTGGGGGAACGGATGCCCCACACTCTTAATGAGCCCTTGTCACTAAGCTGTGCAGACATGGCAATCCTCAGGGACAATGACTATGGAGGATAATGCCAGAGGAGACCAATCTGTCTCTTCCATTAGTTCACATATCTCACAGAGGACAATAACTCCCTGACCTCCCCAGATACCTTAGCTCCCATCTGTGAATGACCTAGATGTTTTACAAAACACATAAGATTTTCCCCTCACGATTGCCCAACATATTTACATATAAATATATAAGGAAGATCCCAGTTACTTAATTTTAAATGTATATATGTGAATGAATTCTTCATTTAATTTCATTCATCACCAAGCTATATGGCATCACAGAGCTCATAATTAGCCACATTCTAATGTTTAACGTGAATATAAAGGAAGGCCACCAAATTCTACCACTTCTAACATTCTAGGGAAAATAAACCTCAAATTCTCTAAAACACTGTATGGTTTATAACCATATGTTCTAATGATGTACTCAAACAATTTAAAAAATTATATCTTTTTAAAAAACATTTATGGTTTAGTTAAATTCAGCTAGTCTTTACATTTAAGTTCCAAATGATTTTGAGTTTACCAGGAGAGTTAAAATAATCACTTCAGAAAAATGGAAGGAAGGTAATGGGTGGTTTGTGGCTGCTTCTCATAGATCCATAATTTCCAGTTCATTTATCACATTCAGTTTAAGAAATAAACTACCTCCTGTTGAAACCAGTCTTATATTTGAATTTTCTCAGCTATTCCCATACCACATAGATGGCATCCTGATAATTACGGGGAGAACTGGCAAAGACAATACACTCTGGGTGTCCCACCTGCTATTATGCTTTTCATCTCAGGCCTCACTCACTGCTGCCAGCCTTAACCTGCCCACACCACTTTGATATTTGTAGGGCATTATCTAGTGATGGTGACCCAAGTTTCATAGCATTGTGGTCAGAAAATAGGCACGGTACAATCTCGGTCTTCTTGTACTTGTTGAGGCCTGAATTGGTTTTTGTTTTGTTTTGTCTTAATTAGTCTCCAAGCCCACCATGGAGCCCAACACACCCAATACCAGGCTTGAACTCACACCCTGAGATAAGACCCAAGCTGAGATTAAAAGTCAGATGCTTTAACAAACCAGCTACTCAGGTGCCCCCATGCCTGATTTGTGTCCCAGCATGTGATCTATCCTGGAGAATGTTCCAAGAGCACTCAAGAAGAATGTATATTCTGCTGCTTTAGAATGGAATATTGTGCATATCTGTTAAGTCCATCCGGTCCAGTGTGTCATTCAAAGTCATTATTTCCTCACTGATTTTTGATTAGATGATTTGTCCATTTATGTAAATATAATGTTAACATCTCCTACTATTATTATATACTGTCCATGAGTTCCTTTACGTTTGTTACTAATTGTTTTATATATTTGGGTGCTCCCATGTCGAGGGAGTAATTGTTAGATCTTCTGGTTGGACTGTTCCCTTTATTATTACTTAGTGCTCTTCTTCATCTCTTGTTACATGCTTTGTTTTAAAGACTAGTTTGCCAATGCAAGTATTGCTACTTCGGCTTTCTTTTCATGTCCATTTGCCTGATAAACGGGTCTCCGACCACTCACTTTCAATCTGCGAGTGTCTTTACGTCTACAATGAGTCTCCTGCAGGCAGCGCAGACGGGTCTTGTTTTCTTTATGCATTCTGACACCCTATGTCTTTTGATTGGAGCACTTAGTCCATTTACACTCAGAGCAATGATTGCAAGATAGGTATTTGGTGCCATATTATTTCCTGTTCTGTCATTCTTTCTGCAGATATTTACTATTTCTTTCTTATTTTTTATACTTCTTGTCTTTCCTTTCCACTCAAAGAGTTCCTTCTCATATTTCTTGTAGGGCTGGTTTAGCGGTCACAGACTCCTTTAGGTTTTTTTTGGGGGGGGGGCCGGGGGGTAGTGGCATAAAACAACAATCATCTTATTATGTCTCATAGTCTTGTCGTCAGGAATTGGGGCAGGGGCTCTGTCGGTAGTTCCATCTGTTTTATGTGGTATCAACTGAAGTCACTCAGGGGAATTCAGCTGCTGGCTGGTTTGGAGGATCCAATACTATTTCACTCAAATGTTGGGTATCTTGGTATGCGTGTGTAGAAGACTGGGCTCAGAAGGGTGCCTCTTCCTTTCTGTGTGGGTTAGCGCTTCCCCGTGTGGTCTCTTTAGCCGAGCAGCCAGACTTTGTAACAGAATTCAGGGCCTGAGCTTAAGAGAGCATTCCAAGGAGATGAAGTAAAATCTTCCAGCAAAGCTTGTGATAGAAACTGGCAGAACACTACTTCTACTAGTCAACGTAGTCACGGTCTACCCAGCCCCAACTGGAAGGGAAGTGGATTCCAGCTCTTGGTGGAGAGTGCGGGCAAAATGTCAAAGAATTTGCAGGAATCTTTACTTTGCCACAGTATTAAATTCTCATTTCACAAATGAAAAACGTAGAGCACAGAGCAGTTAATCATCTTGTCAACATAATACACGGAGGAAAGTGACAGGAGGAAGATAAGTGTCTCCCATCTTTGTTACATTGATAGGATTCGTTTTTAGAATAAATTTGAAGTTTATCAGGTTTAAGTCATGGTAAAATACTTTAAATTAACATGTTCTTTTAATGATATAAAATCTTTTATGCCAAGGCAGTTGTCTGCTGAAGGAAGCAAAAGGGATTAATAACTACATTTGTGGAGGGTTCTACAACACGGGATTGAAAAACTATCTTATGTTTTTACATTATGAATTTTCAGACGATGGGTAAGGTGCAGATGACTGCTTAGATGCTGACTAAGGGATGAATTAAGTCTAAAGCCTTCCTACATTCCCTAGTTTCAGAGGGCCTCTCACCAGTGTGAATACTCTGATGTCGAGTAAGTTTCTGGCACAATCTAAAGGCCTTCCCACATTCCTCACACTCACAGGGTTTCTCACCGGTAGGAAGTCTGTGATGTACTCTAAGGCCAGAGCCACACAGAAAGGCCTTCCCACTTTCTTTATATTCACAAAGTTTGTTGGCAATATTAATCTCCTGATGTCAAGTAAGGCTGTACATTGTCTAAGAGCCTTCCCACGTTTTGTACATACATAGGGTTTCTCACCAGTATGAACGCTCTGATGCAGAGTAAGTTGACCGTGCACTCTAATATTTGAAAAAGGAGTCAAGAATATTCATGGGGAAACATAGTCTTTTTAATAAATCGTGCTGAGAAAGCTCGGTAAATACATTCAGAGAAATGAAATTGGAGCCCTGTATCACACCACTCACAAAAATTAACTTGAAATGGAGTAATATGTAAACATAAGGCCTGAAATTATAAAACTCCTAGAAGACAACATAGTGAAAACAATTTCTGACATTGGACACATTAACAGTCACCAGATGAGGCTGTTCTAGCATTATTCTATCTAATAACATAGCCTATTCTTTGTGATCCAAATTTCATTGCAAAGACTGAAAGACTGAGACTTCTAAATTTTTTAACTAATTGTGTTTATAGGGGTATAGTTTTTTCCACGGAGCTCTTGAGTGCTGCAAGATTCTACCGATGGCCAATACTCCCACCACCTCCAGGAAAGTTTTTTTTTTTTTCCTTTCAATGTGACCTGGGGCAATCAGCTGTTACCACATACACTAGGGTGTATTTGTATTTCAGAACATACTGGAAATGCAACATTTATGAGCAAGTTATGTCTAAGTAGTGTAAGCTAAGTGAAACACATTTCCTTCTACTAGCCATCTTCACAAAAGGGTTAAGAGATCGGCCTACAGGAGACTGGTTATGGAGCACATGTTTGTGCATGAGCATGTCTGTGTGTGCATGTGTTTAATAATATCTTAATACATATGCTGCTTCAATCTAAATACAAACCAAAATGTGACATGTTGTGGTAGGTTATGAAAAGAAACATTCTTTGAGAAGTATAGATATTTTTTCCAAGAAGGGAAGTGAAACTTGGGAGAGGTTAATTTCATGCTAAAAAGAAAACATTGTGGAGGCAGGCCAAGATGGCAAGGAGTAGAGAGGCCCAAAGTTTCCCTTGTTTTTGAATTGAGAGGGACCGAAACAGAGAGATTCTCAGCTCCAAGAACCTGGCAGAAAAGGTGCAGCAGCCTACAAGGAACACAAGAAACACAGACAACGCCCTAGGACCGTGAGTCTAATCGAGAACGGACAAACGAACTCGGGAAGCTGAGCTGAGGAGAGGGTGAGCCCGGCACAGCGGGGAAAGTGCCCAACATCCGAAGGAGAGGTGCAGAGAGGGGGAGACCACCACCATCCAGCCCCTAAAGACAGGGATTAGGAGGAGAAGCTCTGTGTCTAACAGCAGAACTCAGCAGAACTCTCCTTGTGCAGGACCTCGGACGGAGGCACAGTCAGCCCGCCCGGCCCAGAGTCGCTCAGCCACCAGCAGCGTGGGGAGGGAGCTACCTCGGGATTGCAGCCACTGCTATCGCCCCAGCGGGGAGTGTGCGCCAGGCACTGTTGCCGCCTCAGGCCCCCTGAGCGAACAACCGCGGGACCCCCGCGGGCGGAGCGGGGAGTGCACTCTAGCAGCCGCCGCCGCCCCGCCCCGTGTGGAGCGAAAAACCGCTGGGACTGGCGCTGCTGCCACCTGAGCAGGGATGGCGTGCCAGTCGCGCCGCCATCCTGTGGGGAGCCGGCGACCTGGGACCATTGCCACCGCCCGCCTGAGCCGGGATTGGGCGCAAGTCGCCACTGAGGGCCCCGTTGGGTGCGAACGATCGCTGGGACTGCCGCCACCGCTGTCGCCCGAGTGGGGAGTACGCACAGTCGCCCCGGCCAGGCAAGCGGGAGCCCTCAGCGCGACCGGCTGCCTGCGGGCCCCTAGTCGCCCTCGGAGCAGCTCTAACCCTGACACATTTGCAGAAGGTTCGGGGGTGGCAGGAAGGCAGGCGCCCACCTTCCAGTGGACCGCACTGCGCCGGTGCCCATAGCGGAGTAAGAACAGAAACAAGGGGGCGAGTGGAAGCCCGGGACTGGGAACAAAGGACGGAAGGGACGCCATTGTTGTCTTACGGGCCCACAAGCACCAGCCCCAGGAAGTCACCCCCAGAGCCATCCCTGCCTCAGTGGAGACCACCCGCCTACACTAAACCACGCCCATCCGCACAGGAGTGACACCTCTCAGCCGGAGCTACAGAGGCCAAGTTCAGACCGCTGCGTGGAGTAACTCCAGGTCATTTCTTTTTAAAATATATGTTCCCCGTTATTCTTCTTACTGATCCCCACTCCTGAGCTGACTGTCCAGGGGCCTGGTTGACTTAAACAGAATCTTAACCCACTCTCTAAAGGCATGTTTTTCATCTCCTTCTGTACTTCCCTATTTCTCTCTCTGGAATAACCAGGCCACAAAATCCCATCCGAGCAATTTCTGTCTTCATTCCTTTTTCCTTGCAACCGTCCTTATTCTGATTTCTCTCAGTCTGGATTAAGCTCTTTAGTCACTCTACCTGGGCAAAGACCATTTCCTTCTTTCCCCCGAAACTGTTATTATTCTTTCCGTAGACGCTCTGCCACCAGCACACTACATACCCTGTCCTTACCGTGTAGCTGGTACTTCAGGACATTGTCCTCAGAGTGCCATTTGTTATTCTTGTTTCTGTTGTGAACCGCTTGTCTGTATCATTTGTTGGTACGTTTGAGTATTTCTGTTTTCTGTTTGTCTGTCAGTCTGTTTCCCTTTCCAAGGCAATTCCAAGAAACAATCCAATACACACCTAGCCAAAATGACGAAAAGGAAGAATTCTCCTCAAAAGAATCTACAGGAAGTAGGGACAGCTGAAGAATTGATGAAAACGCATATAAGCAACATAACAGCACGAATATAAAATGATAATCATAAAACTAATCGCTGGGCTTGAAAAAAGCATAGATGAATGCAAGGGGTCCCACGCAGCAGAGTTCAAGGACCTTAAAAATGGTCAGCAAGAATTTAAAAAGGCCTTGGATGAAATACAAGGCAAATTGGAAGCAGCCACAGCACGGATTGAAGAGGTAGAAGAAAGAGTAAGTGCATTAGAAGATAAACTTATGGAAAAAGAGGAAGCAGATAAAAAGAGAGAGAAGCTGATCCAGGAACAGGAAAGGAGCATTTGAGAGCTGAGCAATGCACTCAAACGAAACAATATCCGTATTATAGGAGTTCCAGAGGAAGAAGACAGAGAGAAAGGAGTCGAAGGGGTACTTGAACAAATCATTGCTGAGCACTTCCCCAACATGAGGAAGGAATCGGGCATGGAAATCTAAGAGGCACAGAGAACTCCCCTCAGACGTAATTTGAATAGACCCTCTGCACGACACATCATTGTGAAATTTGCCAAATATAAAGACAGAGAGAGAATCCTGAAAGCAGCTAGAAATAAAAGGGACTTAACATACAAGGGCAGACACGTAAGGATAGTAGCAGACTTATCTACAGAAACATGGCTAGCTAGAAAGGAATGGCAGGATATCTTCAACGTGATGAGCAGGAAGGATATGCAACCCAGAATCCTGTACCCAGCTATCCTGTCATTCAGAATAGAAGGAGAGATTAAGGTTTTCCCCAGCAAACAAAAACTGAAGGAATTCATCTCCAACAAGCCAGCAGTACAAGAGATCCTGGGGGGTACCCTATGAAGGAAAGGTTGCAAGGAACACAAACTACCAGAGACAGACTTACAAGGATGAAACCTACGGATAATACAGTGACTGTAAGCCCCTATTTTTCAATATTAACACTGAATGTAAATGGACTAAATGCACCAATCAAAAGACACAGGGTAACAGAATGGATTAAAAAACAAGACCCATCTATTTTCTGTCTTCAGGAGACTCATTTTAGACCTGAGGACACCTTCAGATTGAAAGTGAGGGGATGGAAAACTATCTACCAGGCTACTGGAACTCAGAAGAAAGCCAGAGTAGCCACACTTATATCAGACAAACTGGACTTTAAAGTAAAGGATGTAATAAGAGATGAAGAAGGGCATTATATGATAATCACAGGGACCATCCAGCAGGAAGAGCTAACAATTATAAATATCTACGCGCCGAATTTGGGGCACCCAAATATGTAAAACAACTAATTAGAAACATAAGCAACCTTATCGATAAAAATGTCCTAACACTCCACTCTCAGCACTGGACAGATCCACAAAACAGAAAATCACCACAGAAACAATGGCCCTGAACGACACTTTAGAACAGATGGGCCTAATAGACATCTTTAGGGCCCTTCATCCAGAAGCAAAGGAATTTACATTCTTCTCAACTGCACACGGTACATTTTCCAAGACAGACCACATTCTGGGCCACAGGGAAGCTCTGAATAAATATAAGAGAATCGAGGTCATACCGTGCACTTTGTCAGACCACAATGCTTTGAACCTTGAAATTAACCAAAGGAAAAAGCATGGAAAATATCCAAAATCATGGAGGCTAAGCAACAGCCTATTAAAAGATGAGTGGGTCAACCAAGCAATCTAAGAAGAAATTAAAAAAATATATGGAAACGAATGAAAATGAAAACACAACAATCCAAACACTCTGGGATGCGCAAAGGCAGTCCTGAGACGGAAATATATTGCAATCCAGGCCCACCTCAAGAAACAAGAAAATTCAATAACACAAATCCTAACGGCACGCCTTAAAGAACTAGAAGCAGAACAACTAAAACAACCGAAACCCAGCAGAAAGTGAGAAATAACAAAGATCGGGGCACAAATTAATCATATGGAAACAGAAAAAGTAATGGAACAGATCAATGAAACCAAGAGCTGCTTCTTTAAAAGAATAAACAAAATAGACAAACCGCTAGCCAGGCTTCTCAAAAAGAAAAGAGAGAGAACCCAAAAAGATAAAATCATGAATGAAAAGGGAATAATTACAACCAATCCCTTAGAAATAAAAGCAAACGTCAGAGAATACTATGAAGAATTATATGCCACCAAACTCGGCAACATGGAAGAAATGGACAAGTTTCTAAACAGACAAACGCTACCAAAACTCAAACGGGAAGAAACAGAAAATCTGAACAGACCCATAAGTAGTAAAGAAATAGAATCAGTTATCAAAAATCTCCCATCAAATAAAAGCCCTGGACTAGATGGCTTCCCTGCGGAATTTTACCAAACATTTAAAACAGAGTTAATTCCTATCCTCCTCAAGCTGTCCCAGACTCATTCTATGAAGCCAGCATCACTTTGATTCCCAAGCCAGACAAAGACCCAGCAAAGAAAGAGAATTACAGGCCAATATCCCTGATGAATATGGATGCAAAAATTCTCAACAAGATACTAGCAAATCGAACCCAACAGCATATAAAAAAAATTATTCACCAAGATCAAGTAGGGTTCATCCCAGGGATGCAAGGCTGGTTCAATATTCGCAAATCAATCAACTGATACATCACATTAACAAAAGAAAAGATAAGAACCATATGATCCTGTCAATTGATGCAGAAAAACCATCTGACAAAATACAGCACCCTTTCTTAATAAAAACTCACGAGAAAGTCGGGATAGAAGGAACATACTTAAACATCATAAAAGCCATCTATGAAAAACCCACAGCTAATATCATCCTGAATGGGGAAAAACTGAGAGCCTTCCCCCTGAGATCAGGAACACGACAGGGGTGTCCACTCTCACCACTGCTTTTTAACATAGTGTTGGAAGTCCTAGCATCAGCAATCAGACAACAAAACAGAACAAAAGGCATCAAGATTGGCAAGGAGGAAGTCAAACTCTCACTCTTTGCAGATGACATGGTACTTTACCTGGAAAACCCGACAGAATCCACCGAAAGCCTGCTAGAACTGATCCATGAATTTAGTAAAGTTGCAGGGTACAAAATCAATGTACAGAAATCGGTGGCATTCATATACACCATCACTGAAGCAGGAGAAAGTGAAATAAGGAAACTAATCCCCTTCACAATCGCACCAAAAACCATCAAATACCTAGGAATAAACCTAACCAAAGACGTAAAAGACCTCTTCGCTGAAAACTATAAAAAACTTATGAAGGAAATTGAGGAAGACACAAGGAAATGGAAAAACATCCCATGCTCATGGATTGGAAGAATAAATATCGTCAAAATGGCAATACTACCCAAAGCAATCTACACATTCAATGCAATCCCAATCAAAATTGCACCAGCATTCTTCTCAAAGCTAGAGCAAACAATCCTAAAATTTGTATGGAACCACAAAAGACCCCGAATAGCCAAAGTAATACTGATGAACAAAAACAAGGCGGGAGGCATCACGATCCGAGACTTCAACCTCTACTACAAAGCGGTAGTCATCAAGACTGTATGGTATTGGCACAAAAACAGATACATAGACCAATGGAATAGAATAGAAAACTCAGAAATGGACCCGCAAGTATATGGCCAACTAATTTTTGACAAAGCAGAAAAGAGTACCCAATGGAAAAAAGATAGCCTCTTTAATAAATGGTGCTGGGAGAACTGGACTGCAACATGCAAAAGAATGAAACTAGACCACTTCCTTACACCGATCACAAAAATAAACTCTAAATATATAAAGGATCTGAATGTGAGACAGGAAACCATCAGAATCCTGGAGGAGAAAGCAGGATTTGACCTAAGACGCACCAAATTCCTACTCGACATATCTCCAAAGGCAAGGGAATTAAAAGCAAAAATGAACTACTGGGATCTCATCAAGATTAAAAGCTTCTGCACGGCAAAAGAAACAACAAACAAAACTGATAGGCAACCAACGGATTGGGAAAGGATAATTGCAAATGACATATCGGATAAAGGACTGGTATCTAAAATCTATAAAGAACTTACCAAACTCCACACCCGAAAAACGAATAACCCAGTGAAGAAATGGGCGGAAGATATGAATAGACACTTCTCCAAAGAAGATATTCAAATGGCAAACAGACACATGAAACGATGCTCAAGATCACTCATCATCAGGGAAATACAAATCAAAACCACACTGAGATACCACCTGACACCAGTCAGAGTGGCTAAAATGAACAAATCAGGAAACTATAGATGCTGGCGAGGATGTGGAGAAACAGGCAGCCTTTTGCACTGTTGGTGGGAATGCAAACTGGTGCAACCACTCTGGAGAACTGTGTGGAGGTTCCTCAAAAATATGAAGATAGACTTACCGTATGACCCAGCAACAGCACTGTTAGGAATCTACCCAAGAGATCCAGGACTGCTGATGCACAGGGGCACGTATACCCCAATGTTCACAGCAGGACTTTTGACAATAGCCAAATCATGGAAAGAGACTAAGTGTCCATCAACTGATGAATGGTTAAAGAAGAAGTGGTATATATATATATACAATGGAATACTATGCAGCAATGAGAAAGAATGAAATCTGGCCACGTGTGGCAACATGGATGGAATGGGAGGGTATTATGCTGAGTGAAATAAGTCAGGCAGAGAAAGACAGATGCCATATGTTCCCACACATAGGTAGGCTTTGGAAGACCTGGCAGAGAACCAGGGGGGAGGTAAGAGGAGAAGGAGGGGAAAAAAAAGCCACAGAGAGGAAGACATGACATGAGAGACTCTCAAAGAATAAGAAAGAACTGAGGGGAGAGATGGGTGTGGGAGGGGGGAGAGTGGGTGATGGGCACAGAGGAGGGCACTCGTTGGATTGAGCACTGTGTGTTGTATAGAAACCAATTTGACAATAAATTATTTTTACAAAATTGAAAATTATAATCACAGTCACGAAATCTCTGAAACCTCAGCAAACTGACTAAAACATTAAGAACAACTGACCATAGCCTTTTAACCTGTAGTCTCCACCTGGTAAGAATGGAACCTTATTTGAAGCGATTTAAAGCCTATTCCCAAGTGCCATGGAAAAACCATACTTTTGGAGTCTGTATGTCTGGGTTCTTATCTTGCTCCATCGATGTTAATGGTGTCATTTCAAGTAAGAATTTAGTCTCTCTGTTCCAGAATGTGCTTAGTGTCAAAATAAGAATAATGTCTCTCTCTTTGCAGAAAACCATGGGGGAGGGGAAGAGGGGAAAAGAAAAAAGACACAGAGAGGGAGGGAGACAAAACAATAAGAGACTCTCAAGACTAAGAACAAACTGAGAGGGGAGGTATGGGAGGGGAGAGAGTGCGTGACGGGCACAGAGGAGGGCACTTGTTGGGATGAGCACTGCGTGTTGTATGGAAACCAAACTGACAATAAATTATTAAAAAAAAAAAAAAGAATGTCTCTCGGTGCCATAAAAATATGAGAACATTCATGAAAGGTTGTAAAGCACTGTGTAAGTGCTTGGGATTCCCTTTCTCCCTCTCTCTCTGCCCCTCCCCAGCTCATAACTCTTTCTCTATCCCTCTCAAACTACATAAAATAAAAATTAAAAAATAAAAAAATAAAATAAACAATAACGACATTTCAACTAAGCCACCAGAGATAACAGCATCAAGCTCCTACCCTCCCTCCAAGTACGATCTCATACTGTCCACGGCCCATCCAACACATCTACTTGGATGTTTACAATTAACATGTCTCTCCACCCAAAGTAGCTGTATTCATTCCAAGGGGCTGCCATAAAAAGTGCCAATACTGGGGACCTAAAACAAGACGCTTATCCTCTCAGGGGTCCGGAGGTCAGTCCAAAGTCAGGTGTTATCCGGGACACCCTCTCCTTGAAGGTTCTAAAGGAAGATATGTCCTATGCCTTTCCTAGAGCTTCTGCTGTTGTCAGGAAACCTTGGCATCCTTGGCTGTTGATCGATCGTAGTTCCACTTGGCCTCTATGGTCACATGGCATTTTCCCTGTGTGTGTGTCTCTGTCTCTGTTTTCCCTTCTTACTCTAAAGAAACAGGCCATTCTAGATCAAAGTCGCCTTGGTTATGGATGACCTCATCTGAATTTGATTACATCTGCAGAGACTCTAATGTCAAACGAAATCACATTGAGATGCACCAGGTATTAGGACATGAACATATCATTCGAGGGGACACGATTCAACCCAAAACAGGAGCTTTTCCTCTTGGCTTCTCAACTTCTAACAAAGGGACCAACTGACCTCTTAGTCACCGACTGGCAGGCATGATGACACTGTGGATTCCCTGGTAATTCCCCGACAGTTACTTATCATATGCTGTCCTGTCTCATGCTGCCCTCAGGCTCCAGGAGCTGATCCAGATTTAAAGGCAGAATAGATGATGTAACATATTGTATACTTGCAAACTGCTAACAGAATAGATATTAAAAGTTCTCCTTAGACACAAATAAAAGGGTAAGTATGTTCAGGAACACATGTTAACTAGATTTATTGTGGGATCATTCCACAATATATACAAATATTGAATCATTATATTCTATGCTGAAATCTAAAACAATGTCATATGAAAATTGTATCTCAAATTAAAAAAGGAAATTAAGACTAGAGAAAATATTGTAGCCAATTCTTGCCTTATGTGGTATGTGGGGAGAGGGAGCCCCATCTAAGCAAGCCTAATAATATGAAAAAAAAAAAAAAACAGAATGCTTTTTGTGAGGTTGGTATTTATATGAAGTACAGACAGAAGTTGAAAAATATATTGTTTCATTACATTAAATTTTATTTCTTTTAAGATTATTTATTTTGACAGTGAGAGAGTGAGAGAGCACAACCAGGAGAGGGGCACAGAGAGAGAGAGAGAGAGAAATCCAAGAAGGCTCTATCCTGTCAGTGCAGAGCCTGACACGGAGCTCGAACCCACAAACTGTGAGATCATTACCTGAGCGGAAACCAAGAGTCAGTCACTTCACCGATGGAGCCACCCAAGCGACCCCCATTAAATAATTTTAAAGAGGAGCTGTATCATAAAAGAAAGACTAAACTGTGGCTTGATAATTTCCTGAGATTGTACTGTAATTGGGGATTGCACTGAAACTGATTACTCAGGAGTAGTCATCCTGCAATGTCAAAATTGGACATGATGATTTCTTCAATCATTTCCAGGGGATGCCAGCTAATCAATAATCATGATATCAGTCTGCATACCCAAAGGTTCTATTGGTTTATGCATAAAAAATATTGGTCCCCAGACTCTCTGAGGGGAGAAAAGAGGAAACAAAACAAAACAAAACAAAGTCCCAAAGCAATGAAGACTAGAAAGGACCAGAGAACACCAACCAGAAACTGCAACTCTACAGGAAACATAATGGCAATAAGTGCATATCTTTCAGTACTCACTCTAAATGTCAACGGTCTAAACGTTCCAATCAAAAGACATAGGGTAACAGAATGGATAAGAAAACAAGATCCATCTATATGCTGTTTACAAGAGACCCATTTTAGACCTAACGACACCTTCAGATTAAAAGTAAGGGGATGGAGAACCATCCATCATGCTAATGGTTGCCAAAAGAAAGCCGAAGTAGCCATACTTATATCAGACAACATAGATTTTAAAATAAAGACAGTAACAAGAGATCAAGAAGGGCATTATATCATAATAAGGGTCTATCCACCAAGAAGATCTAACAATTATAAACATCTATGCCCCCAATGTGAAAGAACCCAAATATATAAATGAATTAATCACAGACATAAAGAAACTCATTGCCAATAGTACCACAATACTCAACAACCCACTTACAGCAATGGGTAGATCATCTAAAGGAAACAGTGGCTTTGAATGACTACTGGACCAGATGAACTTAACAGATATATTCGGAACATTTCATCCTAAAGCTACAGGATACACATTCTTCTCCAGTGCACATGGAACATTCTCCAGAATAGATCACATACTGGGGCACAAATGAGCTCTCAACAAGTACAAAAATATTGGGATCATATCATGCATATTTGCAGACAAAAAGGCTATGAACCTCGGAATCAACCACAAGAAGGGATTTGGGAAGATAACAAATATATGGAGACTAAAGAACAACCTACCTAAGAAGGATGGGTTAACGAAGAAGTTAAAGAGGAAATTAAAAAGTACATGGAAGCCAATGAAAAAGAAAGCCCGAAACCTCTGGGATGCAGCAAAAGTGGTCATAAGAGGGAAGTATATTGCAATCCAGGCCTTCGTTAAGAAGGAAGAATGGTCTCAGATGCACGACCTAACCCTACACCTTAAAGAGGTGGAGAGAGAAGAGGAAATAAAATCCAAAGCCAGGAAGCTGGGAAATAATAAAGATTAGAGCAGAAATTAATGCTATCGAAATTTTAAAAAAATAAAAACCAGTAGAAGAGATAATTAAAACCACTGGTTGTTTCTTTGAAAGAATTAACAAAACAGAAACCTCTAACCAGACTGATCAAAAACAAAAAAAAAAAAACCCAAATGAGTAAAATCATTAATGAAAGAGGATAGATCATAAGCAACACAGCATAAATACAAACAATAAGAGAATATTATGAGCAATTATACACCAATAAACTGGACAATCTGGAAGAATTGGACAAATTCCTAGAAACATATAAACTACCAAAATGAAACAGGAAGAAATAGAAAATTTGATCAGAACCATAGTCGGTAGAGAAATCGAATTAATAATCAAAAATCTCACAAACAAAACAAGAGTCCAAGGCCCGGTGGCTTTCCAGGGGAATTTTACCAAACATTTAAAGAAAAGTTAACACCTATTCTCTTGAAGCTGTTGCAAAAAAAAAAAAAATTGAAATGGAAGGAAACTTCCAAATTCATTCTATGAAGCCAGTATTACCTGGATTTCAAAACTATACAAAGACCCCACTAAAAAGGAGAACTACAGACCAATTTCTCTGATGAACATGGATGCAAACATTCTCCACAAGATACTAGCCAACCGGATCCAACAATACATTAAAAGAATTATTCACCATGATCAGTTGGGATTTATACTTGGGATGCAGGGCTGGCTCAATATCCACAAATCAATCAATGTGACACATCCCATTAATAGAAGAAAGGACAAGAACCACATCAGCCTCTCAATAGATGCAGAGAAAACATTTGACAAAATACAGCATCCTTTCTTGATAAAATCCCTCAAGAAAGTATGATATCAAGATCATAAAAGCCATATACAAAAGACCCACCAAAATATTATCCTCAATGGGGAAAAACTGAGGGCTTTTCCCCTGAGGTCAGGAACATGACAAGGATGTCCACTCTCACCACTGTTATTCAACACAGTGTTGGAAGCCCTAGTCTCAGCAATCAGACCACAAAGAAATAAAAGGCATCCAAATCGCCAAAGAGGAACTCAAACTTTCACTCTTTGAAGATGACATGATATTCTCTATGTAAACCCAAACTTCCATGAAAAAAACTGCTAGAACTTATCCATGAATTCTGCAAATTCATAGGATATAAAATCGATGCACAGAAATTGGGTTGCATTTCTATACATCAATAATGAAGCAACAGAAAGACAAATCAAGGAATCGATCCCATTTACAATTGCACCAGAAACCGTAAAATACCTAGGAATGAACCTACCCAAAGAGTTGAAAAATCTATACACTGAAAACTATAGGAATCTTATGAAATAAATTGAAGAAGACACAAAAAAATGGAAATATATTCCATCTCCTGGATTGGAGGAAGAAATATTGTTAAAATGTCAGTACTACCCAAAGCAATCTACACATTCTAGGCAATCTCTGTCAATTAAACACCAGCATTCTTCACAGAGGTAGAACAATCCTAAAATTTGTATGGAACCACAAAAGACCTTGAAGAGCCAAAGCTATCTGGAAAAAGAAAACCGAAGCTGGAGGCATCACAATCCTGGACTTCAAGATGTATTACGAAGCTGTAACCATCAAGACAGTATGGTGGTGGCACAAAAGCAGACATTTCGATCAATAGAACAGAATAGAGAACCCAGAAATGGACCACAAACAAATGACCAACTGATCTTTGACAAAGCAGGAAAGAATATCTAATGAAATAAAGACAGTCTCTTCAGCAAATGGTGCTGGGAAAACTGGACAACGACATGCAAAAAAATGAACCTGAACCACTTTTTTACACCATACACAAAAATAAACTCAAAATGGATGAAAGACCTAAATGTAAGATAAGAAGCCATCAAAACCCTAGAGAATAAAGAAGGCAAAAACCTCTTTGACCTCGAACACAGTAACTTCTCACTCAACATGTCTCCAGAGGCAAGGGAAACACAAAAACAAAAATAACTATTGGGACCTCATCAAAATACAAAGCTTCTGCACAGCGAAGGAAACAGTCAGCAAAACTAAAAGGCAACTGACCAAATGGGAGAAGGTATTTGCAAATGCCATACCAGATAAAGCGTTAGGATCCACAATCTATAAAGAACTTATCAAACTCAACACCCAAAAAACAAATAATCCAGTGAAGAAATGGGCAAAAGACATGAATAAGACACTTTTCCAAAGAAGACATCCAGATGGCCAACAGACACATGAAAAAATGCTCAACATCACTCGTCATCAGAGAAATTGTCGTCAGAGAAATACGAATCACAACCACAATGAGATACCACCTCATACCTGTCCGATGGATAAATTAACACCTCAGGCAACAACAGATGTTGGCCCGGACGTGGAGAAAGAGGAACTCTTTTGTGCTGCTGGTGGGAATGCAAACTGGTGCAGCCTCTCTGGAAAACAGTATGAAGCTCCTCAAAAACTTAAAAATAGAATTACTCTATGACCCAGCAATTCCACTACTTGGTATGTATCCAAGTGTGCTGATTCGAAGGGGCACATGCACCCCAATGTTTATAGCAGCAATATCAACAATAGACAAAGTATGGAAAGAGCCCGAATGTCCATCACGGGATGAATGGATAAAGAAGTTGTGGTATATATATACAATGGAATACTACACAGCAATCAAAGAGAATGAAATCTTGCCATTTGCAGCAACACCAATGGGACCAGAGGGTATTATGCTAAACCAGACAAATATCATATGACTTCACTCATATGTGGAATTTAAGATACAAAACAGAAGAACATAAGGGAAGGGACACAAAAATAATATGAAAATAAGGTGGGGGGACAAAATATGATACTTTTAAATACAAAGAAGAAACTAAGCATTGCTGGAGGGGTTGTGAGTGGGGGGATAGGCTAAATGGGAAAGGGGCATTAAGGAAGACACTTTTTGGGATAAGCACTGGGTGTTATATGTAGGCAATGAATCACTGGATTCTTCTTCAATCATTGCACTATATGCTAACTAACTTGGATGTAAATTATAAATAATTAATTAATTAATTAATTAATAATAAATGTGTTGTTTCCCATTGAATAAAATTGGTACTGGTAAATTTTATTATCTATGCATTTTCAGAAAACATATTTTTTTCTCTATAGAAAATAGAATTAGGGGAGCCAGTCAGACAGATTTCAATCCTTGATGGAAAACAAAGAGAATGGGATGGGGGAATGCAAAATTGAAACTTATTCAGAACAATTAGATTAAATTTTTGAAGAAACCTTGGTTATCTTCAGAGTTCATGCAATCCTGAAAAGACAGCTTCCCTAGAACTTAAGAGTTGATGTCGTGGGGCACCAGGGTAGTTCAACCAGTTAAATGTTGGACTCTTGATACCTCAGAATATCACCAGACCCTGGAAAACAGTCTGGCATATAGTAGAGACATAAAGCATTGCTGTTGAATACATGAAAATAAGGAAGACATTTATTCGATAAAATGCAGGGACACCTAGGTGGCTCAGTCTGTTAAGAAACCAACTTTTTTTTTTAATATGTATTTATTATTGAGAGAGACAGAGCAGGAGCAGAAGAGGGGCAGAGAGAGAGGGATACACAGACTCCGAAGCAGGCTCCAGGCTCTGAGCTGTCAGCACAGAGCCCAAAGCGGGGCTTGAACCCATAAACTGTGAGATCATGACCTGAGCCGAAGTCGGATGCTTAACCGTGGGAGCCACCCAGGCACCCCAAGAATCCAACTCTTGACCTCGGCTCAAGTCATGCTCTCATGGTTTGTGAGATCGAACCCCAAGTCATGCTCTGCGCCGTGAGCTTGCCTGGG
Organism: Paguma larvata; assembly: GCA_030068075.1. Lineage (NCBI taxonomy): Eukaryota > Metazoa > Chordata > Mammalia > Carnivora > Viverridae > Paguma > Paguma larvata. Next base: position 26,231,352 of record CM057829.1, read on the forward strand.
ATTCTCAACCTCTCTCTCTCCGACCCTCCTCAGCTCATGTGCGTGCTCGCTCTCTCTGAATTTTCAGAAGATGTATTTTTTTCTCCCCACATAACAGACCTAGGGGAGCCAGGCTCATGTACTTCAATTCTTGATGGAAAACAAAGATAGAGGGATGGGACGGTGCATATTTGCCTGCGCCTGCTTCTAAGTGCTTGGCTCACAGGGTTAAGCAACTCAGTGCTACTGACCGTGACCCTGCCCCTGTGCCGGATAAATCAGGTGGACCATTTCTTCTGTGATGTTGCAGCGATGCTCAAACCGGACTGTGTCGACATCTCCATCAACGAGGCTCAACTCTTCGTGGTCAGTGTCTTCTTCCTTGTGGTGCCCATGTCGCTCATCTTAGTGTCCTACTGCCACCTCCTCAGGGCCGTCCTGAAGATCAAGTCGGCCCAGGGCAGGTGGAAGGCCTTCAGAACCTGCGGTTCCCACCTGATGGCGGTGGTCAGCTGTTGGCACACTCATCTCCATGTACCTCCAGCCTCCTGCCAGCTACTCCCAGGAAGTGGAGAAATGAGGAATAAATTTAACCAAGGAGGAAAAAGGACTGAACATTTAAAACTACAGGACTTTCATGAAAGAAACTGAAGAAGAATTAGGATATCCTGTGTTCATGAATTGAAAATAATACTACTGTGAAAATATCCACAGTACTTAAAACCATCATAGATCATTGAAATCCTATCAAAATTTGAATAGCATTTTTCACATATATAGAAAAATAATCCTAAAATCTGAATCGAGCCAAGAGAGTCCCGAATGCCAACGTCACCCCTACAAAGAACAAAGCAGGAGGCATCTCACTTCCTAATTCAAACTATAGTGTAAAGCTCTAGTAATAGAATCAGTCTGATCCTGGCTAATGAAATGCACACATACACTAAAGGAACAGAATGAAGAGTCCAGAGGCGCCTGGGTGTCTCAGTTGATTGAGCACCTGACTCTTGATTTCAGCTCTGGTCATGATCCCAGGGTCATGGGATCAAGCCCAACATCAAGGTCCGCACTGAGTGTGGATTTGGGATTCTTTCTCTTTCTCTGCCATTCTCCTCCACTCTGGTGCTCTCTCACTCTCTCTCTCATAAAAACAATTAAAAAAAGAATGAAGATCCTGACATAAACCCCACCCACGTACAGATAACTAATACTTGATAAATTGACACAGGAGTCAAGAATATTCATGGGGAAACAATGTCTTTAAGAAATGGTGTTCAGAGAATTGGGTGACTACATGCAGAGAAATGAAATTAGAGCTATATATCATGGCCTGCACAAAAAGTAACTTGACATAGGTTAAGATGTAAACATACTACCTGAAACTGTAAAACTTCTATGAGACAATATAGGGGGAAAGATTCATGACATTGGACACATTCATTGACAGATTCCAGATGCGCACGTTCTGGCATTACCTTATCTACTAACTCATCCCATGCTTTATGATCCAAATTTTAATCCAGAGCCTGAAAATGACATCAAAATCACTATCAACAAAAAGGAAAAATTAATATGGAACTACATCGAACAAAAAGCATCTGCACAGCAAAGGAAACAATCAACAAAATGAAAATTCAGCCTATAGAACGGGGAAACCACAAGCACATCTTCTACCTGATAAGGGGTTAATATCCAAACAGACAAGGAACTCATCCGAATCCATAGCAGAAAAACAAAGGGTTCCACTTTTTTAAAAAGACAGAAGAACTGCATAGATATTTTTCCATAAAAGACAATCAAATGGCCCATAGATACATGAACAGTTCTCCACATCTCTAACCATCAGGAAAATGCAAACCAAAACCACAATCAGATATCACTCCGCACCTGTTAAAATGGCTACCATCAAAAACCAAAAGATAACAAGATGTGGTGAGGGAACACTTCTGCACAGTTGGTGAGAATGGAAACTGGGGCAGCTGCTATGGAAAGCCATATGGAAGTCTCCCAGAAAATTAAAAATGCAACTGCTATCATTTCCAGCAAACAACTACATGTCCAAAGGAAATGAAATCAGGATATCTAAGAGATATGCGCCCTCCCAAATTCACGGCAAGAATATTTACGATAGCCAAGCTATGGAAACAATATAAGTGTTCAAACAGATGAGTGGATAATTATGCTGTGGCATACATATTAAGGGAATATTATTCATCCAGGAGAAGGAACGATGGCATATTACTCAGCCATAAGAAAGAACGGCATCTTCCCTTTCAGTGACATGGATGGAGCTAGAGTGTATTATGCTAAGCAGCCTCAGTCAGTCAGAGAAAGACCAACACCATTTGATTTCACTCGTATGTGGAATTTAAGAAACAAAACAAACAAGCAAAGTAAAAGAGAGAGAGACAAACCAAGAAACAGACCCTTAACAATACAGAACACACTGATGGTCACCAGAGGGGTGGAACAGGGGTGAGGGGAGAGGGGGCGGTGAACTAGGTGGTGGGGATTAAGGAGGGCACTTGATGTGATGAGCACTGGGTGATGTATGGAATTGTTGAATCACTATGCAGTACACCTGAACTAATATTGCCCTGTATGTTAATTATAATGAAAATAAAAACTTAATTGTGAAAGCAAAAACAACATATATAAAATAATTTTATAACAATAACAAAACAATTAAAACAAAAGAAACTGTGTTTCATGTTAGTCAGACTGACATTCTGGTCTCTGTGATCACTCATTACCTGAGCTACAGTGTGTACCCTGTGACCCTCAGAAGGTGTAAGTCCTGGCAGAATTCATGAATTGCTCTCATAATAATAGCCCCGAGACCCAGGTTTAAAGACAGATAGAACAAAATAATTTAGCCAAACCTTGGGTATAATCCCTACAACCGTGTCACAGTGATTGGTGAAAATTCAAGAGGAAACAGTCCAAACACTACTGGTGGCAATTCACACAACCCTATAGTCCAGTACAGACGAAGCATGCAGAGCTTGGCGCAGCAGATTCCAAACATTAGAAAAGTGTTATAAACAATTCTGAACTCGTGTTTGGTCTCTTAAGTGATTTCCTTTTTATTTAGCAAGGATCTGAAAGATCTTTATTATCTGTAATTTATTCATGTGTAATAAAAACATCAAAACACCATTCCCATATTCATGTAAAGGAAATAAATCTTTTTTGCTCCAGGGGTCTCTGTGTCCTTAAGAGCAGACAAAGAGTTGCTCAGCCAGAACCATAGGTCATGCAGCTTCATGAGAACTTGAAGGATTCTGGACTAGAGAAATTTCAGTTGAGGAATTTTACATAAGACATTTTTTTGAGAGGGAGAGAGGGAGAACAAGAGTGTGTGAGCAGGGGAGAGGGACAGAGGAAGAGAGAGAAAGAATTTCAAGCACGCTCCATGCTAAGCACAGAGTCTGACATGGGGCTCAGTCCCACAACCCTGGGATCATTACCTGAGCTGAAATCAAGGGTCAAAGCTCAACTGACCGGGCCACTCAGGCGCCCCTCAGTTGAGGAATTATAAAGTAACCATTTGGGTATAACTATGAGGATGTGGTTGAAAACTAATGGAGAATGGGAAATTTGTCACAATCAAAGATAAAAAGTATTATGAAACTGTTTTTGTACTCATATACATTCAGCATTATACAGTGGTCGAAATTTATCCCAAGTGTTGATTTCGCTGTGAATACTTTTATCCTGTTAGGGATACAGACAGAATCTTGACCTTGTGAGAATCTCCCCAAGCTGTCTTTTCCAGCCTGCCCAATGCTGTCTCTGTCCCAAGATCACTTGTCATGAGCATGAGCAGCTCAGGGGGTTCAAGACCCAGGAGGACGCCAGTGAGCTGCCAGGAGAGGGGACGGTGGAATTGTTATGAATATATGTCCAGTCCAAGACACAAATACATTTACCTACATTGTGCTGTGTATTGGAGAAATCTACCAAAAATCATAATCATTTCTACAACAATGGCATCATCAAAGCTCCAAACTCCATAGAAAAATACAATGCTCATGAAAATAAGTTTTTTCTTTAAGTTTCCTCCTGTTGAATCTGAGCAATCCTGCACACAGGATTTCCATGGGAAATCTGGAAAATAGTGTCCATCTCCCACACCTTTGTAATAAGTCCCTGCATTAAAAAATATGGGGTCCTTGGAAGATGTGAGATATAAGACCTTTGATCAGTTGAAGCCTGGATAAAAGAGTTTGTAAAGTGGTATGAAGGGAAGATCTAAATATATTTTACCCATCGGAACTTTTGCTGCATTACTGTAGGTTAAATGGGTAAGGCATAAATAGGACTTGGGGCATGTACTGTTCCTATAGGATAATGTCCGCCGGAAGTCATTTTTAATGATTGGGTTAGCTCACAAACTGAAACTCACCAACATGTATACCTCACATTGGTGCTTCTCTGACTTTGCACAAATTACCCATCAGCACCACCTGGCGTATTACCAGCTCATGTTCCAAAAGTCACTGGCGGGTATCATCACGCCCTCCTCTTCCGTGACATGAAGTCTACATAAAACCACTGTCACACCTGTGAGGTCACAGTAGGGCCTGATGTCTGAATGGCTTTATCAGCACTGATGTTGGTAGGGGTTTTTTTACCTAAAATTTATTTTTTACACTATTGCCCCACATGCTTCTGTGAAAAAAACTGTGATGCAGTCAAATTATGGGCCCTGTAATAGAGCAATGATCAAAATACAAAAAAATTGATATGCCTCCAGCAATTGCTAGAAAATATTGAAATACTAATATTTCTGGGGAACATGGGTGGTTCAGTTAGGCATCTGACTCTTGATTTCGGCTCAGGTCATGATCTCACAGTTGTGTATTTGCTTCGTGTCTTTTCTCTCTCTCCCTCTGTCTCTGTCCATCCCTCACTCATGCTCTTTGTCTCTCCCTCTCTGTTTCAGTGGCCCATATTCTTATTTTACTGTGCTTTCATCGTATGTGCATAAACAACTTTTTGCAGTCAGATATGGAAGAGTGTTCTCAAAAGGAAGTGAACTAAGAATATCCTGTGAGATTTTAGAAATAATGATATGACAGATGCCCTAGGAGCAGTAACTCAGCACCTCCAGAGCTGCAATGAACCCATGAACTTAGAGTTTGAACACTCACTTGCATAAAATCATGAATTAAATTCCCTTGACAGTTGTCAGGGGAAATGTTGGATGTCATGTGCAGGACACAAAATCTTGAAGGCTCTGACATTCAAAGTCTTCCATCAAATTGTCTCACCCCAGTCATCTGGAGTCATAGCCCCTACAGAACACCTTCTTCATTGCTCCCGTCACATCCTTGTTCCGCAGGGTATAGATGAAGGGGTTGGCCATGGGGATGATGATGGCGTAGACGAGAGCAATGAACTTGCCCTGATCCTGGGAATAGTTGTTGCTGGGCTGCAGGTAAGTGTAGATGGCCGTGCCATAGAACAGGGAGACCACCGTGAGGTGGGACCCACATGTCCCAAACGCTTTCCTCTTTCCTGCAGCTGACTTTATTCTCAACACAGCCCTGACAATTTGACTGTAGGAGAATGTGACTAATGCCACAGGTATGAGGAGGATGATCACACCGACAAAGAAGATCTCAGCCTCATTCACCGTGGTGTCAACACAGGCAAGCTTGAGTAGTGGGGGGACATCACAAAAGAAGTGGTCTATTTTCTTTCTCCCACAAAGTGGTACAAGGAAGGTGAGCACCGTCTGCAGTGAGGAGTTGGCAAAACCAATGAACCACGATGCAGAAGCCATCAGGGCACAGAGACGAGGGTGCATGATCACTGTGTAGTGCAGGGGCCTGCAGACGGCTGTGTAGCGGTCAAACGCCATCACCCCTAAGAGAATGCATTCTGTGCCTCCCAACCCTAGAGAGACAAACAGCTGAGCTACACAGCCGCCGAAGGAGATAGACTTGTCTGCTCCCTTGAGATGAACCAGGAGCTGGGGAACAGTGCTGGTCGTGTAACACAGGTCCAGGAAGCTCAGGTTGGAGAGGAAGAAGTACATGGGAGTCTGAAGGTGTGGGTCCAGGCGGGACAATGCAATGATGGTTGTGTTTCCCAGCAGAGTGAGCAGATAGAAGATCAGAAGAGCCAAAAAGAGGACACGCCCCAGTTGAGGCCGGTCAGAGAAACCCAGCAGGATAAAGCCAGTGAAAGAACTTCCATTTTTCTGGTCCATCGTTTCTTACCACGTTTTCTGTCAAGACCAAGTATTTAGCAATTTTTTTAAAAAATATTCAAAAAACAGAGGTTGGAGGCAAGTGAATCTATCATGTTAAAGACAGAGCCTGAGGATTTTATTACTAAGTATTTAAGTAAATGATGTACTCATTGAAATTGACATAGCTTATAGCTTATACCAATTTAATTCCATGTTATTACAAAAAGTAAATCATTGATATTTAATATAAGGAAAATCACATAATGGACCTTGGGTCTGCATCAGCCATAGGTACAGAAAGTCTTTCTTGGGGCGCCTCGGTGGCTAAGTCGGTTAAACGTCTGACTTCGGCTCAGGTCATGATCTCATCGTTCATAGGTTCGAGCCCCACATCAGGCTCTGTGCTGACAGCTCAGAGCCTGGAGCCTGCTTCAGATTCTGTGTCCATCTCTCTCTCTGCCCATCCCCTGCTCACACTCTGTCTCTCTCTCTCTCTCTCTCTCTCAAAAATAAATAAAATATTTTTTTTGTTATAATAGTTTATTTTCAAATTGGTTTACATATAACACCCAGTGTTCATCCCAACATGTGCCCTTTTTAATGCCCATCACCCCCTCTCCCCCCTCCCTCATCCCCCTTACCCTCAGTTTTTTCTTAGTCTTTGAGAGTCTCTTATGTTTTATCTCCCTCCCTCTCTGTGTCTTTTTTTTCTTTCCCCTCTTCCCCTCCCCCTGGTTTTTGCTTAGTTTCACAAAGTCCACCTATTCGTGGAAACATATGGTATCTGTCTTTTTCTGACTGACTTGTTTCACTTAACATAATACCCTCCAGTTCCATCCATCTTGCTACACATGGCCAGATTTCATTTTTTCTCATTGCCACGTAGTAGTCCATTGTATATAAGTACCATAACTTCTTTATCCATTCGTCAGTTGATGGGCACTTGGTCTCTTTCCATGATTTGGCTATTGTCGAAAGTGCTGCTATGAACATTGGGGTACACGTGCTCCTATGCATCAGCATTCCTGTGTCTCTTGGGTAGATTCCTAGCAGGGCTATTGCTGGGTCATAGGGTAGCTCTATTTTCATTTTTTTGAGGAACCTCCACACCGTTTTCCAGAGTGGCTGCACCAGTTTGCATTCCCACCAACAGTGTAGGAGGGTGCCTACTTCTCCACATCCTCGCCAGCATCTATAGTTTCCTGATTTGTTCATTTTAGCCACTCTGACTGGTGTGAGGTGGTATCTCAGTGTAGTTTTGATTTGTATTTCCCTGATGCTGAGTGACATTGAGCATCGTTTCATGTGTCTGTTGGCCATCTGAATGTCCCCTTTGGAGAAGTGTCTATTCATATCTTCCGCCCATTTCTTCACTGGGTTGTTTGTTTTTCGGGTTTGGAGTTTGGTAAGTTCTTTATAAATTTTAGATATTAGTCCTTTATCCGATATGTCATTTGCGATGATCTTTTCCCATTCCGTTGGTTGCCTATTCGTTTTGTTGGTTGTTTCTTTTGCCGTGCAGAAGCTTTTTATCTTGATGAGGTCCCAATAGTTCATCTTTGCTTTTAATTCTCTTGCCTTTGGAGACGTGTCGAGTAAGAAATTGGTGCGTCTTAGGTCAAAGAGGCTTTTTCCTGTTTTCTCCTCTAGGATTTTGACGGTTTCCTGCCTCACATTCAGATCTTTTATCCATTTAGAATTTATTTTTGTGAGTGGTGTAAGAAAGTGGTCTAGTTTCATTCTTTTGCATGTTGCTGTCCAATTCTCCCAGCACCATTTGTTAAAAAGGCTGTCTTTTTTCCATTGGATACATTTTCCCGTTTTGTCAAAGATTAGTTGGCCATATACTTGCGGGTCCATTTCTGAGTTTTCTATTCTATTCCATTGGTCTATGCGTCTGTTTTTGTGCCAATACCATACAGTCTTGATGACCACCGCTTTGTAGTAGAGGTTAAAGTCTGGGATTGTGATGCCTCCCGCCTTGGTTTTATTCTTCAGTATTATTTTGGCTATTCGAGGTCTTTTGTGGTTCCATACAAATTTTAGGATTGTTTGCTCTAGCTTTGAGAAGAATGCTGGTGCAATTTTGATTGGGATTGCATTTCTTTAAGTCTTTCTTTCTCTGCTGAGTAGGCTTAAATGTGTGTACGTTTCAGAGAAAAAGGGGATGAGGAAACGAGGGAGAGGTATCAGAAAGAGAATAGAGGGAGTGAGATATGTTACTATAAATGTGTATCTCATGATTCTACACAATTGGATTTGCACACACCTCAGAAGCAATAGAATATGATACAACATTAACTCAAAAATGCATTAAGATACAGGAATAAGACCTAGAATGTACTTAGAGAAAAATTTCAATTACATTCAAAATATCTCTACAGGTTCTGTATATGTACAACTTGGAAGAGTTCCCTCTCTAAGTAATATATTTGAGAAGTCTTCACTAGCTTTTTCTTGGTATAATAGCCAAACAATTAAATACTCAATCAGAAAGAATATGAGAATACCACCATTCAATTACAACGCTTAAGTTTTGCCAAGTAGATGCTTAAAATTACCATACCAATTCACAAGAACTCTGAAAATTCATTGGCTATGCAGAGTCCATTGGAATCGGAATTCTAAAATCCAGTGCCCAACACCTACCTCTTCCTTTTACAGATTGCAGATCTGCACATTACTCCAGCTAGAGTTCATAAAATTCCCGAAAGGGGTAGGGCTATTCGCTATCAGCATTCTAATCAGAGTAAATATTTAAAATATTGTCCAACCATGTAATCTATGTTCAGACTGTAATGCTTTAAATCACTCGCTCCGATAAAAGGAGTAACAGAAAAATACATAAAAGACAGATACATCTCAAAGTGATGGCAGGTCAAAGTGCTATAAGGAACCTTAAAGTAGGACAAGGAAAGGCAAAAAGAAAAGGATATTCTGATATTATACAAAACCTCAGACATCTGTCTACATTAGGTGAATGCTCACCTTTCTGGAAGCTACCTTGAAGAATCAGTCACACTGGACCCAACACACTGCCAGGTAGAAGGCAACTCTGATGACCGTTTTCATCCAGTCTCTTAGGACAGAGTGAGCACAGTCATATGCCGGCCAAAGAGACGAAACAAAACCATCATTCCACTTCTCTCATATTCAAATGGTTAGCATACGGTACATTTCTTATTCTTCTAAGACTTTAGAAATCCAGCACAAGAAAAAATCATAACAGAGTTAATTAAAAAGATATTTGAGACCGTCTCCATGTGCAACAACAGGGAGTGTTCCCTGACTCACACCTGCTCAGATGAGGAAATAAAAACGAACCATGCTTTGGGCGCCTGGGTGGCTCAGTCAGCTAAGCGGCCCGCTTCTGCTCAGGCCCTGATCTTGCAGTTTGTTCCTTTGAGCCCCACTTCGAGCTTTTTGCTAGCAGCACAGAGCCTGCTTCGGATCCTCTTTCTCCCTCTCTCTCTGCCCCTCCTCCACTTGCTCTCTCTCGCTCTCACAAATAAACATGAAAAAAAAGAGACCGTGCTTCAGTCTCATGCACACGTGCACAAATACAGACACACTTATCTGAAAGAAATTGCTGGCAAATTTTTAAATGTGCCTGATAAAGGAAGCATTCACCAAAGTGAAGGAGGTCAAAATTAAAATGCTAAATCATTCCTAGAGAAAACCTAACACACTAATGTACCATAAGAAGAAAATAATGATGTGTTTTCGTATGGTCACATAAATAAGGACTAAGAAGACAGTGAGAAAATCATGGTGAGATGAACTTATACAAATGATTTGCTAGTTTACAAGTTTATATGTGTGTGTGTGTGTGTGTGTGTGTGTGTGTGTGTGTGTAAAAGAATGCTTAATGGCTATCTGACAGGTATAAAATGAGTAGATTTTCAGTTGAAAAATAAAATATCAGACAAATGAGATGCACACTAAAGCAGACACAAGAATGCCATCGTCCCTGTATGTTATAATTGCTCCCAGTGTCCGGATGGAGAGCACACAGGGAGGGAACAACAGCACTCATGTCATAGTTTAGTGATACGGTTTTCCTCATTTCGATTTAGGAAAATTATTATCCTTTAGTAACACTGGATGAGGGAGAGATCAGGCTCAAAACACATTCTCCCCTGAAATCTCAAGAGTACAATGTGCTGACCTGGCTCACCTGTTCCTTCCCCCTCCCCTTCTCCACATCCATCCATCCATCCTAAAGCTTGTGCACCGCACAGAGCCATCTTCCAAGAGAAAGGAAATGTTTGCACTGAGGTTAATTGGAAATTTCATCTCATTTCCTTCTTACCATATTTAAACGATGGTGTCATCAGCCTAAGACCCATCATCTCTGTTTGGGCAGCATCAAATGCCTGAATGCAGTAAGAGAGATGGATTCCTCTGAGACAAACCACGTAAACAATATGGGCTGGAAATATTCAACACATCCATTAGGTGAAAGAGAAAGAATGGTGTCCCTGTAACTGTCATCACATGTCATGATATGGTACAGAAAAGTCCAGTTACTAACTACATATAAATTATATTGCATGCAAAAAAATAAAAACTTGAAAATCATATATATACGGAGAGAGAGAAAAATTTTATTAGGTAAAATATAAATAAATAGATTGTACAAAAAATGGCAGTCAGTGTAATGATTACCATTAAAAACAAGAATATAATGAGAAATGACAGCTCAAAAGAACACGATTTTACAGTACTAAGAGAACAGGCATCAAATGAAAGAGATTAAATGCTTACTCCTGACCCACAGAAAGTGATAGAGCAATTACCATCAGTGTTCAACGCTACATATAACTCTAAAAATTTTAGTGGAAGAATCCATATTTCCATAAAACCAGATGCTCAGTATGCACATCGCACATTTTAAAGACAAAAGATCTCAATACAATGTCTCTATGACACTTCAAATATATAACGTTCACCGATGTATCTGACATACACACTCTGCCCTATCCAGTTCCTGAATGAATCCTGAAAAAGCGCCAGCAAGATTTCCGCAGCCTCAGGGCTACGACTGAATCGCTACTGCTCTCATGACACTTCCGTCTCATAGGTCTGAGCTGACCTCAGATACATGAGAACGGGCCCCGAGGACAGTGGAGGACGAGCAAATGAGGGGATGCAGCCATCAGCACACAGGACAGGAGAGAGCTGATGAGCACTGACGCTGCTGTAGGGCAGGTTCTATGGAAGAAGAGGGTGAAGTAGGAATTCCACTGCATGTTGTCTATTCAGGGAAGCCTCTCAGGATAAACGGGGTGAGGGAAGGAAAACAGAGCAGGGAACGTTGCTAAGCAAGGGTGTGGTCTCAGGTGGAACAGAACATGAACCTGATCCATGAGAGCTGGACAGACTCTCCAGTAGAACCATCCATGTGTGATGTAGAAATACTCTGTCCTCACTGTCCAATACTATGCCCACTCTCCACCTGTCACCACCTGTGCGTTTATAATGTCCTAGCTAACAAACTGAATTTTACATTTTATTTAATTGTAATGAATTAAATTTAAACAGCTCCATGTGGCTACTTCCTACTGTACTGGATGCCACAGCTCTGGAGCAGGAATTGCATCAGATTCGGTCCTGCCTTGGCATTGGCAGCCTTTTGCACATCCCATAAGTCTGTCACTGGCTGTGAGCTGCCCGCCACCATGTTCCCCAGACTGCCTGGCCATGTGGTTCCCTTTCAGCTGAGGGTAATTCTCTCAAGAAGCGAATGGCTGTGAACCTCGGAGCCCATACTCATGACAAACAGGGTTTGGATTGGAGCACCAGCAGGTAAAGAGCCTCTGAGCAGGTCCCCAACAACGTTCATACAAGAGTCCATTCATGGTCGTGTGCAAGGATAGAAGGGTGTGAACTACTGTGCTTTACACATCACCTGAGTGCAATCACACACACGCACACGTGCACACACAAACATACACATACACACACAACTTGTCATTTGCCTAATTCATCAATTAAGTAAACATTCAAGTTTCTTACTACTTTTTTCTTCATCATATTGCTATTTGTACTCACTTAAAAGATCAGCTTTTCTTATTAACAGTAAAGTCAAAACATAGAGGCACTGACACAATATTCACAAACAGCAACTTCCCTGCTGTAATTGTCAACATAGCATTTTTTAAACTCCATGCATGTTTTAGATGCTTTGGTAACTGGTAAGGGAGAAAATAAATATTTAAGATGATAAGTGCTGACAATAATTTTAGGAAAGAGAGGAAATATTATATAATTTCATAAACAATAGGAACAAAGGAAAAAGAAGCATATAGTCTGATAGTTTTATACATATTCATACTCTATTACTCTATTACTAAAGGCATATGTTGTTCCCACTAAACATGCATATTTAATTATTTCCACATGTGTGTACAGAGGTGCGATGCAAGTACTACATAGAATCAAATGTCTAGGAATGACTTGGTGGCATCCATAATGAACTACATTTAGTTCTTATATTTGGTGAACTTCCACAGTATCTTACTTTAGATCATTGATCATATGCAAACCATTTAGCTTTTTGTTTTGCTGTTTTAAGAATAATTTCGACTGGAAATAAACTAACTTGTCGATTTCTAGAGCAACACAGAGACCAAATTATATTTCACTCATCTTAATTCACTTCTCTGTGGATTCAAAGCTATTTCCTTACCTCTATTCCAAGTTACTCCCTAAATACAGTTCTGGGGGTTGGAATGAGGACATGTAGAATCAGTGTTTGTTTGCAGGAAATGCAAAGGTTGACTATACAGCACTGGCTCATCCATACATTTCCCTTAAGGAAAAGGACACTTTCTCAGGATGACTTCATAGGTCTTCACGTGGCACCAGAGATCTGCACTTTGCCTCTAGCAGGTGGAAGATGAAGGCAGTCACAATTCTCAGTATGGTTTCTCGAGTACGATGACCTGCCTGTGTGACAGTGAGACCCTTATGAGCAGGCAAGAGGGTGCTGTGACTCCAAGCTGTGACTGGGCTGGCACAGAGAACCAAGTCCCTTCCCCTGCTGACGTCTCTGGGGAATAGATGCCCCACACTCTTAATGAGCCCATGTCACTGAGCTGCCCAGACCTGGCAATCCCCAGGGACAATGACTATGGTGGACAATGCCAGAGGAGACCAATCTGTCTCTTCTATTAGTTCACATACCTCACAGAGGACAATAACTCCCTGACCTCCCCAGCTACCTAGCTCCCATCTGTGAATAATCTAAATGTTTCACAAACACTTAAGATTTTTTCCTCACAACTGCCCAAAATATTTACATATAAACATGTAAGGAAGAATGCATTCACTTAATTTTAAATAAAGTAAATATGTAAATACATTCTTCATTTAATTTCATTCATAACCTATTATATAGGATCACAGATCTAATAATTAGGCACGTTCTAATCTTTAGTGTGACTATAAAGGACGGCCTGCAAATTCTATCAATCTTCTAATGTGGCTAAGGGGGAAAATCTCAAATCCTCTAAAACACTGTACAGTTTATAACCATTGGTTTTAATGGTGTACTCAAATAATTTTAAAAATTACCTGTGTTTTTAATAAAATGTATATGGTTTTATGGTTTATTTAAATTCAGCTAGTCTTTGCATTTAAGTTCAAGCTGATTTTATCAGGAGACTTATAAATAATCAATAAGAAAAAAGAAGAAAATTGGTGGGTATTTTGTGGCTATTTCTTGAAGATCCATAACTTCCAGTCTCATTTATCATGTTCTGCCTAAGTAGATAAACTGCTTCTTTCTAAAAATTTTCTTTGACTAGAATGTTCTCAGCTACTGCTATACAGGTAGACCCCATCCTGATAGTTATGGGGAAAACTGGCAAGAACACTGCATTCTGGGTGTCCCGGAGTCGGAGGGAATTTCAGACCTGCTATTCACACTTTTCTTCCCAGGCCTCACTCGTTGCTACCAGTCTTAACGCACTTTGATAATAGTGCGACATTATCCAGAGAAGCTGCAAACAATCCTAATGCCCATCACCAGTGAAGTGGGCAAATACTGTTAATAAAAAAGAGTATTCTGGAACAATATGAATAAAACTACAGCTAAATCTTTTTGGAGGGTGTTAAGACGGTGGGGAAGTCAGGGGACCTGGACTTTCCTCATCCCTCAAACACAGCTGTATTGAGGTCTTGGAACACCCAGAAAATTGATCTGTGGAATGGCAGAAGGATCTCCACAGTTGGAGGGAGACAACTTGGCAGGTGTGGAGTGCATGTATGTGTGTTGGAGGAAATAAAATGGTGGATCTACAAAGGAGAGAGAACACTTTCTACGGAGAGACAAAAGGGAAAGAAAAAGAGAGGGGTTGTAAAAGTACAGCATCCAGTTACCACATGAGGAAAACCTCTCTGGACCACAACTTTTGCAAACTGCCTTTGGAGCTTGAGGCTTTTGACGTGGCAACTTTCAGGGCACCCGGGTGGCTCAGTTGATTAAGCGACCGACTTCAGCTCAGGTCACGATCTCGTAGTCTGTGAGTTGGAGCCCACGTCAGGCTCTGTGCTGACAGCCCAAAGCCTGGAGCCTGCTTCGGATTCTGTGTCACCCTCTCTCTCTGCCCCTCCCTCAATCACACTCTGTCTCTCTCTCCCTCGAAATAATAAATAAACATGAAGTGGCAACTTTCTCTGAAGTTGAGCTGTGGCACGCGCTCCTGGGGAGGAGGGAGCTGGCTCCAGAGTGTATAGTGTGGTGTGACAATCTCCATGGCACACTGGGAGAGAACAGTGCCCTTCCTGGAGCACTTTTAGAGGAGGGTTTATTGCTTCCCCAAGTACAAAAGACCCTGCAGGTGCCAGCCCAAGGCCTTTCATCAGCAGGGTGGAGAGGCTCTACTCTGGGGCAGGGGAGAGGATCGAGGCAGTGCTGGATCCTTTAAGACATGGGGTTTTGAATCCCAGCCCAGAGCCAAGAAGAAGGCACAGGAGAACTGTGGTGTAGGGCGAGCTAACCTGTGAGGGCTACTCTGTGAGGGCTGCCTGAACAGCGAGGGTGGAGATCCCTGCTCCAGGTAGGAGAGATTGGGGTGACACCATTTCTCCCCCAACGCCAACACAGTAGGACTTCAGAAAGCAGCACAGGGGCCCCCAGTGGAGGTGGGGCCCACTTATGCCAAACCCACCCCTCCGAGTCTGGTAACTGCTTATTTCCTGAAGCAAGACTGACTGACCCAATGCAGCCGGCCTCTCCTCCAGACCAGCACAGCCACCAGGTCCAGGCACCAACAGACGACTCTTTCTTCTTCTTTTTCTTTCCTCCCTCTTCTTTTTGTCTTTTGGAATAAGGCCGTAGTTTCTGATTTGTTTTCTGTCAATTCTTATTATGTTTATACATATTTTTGATCAGGCATATTTATTCCATTCTTTTTGCATCTTTCTGCTTTCTTCTTGTATATTTTCCTTTCTCTTTCTATGGAATTAGACTTATAGTTTTCCAATTCTCTATTTGGTTTTCCTGTTTCCTCTTTCATTTTTCTCTTTTTATGGGATCAGTCTTCACCCCTCCCTTTTTTTGTTCCAGGGTTACTTCAACAAATTAATCAAAGTACACCTAGTTAAAGGTCCAAACACTCCCCACTATGAGCAAGGAGGGGCTCTGCAGAGGACTCTTGGGAAAGAGCAGCCAAAACACAACAAAGGAGTGCACACAACACACATCAGAAACACTTCCTGGAATGATAGGCCCCAGACAATGGATGACCCCTTTGTAATATAGTAGTACTGTCGGGTGTAGGACACATAACAACCTTTTAAAACATGCAAAAGACAGAAACTTAGCCAAAATGACAAAACAGAGGTACTTCCTCCCCAAAAAAAAAGGTCATGAAGAAATCACAGCAAGAGAATTGCTAATAACAGATATAAACACTATATCTGAAAAAGAATTTAGAATAACAGTCTTAAGAGTAATAGCTGGACTTGAAAAAAGAACTGAAAACACCATAGAAACTCTTGCTTCAGGGATCAAAGAGCTAAGCACTAGTCAAACTAAATTTAAAAACACTATTAACTGAGATGCAAAATAAACTAGATACAGTGACAGTGAGGATTGAAGAAGCAGAGGAGAGAAGAGGTGAAATAGAAAACAAGTCTATGGAAAATAATGAAGCTGAAAATGGTGGGAAAGGAAATTACTAGACCAGGAGGGGAGAATTAGAGAATTAAGTGATTCCATGAAATGAATCAATATCCATATCATAGGAGTCCCAGAAGAAGAGAGCGAGAAAAGGGGGCAGAAGGTTTATTTGAACAAACTGTAGGTGAGAGCTTCCCTAAACTGGGAAAGGAAACAGGCATCTAAGTCCAAGGGCACAGAGAACTCCCTTTAAAATCAATAAAAACAGTTCAACACCATGACATATCATAATGAAACTGGCAAAATACAAAGATAAGAGAGAATTCTGAAAGCAGCTATGATCAAAGGTCCTCAATCAACAAGGGTAGACACATAAGGTTAGTAGCAGACCTGTCCACTGAAACTTGGCAGGCCAGATGGGACTGGCAGGAAATATTCAGTGTGCTGAATAGGAAAAATATGCAGCTCATAATCCTTTATCTAGCAATGCTGTCATTCAGAATGAAGGATAAAGACTTTCCCAGACAAATAATAACTAAAGGAGTTCATTACCACTAAATCACCCCTACAATAGATTCTAAGGGGGACTCTGTGAATGGAAAGCAGAAAAGACTACAAAGGACCAGAGAACATCACCACAAACATGAAATCTACAGCTATCATAATGGCACTAAATCCATATCTTTCAATAATTACTCTGAGTGTAAATAAACTAAATGCTCCAATCAAAAGATATACTGTATCAGAATAGATTTAAAAAAAAAAACAAGATCCATCTATATGATCCCTACAAAAGACTCATTTTTGACCTGAAGACACCTGCAGATTGAAAGTGATAGATGGAGAACCATCTATCATGCTACGGGACATCAAAAGAAAGCCAGAGTAGCCATACTTATATCATCAAACTAGATTTTAAAACAAAGACTGTAACAAAAGATGAAGTAGGGCATAATATCATACTTAAGGGATCTATCCATCAAGAAGCGCTAACAATTATAAATATTTATGCCCCTAACATGAGAACACGAAATATAAATCAATTAATAACAAACATAAGTAAACTTACTGATAATAATACCATAATTGTAGGAGACTCTCATACTACACTCATAGCAATGGACAGATCATTTAAGCAGAAAATTAACAAGGAAACAACCCTGAATGACACATTGGACCAGAAAGACTTAACAGATATATTCAGAACATTTCATCCTAAAGCAACACAATACACATTCTTCTCAAGTGCTCATGGAACATTCTCCAGAACAGATCACATATTGGGTCACAAATCAGCCCTCAAAAGGGACAAAAAGCTTTAGATCACACCATGCATATTTTCAGATCACAATGCTATGAAATATGAAATTAACCACAAAAAATAAATTCCAAAAGCCCTCAATTACATGGAGGTTAAAGAACATCTTACTAAAGAATGAATGGATTAACTAAGAAAATTAAATAAGAAATTAAAAATTCATGGAAACAAATGAAAATGAAAACACAACAGTCCAAACCCTTTGGGATGCAGCAAAAGCAGTCATAAGAGTAAAATACATTGCAATTCAAGCTTATCTCAAGAAGCAAGAAAGGTCCCGTATACACGACCTAATCTTACACATAAAGGAGCTAGAAAAGGAGAAGCAAATAAAACCCAACCCAGCAGAAGAAGGTAAAAAATAAAGCGTACAGCTGAATCAATAAATGATAAAGAATAAAAAAAAAAAAACAAGAGAATAGATCAATGAAACTAAGGGCTCATTTTTTTGAAAGAATAAGAAAAATTGATAAACCCCTATCCAGATTTCTCAAAAGGAAAAGAAAGAGGACCCAAATAGAGAAAATCACAAATGAAAGGAGATCACAACCAACACCACAGAAATACAAACAATTATTAGAGAATACTATGAAAAATTATATGACAACAACCTGGGAAATCTGGAAGAAATAAATTAGTAGACACTCTCACACTACCAGAACTCAAACAGGAAGAAATAGTAAATTTGAGCAAGCTCATAACCAGCAAAGAAACTGAATCATTTATCAAAAACATCCCAACGAATAGGAGTCCTGGGCAAGATGGCCTCCCAAGGGAATTCTGCCAGACATTTAAAGAAGAGATAATACCTATTCTTCTCAAACTGTTCCAAAAAAATAGAAATGGAAGGAAAGCTTCCAAATTCATTTTATGAAGCCAGCATTACCTTGATTCCAAAACCAGATGAAGACCCCACTAAAAACGAGAATTACAGGCCAATATCCATGAGGAAACAGAAGCAAAAATTCTCAACAACATACTAGCAAATCTAATTCAACAGTACATTAAAAGAATTATTCACCATGATCAAGTGGGATTGATTCCTGAGCTGCAGGACTGGTTCAATATTCACAAATCAATCAGTGTGATACATCATATTAATAAAAGACAGGATAAGAACCATATGATCCTTTCAATAGATGAAGAAAAGCCATTTGACAAAATACAGCATCCTTTCTTGACTAAAACCCTCAAGAAAGTCAGGATAGAAAGAACATACCTCAACATCATAAAAGCCATATATGAAAGACCCACGGCTAATATCATCCTCAATGGGGACAAACTGAGAACTTTCCCCCTAAGATCAGGAACACGACAGGACTGTCCACTCTCACCACTGTTGTTCAACATAGCATTGGAAGTCTGAGCCTCAGCAATCAGACGACAAAAAGAAATAAAAGTATACAAATCGGCAAAGAGGAAGTCAAATTCTCACTCTACACAGAGGAGATGATAACTACACAGATGACTCTACATGAAAAACACAAAAGACTCCACCAAAAAACTCCTAGAGCTGATACATGAATTCGGCAAAGTCACGGGATATAAAATCACCATACAGGAATCAGTTGCATTTCTACACACCAATAATGAAGCAGCAGAAAGGGAAATCAAGGAATTGATCCCATTTACAATTACACCAAAAACCGTAAGAAACAGATTGACCTAACCAAAGAGGTAAAAGATCTGTATGCTGAAAATTATGGAACGGTTATGAATAAATTCAAGAAGACACAAAGAAATAGAAAAATATTCCATGCTCACGGGGCACCTGGGTGGCTCAGTCGATTAAGCATCAGACTTCACCCCAGGTCATGATCTCCGGGTTCATGAGTTTGAGCCCTGCATCAGGCTCTGTGCTGACAGCTTGGAGCCTGAAGTGTCTCCCTCTCTCTCTGCCCCTCCTTCACTCACACTCCGTATCTCCTTCTCTCAAAAATAAATAAACATTTGAAATATTGTTTTAAAAAGAAAAACATTCCATGCTTATGGATTGGAAGAACAAATATGGTTAAAACATTGATACTACCCAAAGCAATCTACACATTCAGTGCAACTGCTATGAAAATAACACCAGCATTTTTCACAGAGCTAGAACAATCCATTCTAAAATGTGAATGTAAGCACAAAAGACCCCAAATAGTCAAAGTAATGTTGAAAAAGAAATCAAAGCTGAAGGTATCACAATTCCAGACTTAAAGTAGTATTACAAAGCTGTAATCATCAAGATGTTATAATACTGGCACAAAACCAACACATAGATCAATGGAACAGAATAGAGAATCCAGAATTGAACGCACAACACATGGTCAAACAATCTTCAACAAAGCAGGAAAGAATATCCAATGGAAAAAGATAGTCTCTTTAACAAATGGTATTGGGAAAACTGGACACTGGCATTCAGAAGAATGAAACTGGACCACTTTCTTACACCATACACAAAAATAAACTCAAAATGGATGAAAGACCTAAATGTGAGACAAGAAACCATCAAAATCCTAGAGGAGAACACAGGCAACAACCTCTATGACCTCGGCCATAGCAACTTCCTACTAGACATGTCTCCAGAGGCAAGGGAAACAAAAGCAAAAATGGACTTCTTCAACATAAACTGCTTCTGCACACAAAACTAAAAGGCAGCCTACAGAATAGAAGATATTTGCAAATGACATATTGGACAAAAAGCTAATATCCAAAAATCTAAAAACAAATTATCTAACTCAACACCCTAAAAATAAATAATCCAGTTAAGAAATGGACAGAAAACATGAACAGACATTTCCATTCATTTCAAAGAAGACATCCAGATGGCTAACAGACACATGAAAATATGCTCAACATCACTCATCATCAGGGAAATACAAATCAAAACCACAACAAAATACCACCTCACACAGGTCTGAGTGGCTAAAATTAACAACGACTCAGAAAAACAACAGATGTTAGCAAGGATGTGGAGAAAGGGGAACCCTCTTACACTGTTTGTGGGAATGCAAACTGGTGCAGCCACTCTGGAGAACAGTATGGAGGTTCCTCGAAAATGTAAAAATAGAAATACTCTATGACCCAACAATTGCACTACTATTTATTTACCCAAAGGATACAAAATAAAAATTTGAAGGGGTACATATGCCCCCATGTTTAGAGTAGCATTATAGACAATAGCCAAATTATGAAGAGGGCCCAATTGTCCATTAACTGATGAATGGATAAAGAAGAATTTGTATGTATATGTACATACATATACATACATATATATACATATACATACATACAATAGAATACTACTCAGCCATCAAAAATAGAGGAATCTTGCCATTTGCAACCACATAAATGGAGCTAAAGTGTGCTAAGCAAAATAACTCAGTCATAGAAAGACAAATACCATATGATTCCACTCATATGTGGAATTTAAGAGTCAAAACAGATAAACATATGGGAGGGGGGAAAAGAGAGAAAGGGAAACAAACCACAGGAGACTTAAATATGGAGAACAAACTGAGAGTTGCTGGAGGAGAGGTGAGTGGGGGGTGAGCTAGCTAAGGGGTGGGCAGTAAAGAGGGTATATGTTGTGATAAGCACTGGCTGTGTTCATAAGTGATGAATCGCTGAATTCTACTCCTAAAACCAATATTGCACTGTATGTTAATTAACTATAATTTAAATAAAAATTTGAATAGAAAAAAAAGAAGATATAATACATATACAATGTTGACCATCAAAAAGAACGGTGTCTTGATGAGATCCCAGTAGTTCATCTTTGCTTTTAATTCCCTTGCCTTTGGAGACCTGTCGAGTAAGAAATTGGTGCGTCTTAGGTCAAAGAGGCTTTCTCCTGCTTTCTCCTCTAGGATTTTGATAGTTTCCTGTCTCACATTCAGATCTTTTATCCATTTAGAATTTATTTTTGTGAGTGGTGTAAGAAAGTGGTCTAGTTTCATTCTTTTGCATGTTGCTGTCCAGTTCTCCCAGCACCATTTATTAAAGAGGCTCTTTTTTCCATTGGATACATTTTCCTGCTTTGTCAAAGATTAGTTGGCCATATACTCACAGCAAAAGAAACAACCAACAAAACGGATAGGCAACCAACGGAATGGGAAAAGATCATCGCAAATGACATATCGGATAAAGGACTAGTATCTAAAATCTATAAAGAATTTACCAAACTCCAAACCCGAAAAACGAATAATCCATTGAAAAAATGGGTGGAAGATATGAATAGACACTTCTCCAAAGAAGACATCCAAATGGCAAACAGACACATGAAACGATGCTCAATGTCACTCATCATCAGGGAAATACAAATCAAAACCACACTGAGATACCACCTCACACCAGTCAGAGTGGCTAAAATGAACAAATCAGGAAACTATAGATGCTGGCGAGGATGTGGAGAAACAGGCACCCTCCTACACTGTTGGTGGGAATGCAAACTGGTGCAGCCGCTCTGGAGAACTGTGTAGAGGTTCCTCAAAAAAATGAAAATAGACTTACTCTATGACCCAGCAATAGCACTGTTAGGAATCTACCTAAGAGACACAGGAATGTTGATGCATAGGGGCACGGGTACCCTGATGTTCATAGCAGCAATTTCGACAATAGCCAGATCATGGAAAGAGACTAAGTGTCCATCAACAGATGAATGGATAAAGAAGAAGTGGTATATACAATGGAATACTACACAGCAATGAGAAAGAATGAAATCTGGCCATGTGTGGCAACATGGATGGAACTGGAGGATATTATGCTAAGTGAAATAAGTCAGGCAGAGAAAGACAGATGCCACATGTTTCCACGCATATGTAGGCTTTGGGAGACCTAATAGAAAACCAGGGGGGAGGGGAAGAGGGGAAGGAAGGGAAAAAAAAAAGGCCACAGAGAGGAAGGAAGACATAACATGGGAGACTCTCAAAGACTAAGAACAAACTGAGGGGAGAAGGGGGTGTGGGAGGGGGGAGAGTGGGTGATGGGCATGGAGGAGGGCATTTGTTGGGATTATCACGGGGTGTTGTATGGAAACCAAATTGACAACAAAGTATTCCAAAAAAAAAGTAAATAAAAAAAAAAGAATGGTGTCTTGCCATTTGCAACCGTGTGGATGGAAGTAGAGTGTATTCTGCTAAGCAAAATAAGTCAGAGAAAGATAAATATCATATGATTACACTCATATGTGCAATTTAAGAAACAAAATGAAGAGCATATGACGGGGTGAAAAAAATTAAGAAAAAAGACAGAGGGCAACAAACCACAAGAGTCTTAAAGACAGAACACAAACTAAGGGTTGATGGGAGTGCAGGCTGATGGAGGATGGGCTAGATGAATTAAGAAGGTACTAAGAAGGGTATTAAGAAGGGTACTTGTTGTGATAAGCACTGGGTGTTGTATGTACGTGATGAATCACTAGATCCTACTCTTGAAACCGGGGCGCCTGGGTAGCAGACAAGCATCCAACAATGGCTCAGGGCATGATCTCACAGGTCATAGTTCCAATCCCAAATCAGGCTCTCTGCTGTTGGCAAAGAGCCTCCTTCAGATCTTCCGTCCCTCTCACTCTCTGCCCCTCTCTTGCCCACGCTTTCTCTTTCAAAAATAAACATTTAAGGGACACCTGAGCAGCTCAGTTGGTTAAGCAGCCAACTCTTGGTTTCAGCTCAGGTCATGATCTCATGGCTCATGAGCTCAAGCCCTCCGTTGGGCTCCACAGCTGGCAACATGGAGCCTGCTTGGGATTCTCTCTCTCCCTCTCTCTCTGCATCCTCTACTCACGCTGTCTCTGTCCCTCTCAAAATAAACTTTAAAGAAAAATAAACATTTAAAAAATTCTACTCCTGAAACAAAAAATAAATTAAAAATTAAATAAATTGGAATTATTAAGTCAATAGATTTGAATTATTCCAAACTGTTTGTTGTAGGAGGAATCTGATTATCTGGCCCAGAATACCAACAGGTGGTACACTCCAGCTAAGAAATGTGGAGAAATAGAACACTGGACTAGAGTTCTCACCAAATACCATCAGAGAAAAAGAGGTTCAATAGCACCCTTATTTCACTCCTCCACCTCCGCCATTAGGTCTAATGAGCTGAGAACTCTGGAAACGATTGTCCTTTTCCTTTGCAGGAACTCAGACAGCAAAGGTGCCCACCAGCCCCAGGGATGCATTCCACCCGGGGAAGCACACCTGAGCCAGAGCTGGCCACCCTCGTGCATGGAGGTACCTAGCGGACAGCCCCACAGGAGAGCCTTTTAGCCCTAGTTACAGATTGTGTTTATAATGGCACAATATGTGCTTTGAAAAGTAGAGCTGAAAACCTAGAAGCTTCAGGACCTAAGAAACAACAACACTCTGGTGAGTTCCCTGAGTTCCCTCTCCTAGAACCAGACTGGGCGCTGGAGAAGCCAGTAGCCCAGAAACACCAGTGGGCACAGACCAAAGAAAGGCATCAAGAAAGACCTCTTCTCTCTAGCCAAAGGACAGGAATGGAGCAGCTTAGAAAAACAAAGAACTTTTAGCCACTAACCACTGTATTCCAGAAAAGTCTGCGGCCCCTTTCCCACCCTGCCAAGTCCGAGCTGATGCGATTTCATGGCAGCCTGGGGGAGATGCACAAACGTCATCTGCACCCAGGGGTAATGTGGCCACGCCTCCCCCCTGTCCGTCAGGGAAGGCTCTGTGAGGAATGGAGAGGGACCCACGACCCTTCCAGCCAGTGTGGTATTAGCAGAACCCTGGTGGGTGTACATGCCTGGGTCCCACAGGACTGGAGCAAACAGAAACAGTTCCCAACTGGCCACCCCTCCCCCAAGGTGGCAGACTGAAACACCTGGTCATTCCCCAGAAGAAAACAATTTGCAGATCTTAATAGCTGCACCCTCTGGGGGGGGGGGGGGGGGGCACGGGTAGGATTCTAAATGAACACCCACCTAGGGGGCAACTGCAAGCCAACAGGCACCGTCTTCGCTGTGCCCCACCCCCAGGTCACCTGTGGGTCTCTTGAAAGGAGCTTGTGCACACGTCTGGCACCCCAGCTTTTGTGGCTCTTGCCCAGAGGACGCATTCCCTGATAGCCTGGCTCTGGTGGCCAGTGGGGCTTGCATTACTGGGCTTGCGTCAACAGGACCTAGTAGCAGACACAATTCTTAACCAGCAAAGCAGAGGGAGCAGCCGGAAATGCCATCTTCCCAACCTCCCCTGTAAGTGAGGTATTTGCAAACTTTAAACTCCTGCCTGATGGTCTGCCTTCCGATCAGCCTACATCTAGGTGCTGCCTGAGATCTCACTTTTGGGACACTGACAGGTCTTCACAGATCCTCAAATACTGGGAGCCGCTTAGAACAAAATGGAGTGGAAACGTCCTGCAGCTGTTGCCCACCTCCCCCTCTGCCTGAGATGGGGGATGAGGGAGAGACGGAGACAGAGGCAGAAGTGGAAGCAGAGACAGGACCTTCTTTAAGCCACTACGTTTCCAGGGTCTCTGTTTTTGCAGCTTATCCTTTAATGAGGTTTCCACTCACTTCTCTGGATTTTCTTCCCATACAAGTTTAGACTCTGACCCCCTACTGTCCTATCATGAAATGTCAAAGTGCCCCACACCTTGGCCTTAGATGCTCTTCTTTCTCTAAAATCTCTTCCCATGAGAGATACATTTTTATGGTTATAAGTGTCTTTGATATGCAATAACTCCAAAATTCCTATTTATAATCAAGACCATTTTAACAGGCCCCCAGACTCTGTGTCTTAGCAGAGGCTTTCCTAGAAAACAGAACTTAAAACAAAGATTTGTGCACAAATCTAGAAAAAAATGGATAAATTCCTAGAAACATATAAACTACCAAAACCAAAACAGGAAGAAATAAAAAATTTTAACAGACCCATAACCAGTAAATGAATTGAATCATGGGGCACCTGGGTGGCTCAGTCAGTTGAGTGTCTGACTCCGGCTCAGGTCATGATCTCCCAGTCTGTGAGTCGAACTCCGCATCCAGCTCTATGCCAACAGCTCAGAGCCTGGAGCTTCTTTGGATTCTGTGTCTCCTCTCTCTCTCTCTGCCTCTCCCCACTCATTCTCTGTCTCTCTCTTTCTCTCTCTCAAAAATAAATAAACATTAAAAAAATTTTTTTACAAAAGAAATTGAATCAGTAATCAAACCTTTCCCCACAAACAAAAGCCCAGGGCCAAACAGCTTCCCAAGAGAATTGTACCAAACATTTAAAAAAGAGTTAATACCTATTCTTTTGAAGATCTTCCAAAAAAATACAAACAGAAGGAAAACTTCCAATCTCATTCTATGAGGCTAGCATTACCTTGATTCCAAAACCAGACAAAGAACCCACTAAAAAGGAGAACTACAAACCAATTTCCCTGATGAACATGGATGCAAAACTTCTCAACAAGATACTAGCAAACTGGATTCAACAACACATTAAAAAAATTTTCACCACAATCAAGTGGGATTCATACCTGGGATGCAGGGCTGGTTTAATATCCGCAAAACAATCAATGTGATATATCATATTAATAAAAGAAAGGATAAGAACCACATGATCCTGAGGCACCTGGGTGGCTCAGTCAGTTGAGTGTCGGACTCTTGGTTTGGCTCAGGTCATGATCTCACGGTTGGTTCTATGACTTCAAGGCCTGCGTCAGGATCTGCATTGACTATGAAGAGCCTGCATGGGATTTTCTCTCTCCCTCTCTCTCCCTTTCCCCTGCTCACACACACTCTCTCTCTCTCAAAAATAAACTTTTAAAATGAAATAAACTTAAAAATTTTTAAAAAATAACAACATGATCCTGTCAATAGATGAAGAAAAAGCATTTGCCAAATTATAGCATCCTTTCTTGATAAAAACCCTAAAGAAAGTAGGGATAGGAGGAACATACTTCAACATCATAAAGGTCTTATACAAAAACCCACAGCTAATATCCTCAATGGGGACAAACTGAGTTTTCCCCCCAAGATCAGGAACACGACTGGGATGTTCACTCTCACCACCACTGTTCAACATAGTACTAGAAGTCTTAGCCTCAGCAATTAGACAACAAAAAGAAATAAAAAGTATGCAAATTGGCAAAGAATAAGCCAAACTCTCACTCTTCACAGATGACATGATACTCTATATGAGAAACGCAGAGACTCCACCAAAAACCTGCTAGAGCTGACACATGAATTCAGCAAAATCGCAGGATATAAAATCAACATACAGAAAGCAGCTGCATTTCTATATACCAATAATGAAACAGCAGAAAGGGAAATCAAGGAATTTATCCCATTTACAATTGCACCAAAAACCATAAAATACCTAGGAATAAACCTAACCAAAGAGGTAAAATATCTGTATGCTGAAAACTATAGAAGGCTGATGAAAGAAATTGAAGAAAATACAAAGAAATGGAAAAACATTCCATGCTCATAGATTGGAAGAACAAATATTGTTAAAATGTCTATACTATCCAAAGCAATCTACATATTCAGTGCAATCCCTATCAAAAAACACCAGCATTAGAGGCAGTTAAGCATATGACTTCAGCTCAGGTCATGGACCTTGTGGTCCATGAATTCAATCCCCTAGTCAGGCTCTGTGCTGTCAGCTCAGCCTGCTTCAGATTCTGTCTCCCTCTCTCTCTGAACCCCCCACTCACACTTTGTCTCTGTCTCTGAAAAATGACTAAATCTAAAAATTAAAAAAAATAAATAACACCAGCATTTTTCACAGAGCTAGAACAAATAAGTCTAAAATTTGTATGGAGGGGCACCTGGGTGGCTCAGTTGGTTAAGCATTGACTTCGGCTAAGGCCATGATCTCACAGTTCTTGAGTTCAAGCCCCGCATCAGACTCTGTGCTGACAACTCAGAGCCCGGAGCCTGCTTCGGATTCTGTCACTCTCTCTGCCCCTCCCCTGCTCACGCCCTGTCTCTCTCTTTCTCTCGAATATAAAAAATAAAACATAAAAAAAATTTTTTAATAAATAAATATATAAAATAATGATGGGGCGCCTGGGTGGTTCAGTTGGTTAAGTGTCCAGCTCAGCTCAGGTCATGATCTCACGCTTCGTGAGTTCAAGCCCTGCGTCAGGCTCTGTGCTGACAGCTCGGAGCCTGCTTCATATTCTGTGTCTCCTCTCTCTGCCCCTCCCCTGCTCTGTCTCTCAAAAATAAATAAACATTAAAAATTTTTAAATAAAATAATAATAATAATAAAGGTTTATGCATAAGTACTTAGTGCAGAATGTGATATAGATACAGCATCAGGAGTAAAAGAAGGGGAACCGAACAGGGAAGAAAAGCGGGCTTGTCATCAATTTGCCACTAGTGTGAGTAACTGGGTTCTCAGTCACATGTGTCCCCCTAAAATACACTAGGAGACTTCCCAAGGAGAAAGAAAGGAGAAATATTTACCCATCAGCTCCCATTCCCCATTGGTCGAATTTTCACTCCCTGGGGTACTGCCTGCCCCATGACCACTAAGCTGTCTCCTCATACGCTACTGGGGACTTGGTCTTAGCATCAGAGAAGCTTTGGAGCAAGCAGAGGCCCAAGCCTAGGCATTGGCAGGTGGCACCGAAATTCAAACAGACCTCACAGAACTAACTCCTACAGCGGTGGCTGAAATAAGAAGAACGCGGGGCCCCAGTGATCTGAGGTGGTGTTCAAGAGCTTCCTGAAACATTAAGATTCCTTTGCATCCAAGCAAACAGAGTCCCCTGCAGGGTGGCTGGCAGCACAATCTCTGTAAAATCTCAATGCAAGAGATTTAGTGGGGTGTCAGGCTGGCTCAGTCAGTGTAGCATGCGACTCTTGATCTCAGGGTTGTGGGTTCAAGCCCCATGTTGGGTGTAGAGAACACTTAAAAATAAAATCTAAAAACAAAAGAGATTCAATAAAAATGCTACAATCTCACTGCTGCAAGCTGTTTAGAAGCTTGTGACCAAAAATAGATTTCATTTATCCTCAGCTGCCAATTTAGCTAGGCTGTGTTGTTTGCCTGGAAGGGCGGTGCAGAAATGTATCCTCGAGGAAGCTGCACGATTACTTGTCTCACTCTTGTACGGTCACGGTTGCTGTGATCGCACAGTCACCCCCGGGATCCAGATATACTCCTTCCTTACCTTATGCTTAACATCCCCATGATTGGCACAATCATCTACATAATAACCAAGGCCGATCATCCTCCACCAGTGTACTAACCCCTTTCTTCGCTTGCTGGTCCCATGGCATGAGGGGCCCAGAGTGGCCATGAGGTAGTCATAGCTTCGAGTTCACTGGAACCACTCCTGTGTTCCCTGATGGCAACATTCTCTTCCTTAGAATCAAATCTGGCTGAACTACGGGCACAGGGATGGAAAAGACAAAGTCCAAAAGCATATCGTTTGGAGAAATGGTAAAAAAAAAAAAAAAAATATATATATATATATATATATATATAATGTATATATATAATGTGTGTATATGTATATTACATATATATACTATATATAATGGAATGGAAGTACTATATATATTATATATGTGTGGGTGTGTATATATATTCTTGATTGATTGCAAAACTTCCCAGTTTTTCAATCCTCCCTGAATCTATGTCTTTTTGCAATGTGACTTTGAAGCTCCTCCACCAAGAGGTAGAGTCTTTCCCCATCCTTTGAAACTGTGTTGCTCTCGTGACTTGCCTTGGCCAAAAGAATGCAGAAGAAGTGACACTGTGCCACTTTTAAGCCTAGACTTCGGAGGCTTTTCATGGTTCTCCTCTTCCCCTCCCCCACCAATACACCATGTGAACAACTCAGGCCGTCTTTCTGGAGGATAAGAGATCACATCAAGCACACAGAAGTCATCCCAGTGATGTCCATTCCGGAACGGTAAGCCCTAAATGAGCCCAGTAGCTAACTGCAGGGATTAGAAGAGTCCAGCCAAAACCAGAAGAGCTACCCATCTGAGCCTAGCCCAAATTGCTGACTCAGATAAATAAACGGTTTGTGTTTAAGCTTCTAAGTTTTAGAGTCGTTGGTTATACAGAAAAAGCTAACAGTTACAAACCTTTTGGCATCTAGACACATAGGTTGGCGCTGGGGACACACTACCATATATGGTCATTTTTCCATGCATCTATAGCGTCCTGGGGCACAGCATCCTAAAATTCCTGGGTGGTGTCCCCAAGCTGACATATTAGCTCAGGCTTTAGGAGGCCATTTCACTGTTGTATCAGGCTAAGCACTTTGTGGGATCAGAGTGTGTGACAAAACCAGTGAATCTTGATGATGTGCCCACTGTCTCAACTCCTTTGCCAAAAAAATGGAGCTTCGGATCTCAGGCAACATTGATAAATGAAGCATTCGGAAACCTAAAGGTAGTGGTGTTGACAGAGTAGTACAGTCAGAGAAGATAAATCCTATATTTAGAGAATAAGTCAACTCACGCTAGAAAAGGTTGTTATTGGTGTAATCTTCGATATTTGATGTTTGGGGGCCTCTTGGGAGGGGGAGGGGGACACAGGTGTTACAACCCTTCCTGGGAGACTGTGAACAACTTCCAGATCTTTTAATTCCTTGAATCTCCCTAGAGGATTATCTGCCAGGTACATTATCCCTAGGGTTGTAATTGGGAAACCCACAGAGGGGATAAAGTAATTGTTATTCGAGTTAAGGAAGCTTGGCAAGATTGGGTTCAGGTACTGCAAAGAAGCTATAAACCCCAGTCCTGGGGAGTCCTAGGTCATTCCAGCCCTCACTACACCAGGTACACCTTCCCCAAGAAGCATCCCATCCCTCGTCCTTGTACATCCTGGAGGAGGGGCAACATTCCTTCTTTTTTTTTCTTTTTCTTTTTTTTTTTTTTTTTTTTCATTTTTCCCATTACCCTCGAGACTTAGAAGCTACAGTCTCTTCTCAGAAGATTCCTGATATGAGCTTCTGGTAAGTGTTGTGGAAAGTGAGCAGATCTGAGAAAAATTGAGGAAGCATGTCTTTACTTGGAAAAGTAAAACAAGTTCATGTTCTACTCAAGGTCACCAGGCATTGTCTAACATACAGTTGTGCCTAATAGTATTTGTGGACTAAATGAATGAATTGATTAATAAATGGGAGCCCTCCCTGTGAAGGTGTAAAATCTGAGATTTACTAGTGGTTTAGTGAAAAGTTGACTAGATTTCAAATCAATTAACTCAGGTACTGGCTCGGCTAATACTCAGTGTCTACAAAATGAGGATATGTGACCTTATTAGAGGTGTGTTATGAGGATCAGTAAACTATGAAACATTTAGTGTGGCATAGAGTATTTGATAGTGGTAAGCCTTGTCTTTATAGTTTTTCTATCTTTATGAAAATTGTATTATTTTTACACAATTATAGAATTTTACTCAGCTGATTTCATGTACTTTTCATCATTTTATGATGTTTCCAAGAGTGAAAACATTTGGTCCTATAGAAAAAGGGAGGGGAGGGGGCTTAAACATTATCACCAGTGCCGCATATTCATGCATGGATGAAATCAATAAAAATCTGTGGTTATGCATCCAGAGTATATTTTCGCATGCCCATAACTCCTTCTTTATGTCTCCTACATATTATTGAAAAGCTCTTTCTGCTCCCTCCAGAATATTTATTTTCTGGAATATTCTTTTGTATATTTTCTGTAAATAAATGTTTCAATATTCAGATAAGTTCTTCATCAGAATCATAGAAAGAGTTTAGGATAACAGTTAACAATAGGCTGGAGTCAAAATGAAAGAACACTAGAAAAATATGTACCTGCAGTTTAAAGAGTTGGGTAAATGAGAACCAAAATGCCAATGGATATGAACTTGGCCCAAGGTAGGAACAAAAAATTAGGAATCTCTGTCTTCAGAACTGAGTTTAGGAAGGATTGCTAGGTCTGGAAGGTTAAAGGTGCAAAGGTGAAAGGGGACATCCTTTTAGATGGTCAAAGCAATTAAGAAATGAGTCAGAGTTGACTTACCTGGCAGGGGAGATACCATGATCAAGAAGAAATGAGTCAGAGTTGAAGTAGAGCAAGCATTATATGACTCTCTACCTTTTTCTGAAAATCTACTTTATTCTTCCCTCTCTGCAGGCAGGTTTCCTTTGTTATTCAGTTCACATAGCATAAAGTGGCAATAGCCCAAATTCTAAATTTTTATATCGTCTCTGTCCAAGAACTAAGTCACTTCACCTGGCCATCCCCCCACCATCTCCAAAGCTACTGAAGTGACAGGC
The DNA here is from genome assembly GCA_030068075.1 of Paguma larvata. NCBI lineage: Eukaryota > Metazoa > Chordata > Mammalia > Carnivora > Viverridae > Paguma > Paguma larvata. Next base: position 26,263,188 of record CM057829.1, read on the forward strand.
AGAGACTTCGATGGAAGAAGAGAAGAGATTACAGGGGCCATTTTCTCTTGCGAGTTTCTCTTTAGGTAGAAATGAAGGATCTACACACTAGTAGTAGCTGTCAAAGTGGAGAGGAATTCTAAAACTTATGTGTAAAATAAAGAAAGGCATGGCACTTTGGATCCAGAGAACCCAGGGCTCATTCACATTATTGTGTAGAATGCCTTTCTCTTCCACTCAGTTTCATGCTTCTGTTAATTGGTCACTGGAAAAGTAGTCCAATAGAGCTCTTCATTTCCTTTTGTTTCTTCCAGCAGATTTTCCACCACTTTGGCTAAGATACAAGACAACAGGGCTGGGTGTAGAAGCAAGAATAGAATCTCAGATGGTGTTGTCTTGCATCCTCTGGCATGCAGGTCATTCCACCTAAAAACTCAGTCTGTCTTCACAGGCAAATACAAATAGTTGTTCATAAAACTGGATTTCCCTATGCAAAGATGAATAAGATTCATTCTTATTCCATGTGCTCATGAGTCCATGTGCTCTCCAAAATCACTTGTAAGCAAGGAACAGTTTTCAAAGCAAATCAAAAATGAATGTATAAATATTTGTATCTATCTCGGAGTCTTTTGGTGGAGTGTTTCAGGTGTTCCATGTAGAGTAGCATGTCATTTGTGAAAAGTGAAAGGTTGACTTCCTCTTTGCCAATTTAGATGCCTTTTATTACATTTTGTTGTCTGATTGCTGAGGCTAGGACTTCTAACACTATGTTATACAATGGTGGTGAGAGTGGACATCCCTGTCGTGTTCCTGATCTCAGGGGGAAGGCTCTCAGTTTTTCCCCATTGAGGATGATATTAGCTGTGGGCTTTTCATAATGGCTTTTATGATGTTAAGATATGTTCTTTCTATCCCAACTTTCTCAAGGGTTTTTATTAAGAAAGGAAGTTCTATTTTGTCAAATGCTTTTTCTGCATCTATAGAAAGGATCATATGGTTCTTATTCTTTCTTATATTAATGTGATGTATCATACAGATTGATTTGCCCATATTGAACTGGTCCTGCAAGCTCAAGAATGAATCCCACTTCATCGTGGTGAATAATTCTTTTAATATGCTGTTGAATTCAATTTGCTAGTATCTTGTTGAGAATTTTTACATCCATATTCATCAAGGATTTGGCCTGTAATTCTCCTTTTTTGTGGGGTCTCTGTCTGGTTTGGGAATAAGGGTAATGCTGGCTTCATTGAATGAGTCCAGAAACTTTCCTTCCGTTTCTATTTTTTGGAAGAGCTTAAGAAGGATAATGCTTTAAATGTCTGGTAGAATTCCCCTGGGAAGTCATCTGGCCCAGGACTCTTATTTGTTAGGAAATTTTGGTAACTGATTCAATTTCTTAGCTGGTTATGCATCTGTTCAAATTTTCTATTTCTTCCTCTTTGAGTTTTGGTAGTGTGTGGGTATCTAGGAATTTGTCCATTTCTTCCAGATTGTCCAGTTTATTGACATATAATTTTTCATAGTATTCTCTGATAATTATTTGTGTTTCTGTGGTGTTGGTTGTGATCTCTCCTCTTCCATTCGTGATTTTATTTATTTGGGTTCTCTCTCATTTCTTTTTGAGAAATTTAGCTAGGGGTATACCAGTTTTATTTTTTCAAAAAACCAGCTCTTAGAATCATTGATCTGTTCTACTGGGTTTTTTTATTCTACATTGTTTATTTCTGCTCTAATCTTTATTATTTCTCTTCTTCTGCTGGCCTTGGGGTTTCTTTGCTGCTCTGCTTCTAGTTCCTTTAGGTGTGAGTTTAGGTTTTGTATTTGGGATTTTTCTTATTTCTTGAGATAGGCCTGGATTACAATATATTTTCCTCTTAGGACTAAGGCAGGTGCCATTATTGTACAGGCGAGAACTAAAATTTAGGGTGGCTAAGTGCTCCAGCCTGCAAGTGATGGGGTCTGGTTCCATCTGAGTCCACAGATGGAGACCTTTTTTGTCTCCCAGGGAACCCCCCATGCCTGTGCAAGTTTCTCATCTGTGCATGTGAATGTTTGTTTGTTTTTTTTAATTTATTTATTTGAGAGAGAGAGAGAGAGACCGCGCATCTGTGGAAGGGGAGGGGCAGAGAGAAAGAAAGAGAGAGAATCCCAAGAGGGGTTCTGTCCTACAGCACATGACCTGAGCCAAAATCAAGAGTTGGACACTCAACCAACTGAGCCATCCAGGCACCCCTGAATGTCTTCTTAATTGTTTTCCAGGATAGTATTTTTTGTCCATATCCTGATCCAAGTTTCAGAAATCCTTCCACTGAATTGTGTTTTCTACAACCCCAAGACAAGTAGGACCAAGTAATCATGATACCTTATAAACATGAACCCTCTTTTTTGGAATTATGGTTAAAATAATACAAAACCATTAAAAAGAGTCTTTTAAACCTGTCCTGTATTTTGACATAACCACTTCTCTCTTCTCTTTTAGTTTTATCAACTTGTAGCATATAACTACATGTGTTGTAGAACTTTTACCTTATTTGTAAATATTTTCCTATGTTGCCCATAGTCTTCAAGGAAACTATTTTGAGGAGGCTTAACTTTTTACACTGGTCAAGCATGTTACTGTATTTTTCTTTTGAATCTCAAAAAGATAAGATGGTTTATCTTATAAATCCTAAATGTTCTTCTTATAAATCCTAAGTGTTAATGTCTGAGTATTTCCAGGCAGGATGGTTCATGGGGTGGTGGATAAATATCTGGAAAATTTTTCTCATTAAATCTCAAAGTTTGGCACAGAGTTACTTAGTGTGTCAGACTCACAGGTGTGTTCCAACACACAGCAGGCAGCCAGGCAGCGCCTGGTAAGGGAGGATAAATGAAAAGTCAATTGAGAAAATGGAAGAACATAGCCATGATCAGTGAAGCTTGGGAGAGAGTACCAGGGAGGAGGTAGGATGGTCTAAAGTATTTAGTAAACGGGACTAGGTGAGTAGACAAAATATAATAAGGGAATCTTTTTTATGTCAAAAATATTTCATCCTCTGGGTCTTCATACAGAGTATCCAAGCAATGGAACAAAGAAACCACACCAGTGCCTCTGAATTTCTTCTCTTGGGCTTTTCAAATTGGCCAGAGTGGCAGGCTCTCCTCTTTGTACTTTTCCTGTGTCTCTACTTAACAGGGCTGTTTGGGAACTTGCTCATCTTGCTGGCTATTGTCTCAGACCCCCGCCTCCACACACCCATGTATTTCTTCCTTGCCAATCTGTCTGTGGTAGACCTCTGCCTGCCTTCATCTACGGTCCCCAAGATGCTGCTGAACATCCAGACACAGACTCAAACCATCTCCTATCCTGGCTGCCTGGCTCAGATGTATTTCTGTATGATGTTTGCCAACATGGACACTTTCCTTCTCACAGTGATGGCATATGACCGTTATGTGGCCATCTGTCACCCTTTGCGTTACTCCAACATCATGACCCAGTGCCTCTGTGCCTCTCTCGTGGCTGTGCCGTGGATCTTTGCAACTCTGAATCCCCTCTTGCACACCCTTATGCTCGCCCGTCTGCACTTCTGCTCTAGCAACATCATCCACCATTTCTTCTGTGATATCAACTCCCTCCTCCCCCTCTCCTGTTCCGACACCAGTCTCAATCAGTTCATAGTTCTGGCTGCAGTGGGGCTGATCTTTGTGGTACCTTCGGGCTGTATCCTGGCATCCTATAGCCTCATCATCTCTGCTGTGTTGAAAATCCCTTCTGCCCAAGGAAAACTCAAAGCTTTCTCCACCTGCGGATCTCATCTTGCTTTGGTCATTCTTTTCTACGGAGCAATCACAGGGGTCTACATGAGTCCTTCATCCAACCATTCAACTGAAAAAGACTCAGCTGCCTCAGTGGTCTTCATGGTCATAGTTCCTATATTGAATCCCTTCATATACAGTCTAAGGAACAGTGAGCTGAGGGGGGCATTAAAGAAGGCTGTGAGCCGGACCAAAACTTTCTCCCAGTAATTTGTACTGAATGAAAGCCATTCAACAGGAGGCAATTCCTCATGAGATCATTGTCATTCCAGTCACAGTTCCAAAGCTGTTATCAAATACCTAATTAAACTTGGCGATGACCTAACTGAGCTCGCAGGTATTACTGGGAGTGTAATTACTGGGTATTACTGATCAACAGGTATTACTGTTGTCAGCAAACATGTGAACAAAAAGTCCCTGAAAATCATAGTAAAAATAAGAAATCAACATTCAAATGCATTGTTAGGAGCTCCCAGATGGCTCAGATCAACACGGAAACATACATGGGGAGTGCCGGATAGAGCACCTCCCCCTCAGGCCTGTCTTCATAGACAGGAGGACATAACCACGTTGTTGTGCATGAAAAACAGTAGAGAATAAAATTAGTATGTAATAAAAGTTTTAAATCATAACTTCAATGAGAGATTAAAGAGAAAAGATATTTGTGAGGGTGTAAGAGCTCAGGTAAAGCTTCAAGAAAAAAAAGCCGCACTGATCTCAGACCTAGACATGGGTGATTATTACATAGAAACAACGAGAATATGCCAAATCCATGAGGAAGCCTTGCAGGTAAGAAGAAGCATGGTGTGTGTGAGTGAACGTATTGAATAAATTAATCAGAATGGGTGAAGGGTCCACACTGAGGGACTGCGGGGGAAAAAGGGATGGGTTGTTATTTCTTACCCTGATGTTTTTTGATAGTCATGTTTTATGACAGTATGATATGAATTCCCTACAACCTGTCTTTATCCCTTGTGTGAAAAGAAGCATTTTTGTCATCCTTGTGTAAATCTATATAAATCTTCATGATGGTCAACAGAGAACTGCCTGGAAGACTATTAATCAGCATTTTTTTTATTTTTATTTTTTTAAGAAACTTCCTGTTAGGATTTTTTTTAATTTTTTAATGTTTATTTTTGAGAGAGACAGCAAGCAGAGGAGGGTCTGAGAGAGAGGTAGAGACCATTCAAAGAGGGCTCCAGGCTCTGAGCTGTCAGCACAGAGTCTGATGTGGGGCTTGAACTCACGAATATGAGATAATGACCTGAGCCGAAGTCGGACACTTAACCAACTGAGTCACCCAGGCACCCCTATTAATCACTATTTTTAAATTTAAAAGTCTGTGCTGTTATTTAGAGTTGCCTGTGGGATAAGGGACCACGCTAGCAATTCATAGCATACATCTTTGAGATCTTTGATTTGGAACTTATAGCTTATACAACAGATTGTTTTCTGTGTCCATGGTGTCGCCCAGAGCCCATATGCCATATGTCCCATATATTAAGTCATACTATCCAAAACGTCTCTTCAAAGTTGGTAAAAAAGTAAATAAAATGCTCAATCATTTTTATATATGTAATAATTGAGAGGCAGAAATAAGGATAAAAAGTTTTCTTTAAGCATCTGCTATAAATATTTTGTTTGTTTTCTTTGTTTATGATGAGATTACCCTTGTTTTTTACTTTTCTCCTATGAGATAGGAGATCAGAAAAATTTGCTGGAGCTGGTAAGGACCAACGTAAGTAACATTGAGTGGAAGAGAGAAGCAATGATAATAATGAACCAATTCTCTATCTCTTGAAAGATCTTTGTATGCATCAGATATCTTAGTTGCAAAGAAATAGAAATCGATTCTGTTTAATTAGGCAGAAATAGAATTTAATAAAAGAGAATTGGGTAGTTCATAAAATTGCTAGAAAGCCTGGAGAACCAGCCTCAGAGTCTCACAACAAGACCACAACCAAATCAACATACATAACCATCCTATGAGTTGACCAACATCACTGTCACTAAACATCAGCTATTCAGCCTGACCCACTGATGCTGCCTGCCATGGACAGCGGCCACAGACACTGGCCTGCTCCACTGCTGACCTCAAAACTGGACATTTCTGCCACTGCCTCTGGTTTGTGCATCATGAACTTTGATTCAGTTGCAGGGAGGCTGTATCTGCTGGTCAGACCTAGACTACTTACCCTTGCCCTAAGTACAAAGAAGATTGAGAAAGATTTCCCCCTGTACTAAACACTAAGATATGCCTTCTAGACCCCCTTTTTGGACTGACAGACTAATTCTCCCAGTTGCTGGGAGTGTGCTGGTTGGGAGCCCTAAAACCCTTCCAGAAATCACCCTTATCTGGAAAAAAGAGCTCTAGGGTAATGACCCCTCACTAGGGGTCGGGTGCATCCTATGACTGGTCTCCTGAGAGAGTGTAAAAACCTTACCCCTCAACCCAACAGGGCAACTCTGAAGGGCCATTGTTGTTCCTTAGTTGTCCGTGCATCACAGCCCAACTTCTCGTCAGTTCTGCTACACACAGGTGTCACTCTCTCACAGGTGTTACTCCCTAGATCACTACATACAAATTTCCTGCATACCATCCTGTATCTCAGACTGTGATACTCTTGGAAGCCAAACTCTGACACCACTTATAACAAGACAGTTAAGGCAATATTCTCTGAATATAATTCAATAAAACTAAGTATTAATAACACATTCAGAAACAGAAAAGTTCTCCACTTGAAATGTTTTAATTCTCTCTTAGGTAATGAGTGGTTCAAGGAGTGAGTGTAAATACTTGAGAATAGCTTGAATAATCAAAGATTGTCAAAGCACTACACGTGAGCAAGTATGGGAATGACAGCAGTGTGCACGGAGAATTCTTAGCCATAAACATGTAAATGAACACAGAGAAATTTCATTAATTAAATATCCAACTGAGGGGCACCTGATTGGCTCAGTCGGTTAAGCATCCAACTCTTGGTTTCAGCTCAGGTAATAATCTCACAGTTCATGAGCTTGAGCCCCATGTTAGGTTCTGTGCTAACATTGTAAAGCCTGCTTAGGATTCTCTCTCTCCCCCTCCCTTTGGCCCTCCCCTGCTCACTCACTCTCTCTCTTTCAAAATAAATAAATAAACTTTAAAGATCCAACTTAAAAGTTAGAAAAGAAAAGCAGAGCAAAATAAATTGAAGGATTGCAACAGAAATTAATTAATTAGATAACAGGTAAAAAAAAATTAAAAAATAGGGGCACCTGAGTGGCTCAGTCGGTTAAGTGGCTGACTTCGGCTCAGGTCATGATCTTACGGTCTGTGAGTTCGAGCCCCACGTCGGGCTCTGTGCTGACGGCTCAGAGCCTGGAGCCTGCTTTGGATTATGTGTCTCCCTCTCTCTCTCTCTGCCCTTCCCCTGCTCACACTCTGTCTCTCTGTCTCTCAAAAACAAATAAAACATTAAAAAAAACTTAAAAAAATAAATCCAACTCCTTTCAGACACAACAGGAATCAATCTTTTGCACGACATATCATAGTGAAACTGGAAAAATACAAAGATAAAGAGAGAATTCTGAAAGCAGCTAGGGACAAATGGGCCTTAACCTACAAGAGTAGATGCATAAGGGTAATAGCAGACCTGTCCACTGAAATTTGGCAGGCCAGAAGGGAGTGGCAGGAAATATTTAATGTGCTCAACAGGAAAATATGCAGCCAAGAACCCTTTATCCAACAAGGCTATCATTCAGAACAGGAGAGATAAATGCTTTCCCAGACAAACAAAAATTGAAGGAGTTCATGACCACTAAACCAGCCCTGCAAGAGATCCTAAGGAGGATTCTGTGAGTCGATTTCTGCAGACTACAAAGAACCAGAGACATCACCACAAGCATGAAACCTACAGATAATGCAATGACACTAAATATATACCTTTCAATAATAACACTGAATGTAAATGGACTAAATGCTCCAATCAAAAGACACAGGGTATCAGAATGGATTAAAAAAACAACAACAACAAGATCTATCTATATGCTGTGTACAAGAGAACCATTTTAGACCTGAAGACACCTTCAGATTGAAAGTGAGGGGATGGAGAACCATCTATCGTGCTACTGGAAGTTAAAAGAAAGCTGGAGTAGCCATACTTAAAATAGACAAATTAGATTTTAAACTAACAAGAGATGAAGAAGGGCATTATATCATAATTATGGGGTCTACTCACCAAGAAAAGCTAACAATTACAAATGTTTATGCCCCCAATTTGAACACACACAAATATACAAATCAATTAATCACAAATATAAGCAATCTTATTGATACGAATACAGTAATTGCAGGTGACTTCAATACTCCACTTACAGCAATGGACAGATCACCTAGGCATAAAATCAATAAAGAAACAAAGGCCCTGAATGTTATACTGGACCAGATGGACTTGACAGGCATCCAAAAGCAGCAGAATACACATTCTTCTCCAGTGCGCATGGAACATTCTCCAAAATAGATCACATACTGGGTCACAAAACACCCCTCAATAAATATAAAAGAATTGAGATCATACCATGCATATTTTCAGATTACAATGCTATGAAAACTTGAAATCAACCACAAGAAAAAATTTAGAAAACTTCCAAATGCACAGAGGTTAAAGAACATAGTACTAAAGAATAATGGGTCAACCAGATAGTTAAAGAAGAAATTTAAAAATATATGGAAGCAAATGAAAATGGAAATATGGCAGTCCAAACCCTTTGGGATGCAGCAAAGGCAATCATAAGAGGAAAATACATTGCAATCCAGGCCTATCTCAAGAAACAAGAAAAATACTAAATACAAAATCTAACAGCACATCTAAATGAACTAGAAGCAGAAGAGCAAAGAAACCCTAAGGCCAGCATAAGAAGAGAGATATAAAGATTAGAGCAGAAATTTAAAATATAGAATTTTAAAAAACAGTAGAACAGATCAATGAATCTAAGAGCTGGTTTTTGGAAGAAATAAACAAAATTGATAAACCTCTAGCCAGACTTATCAAAAAGAAAAGAGAGAGAACCCAAACAAATAAAATCACGAATGAATGGCTAAAATGAACAAATCAGGAAACTACAGATGCTGGCGAGGATGTGGAGAAAGGGGAACCCTCTTGCACTGTTGGTGGGAATGCAAACTGGTGCAGCCACTCTGGAGAACTGTGTGGAGGTTCCTCAAAAATATGAAAATAGAGCTACCCTATGACCCAGCAATAGCACTGCTAGGAATTTACCCAAGGGATACAGGAGTGCTGATGCATAGGGGCACATGTACCCAAATGTTTGTAGCAGCACTATCAACAATACCCAAATTATGGAAAGACCCTAAATTATTCAACTGATGAATGGATAAGGAAGATATGGTGTATATATACAGTGGAATACTACTTGTCAATGAGAAGTTATGAAATCCTGCCATTTGCAGCAATGTGGATGGAAATGGAGGGTATTATGCTAAGTGAAATAAGTCAGTCAGAGAAAGACAGATATCATATGTTTTCACTCATATGTGGAACTTGAGAAACTTAACAAAGACTGTTGGCAGGGGGGAGAGAGGGAGGGAAATAGTTACAAACAGAGAGAGAGGGAGGCAAACCATAAGAGACTCTTAAATACAGAGAGTATTTGGCAAAGGATAAATAAATCATGCATGTGGCCCTATGCAAGTGGGGAAGGTGCAGAGAGAGAGAAGGAGACACAGAATCTGAAACAGGCTCCAAGCTGTCAGCACAGAGCCTGATGCGGGGCTCGATCTCATAATAGTGAGATCATGACCTACATTGAAGTCGGACGCTTAACCAACTGAGCCACCCAGGCGCCCCAGTTTTTTAAAAAAAAAAAGTTTTTTGGGGCATCTGGGTGGCTCATTTAGTTAAAAATCCAACTCTTAATTTCAGCTCAGATCATGATCTCATAGTGTGTGAGTTCGAGCCCCATGTCGGGTTCAATGCTGACAGTGCAGAGGCTGCTTGAGATTCTCTCTCTCTCGCTTTCTCTTTCTTTCTCTCTCTCTCTGCCCCTTCCCAACTCATGCACTCTCCCTCTCTCTCTCTCTCAAAATAAATAAACTTTTAAAAAATTAAAATAAAATAAAAATAACTTCTACATGGCAAAGATATCAAAAGGAATATCAAAAAATGCAAAATATTTGCAACTTATATCAAAGACAAAAGGCTAAGGGAAAGAACCTCTAGAACCAGATAAGGAAGAGACTAACACCTGACAGAAAAATGGCAAAAATATTAGTGGGTAATTCAAAGAAAAGAAAATACAAATGATTCCTAAACACATGAATCTTAAGTATCACTTATAAAAAGTAAAGCAAATTAAAACTGCAGTGAAATATCTGTGGGATTTTTTTAAAATCATGAAATTAGGTACTTAGTGAGACATTGGTGAAGAGGACACACCAGATATTATCATCATAGTGTAAACTGGTATAATTACTCTTATGGAAAACCAGCAGATGAGATAGAGAGATAGATAAACTGTAAATATAAGTCATACATCCTTGGGCTCAACAAGTTCACTTTTGAGAATTTACTCTTCAAATATAATTGAATACGTATGGAGGGGCGCCTGGGTGTCTCAGTTGGTTAAGCGTCCGACTTCAGGTCCTGATCTTGCGGTTCATGAGTTTGAGCCCCACATCAGGCTCTGTGCTGACAGCTCAGAGCCTGGAGCCTGCTTCAGATTCTGTATCTCCCTTGCTTTCTGCCCCTCCCCCACTCTCTCACGGGCTCTCTCTCTCTCTCTCAAAAATGAATAAACATTAAAAAAAAGTTTATGACAAAAGTGACTTGCAGATCAATAGGAAACTTACATAGGCTTTTTGATAAGTACTACTAGAACAATCCACATGTAAAATATATAAAATTGTATCTCTATACTTTTATACTGCACACACAACACACAAAATCTGCCCAGATAGATTCAGGTCCTAAATGTGAAAATCAAAACTTTAAACCATTCTAGAGAAAAAATATGGAAGGATGTCTTTGTAAAAGCAACCTACACAAAGATTTATTCAACGGTATCATTTTATACACATTAGGTGGTAAAAATTAACAACCGAAAGAACCAAGTGTTGCTTGAGATATGGAATAACTGTGACTCTTACATGCTGCTAATGAGAGTGTCAACTGACACGTTGTTTTGAGAACAATTTGGCAATATTACTAACATTAAAGGTATTAATACTCTAAAATTTAATTTCTAGGTATGTGCTCTAGAGAAATTCTCATACATAAACAAAAGGAAACACATTTAAGAAGGTTCACAGAAGATTGTTTGTGTGGTCCAAAACTCAGACACAGTTTAATGTCTATTATCACTAACATAGATAAACTCATGGTGTTATAGTGTGTTATTCCACATTTGGAAGATGTAAAGTAATATTCTACAGATGGGAGGTATAATTTTGACCAAGGACTTTTTCTCCTATGTATGTTCTCTTCTGTGTATATTTTCTGTATTTCTCTCCTACACATATTCTCTTCTATGCATACATATTCTCTAGCAAAAATAAAAGAGAAAGAGAGTGTGTCTTAAGTGTACACCATCAGGAAAATGGATGAATGGGGTAACTACATATTGGTGTATTTATATAATGAAATATTCTACTGTATTTAAAACGAATGAACTGGGCACCTGGGTGGCTCAATCGTTGGATTTGGCTTCGGTCATGATCTCACCTTTCAGGAGATCCAGAGCCACTTGGGATTCTCTCTCTCCCTCTCTCTCTCTCCCTGCCCCTTCCCCACCTGCTTGTGCACCTTCTGTCTCTCCCTCAAAAATAAATAAATAAACTTTTAAAAAAATGAATGAACAACATATACACAGAAAAGTTTAAACATTTCAAAAATATTATGGTGAATGAAAAATCAAGTGTGAAATCAAGTTGCAGTCCAATTTCACTTACACAGTTGTTAAAAACCCACAAAATGCACCTACTTATGGCAAAATGAATACATACCAAAACTAGAATGTTGATTAATGAATATATGTTGGGAGGGAGTTAAGGGGATGGAAGGCAGAAATGCAGAGGGGGCCTCACCTGCATCTATAATGTACACTTCTTTTAAAAATAACATATCTATCTGGAGCAAATTGGGTATTGTGTTAAAAGTGGAGGAAGCGAGGTGTTATGTGCATGGAGTTTGTTATATTATTATTTATTCTTGTCAGTATATTTGAATCCATACACAACTTTTAGAAAACTGAAAAAAAGAAAAAAGAAGGAGAAAATGTAAAGTAAAACTCATGTAAAAAAACTATTTGGGGGAAATTTCCAGACCTGAATTCATGAATTATAAGACTGAAAGGTTCTGACTATCTGATATTTTGAGTGGGAAAAAAGACCTGCACCAGGACATATTATTATGAAATTTAAGAACACTAAAAATAAAAGATCGTAAAAAGTTTCCAAGATGAAATAGATTATATTTTACACACAAAGGATCTGGAATCAGAATGGCATTAGACTTGTCAACACAGAGGACCCGCAATTAAAATACAACAAAGAAATTCCTTAATAATTCTCAAGTAAATCATTTCAAATCTTGGATTCTCAACCCAGGCAAATATCAATTAAGCGTGAGAGCATCATAAGGACAACTTAACACCTGTAAGATCTCAAAAAATTTACCTTTCATGCATTCTTTCTGAAAAATATTCTTCAGGGGCGCCTGGGTGTCTCAGTATGCGAAGTGTCCAACTCTTGATTTCTGCTCAGGTCACAATCTCATGGTTCATATGACTGAGCCCCGCGTGGGGCTCTGCACCAACAGCATGGAGTCTGCTTTGGGATTCTCTCTCTCCCTCTCTCTCTCTGCCTCTTCCTCGCTCACTCTCGTGTGCTCTCTAAATAAATAAGCAAACAAATAAATGAAAATATTCTCCAATAAACCAGTGAATAAACTATAAAGAAGACACAGATCCAAAAAATAGGGAATTCAGTATAGAAGTAGGTGCCAACAGATTTTGGACTACCTAGTCTAAGCTCTCTGTGGAAAAATACAAACAGGGGCCAATACACAAGGGCCATCTTTAACCCATTTTTAATACAATATCTTGTTTTCAACCTGGCTGTGGCAATTTGTTTCCATTGTCACACTTTTAATAAATAGCATATTACTAAATGTCCATTTTTAACCTAATTTCTGAAAATTTCTTTTGATAAGGAGAACTCATGAATATTTATTTAAATTATTAAGTTACCGCCATATTATGGTTTTTGTTTGCTGTTTTCTAGTTTTGTTTGTTTCATCTTCTGACTTGCTAAATAGAGTATATGTGCTCGAAAATAAGAAGCAGTTTCCCTAAATCATCCCTTAGAAAATTAACCCTCAGAAAAGGGTAATTACCACTTATTTAATTCTTTGCAAAGCCTCTCATGTTCCTAAATGCTATGTCAATTATTTAATAACATATAAAGAGATATGTGTAGAAGTCAAACTGGCCAAATCACTAAAAGAAAAAAGAGAAACAATGGACATTTATTGATTATTCTTAGGAATGTGATCTTATAATGCACATTTCAGATATCATTGAAAAACTTTTAAATATTATCTTTAAATATTTTAACATATGCAAATATGTACTTGTGATTGGATAAAATTTCCAGAGGTCAGAACTGAATTCAAACAATACTATTCTCAAACATGTTAGGCAGAAATAAAGATGACGGAATTTTCTCTGAAAATTTTGCTCTGAAATACTCTATTAAAAGACTTTAAAATCAGTTTCATGTAGCATACAACACTGATAACAAAGATGTATATGAAATGCACTTCAAACTTACAAAGTTATGTCAATTATATTTCAAAAAAAGATGTATACAAAAAATTATATTTATTTCACAAAAATTGAATGCAAAAGCTCATCTCTAAACTGATGTTATTTTTACAATACATGATTTTAAATAAATATATTTAAATATAAGTAAATACTACAAGTGGGATTTGACTGTTACATATATGTTTTGAAAAGTTGGTATATTATAGTTGACATTTGTCTTTTTCATAAGAAAAATGAGAAGTTGACTATATCTATACAGTCAAAATAAATTTAGTATACCAGTCATCTCTGCTACTATTTCCCACAGTGACTAGTAAATTCTTCATCCTGCTACTATATTTCCTAATTATTTGTACACATTAATTAATATCTATGTCCTCCCCCAAAGAGAACAAGAAACTTAATATGGTTTTACTTACTTCCTCTCCCTCCTCCCTGAAAATTTCCATTTTTAAGGTCGAAACTCAGATTTTTATTTCCAGATTACTATCAGTATAATTTTCTTTCCAATGCAACTTTTATGCTTGTCTCTAAATGTCAGCTAACTTCCCAAAGCTGAGCAACCTAGGTTGTATATTTTTTTAAGTTTATTTGAGAGAGAGAGAGAGAGAGAGCAGTAGAGGGACAGAGAGAGAGGGAATGAGAGAATCCCAAACAGGTTCCATGTTATCAACACAGAGGCCAACAGGGGGCTTGATCACACACGTGGTGAGATCATGACCTGAGCCAAAATCCAGAGTCAGATGTTTAACCAAATGAGTCATCCAGGAACACCAGCTGTTAGTATTTCTACTAAGTCTGTTGGAATTGCTTTGGGGATGCTAGTAACAGAGATGAATAATCATAGCTTAAACAAGGGAACTATCTTTACCACACATAAATGAAGTTTATACGGTAGGAAGTCCATAGTTGCTATGATGGCTCTATGGTCATGAGGAACTCATGCCCCTTCTATCTTTCTACCAGCTGTACCATATAACTTCCACTCTCAAGGTAACCACATGCTCATGTTGACTACTGGAGGTCCAGGCATCAGAGAGAAGAAAGAAGGAAAAAGCAAAATGTTGCATCTTCCATGTAAGTCAGCACCCTTGGGATTAATTGGATTACCCTTCCCAGGTAATCCAAAATATTATTATGTAACAACAGTATTCATGCATTTAATTGACCTCTCCTAACAGCAACAGAGATTGGGGAAGTCTTTAACTGATTACATTAGTGCTCAGTTGTTAAGGAGCAAGTAGATATCAGGTAGAAAACTATAAGTCCGTGTTGCATCACATTAAAAGGGAGCCCTTCCAGAACAGCATGGAAGCTTTTATTGTGTCTCTTGTCCCTGAAATGCAGCCGGAAACCATTTGCACACCTAGAAAGCTGATTGGAGGATTGACACAACAGTCTGCACAACCTGAACCACGGAACTCAGCAGGTATGCGACACAGAGAGGTGAACTGGGGGAGAGAGAAGCCAGGGAGGGCAGGGAGCTGCTTTTGTTTGCAGATAGAAGATGGAGATGGGAGAGAATACTGGAAAAGCACCTCCCTCCAAAGCATAAGGATCGAGAAAGTGGAAAAGTGGAAACAATCACAAGGAACTGAACAAAAAAGAGAGAAAGGAGAAAGGAGAGGGTTTAAATTCCATTAAGACTCTATAAAGGGTGGATTGCAGAGTCTGAAACTCCGCAGCTGCATACCTGGCAGTGTTCTGGTGGGAAAGGCGAATCCCCAGGAGCAGAGAGCAAGGTCCAAGGGATTCTCTGGCCACATGGGGAGAGGCGGTTCACCTGCTGGGAGGACACTGGATAGAGGCTGTGTGGCCTCCCCAACGGCGAACGTCCCAGTGGACCCTGGAAAACAACCACATCACTGGTGCTGGAATAAGGACATTAAGGGTGAAGCCTGGCGCCAGATGTGTGCTAAGATTTTCCATAATCTCTAAAACACTGCTGCTATAGAATCATGTGAACTTTTTCTGGGGCGGGCTGGCGCCCAGTCACAGGGTTTGGGCATCAACAGCAGCAGGTCCCTTGAATGTTCCTGGGTGCGGCCAGCACCCAGCCATTGCTCAGCAAGCCCTTCCCCTAGACGGTCTGAGCAGGTGAAAGTGGTAGTCCCTCAGAAGCAAGGGGTCAGGAAACACAGCTGCATCTGAGATAAAACTCAAGAAGGAGGTGCCACTTGGCAGACTGACAGCTTGGTCACGGACAGTGTACAGGCAGGGAGTGGACGGAAGCTGGAGAGAAAGTAGGGATGCTTGATTGCCGGTCTCCGAGAACAGAGTTCCCATACTAGATACTGGGTAGCTGAGTGATGACATTTTCGTCCCTTTTGTCACATGCACAAACACACCTACACCAGTCACAACAATCCACCCCAGTGAGCTAAGCAGCGCCATCTAGTGGAGAATGGCGCCACTACACTAAACGCCACCCAATTGGGCCAACTGCACTCTGAGGAACACAAGTCTCTTTGCCTGCTTATTTTACAGACTACAAAATGCTTCATAGTTTCACATCTACAGGAAACCAGATGTAATTTCAATCGTATTTCATTCTACTCGCTGGTCCATCTATTTTATTTTTCTTTTCTTTTTTTAAAATTTTTTTAATATTTTTTTTTGAGAGAGAAACAGAGTGAGAGCAGGGGAGAGGCAGAGAGGGAATACAGAATCTGAAGCAGGCTCCGAGTTGTGAGCTAGGAGCAAAGAGCCCACTGCGGGGCTCACTCTCACGAACTGTGAGATCATAACATGAGCCAAAGTCAGTTGCTTAACCGACTGAGCCAACCAGGCACTCACTCTTTTCTTATTCTTGAATACAGAAAAAGAAAAAAATTTTTTTTAATTTTTATTAAAAGTTGTTTCTTTAATTTCTTTCTACTATATCTTTTACTTTCTTGTAAATTTTTTAAATTCTATTTTACTTCCATCATTTCATTTGATTCTATTTTATTGTATTCATTTTTCTAATTTTCAAACATTTTCCTTTTTTTTTTTTAAGTTTCCCTTTTTCTCTAATCTATCAAGCTTCTTTCACCAACCAGACAAAACACATCTAGGATCTAGCATCTTTTATTTGATTTTTTGTGTGCTATTTTTAATTGTTTTTACTTTACTAATTCCTTTTTTCTTCAAAATGACAAAACGAATTCACCCCAAAAGAAAGAACAATAAGAAATGACAGCCAGGGACTTAATCGATACACATACAAGCAAATTGTCTGAACCAGAATTTAGAGTCACGAGAAGAATAAGAGTTGGGGTTGAAAATAGATTAGAATCCCTTTCTGTAGAAATAAAAGAAGTAAAAGCTGGTCAGGATTAAATAAAAAATGCTATAACTGAGCTGCAATCTCGAATGGATGCCACGGCAGAAAGGATGGATGAAGCAGAGCAGTGAGTCAAATATAGAGGACAAACTTAAGGAAATAATGAAATAGAAAACAAGAGGGAGACTAAGGCAAAAGAGCACGATATAAGAATTAGAGAACTCCGTGACTCATTTAAAAGATATAACAGGGGGCGCCTGGGTGGCTCAGTCGGTTGAGCGTCCGACTTCGGCTCAGGTCATGATTTCACAGTCTGAGTTCGAGCCCCGCGTCGGGCTCTGTGCTGACAGCTCAGAGCCTGCAGCCTGCTTCGAATTCTGTGTCTCCCTCTCTCTCTGCCCCTCCCCCACTCATGCTCTGTCTCTCTCTGTCTCAAAAATAAATAAACATTAAAAGATATAACAGCAAAATCATAGGGAATCTGAGAAGGCGAAGAGAGAGTAAAAGGGGTAGAATTTTTATGTGTGCAAATCATAGCAGAAAACTTTCCTAACCTGGGGAAAGACACAGACATAAAAAATCCAGGAAGCCCGAAATACTCCCATTAAACAAAAACCAACCATCAACAAGGCATATCATAGTCAAATTCACAAAACACTCAAGCAAAGAAAGAATCATGAAAGCAGCAAGGGGAAAAGAGTCCTTAACCTACAAAGGAAGACAGATCAGGTTTGCAGCAGATCTATTCAAAGAAACTTGGTAGGCCAGAAACAAGTGTCAGGATATATTCAATGTGCTGAACTGGAAAAATCTGCAGCCAAGAATTCTTTATCCAGCAAGGCTGACATTCAAAATAGAAGGAGAGATAAAAGTTTCCCAGACAAACAAGGAGTTCATTAGCACTAAACCACCCTTACAAGAGATTTTAAGGGACTCTCTGAGGGAAGAAAAAAAAGGAAAAACAAAACACAAAACAAAACAAAACAAAAGCAACAAAGACTAGAAAGGACCAGAGAACACACCCAGAAACTCCAACACTACAGGCAAGATAATGGCAAGAAATTCATATCTTTCATCACTCACTCTAAACATCAACGGAATAAATGCTCCAACCAAAAGACATAGGGTAACAGAATGAATAAGAAAACAAGATCCATCTATATGCTGTTTACAAGAGACCCATTTTAGATGTAAAGACACCTTCAGATTGAAAAGAAGGGGATGGAGAACCACCTATCATGCTAATGGTTGCCAAAAGAAAGCTGGAGTAGCCATACTTGTATCAGACGATCTAGGTTTTCAAATAAAGACTGTAACAAGAGATCATGAAGGGCATTATATCATAATTAAGTGGTCTATCCACCAAGAAGATCTAACAATTGTAAACAATCTCTAAACGTGGGAGTACCTAAATATACAAATCAATTAATCACAAACATAAACTCATTGATAATAATGCCATAATAGTAAGGGACTTCAACTCCCTACTTACAGCAATGGACAGATCATCTAAACAGAAAATCAACAAGGAAACAATGGCTTTGAATGACACACTGGACCAGCTGGACTTAACACATATATTCAGAACATTTCATCCTAAAGCAGCAGAAAACACATTCTTCTCCAATCTACTCGGAATATTCTTGAGAATAGATCACATACTGGGACACAAATCAGCCCTCAACAAGTACAAAAAGATCGAGATCATACAGCACATATTTTCAGACCACAACAATATGAAACTGGAAATCAGCCACAAGAAAAAATGTAGAAAAATAACAACTTCTTGGACACTTAAGAACGTCCTACTAAAGAATGAAAGGGCTAACAAAGAAATAAAGAGGAAAATAAAAAGTACATGGAAGCCAATGAAAATGATATCACCATAGTCCAAAACCTCTGAGACACAGCAAAGGCTGTCATAAAAGGGAAGTATATAGCAATCCAGGCCTTCCTAAAGAAGGAAGAAAGATCTCAGATATACAACCTAACCTTACAACTTAAAGACATGGAAAAATAACAGCAAATAAAATCCAAAACCAGCAGAAGACAGAATAATAAAAAAATATTAGAGCAGAAATCAATTCTATTGAAACCAAAAAGAAAAACAAAAAAATAAAAATAAAAAAAGAGTAGAACAGATCAATGAAACCAAAAGTTGGTTCTTTGAAAGAATTAACAAAAATGATAAACCCCTAGCCAGTTTGATCAAAAATAAAAAGGAAAGGACACAAAGAAATAAATTCAAGAATGGCAGAGGACAGATCACAACTAACACAGCAGATTTACAAATAATAATAAGAGAATATTATGAGTAATTATACAGTGATAAAATAGGCAATCTGGAAGACATAGACAAATTCCTTGAAACATATAAACTACGAAAACTGAAAGAGGAAGAAATAGAAATTTTGAACATACCCATAACTAGCAAAGAAATCAAATTAGTAATAAAAAATCTCCCAAAAAACAAGAGTTCTGGGCCAAATCGCTTTCCAGGGGAATTCTACCAAACAACTTAAGATTACCACCAATTTTTTTGAAGCCATTCCAAAAAGTTGGCATGGAAGGAAAACTTCCAAACCCATTCTATCAAGATTCCAAAACCAGACAAAGACCCCAGGAAAAAAGAGAACTTTAGACCAACTTCCCTGATGAACATGGATGCAAAATGATACCAGCCAACTGGATCCAACAATACATTAAAAGACTTATTCACGATGACCAAGTGGGATTTATACCTAGGCTGCATGGCTAGTTCAATACCCACCAATCGATGTGATACATGACATCAATAAAAGAAAGGACAAGAAACACATCATCTTCTCAATAGAAGCAGAAAAAGCATTTGACACAATATGGCATCCTTTCTTGATTAAAAAAAAAAACCCTCAAGAAAGTAGGAACAAAAGGATCATAACTCAAGATCATAAAAGCCATATACAAAAGACCCACCACTAATATCATCCTCAATGGGGAAAAACTGAGAGCTTTCCCCCTAAAGTCAGGAACACTACAGGGATGTCCGCTCTCACCACTGTTATTTAACATAGTATTAGAAGTCTTAGTCTCAGCAATCAGACAGCACAAAAGAATAAAATGCATCCAAATCAGCCAGGAAGAAGTCAAACATTCACTCTTCACAGATGACATGATACTCTATGTGGAAAACTCAAAACATTCCACCAAAAAACTGCTAGAACTGATCAATGAATCCAGCAAAGTTGTAGGATATAAAATCAATGCAAAGAAATTGGTTGCATTCCTATATGCCAATAATGAAGCAACAGAGAGGCAAATCAAGGAATCAATCCCATTTACAATTGCACCAAAAACTATAAAATACCTAGGAATAAACCTAACCAAAGAGGTTAGAGGTGAAAAATCTATACACTGAAAACTATAGAAAGTTTATGAAAGAAATTGAAGAATTTCTCTCTTGGAAATCAAAAAATATTCCTTGCTCCTGGTTTGGAAGAACATGGTTAAAATATCAATACTGCCCAAACCAATCTACATATTTGATGCAATCTCTACCAAAATAACACCAGCATTCTTCACAGAGCTAGAACAAACAATTCTAAAAATTTTTATGGAACCAGAAAAGACCTTCAAATAGCCAAAGCAATCTTGAAAAAGAAAACTGAAGCTGGAGGCATCACAATCCTGGACTTCAAGATGTATTACAAAGCTGTAATCATCAAGACAGTATGGTACTGGCACAAAAACAGACACTCAGATCAATGAAACAGAATAGAGAACCCAGAAATGGACCCATAAACATATGGCCAACTAATCTTTGACAAAGCAGGAAAGAGTGTCCAATGCAAAAAAAAAGTTTCTTCAGCAAATGGTGCTGGGAAAATTGGACAGCAACATGCAGAAAAATTAACCTGAACCATTTTCTTACACCATACATGGGGCACCTGGGTGGCTCAGTTGGTTAGGCGGCCGACTTTGGCTCAGGTCATGATCTCACACTCTGTGAGTTCGAGCCCCATGTCAGGCTCTGTGCTGATGGCTCAGAGTCTGGAGACTGCTTCAGATTCTGTATCTTCCTCTCTCTCTGCCCTTCCCTTGCTCACACTCTGTCTCTATGTCTCTCAAAAATAAAATTTAAAAAACGTTAAAAAAATTTTTTTAAAAATTCAAAATGGATAAAAGCTCTAAATGTAAGACAGGAAGCCATCAAAATCCTAGAGGAGAAAGTAGGCAAAAACCTCTTTGACCTTGGCCGCAGCAACTCCTTACTCCACATGTCTCCAGAGACCAGGGAAACAAAAGCAAAAATGAACTATTGGGATCTCATCAAAATAAAAAGTTTCTGAAGACTGAAGGAAACAATCAACAAAACTAAAGGGAACTGATGGATCAGGAGAAGGTATTTGCAAAAGATATAACAGATAAAGGGTTAGTATCTAAAATCTATAAAGAACTTATCAAACTCAATACCCAAAAAACAAATAATCCAGTGAAGAAATGGCAAAAGACATGAACAGACACTTTTCCAAAGACATCCAGGTGGCTGACAGACACTTAAAAAAATGTTCAACATCACTCATGACCAGGGAAATACAAATCAACACCACAATGAGATACCACATCACTGGCCATCAGAATGGCTAACATTAACAACTCAGCAACAACAGATGTCGGTGAGCATGTGGAAAAAGGGGATCTCTTTTGCACTGCTGGTGGGAATGCAAACTGGAATAGCTGTTCTGTAAAACAGTAGGGAGGTTCCTCAAAAAATTAAAAACAGAACTACCCTATGACCCAGCAATTGCACTACTAGGTATTTATCCGAGGGATATGGGTGGGCTATTCGAAGGGGCACACGCACCCCAATGTTTATAGCAGTGCTATTGACAACAGCCAAAGTACGGAAAGAGCCCAAATGTCTCCTTCGATGGATGAATAAAGAAGTGGTACACACACACACACACACACACACACACACACACACACACACACACGATGGAGTATTACTTGGCAATCAAAAAGAGTGAAATCTTGCCTTTCCAACTACGTGGATGGAACTGGAGGGTATTATGCTAAGCAATATTAAAGAAAAACAAAGATCATTTGACTTCACTCACAGGAGAAATTTAAGATACAAAAATTTAAGAAAATAAGAGAAGGGAAGCAAAAATAATATAAAAGAGGGAAGGGTACAAAACATAAGAGACTTTTTATTTTTTTTAATCTTTATTTATTTTTGAGAGACAGAGAGACAGAGCATTAGCAGGGGAAGGGCAGAGAGAGAGGCAGACACAGAATCCGAAGCAGGCTCCAGGCTCTAAGCCATCAGCACAGAGCCCGACGTGGGGCTTGAACTCACAGAGCGTGAGATCATGACCTGAGCCGAAGTCGGCCTCTTAACCAACTGAGCCACCCAGGCGCCCCAAGAGACTCTTAAATATAGAGAACAAACAGAGGGTTGCTGTAGGGGTTGTGGGGGGGGGGGACGGGCTAAATGGGTAAGGGGCATTAAGGAATCTACTCCTGAAATCTTTGTTGCACTATATGTTAATTTGGATGTAAATTTAAAATTAATTAAAATAAAATAAATAGTAAAAATTTAAAAATAAAAAAAATTTTAAGGGAGTCACTCCACAGTATTTCACCATATGGACTGACTCTTACCAGTCCCTTACTGAGGGACTTTTGGGTTGTTTCCATTTTTTTATCATAAATGCTACAACGAATTATCTTATACATACAATATGTTGAAAGTATTCAAATATATCTGCAGGAAATTTTCCCTAAATGTAATTGCTGGGTCAATGGACATAGTGAATATATATTACCAAATAGCCCTCCACAAAACTATACCAATTTGTTCATACTAATCACTTTCAAGGCCATGTTTTTCCATAGGAACTCCCACGGTTCCTATGACGGTTTTTTATTTGAAATCTGGGGAAAAGATTGCTGATGATTGTCCTTCCTATGATTTACCTTTTTTTGTAAAAAAAAATTTTTACATTCACAGTCCTTGACTTTTCCAAACTTGAATGTTTGTTACAGTTTCTATGAGAATCTTCCTGATATCAGTGACATGGGATTTTATTTATTCATAGAAATTCGTGGTTGAAGAATGATTAATGATCCCCAGGCTTAAAATTTGAGACAGCAGTGGAAAATATAAACCTCAAATGTCCTGAGAGAAATAAAATTGCTTTAAGATAAAAAGAATATTAAAAATAAGTAAAGAACACATTATTTTTATTTAACTTTTTATTTCGGAACAGTTTTAGATTTACAGAAGAATTACAAAGACCTCCTTTAGATAAGATTCCCCTATTAGTAGCATCTTACATAGTAAAGTACATTCGTTGTAGTTGATAAATCAATGCTAATACATTATTATTAAAGTCTATATTGACTCAGGGTCCCTGAGTTTTTGTATAACATTTTTATTGTTCCAGGACCCCATCCAGGATACATTAGGTTCCTTACGCTTCTCTTGGTTGTGACAGTTTCTCAGACTTCCCTTGTTTTTACAGTTTTGAGAAGTACTATGCAGGTATTTTGTAGAATGTCCATCTACTGGGATTTAAATCATGTGGTTTTTTGGTGGTTTTTTTTTTTTTTTTTCATGATTAGAATGGAGCTATGGTGTTTAGGGAGGAAGATCAGAGGTAAAGTGCCATCCTCACCACATTCTTTCAAGGGCACATAGTAACAACATGACATATCACTGCTGATATTAACTTTGATCAGATGGCTTAAGTAGGGTTTGTCAAGTTTCTCCACTGTAAAGGTACTCTTTTCCTCCCTTTTCATACTGTGCTTATGGGCAAGAAGTCTTTACACACAACCACACTGAAGGAGGGCAGAGTATCTGCATAAATTAATTATTCTGCAGAAAACATTTGCCTATCTTCTGCTATTCACTTATTCAATCATTTATTTGTATAGTATGTACTCATGGATATTTATCTTTTAGCTTATAATCCAAAACTACTTAGTTTTTTGCCCAAATTACGCAGTTTTGGTCATTGGAAGTTCTTTCACTTGGCTCCTTGAGTACCTTTGATGTAACTCATCATTTGGGTTTTATCTGTTTGTTTTGTGTTTGCTTTTGAACTACTTATTTCTGAAACCATAAGATGCTCTGGACTCATCTTTTATATTTCGTGTCACTCCCAAAATAAGCCATTTTATCAATTGCAGAGTCATGTTAGAAAACAAGATCTGGACACAATGTGTGCTGGTTGCTACTGAAGTATAATTGCTTCTAGGCCACTCATCTGACAGAGCAAGAAAATCTATGTATATACTAACCTGTGCATATATATCTATTACTATGTGTATCTATATTAAGATAATCATAAGTTTATATTGACTCTACCTTTTTATCCTCACCTGATTGTCACCTCCTACTCCAACAGCGAGATACCTACCTCCCACCATCTGCCATCCATTTATTTAACCATTCAACTCTACCATATATATGTAATGGTTTCAGAACTGTTAACCAACACTCCCATGAGAAACAACTTTATCAACTAGAGTGCTGTTAAGTACAGTTCCTTTTGTATTTATCATTACAGATTCTAATTTCCAGTATTATTTACATCAGAATCTTTTGGCTGTACCCCTACAGTGAGGTTGTTTTATGCATTTGTAATACGGTTAGGTAGTCTTGTGACATTCCACATTCCATTTGGGATCCTTCAACCTCCTAAAAACTGTTTCCAATTTCCATACATAGAGGTTTTTTTGTCTTCTAATGTTCAGTGGGGTTTGGCAAATAGTGTCATGTATTCACCAGTACAGTAGCACACAGAATAATTTTACTGCCATAAAAAAATCCCCAGTGCTTTACTTACTTAGCCCTCCTTGACCTGAGACCCCTAGCAACCACTGATCCGCTTACTATATTTGTTTTGTCTTTTCCAGACCGTCATATAAATGGAACCATAATGTATCCTTTTTAGAACAGCTTCTTCCACTTAGCAATATGTATTTGATTCATCCATGTTTTCATGTGGTTTGATAGTTGATTATCGCTGAATAAT
Source organism: Paguma larvata (assembly GCA_030068075.1). NCBI lineage: Eukaryota > Metazoa > Chordata > Mammalia > Carnivora > Viverridae > Paguma > Paguma larvata. The sequence goes on from CM057829.1 coordinate 26,288,076, forward strand.
ATTCCAGTGTATGGATGTATCGCAATTTGTTAATTTATTTACCAGTTGAAGAACATCTGAGTTGCTTACACTTTTTGAAAAGAAAAAGCTGCTAGAAATATTCACCCTGCAAGGATTTTTTCTTTTTTTAGGAAATATATATTTTCAAAGTTAGGTAAATATCTAAAAGTGTGATTGCTGGACTGTATGGTAAGACTATGTTTAGCTTTGTAAGAACTGCCAAACCATCTTCCAAAGTGCCTGTATCTTTTTGCATTCCCATCAGCAATGAATGAGAGTTCCTGTTGGTCTGCATCCTCACCAACAATTGGTATTGTCAATTTTGAGTTTTCTTTTTTTTTGAGTTATAACTGACATATATTACTTTCAGGTGTACATGATTTTATACTTGTATATAATACAGAATGACCACCTCAATAAATCTAGTTAATATCCATCACCAGACATAGTTGCAAATCCTTTTTTCTTATGACAGTCTTAAGATCCACTCTCTTAGCAACTTTTAAATAAACATGCTATTGTCAATTTTGCAAATTTTAGCCACTGATATGTATGTATGAATATAGTGGTATTTCCTTGTTTTGACTTGCATTTTCCTACTGCCAAATGATGCTGAATATCTTTTCATATGCTTTTCAATCCATAGACATGGATTTTCCATCTGCAAATCTTCTTTGGTGAAGTATGTTCATATATTTTGGCCTTTTTTAAATTGTCAGTTTTCTTATTGTTGAATCTTATGAGTTTCTTGCACATTTTGGATACGTCTTTTCGTAGAAATGTGTTTCCATATATTTTCTCCCAGTCTGTGGCTTATCTTTTCATTCTTGTGTCTTTCATAGAGAAAATATTTTTATAATTAATAAATTCCAATTTATTTTTTTCATGGATCACAGTTTGGGTTGTTGTGGCTACAATATAACCACCAAACAAGGTTAAGCAGAATTTCTCCATGTTTTCTTCTAGAGCTTTTATAATTTTGGATTTTACATTTAGGTCTATGAGCCTTTTTAAGTCTGTGAAAGGTATGTGCTTTTCTTGCATATAAACATCTAATTGTTCCAGCACCATTTGCTGAAAAAGCTATCTTTTCTCCATTGAATTGCCTTTGCATCTTTGTTGAACATCAGCTGACTATATTTGAGTTGATTTCTGGGCTCTATCCTGTTCCACTGATCTATCGTTTTTCCAATTCCATGCCATCTTGACTACTATAGCTGTATAACAAATCTTGAAATTATAGTGTGAATCTCCCAACTTTGTCCTTTTTCAGTATTGTATTGGTTATTCTAGGTTCTTCCCTTTCCACATGAAAGTTAGAATTAGTTCATCAATGTTTACAAAGTAGCTTGCTGTGATTTTTTATTCGTTTATGTTGAATCAGCAGATCAAGGTGCGAAGAACTGACATCTTAACAATACGGAGGTTTCTGATACCTTAACACAGAATCTCTCTCCATGTTTGAGTCTTCTTTGAATTATTTCATCAATGTTTTGTAATTTTCTGCATACAGATCCTATACCTATTTTGTCAAGTTTATACCTAAGGTTTTTTTGTTTGGTTGTTTTGGTTTTGGTTTGTTTTTGCTGTTTTGTTTTTTGGTGCCATTACAAAAGGTAGTTTCTTTTAGGGAGCCTGGGTGGCTTAGTTGGTTAATCATCGGACTCTTGATTTCGGTTCAGATCATGATCTCCCAGTTCATGGGATCCAGCCCTGCATTGAATGCCTGTGCTTGGCATTCTCTCTGCCCCTCATCCATCTGCTCATGCTCTCTCTCGCTCTCAAAATAAGTATATAAAAAATAAAAGGTAATTTCTAATATCAAATTCCAATTTTTCATTGCTGGTATGAAGGAAAGCAACTGACTTTCAGATATTGACCTTGTATCCTGCAACACTGCTGTAATTGCTTGCTCCAGGTGATTTTTGTTTTGGTTTTTAGAGTCTTTGGGATTTTCTGCATAGAACGTTTATGTTATACATGAATAAACCTATTCCTTTCCTTTCTGAACACCTTTATTTTTTGTCTTACTGTCCTAGTTAGGACTTCCACTATGGTGTGGAGTAGGAGTAGAGAGGACAAAGGTATGGAGTTAGCTGTGGTTTGCTAGGTGGGGCAGGAGGGGGTATGTTTTTTGTAGAGAAAAACACTTGTGTTTATCAAGTAGAGAAAGTTCCCATCTACTACTAATTTATTGAGAGTTTTTATCACAAATGGGTGTTGGATTTTGTGAAGTATTTTTTTCTGAACCAAAACGATCATGATTTTGCTTCTTTAGCCTGTTGATTATACTGATTTTTCAAATGTTGAATCACTGTTGTATGTCTGGAATAAATCCCAGTTGGTTGTTGTATAGAATTCTTGTTACATACTGTTGGATTTGTTAATATTTTGTTGAGGATTTTTACATCTATGTTCATGAAAGATCTTGGTCTGTGGGGTTTTTTTCTTATAATGTCTTGTTTTGGTATTAGGTGTAGGTGTAATAGAAAGTTAGGAAGTGTTCCCTCTGCTATTTTCAATAGATTGTGGTGAAATGGTATTAGTCTTTAACTGCTTGATAGACTTCACTAGTGAAACTATTTAGTGGGCTTCTTTTTCAGAAAGTTATTAATGAGGAAGAACAAGGAAGTTCACTGGGGATGATAGAGCAGAATGAGCAAGGGACAGATTAACAGATTTGAGTATAGGTCATACAGGGTCTTATAGGCCATTTTAAGTACTTTGGGTTTTGCCTTGACTGAAATGGGAAGCTATTAAAAGGTTTTAAGCTGAGGGCTCATTTAGGGGTTGAACAATAATTTTCCCTCTACCATTTTAAGTTCTTAGTTGAAGCCCCCATAATAAAAGACAATAAAAAGACAAAAATAAATAGAAGTTCATTAACATGTATACGTCATGAGTATACAGGAAATATCTAGACAAAAAGGAGCAACCTAGAAAGCAACATTACAATTTTCATCTTAACAGGGAAGCGGGATGGGAGATGTAGGCTTTTCAGAGAAGGGTAAATGATTTTTAGGAAAGACGAATGGGGCCCTTAGAATGGATGGGAAGTATGAGCATTTGTGACAAGTTTGTCAGGGTGTGGTGTCAACTTCTTTCCTACAATACGAGTCAATCTTCCCTGGTTTATGAAACTCCCGGGGAGGTTAGTTATGACAATGGAGACTGTTCTGGAGGATATGTCCATAGGCAGATAAGGGAAATCTGGAGAAGGCTTCTTTCTGCATTTGCTGTTTTTCAAGAGCCTACAGCTCAAAATAGTCAATATATCAAAGGGGCATATTTTGGGGTGATGTGTTCTGCCACCCTTCAGTAGCATGCTAGAACTTGTGCTACAACACCATCACTCTGACTCCTCTATTAAGAACAGACTATAGGGGCGCCTGGGTGGCTCAGTCGGTTAAGCACTGACTTCGGCTCAGGTCATGTTCTCACAGTTTGTGAGTTCAAGCCCCGTGTCGGGCTCTGTGCTGACAGCTTGGGGCCTGGAGCCTGCTTCAGATTCTGTGTCTCCCTCTTTCTCTTCCCCTCCCTTGCTCACACTCTGTCTCTCTGTCAAAAGTAAATAAACATTAAAAAAATTAAAAAAAAAAAAAAAGAGACTATAAGTAGGGCACCTGGGTGGCTCAGTGGATTAAGCATTTGACTTCCACTCAGGTAATGATCTCATGGTTCATGAGTTCCAGTCCTGCATGGGGCTCTCTGCTATCAGTGCAGAACCTGCTTAGGATCCTATGTTCCCCTATCTCTGCCCCTCCCCAACTTGCACATAAGCACGCGTGCACTCTCTCTCTCAAAAATAAATAAAACATTTAAAAAAGAAAAGGACTAGGGGCACCTGGGTGGCTCAGTGGTCGAGTATCCAACTTCAGCTCAGGTCATGATCTCAGGGTTTGTGGGTTTGAGCCCCATGTGGGGCTCTGTGCTGACAGCTCAGAGCCTGGAGCCTGCTTTGGATTCTGTGTCTCCCTCTCTCTGCCCCTCCCCTGCTTGCGCTCTGTCTCTCTCTCTCTCTCAAAAATAAACATTAAAAAAAAAAAAAAAAAAAAGAATTGACTGTGGGGAACACAGGTAGAAGCAGAAGGAACACATAAGAGGTTCACTGCCATAACCCAGAAGAGAGGGAATAGTATATCAGCCCATCTTTAGAAGAATGGATGCAATGCTATATTCACAAATGGATTATCATATAGTAATGAAAATTTTAACTCAACAACAGGGATCAACTTTAACCTACTGCGGAGTGAAAAAAGCAAGTATCAGAAGATTATCTGAGGACATGACGCCTTTTAGATAAAAAACAACAAAAATTAAACCATATAGTTTGGTCACGCATACCCATCTAATAGAACTACCTTTTCGAAAAAAGAACAAGAATAAACACAAAATATATTAAAAAGAAAACCACAGGCCCAAGATGGAGTTACCTGTCCCCAGGACAGCAAACCAGGACTACAATACAATGGCAATCACTCCAGTAGTGAAATTTTAGGCAAATCAATCAAGAATTTTCTGGTCAGCACCAATAAGGTAATCTGTCACATGGACTCTCTCCATTCCCTCCCTCCACCCCAAAGAAGATGAGGTAACCTGCAAGATTAGACCCTTGCTCATCCTCCCCTTCCAAGAGGGGACAATGTCTTGAGACCATGCTTTTTCTTTCACTAATAATTTCCTTGCCCCGCCCTCCTTCCTACAAAAACCACCTATTTTTCTATCACTGGTCAGAGCTCCTCTCTGCTTACTAGTTTAATAGAGATGATAGATCTTCAAATTTACTCGGTTCAATTTTTGCTAACACCACAGATGAGAAGAAGTACAAGAGAAACGGCACCAGTAAACCTAAGTTACCATCAAAGTTCCATTTCGCACACATTGGCCCAGGGATTCAAGAAAGTTCACATTTTTTAGGGGCGCCTGGGTGGCTCAGTGGGATGGGCATCCAACTCTTGATTTCCACTCAGGTCATGATCTTACGGATTCTGAGTTCGAGCTCCACGTCTAGTTCTGCACTGTCAGCGTGGGGCCTAGTTGGGATTCTGCCTGTCTCTCTCTCTCCCCCACTCGCGCTCTTTCTGAAAATAAGCTTTTTTAAAGTTCACATTTCAAGGCAGACCCCGCCGCGTTAGCTAGGGTTATCATCAGCCACCTTTTGTAAACCTGCGCTCCTGGAAGCCCAGGAAGGCTCCGCGAGGATGAAGTCTGGGCGGCGCCCCTGGTGCGTGGGCTTCGGTTCCACTTCCCCCGACTGAAGTCCGCGCGAGTGCGCGCGAGGCCAGTGGGCGCAGCGGGGCCGCGTTCCCCGCTACAAAGGGGTGCAAGGACCCCCATTCCGGAGCTCTGTGACCTCGGGGATATCTGCCTGGCCGCCCGGGAAACCGACTCACAGCGCGGAGACTCCGGGGCTTCTGGGAGTCGCAGTCCACAGCCAGGCCGCCTTCTGCGCAGACTCAAAGTCCCGGATACGGAAATTGAGAGAGGGTGCAGCGCCGTCCTCCCACCGGAAGTGTCCGATCGGAACCATCCTGTAGAAGAGGTGAGTCCGGGTTTGAGGACCCGAGGGTCTGACCCTTTGCTCCCTGCAAGCACCCGGTCCCTACCACTGTCCCTTCGGGATTGCAGCAGCCCCGCGGCGACCTGGAGCTCCCGGGACTGCGGAGAAATCCTGAGGAGAGGGGGAACCAGGCTCGGCATTCGGAAGGCTCTGCGCTCGCCGCCTCCAGAGGGGCGGTGGTTTCCATGGTTACCCGCGCCGCGCGTGACGTCACCGCCGCGGGTGGGGCTGGGCGCCCGGCTGGGTCACTGGCTGGAATGGCCAGTGCGGCGGCGGCCTCAGGGCGGCAGCTTTCCGCCGAGGGGAAGAGCGGGGACGGTCTCGCTTCCTAGTGACGTATATCCACACTGTGGATGTCTGTTGTTTCCCGCGTGTCCGGCACGCAGTGGGACCGTCAGAGACCGTCCCCCAGGCCCGCCGGGGCAGGACAGCCGCCAGCCTCCGGGCGAGAATCCCTCCCCGCCCTGCTCCCGCCGCCCCTGCTGGTCCGCCGAGCCCCTCCGTCCTCCCGCTCTCCAGCCCAGCCGACCCCAGTCCTCCAGCAGAGTGCCCCCCGCTCCCGTCTTGTGGCTGAGCCAACCCCCTAGCCGAGCGCCGTCCTCTAACCCAGCCACCAGCTTTGCCGCCGAGCACTGCCCCCCACCTCGTACTCTGTTCTGCTGCAGAGCGCCCAGGTCCTGCTCCTCACCGAGCTCCGGCTTTCCTGGCAGTTACTCTTTTTTTCTGAGAGCCTAGAGGCTTCTCAAGCTTTCCTTCCATCAACAAGTGTGAGAACTTAGAAAATAGCGCGTGGTCCTTAGCCTCCTGGAGTTCTGGCCAATTGATGAAGAGAAACAGCCAAAGCTAAAAATGATGCAAGGGGATGAGTGTTGTATTCACAGGTGTTCTGTGTTAGGAGCTGTAGGAGCTCAAAGCAGGGTGGCCAAATTACTTATCAAAGGGAGCGGAGTTCATAGCCACTCCAAATATTAGAGCGAGCTGCGAGCTGGGATCGCCATCAATCTCCTGTTCGTTCCCACTTCCTAAACTTTTCTCCTGGCCCTTCCTTTTTGCCTTTAGAATTTTTTTTTCATCCTGTATTGTCCGGTTTAAGCCCCACCAGGTCTAGGAAATACTTGCTACCCTTTGAAAACAACACACACACACACACACACAGCCTGCCCCAGAACCGTTAGAATATTTGATGCCTCTCCCATACGACTTGTTTAGTACTTCAGCTTTCAACATCTATCAGCATTTCAGTGTGTGGTATGTGAAACACATTGAGTTATGTAAATGTTTTTAACCCACATGTGTTTTAGGTATTTCTTTACAGTTTTTGCAAACTCACACACCATTTAATTCCTTATGGCTTTACATCAGAATACGTATTTTCCAGGTACACCCATACTAACCCAGACAGCATCCCAGGATCTGTTTCTAACAAAGTTCCCACATGATGATTAGGCATTGAGCTCAGCTGGGAACTAACTCAGACTTTCTTGGAAATCATTGCTGTACAACTTCTAGCCCAGAGCTTTGCTTGTGTTCAGATTGTTAACAAAGTACTTGTCAATGCAACAATCAGCAGTCAACTTGGTGAAACGTTTAGTAGAAGGATCTGAGAGATTGATATTTGCGTTCTGCTTTTGTAGTTACTGCTTGACAGCTAAATTCCAGTTACTCAGTTTTTCAGTTCAGAAACCAGACCATTCCCATGTGCTAAGACTTGAGGAACTGGTATTTAATGACGAGACTTGTGGAAGATGGATAAGCAAGGCATGATGCGGGCTTATTTTATTTAACTTTACTGTCCAAGATATGGACTGAGCCAGGAAACTAGGAAGGTAGAGAAGGAACTGTTGGGATGAAACAAACATATTTGAGACCTTTGGGGAAAGAAATAGTTAACATTGATTGAAACAGCCTTTAACTAACTTGGATTTAAATAGAATTTAATAAATAAATAAATAAACATTAAAAAATAATAAACAAATTAAAACAAAAAAAAATGGTTAGCCTCTGGCTCTCAAGAAAAGTTTGCCCTGGGGTGCTCTGCTGGCTGTCAGTGGAGCATGCAACTCTTGAGCTCAGAGTTGTGAGTTCAAGTCCTGCATTCAGTACAGAGATTACTTAAATCTTTTTTTTTATTATTTTTTTTAACGTTTATTTACTTTCGAGAGACAGAGCGTGAGCAGGGGAAGAGCAGAGAGAGAGAGAGGCAGACGCAGAATTTGAAGCAGGCTCCAGGCTCCGAGTCATCAGCACAGAGCCCGACGCGGGGCTCGAACTCACAGACTTTGAGATCATGACCTGAGTTGAGGTCGGCCGCTTAACCGACTGAGCCACCCAGGCGCCCCAACTTAAATCTTAAAAAAAAAAAATTGCCTTTATTATTTAAGAGATTTATAAGTAATCCAAGTTCCAGATTTTGAATTGTTAATTATCATTCTAAACTTGAATTTTCCTTACATTTGTATGAGCACAAGTGTGGCCTCTCTCTGTTTCTTTCCATATTGCAATCCATCATAGAAATGAACAACAGAGTAATCTCCACAAACAGTATTTGTCAGGTCTTTCTGCTGAGAAGCTTCCCTTGGCTCCCCAGTGCCTAAAAAATAAATTCTGAATTAAGGATCTTGACATTTGAGGCTTTCAACAGTAGGGCCTTTGCCTCTGTTATTTCTTTATACAAACCTGCTGAACTTTTTGCTTTCCCACTTCTGTGATCCTACCATTCCAGTTGTTCAGACTGTTTCCTTGCTTGTAATTTCCTATTTTTCTCTCTCCCACGTCCTTTCAAAATTCTTTCCAGTCTTCAGAAGTTAATTCCTGAATTAAGCTTTCCCGTACATTACAAACTACTAGGCTCTCTTGAATCTCCCAACTTTATGAAGCACTTTGTCCTTTTACTGTGCTGGTCTTTTGGCTTACACATAATTTAATTGCATGTGGCATGTTAACATGTAGCGTCACCTTTAAGTTATAAGTTTTATATTTCTTGTTTCTACTTTAAAGTATTTTGTTTTTAAATTTAAATTTTAAGCTGCTTAGAGATAGGAATTATGTGACAGTTATAGTCCACAGAGCAAGTATGTCAGCGCTTGTGCATATGCTAAATGCCCAGTACACCTCTGTATAATGGAAAATGATGATTTCTGCAATGTGATCTTTCATCTTCACAGACAGTAATACTTATTTTATAAATAAAACTATAAATACAGTTTATAAATAAAAATATATTTTATTTTAGAAGAGCTCTTGAAACTAAATAAGACGCTGCATGAAGCAGAAGTGGGTTTTCTGGGAATACGTTTCATCCCAAGATGACGACAGAGTCAAAGAAAGCTACAGCTCAGAACCTTCAGGAGAATGCAGGACTTCTGATAGTGAAGATAGAAGAGGAAGATTTTGTCTGGAGGCAGGACACTTGCTTCCAGAGAAGCAATGCCCTCAGGCAGAGCTCTGCCGACAGCTTTTCAGGCACTTCTGCTACCAGGATTCCCCTGGACCCCGCGAGGCGCTGCGCCGGCTCCGCGAGCTGTGCCGCCAGTGGCTGCGGCCCGAGACGCGCAGCAAGGAGCAGATCCTGGAGCTGCTGGTGCTGGAGCAGTTCCTGACCATCCTGCCGCGGAGCTCCAGGCCTGGGTGCGGGAGCACCATCCGGCGAGCGGGGAGGAGGCGGTGACCGCGCTAGAGGATCTGGAGAGAGGTGCTGATGACTCAGTAGTCCAGGTACGCAGGGGACAGGAGATCTGAGATGTCCAAACGGCTGGATCCCACAGTGGGAGGGAAGGGCCTGAGGTTGAACACCTCAATAAGACCTGCAGGAGCTCTTCCTTCAGCATTTATGTCTCCTTTCCACTCCAGCTGGCTCTGTGCCACCTTTCACAGCTGAGTCCGATTTAATCCATCCTTCTGCAGATTTGGATTCCTGTGGGAGGTTCTCTTTGTGTTTGGAAGCTGTTCGGTTCCAACAGAGATTCTCTCACAAGCCCACATGTACTTTAATTTTCTCAGGTTCCAGTCCTTGCAGATGAACAAGAAATATTCAGGGGAAAGGTGGTGTCTCCTGGACCAGCACTCAGTGCCCAGTTCCAACCAGTGGACCCCAAGGCCCTTCATGATTCTTCACCATCCCTTGGGCTAGACTATGGTAAGGAGCAGTATTGCAAGCATTTCATGTCGCTAAAGGAGTGAGGCTGTGAATCCGCCTTCTCAGAATAGTCTCAGTCACTATAGGTAATCTTTTCCTTTATTACCCCATGAGAAGTACGGAACTCTTTCCCTGTGTGCCATTGGCCAATTAAACACACACACACACACTCACACAGAATTTGGTTCCTTATCCAGCATATTAACATCTTCCCATTTGTTCTTTATCTAGAATATATCCAAAACACAGGATATTTTTATGAGTAAATTAAAGGAAAGAAAAATGAATGAGCGAGAAAAAGTCAGATGATGAATAAAGAAACAAAAGAATAAGAGGAGGAAACACATCAAGAGAAATACAACATGTTAGTAGAGAAGCACATATAATGATAGAGAAGCAGATACATAATGATATACTCAGAAATGGAATATAATTCAGATGCGTACAATAAGATCCACACTATTGTCTTTTTTATCGTACTTTTGGTCTTACAAACCTTTTACGTTTTTATAGGAGTTGGCCATACTTCTGGTGACCACCTCCATGGAATACTCATCACTGTTCTAAAACTCATCTGTTTAAAATTTGTTTAAGTTTATTTATTTTTTTTTTTTGAGAGAAAGATAGAGAGCAAGCGGGGTAAGAGGTATAGAGAGAGGGAGACAGAATCCCAAGCAGGCTCTGTCAGTACAGAGCCTGACATGGGGCTTGAACTCACAAACCATGAGATCATGACTTGAGCCAGGATCAAGAGTTTAACATTTATTTGACTGAGCCACCCAGGCACTCCTAAAACTCATCTGTTTAAAAAGTTCATGGACTCAGTATCACTTTAGGTGTGAATGGTCTCAAAAATAAATCCAAGAGTAAATTACAGCCCATTTTTAAAAAAATACTGAAATTCTGCTTTCAAGTTTGTTCTGGAAAAATTTCCATCCATCCTATCCAAAATCATATTATTCCCACATGCTAAGACCAGCACTTCCTAACCACCTTTCCTATCATAGCATATTCTAGACAAAAGAAACCCAACAACAAAGACAAGATGCGTGATAGAGAGTCATAAGCACAGTATAAATGTGTGAGCCACAGGCAGGAATTGTGAGGACTAGATCATAAATGGATTCGGAAAACCAGGCAGAAGAATTCAGGCAAGTTGTGGAAGAAAAGAGGGTTAAAGTTTCTGAGCAGGGCATAGTAGGTGACAGGATTTTAAGGACAGTTAGTCTGGTGAGGATATTCAGAGTGATAAGGAAGGACAGCTTAGAGTCAAAACAGTGGGAGACTATGACAGTCCCCTGGATAAAAAGTAATGACAAGGGCCGTGGTAGCAGAAATGTAAAGAAGGGGATGTATTCAGGGGATATTTAACAGACAGTAGTTACAAAATTTGGTTAGCCATGGAAGATGATGAAATGGGTAGATGGATAGATGGATGGAGGTTTCCCCCTCCGCATGCATTCTACATGCTTTTACTCATTTTTCTCCTTTGTGTCCTTCAACCCTTTCATTTGAAAGGCCACATTTGAAATTTTTTTTATTTTTTAAGTTTATTTATTTTTGAGAGAGAGAGCACACGCACACACAAGTGAGGGAGGAACAGAGAGAAGGAGAGAGAGAATCCCAAGTAGGCTCCATACTGTCCGCACAGAGCCAGATGCAGGCTCAGACTCACCAACCATGGGATCATGACCTGAGCCGAAACCAAGAGTCAGATGCTCAATCAACTGAGCCGCCTGGCACCCCTAAAAGGCCACATTTCTAGAGTAGCCAAGTGAAATGCCAATACATAACAGTCTTTTGAGTATTTCTTCCAACTCATCAAACAGATACTTACCACTTTCTCTTTGCATTATTTTAGATATTGAGAGTGAAAACAATGGATCCATGCCAAAGTTGGACATTTATGAAAAAATGGAATCACAGAGAATTCTATCAGGAAGAATTTCAGAATTCATGTCAGAAGGATCTGCTGAGCCTCAAGACATCTGTAAGTCTGCAGACAGGTTAAAGAGGCAAGGCGAAAAAGAATCAGGGGGGTCTCAGAGACCATCATCTGCTCAAGATGGAGGTTTTAGCAAAATCCTTACCCACAAAAATACACGTGCAGGTGAAATAAGCCATGATGGATGCGACAGAAGCTTAAACCTGAATTCAAGTGAATTTACACACCAGAAATCTCGTAAACACATTACCTATGGCCAAAGTTTCAAATGGAATTCAGATTTTATTAAACATCAAAGCATTTATGCTGGAGAAAAAATTCACCAATATGAAAAATCTCTCAAGAGCCCAAACCTTATTAAACATGCAGCAATTTTTAGTGGGGAGAAAACCCACCAGTGTAATGAATGTGGGAAAGCTTTTAGACACAGCTCAAAACTTATTAGGCATCAGAGAATCCATACTGGAGAGAGGCCCTATGAATGTAATGAGTGTGGGAAAGGCTTTGCGGGGAGCTCAGATCTTATTAGACACCAGAGAATTCACACTGGGGAAAGACCCTTTGAATGCAAAGAATGTGGGCGAGCATTCAGCCTGAACTCACATCTCATCCTGCATCAGAGAATTCACACCAGAGAGAAACCTTATGAATGTAGTGAATGTGGGAAAACCTTCAGAGTGAGCTCGCACCTCATTCGACACCTGAGAATCCACACTGGAGAGAAACCCTATGAATGCAGTGAGTGTGGGAGAGCCTTCAGTCAGAGTTCACACCTTCGTCAACATCAAAGAATTCACAAGAGGGAAAACCTGATAATGTAAAGAACTTAAATTTTTATGGAAATGCTAAAGAAATAGCAAAACATGAAAAACACTGATTAAAAAATATTGAGTGCGATGAATGACTGAAAGACCAATGTCTCTTTTCTCTCGTTCTCTGACTTGCTGTCCTGCATATGGTCTTTACTGTGTATGTGCTTTGCGTGAGATAGGATTTGCCTCTTCCCCCCCTTGACTGCTAAAGTCAAACCAGAAGAGCAGAATTTGGAGGTTGATGAGTAGGCTGGTCAATGGCAATGGGGATGGAGGAAAAAGGAACTCTGTTTGGAAGTAACCGAGATTACAGTGTGGAGGGGAGAAGATTCAGGTAAAGAGGCTGATCATTAACACTAGTCAATGATCTGCCACAACAGGAGGTGGGCTGAGCCCTGAAGTAGAAATGGCCTGAGCAATACACAACGGCACTTTCAGAACATTCCTTTAAATGAAGGCACAACAAAACTAAATTAGTCATGCCAGGGGCGCCTGGGTGGCTCAGTTGGTTAGGAGACCGTCTTCGTTTTGGCTTGGGTCATCCTCTCAGTTTATGAGTTCAAGCCCCTGGTTGGGCGCTGTACTGGCAGTGTGCAGCCTGCTTGGGATTCTCTCTGTCCCTCTCTCTCTGCCCCTGGCCCACTTGTGCTTTCTCTCTAAATAAATAAATAAATAAATAATAAAATGCCAAACAAGAGGACCTACACAATGGTAGCATTCCAATATGTAGACCTAAATCTGTATCCAGAGGTCTTGCTGGGAGGTAAACCAGGAGAGCCTCTAAGGCAAGAGGTCAGAATCCAGAGATTCAAACAAGACAGGAGAGGAGAAATAAACTGGTCAGGGGTTGGCCTGAGAGGTAAGGAAAGGTGGTAAAATTGAACTGAACCTTGAGTTTGGAGGAGACAGTAACACCTAGGATCTCCCTGTCCCATATGCAGGGAGGGGGAGGGTAAAGGGGGGGTGGCATTGGTCACCTCCCTGGGGTGAATGACCTAGACTGGCGTGCTCTCTTGACAGAAAGAGAGTCTCCAGCTACTGACCGGAAGACAGCTGAGGGAATGAGCACTGGCTGCTCTTCTCTCCAGAAAAGACCAGGTAGAGAGGGTTGGCATCAGAGAGTGGAGAGAGGAATCCAAGATGTAGTGTAAGGGCCAATCGGGACTGATTCCATTTTGCTTAAGGGCAAACTGGGATTGACTCCATTGTGTTTCCGTGTCCTCCACCCTGAGTCCCAGTGCCTATGCAAAAGCTTAAAACCTGCAACTTCCCGGTGCCAAAAGAACCACGCCCAGTGACCTACGGAACAGGACCCTTGACTCTTCCTCAGCCAATTGGCTAGGGTCACGACCATCACCCCTCCCACTGCCCCTAGACCCCTTTAAAACTATTGCGTTTTTGGAACGGGCCCTCTCTCTCAACCCACCGCTGCGTCGGTGCGGTAGGAGATTGAGCTCGAGCTACCTCGAATAAAGGCTCTTTGTTCTTGCATCGGACTCGGCTCCCTGGTGGTTTTTGGGGTCCCCGAATTCTGGGCATAACAGTAGGAAGTCCACCAGTGATTTCACGACACGAAGGCAAATCCAGTTCTTTAACCGGCTTGGTGAGGCACATTTTCCCTAATGTGGGGATAAAAACGATACAAGGCTTAAATATCCCGCTGGATACAGAAAGTCTTTATGTGAAAACTCTAGCAAACCATGTCCTTTGTAGAATTATGATAATCTAATGTACAGAATTTTCCACGAATAGGTTTTATAACAAATGACTTAGCAGGTTTCTCAATTACCTTGAACTAGAAATGTCCTGATGGGACCTCAGTAACCTAATACCTGTGTTGGGTGTGTTTTTTTGTTTTTATGTTTTAACTATTGAACGCGTATGTTCTGCACGTGCTGTGTAATGCATTACACGTGGTGACTGTAAAGCGCTGTTCCTCCCCCCCATTCTGGGCCTGCCCCAGAGCTCACGGCCTGAGGGAACCGGGGTGCAAACGCACGCGCCATTGCGGGGCTCGTCTCAACCCTTAACCTTGACTAAGTCACTGACAGTATGACCCGAAGCTTCATAGTGGGGAACGGGAGTACGAACATTTCCGGCCTTTCGGAAGGATAAGGACTACAGGTGCCTCAAAGGCCGCGCAAGGCCACCACCGCGAGGAGCCCGTCCCAGAGAGGCCGGAAGCTTGGTGGCTACCCCGCTTCCGGCGGGTGGTGTGGGGGCGGTGACGCGCTGAGGGCCCGCCTGGCAGCCGCGGGTCCGCAGCCCCCGGGTCTCGAGTCTCTCCGGCTGCTGCTGAGGTTTAGAAACGGAGTTCCGAGATGAAGGAGGCGGCGCCGGCAAGAGCCAAGGTTTGGGAGCGGCAGGTGCGCCGCCCCGACAGGCCCGGGAGGGAGCGAGGACGCCCCTCTGCGGGTGTCGTCTCCCCGCTGGCGCCGGCTGTGGGAGGCTGTGGCTCCCGGGGCCGCCCTGGCGCGTGTCCTCACGGGCACTCAGACCTGCGTTCAGTGTGATCGTTTTCCGGTCGTGACCTGAAGTCTCACCTGCGCATTTGCTTGAACTGGAAACCTCCAGCGTGCTCGGTTTGCTATTTTCATTTCGGTCTGCAGTGAAGCTTCACGTTGTCTCCGCATTACAGGTTTTACATGACGAGTTACCGGCATCGTCCGTTTTCCTTCGGAATTAGTATTTCCGTGCTTCGCTCCGTGGGTTTCCAGATGATGGGTGTGCTTTAACTGCAGTGAAAGGTTTCAGCAGCCTTTCGCATTTGTTTTGCCTTAGGAGAAGCCCAAAAAACACCCCTAGAGCCAGTCTCCCGGAAGCGGAGACTGCCACTTACTCCAGCCTGTGCAGTTCGCGTTTATTCAGTGACAGCCCGCAGTGGCTGCAGCCTTGGCTGTTCAATCTCCGGGTCGTGAAAGAGCAGGACTACGCTTGCAGCCAAGAGTGTGGGCTGTGCGGGAAGAACTCCCAACAACCAGGATGTAGCTGCTGCTGCTCATAACTTTGGGCGGGCAGGTCTGTTGCCAGGAGACGCCTGCACCCTGGGAGGCTCCAAACCGACTCCAGGAATTCTGCCGTCAGTGGCTGATGCCGCACCAAGGAGCGGATCCTGACCATCCTGCCCGCGGAGCTCCAGGCCTGGGTGTTAGAGCATCAGCCAGAGAGCGGGGAGGAGGCCGGGATCCTGGGGGGGTTGCAAAGAGAACTTGACGAAACAGGACGGCAGGTGTCATTAAGTGAATATGGGAACAGACAGCCGAGGAGAGAAGCATCCGCACAGCCATGGGAGCAAGGTCGCGGAGCTTCAGGCTCTACCGGACCAGGCTCGTGTCTGCGTTACTTACCCTGATCCTTTCTGTTTCTTTCTTTTGCTTTTGTTTTTTTAATGTTTATTCATTTTTTGAGAGAGCCCGACTGGGTATAGGGTGGGGGGGGACACAGAATCCCAAGCTGACTCCAGGCTCATCAGCACAGAGCTCCATATGGGACTCAAACTCACCAACTGGGAGATCATGACCTGAAGTTGGACCCTTAACTTACTGAGCCACCCAGGCGCCCTGATCTTTTCTGGCTTTTTACTTCTTGAGGGAGGAACAGACTGTGTGTGCATTTTTCTCTATTCTGTGCCTAGAGAGCTGTTCCTTAGGGTGTCTTTCTAAGGTATTAATTCCGGTTCACTCATTGAGTCTTTCACAAACCCAACCGTATCTTGTTTCCAGGTTGTAGCCAGTACATGTGTGTTCAGAATTTCCGCACCAGGTAGCACAGAAGCCACCAACCATTCAGGCCAAGAAACGTCTAGACTTCCAGGCCATTCATGAGCAAGGTAAGCGTCCGAATCCGTCGTGAGAGAGGGTGATTGAAAGCTGTGCTATCCAGGTTGAAAAGCGTTTGGAACACCTGAGACAGAAACACGGTGCGGAATCAGACAGACTGTCCTCTCAAGTGCGGCGTTCCAGCTTGGGCAGCACTCAACTAGGATAACACAATGCTGTCATCCCTGTTCTCAGACTCGGGACAAAGTTGTACACCAGCGTCCCTAACCTCATTTAACAACCTTTACAGATTGCTCTCCTAACATAATACTCATCTTTACTAAAACCTATTTATGTTTTCATCATATACAATATCATGGGCTAGCCCTACTGTACATTTAGTACTTGTTCTGTAAAGTAGAACTCGCTCTTTTGCCTTAAAATGACCTTTTCTGAATTTCCCAGATACTTTAAAGCCATTTTGTACCTCTTTTCTGTTCTCCTGTAATGGCAGCTACATCATCTCCCTCATCTTTCAGACTCATCAAACCCTGTCTGGTTTCTCCTTTGGTCCCTGCTGTCTTCAATTAAAGAGTGATTCTAAAATATTTTAGGTTTCTCTTTTTCAGTGTTATCTCCTTATTGGCCACGTTCCCTCTAACCTCAGTACATTTGAATCTATACTGACCATCAGTTAAAAAACAAATTTTTCGGGGGCACTTGGGCGGCTCAGTCAGTTGAGTGTCCAACTTTGGCTCAGGTCATGAACTCGAGGTCCATGGGTTTGAGCCCCACATCAAGCTCTGTGCTGACAGCTCAGAGCCTGGAGCCTGCTTCAGATTCTGTGTCTCCCTCACTCTCTGCCCCTCCCTGCTCTCTCTCTCTCTCAAAAATAAGCAAACATTTTAAAAAATTATTTATTATATTTATTTTTATTTTTTAATTTTTTTTCGGTGCACCCAGGTGGCTCAGTTGGTCAAGTGTCAAACTTTGGCTCAGGTCATGCTCTAACAGTTTGTGAGTTTGAGCCTTGCACTGGGCTCTGCACAGTCAGCAAGGGGATTCTCTGTCACCCTTTTTCTGCCCTTCCCACTTGTGTGTGCATGCTCCCTCCTCCCCAAAATAAATAAATAAACTTTAAAGAAAAAAAATTATTTTTCTTTGTCACTTTCCACTGCGATCCCCAGACTTCTGCGTATTTTCATTTTCTTCTATTTTTCATACCCGTTGTTACTCTCATTATTCAATCCAACTCCCTTTTTGATTGTTGCTCTATTTGTCTCTTTCCTTGCCCACCTCATCCCCTAATTCTGTACCTACAGAATGGAAGAAAACATTAAAACACGGGTGAGGCGTCTGGCTGCCTCAGTTGGTAGAGCATGTGGTTCTTGATCTCAGGGTCTTAAGTTCAAGCCCCATATTAGGCACAGAGCCTACTTAAATAAATAAAATACAGGCAGAGGAGGTGAACAGATATTTTTCCAAAGAAGATATACAGGTGGCCAAGAGATACAAATCATCAGGGAAATGCAAATCAAAACCACAATGGGATATTACCTCATGCCAGTAAGAATGACTGGTACAAAAAAGACAAGAAATAAATGTTGGTGAGCATGTGGAGAAAAGGGAATCCTCGTGCATTGTTGGTGGGAATGTAAATTGGTGCAGCCACTGTGGAAAATAGTATGGAAGTTGCTCAAAAAATTAAAAATAGAACTACCATATGATCTAGGAATCCTACTTCTGTATATATATATACAGGAAATGAAAACAGACTATCAAAAAGCTATCTGCACTCCAATGTTTATTGCAGCATTATTCACAATAGCCAGGATACAGAAAAAAAACCCAGTATCCATCAACAGATGAATAAAGTGTGGTATATGTATGTATACATATTATATATATAATGGAATATTATGCAGCCATGAAAAAGAAGGAAATCCTGCCATTTGTGACAACATGGATGGAACATGAGGGCTCTGTACTGGGATAAGTCAGAGAAAGATGTATGGTATCACTTATATGTGGAATCTAAAAAAGCTGAACTCATAAAAACAGGGGAATGGTGGTTACCAGCTGCAGGGTGGGGAATGAGGAAAATGCAATTACAGTGAAAATTATGAAAGCATTAAAGAGTTATAACGTATATAACGCACTTTTGAAAGATATCTTCATTTAACCTCATAATTCATTCCTCTAAGGTAGATCTTATTTTTGTCCCTCATTTAGAGGCAAAGAAAGAGAAGTTCATAGAGATTAAGAAACTTGCCTGTTTCTTGGTGATTTAAAATATAACCACAAATTCTTTGACACAACTCCATCTAAAAGATAGAGACTGATTTCCCTCCCCTTGAGTCTTGGCTGAACCTAGTGACATATTCCAAAAATCAGAATATGGTCGAAGTAGCAGTATGAAACTAGATCATAAAAGGCACTGCAGCCTCCTTGGTCTTTCTCTTGGATCACTCATTTTGGGAGAAACCAACTGTCATACTATGAGGACACTCAGGCAGCTCCCTGGAGAAGTTCACATGTTACAGAACTGAGACATCCTGCCAACAGTCCTGAGAGGGAAGCAACTTGAAAGCAGATCCTCAGCTTTCTTCAGATGACTGCAGCCCAGCCAGCATCTTGACCACTACCTCTTTTTTTTTCTAATATGTATTTATTTTTGAGAGAAAATGCAAGTGGGTAAGGGGCAGAGAGATGGACAGAGGATCCAAGGATCCAAAATGGGCTCCATGCTGATAGCAGTGAGCCTGATGCTCACTGAGATCACAACCTGAGCCAAAGTCGGACGCTCAACCGACTGAGCCATCCAGGCGCTCCTCGACCACCACTTCTTGAGAATACCTTGAACCAGAACACTCTGCTAAGCCCCTTCAAATTCCTGACCCACAGACACCATGGGTGTGTGTTAAGATGGTACATTTTGGGGTAATTTGTTACATAGCAATAAATGTGGAGAGGAAATGACTGCACTAGGAATCTTTAGACAAAGAATAAAGAACTTTTCTCTGCTGGTGCGTTGTCCGTAAGATGTCTGGTAACTCACGGACCCCAGTTCCAGATATTCTGACTCCAAATCCTACTTCTTTATTAGGTTATTCTACTCATTATAAGGATGAGAAAGAATGAGAAGAGAATCAAAGGAAAATGTGGAATTGGAAGTTGAATTAACACAAATGGGAAAGAATTCATGAGAGCTATGAAGTGTTAGAGGAACTCCATCACCACAAGTCAATGTAACATTATCAGAGGGCTGAGAAGGGAGAGACCGTGAACTGGAGAAAGTGGGGACAATGGCCATTGGTAATAATATGTTCCAATGGGATCACCTAAGTGGTTCAATTGGTTAAGCATCTGGCTCCTGATTTCAACTCAGGTTATGATCCCAAGGTTCGTGACTTCAAAACCCACATTGGACTCCACACTGACAGTGTAGAGCCTGCTTGGGATTCTCTCTCCCTCTCAGGCCTCTCCCCAACCTGTGCTAGTGCACGCATGCTCACTCTCTATCTCTCAAAATAAACTTTAAAGGACTTACCGAACTCAACATCCAAAAAACATAATCCAGTGAAGAAATAGGCAGAAGACATGAATAGACACTTTCCAAAGAAGACATCCAAATGGCTAACATACACATGAAAAGATGCTCAATATCACCCATCATCAGGGAAATGCAAATCAAAACCACAATGAGATACCACCTCACACCTGTCAGAATGGCTAACATTAACAACTCAGGAAACAATAGATGTTGGTGAGGATGTGGAGAAAGAGGAACCCTTTTGTAGTATTGGTGGGAATGCAAACTGGTATAGACACTCTAGAAAAGCAGTATGGAGGTTCCTCAAAAAATTAAAAATAGAACTACCCCACAACTCAGCAATTACACTACTAGTTATTTATTCAGAGGATATAAAAACGCTGATTTGAAGGGACACATGCACCTCAATGTTTACAGCAGCACTATCAACAATAGTCAAATTATGGAAAGAGCCCAAATGCCCATCAAGTGATGAATGGGTAAAGAAGATGTAATGTGTGTGTGTATACACACATACACACACACACATATATATACACACACACATATACATACAATGGAATACTATTGGGCGATGAAAAAGAATGAAATCTTGCATTCGCAACAACATGGATGGAATAAAGGGTATTATGCTAAGCGAAATAAGTCAGAGACAGACAGATATCATATGGTTTCACTGGTGTAATCTGAGAAACACAACAGATGAACACAGGGGAAGGGAAGGAAAAATAAGATAAAAACAGAGAGGGAGACAAACCACAAGAGACTGTTAAATACAGAGAACAAACAGGATTGCTGGAGGAAGGGGATTAGGAGGATGGGTTAAATGGGTGATGGGCATTAAGGAGGGCACTTTTGGGGATGAGCACTGGGTGTCATATGTAAGACATGAATCACTGGGTTCTACTCCTAAAGGCTAGACTACACCGTTAACTAACTTGAATTTAAATTAAAAAAAAACTATCCACATAAATCAATAAATAAACTTTTAAAAAATAATAATATGCTCCAATAGAAATCTGAGAAAAGAATGACAAATAAAAACTAGGGGAAAGTCTGAGTCAGTACTGAAGATGGCGCTGAAACAAGCTGTGATCAGAGTTTTTACTAAGGAGGATACGAGACAGATCGGCAGGGATTTGGGAATGTACTAAATGCAGAGGATCCTCAACATTTCAGGTCAGCACAAGGGACTCCAAGCATCTATGTCTCCATTTCTCATTTAACTGAGACGAATACCTTAAGACTGGAGTGCTGGAAGTTATTAAGCCAGTGAGAGTCCAATTTCCACATTTCAATAAGTTTTCACTGTTCTCTGCAGATTCAATAAGTCTCATTTAAGGCTGATGAGTTTACTTAAGCGTTTCAGATACATTTCAGTGTTATGGAGGGCATACACCGATCACTCAATTTTCTAAATTCTTGCTCCACAGATTATTCTCCTTCCTTGTTTGTTCTAAGGCCCACTGCCCATTTAAAGCTCAGTGACTCCCATGAAACCCTCATTGGCCATCCCAGGCCAGAGTAAAAGTATCCATTGTTTTACTTCCTGACTACACCTTTGATTGATAAAAAATGGGTGTCAGGAGAAGTACTCTGGAGAGATGCTCTGACCAAAAGTGAATTCTGCTCTTATTCCTTTCTGGTAGCACACTGAATCTCTGAGATTCAATGCATAGCTGGGTTTCCATAAGCTGGAGTTGGAAACTCCAAGACTTGTGGCCCACTGTTCTCTTTAAAAGACATTTCCCCTCTAAGGCAATAAGGTGGGACCTGGAGATAATTAGATCCAGTTGAGCTTCTAAGGGAACCGCATTGGGAATTGGAAATAGAACTTCAGAAAATACATCACAAGTAGTGTAACCAAAGGGACACAGAACAGGAGACCTAGGAACCAGAAGCTCAAGTATAGGAAAGCAGATAGCAAGGAGTGAGAGACAGACTTGGAACCACAGAGATTTTAGCTCAGTAATGATCTACTCATTCCAGTTTTGCATCCTTGTTTCTTCCCAACCATCCTCAACTGTCCTGCCCAGATTATAGCTCTTTTCTTATCCAGTGTCCTCATCATCAAACTCCTTCCCTAAAGCTTCCTGGTACACTCTCGTCCTCCACATCATGGATGCTTCTTGTGCACACAGGTCTGGAGCTCTTTGGACAGCATGGTCAAGAACTACTTTAGCACCAGCACTTTCAGAATCTGCTCCTTAATGTGTTTCTTGAAGCTCAGCCACTAACAGCAAAGTTCTTGGAGTTGGCTCAGGGATTTCTGGGACCCAGGCATTCATTTCCCACTAACATTACTACTTGGAGCACTGGCAAAAGTTTTGGTCAACAGACTTAGTCCATTGCTGCCAGGATTCTTGCACCCTAGTCTGGCCCCCTTCTTTTATTAGTAGAGTTTATTTGGCTTTTGGAGACTGTATCTTCGGGGTCAAGGTTGCTAAACCCTTCAGCTCCTTGGCCATCATGATCTTGAATGGAACTATGGTTCAGAGAGATTCCTCTGAATCTTTTGGGAGAATTCCTAAAGCAGGGAAAATTTAACATTTCCCTGATACAATTGTCACATACCCTAGTTTTGTGGAAGACTTCATTACAACACCACAAAATAAAATCTTGTTCTCAGGCTTAGGTAATGCTTTTGTAAAGCTATACAGATAATCCCTTTTCCCTCCACAATGTCCTCAAATTTTTCAGGCTTTAATATCAACCAACCAACTAAAAACCTATTTGTTAAGCATTTACATACGAACTCAGCAGATAATAAAAGGGAAGATTAAGATAGATCCCTGTCATCCAGATGCTGATAATCTTCCAGAAATAACACTTCTTCCCTAGGAAGAGAAAGCCTTTGGTGAGGACAGACTGGGTACCAGATAAGAAAGAGAACAGAATTTAAAAGGAAGAAAGCAAAATCAAAGATGAGCAATCAAATCCCAGCTAATGGACATCTGTCTTGGAGCCAGTGGTCAGGCACAGAGGATTTAGAGGAGCTGAAAGAGAAAGCCAGAGAAGGAGATGTACTTTTCGTCTCTAACCTGAGCTCCTTCCCCACCAGGGCAGGTGCTCATTCCCACATCTCAAACTCGGCAATACCCTCAACACCAACCCCCCTGTTAATGCCATCAGTCTTAACTTTGGTTCAATCATAACCATCTTTTCACTATCTCTCTTCTTGCAAGGGTGATCTGCTTTCTCACAGATCATCTATGTTTGCCTCCTCAACACTGAAGTCGTATTCATTTGTTCCCTTTTAGGTAGGTTCTCTGCTAGTCCTTTAAGTTAGCAAAAGCACCTCAGTGGTTCTCTGCCTCCCACCCCACCCACTAACTTAAAGAAACTCCAGAGCAGAAGCTTCTTGTATAAGCTGCAGCCCGTCAGCTGTTAAATTTTTCCAGTACCCTGTATTCTACCTGGGATTCCGATTTTCTTAAACGTTGTGTAGTGTCTGTAACATTCATTCTCTGTACCACTCACTCACCCGGAGTTAAAACCCCTGGAACAGATGAACTATCGCTCTGCAGAAGATACGTAGCTGGGTAATACAAAAATGAGCATAACCTCAAGGAGCTCACTGCCTAGAACAAGGCAGTAAGGATTCTTACCTACAGGTAAGAAATCCAGTTACTAAGTGATTTTTACTGTAGTCCGTATAAAAAATACCAAATTACTAAGCGTTGTAACGGCAGTGCGGTATGAAGTACTATCACCTCCCGTTTGTAGAGGAAACGAGTTTAGTTTAGCTAACAGAGAACTCAGGATTCCGCGCCCTACCAGAAGCTGTTGAGCACTGGACTGACCAAGAGAACCCTCTCGTAACTCTGTCTTCCTGGCACATAACTGGTACTGAGCAGCTCCCAGCAACACTACACCTTCTGGGCATGCAGTTCTGCCGGATACACTTCAAAGGGCCCCGTAGCAGTTCTATCTTGAAATGTCAGTATTTAGAGTAAGCCCAGAAGTCACGTCTCTTAAACGCGAGCGCAGTAGTCTCCGGCTGTGCGGCACCGAGCGCGGCCACGCGATAGGAAACGCAGGACGGAGCGAAGTCCCTCGCGTCCCGGTCAAACCCGGCAGGCCCCCAAGCCGCGAGCGGGACGCAGGACAGCGCTCCGCAAGGGGCCCCTCAGCTTCCCCTCCGGCGGCCGTCCTGCTGCTGAGCCAAGTGTCCGCCTGGCAGGTGTGTCAACGTTCACCGCGCTCCGGCGGAGCGCAGAGGACGCGGCCGCGGAGGCAGGCTCCCGGGAGGGCGAGGCGGCGGCGCGCCATCCCCTTCACACTGGGAGGGTCACGAAGCAAATTCCCACACGCCCTCCCAACCCCCCAGGTGGGCTGCCGGCTCCCCGCCCCAGCAAACGCCTGAGGGCCGCGTCCTGCCTCCTGGACCCACCCCCTGACGACCCGCCGGCGCCCCGCAGAGCACCAGCTCCCCGCTCCTCCACGTGCCTGAGAGTCGCGTCCTGCCTCCCCAATCCACCCCCTCATGTCCCGCCTTCTTGTCGCCTTCATGCCCAGTCTCCCAGCCACCCTCACGCTCCGGCGCCTCACTCTCCTCCCCGCCCCCCGGCGCCCCGCCCCTTTATCCGCGACGCCCCGCCCCTTTGTACGCGACGCCCCGCCCCTCCACGCCGGGGCTTGCAGACTCCCAGCCTCAGCGTCTGGAGTGGTCGCCGCCGCCGCAGGCATGCGCGGACAGTCGGGGTCCGCCGGAAGCAGCGCCGGCCGGGCGGGATTCGCCGGCACACGTCTGCCGGCGGCCCGGCCGCCTTACCCGGGCTCGGGTAAGACTCGCGTCCAGGGAGCGCGGCGCCGCAACCGGGGACCCCCCAGGTCGGTGAGGGGGAGTAGGGAAGAGCTCCTCACCCGGCAGAGTCTGTGCAGACCACCCGGCCCTGCGGGGACAGCAGCGGATGCTCGTGACACGGTGCCGGTGGGACTGGGTGACCGACCGGGTGACGGGAAAGGGGTTTGCGGTCCGGCTGCTCTTCGGAGTCTTACTCTTCGGAAGGTGTCAACTCCTTGAAGTCCCTGTGTCCTTTATTCTGAATGATCCCTACAACTGGAGAACCCCCTAAATCGATCGTTAGGGCGGGGGAGATGGGGTGTGTGTGAAGTACGCCCAGTGGAGGCAGGTGCTGGGCAGGCACCAGACGGCCTCCTCGGTGGGCCTGGGCCCGCTGCCCAGAAAGCCGGGCGGGTCTGCGCGGGGCTGGGCCCCCGAGAAACCAGCTCACGGCCCGGACTGCGGCCCCTCACCGAGGGCTCCCCGAGGGCCAGGCTCCGAGTTACTGCCGGCCCGTAGGTGCTCCGAACCACCCTCCCCCGTTTTCCCCAGGCCGTGGTTTTGTAAGATGTTAACCAGGAGAAGCTGGACGCAAGGTGCAGGGACTCTTCTGTTCCATTTTGGGGAGTTTTCTTTAAAGGTATTTCAAAATAATACGTTAAAAAAAAAAAAAGTAAGATATGTATACAAAGGATGAAATAGAGGTTTCGAGAGGTGAAGCCATACACATAAGAGAACACGCCAGGATTCGAGCCCAGGTCCTTCACCACCGCCCACCGTGCGGGTGAATGAGTCCGCATTCGCTTAAACCCATAGGCCCTGCTTACCTCCAGTCCACGTGGAAAACTGAAGCCGTCTGCACCCACACAGCCTACTGCCTACATTAAGGTATTTTACTGTTGATTCGTCCTCACTAGATGTGACACTTCTGTTCCACCATCTTTACCAACATGACATTACTATTACAGGAAATTCTTGCCCTAGAAGATAAAGTCACAAATAATCATATTTGCTTCAAGAAATGACCCCTCAAAAAATCCACTTAAATGAGTATCAGACTCCCAACTTTCAATGGATAAAATCCAGACTTTTTGAAACCCTCAACTCAAAACTTTCACCTTGTTGTGTCCACCTCTAAACTATGGTGTCATCAACCTTGCCCAATCTTTATCCTGCCTCAAGAGATGTGCCTTAAACCCCCGAAACCTTATAAAAATCCTGACTTTGCCTTCCTCCTTGGGAGATTTACTAAGACTCTGCTACGGTAGTGCTGGCACTCATAGCAATAATTATTCAGCTCGGTTTTATCAATTATTTTGGTATTATTTTTGGAAACCAGATATCCAACAGTATTCTCAGTATTTTCAAAAATGCTGCCTCTTGACAAACATTCCTTCTATTTGGAAAAAGGTTTGAGATATCTTAAGCATATTTTTTAAATTCTCTTTAATTTTGGGTGAAGCCTTCTTTCTCTTCTGAACAGAAACATTAGACTTAGTGAGTTCATGTATTTAATCAGCCAGCATGTGTGCGTGTGTGTCTATGTGTGTCTATCTTCTTAATGGTGGTTTCTATAACCTCAGACGTGTGTCCTGAAAGGTAACACACTTGTTGCCCTCCTTTCTCAACATCAGAGCTCGAATGGCTGCAGTATTCCTTCCACGGGCTCCTGAGAAGTCAGAGGAACCCTTTGGAGTAAACAACAAAAAATGGCCCGCCACGGTGCAGGCATCTGGCCCACAGTGGAGCAGCCCAAACGACCAGGAGGTATTCCGCCAGCGCTTCCGGCAGTTCTGCTACAAGGAGACCCCCGGGCCCCGGGAGGCCTTGAGCCAGCTCTGGGTGTTCTGCTGTGAGTGGTTAAGGCCTGAGATACGCACCAAGGAGCAGATGTTGGACTTGCTGGTGCTGGAGCAGTTCCTGACCATCCTGCCCGAGGAGCTCCAGGCCTGGGTGCGGGAGCAGCATCCGGAGAGCGGGGAGCAGGCCGTGGCTGTGCTGGAGGATCTGGAGAAGGAACTGGATGAACCAGGCCAGCAGGTAAATAAAGGGCCTGTGCTCAATGTAGGGATGGTTGGGAGTGGCAACGGGCCGATCCTTTGTGGGCTCTTGGGATCAGGTACACTGTGGGCCCTTCAGATGTCCAGACGAGCCTGCTTGTTCTCAGGTTCCAACCCAGACCTGTGCACAGGAAGTGCTTTCTGAGACATCGGTGCCTCCGGATCCAGCTAAGGAAGCAGCGTATCCCCAGCCTCAGCCCATGGAGATCCAGCTTAAGGGTGAATCTCAGGACCCTCCACACCAACAGGATTGTGGTTAGTGTTGACACTGGGGTCACATGACTCTGCTGGAGTCCTTGGAATCATTCGTCATTCAACAAATATATGTCAAATACTTATTATGTGCCGGGTGCCATGCAAGGCACTAGGTATAGTGAACAAAGCAGACGTGATTCTAGCTTTCATGGATCTTACAATAGTCTGGTGACAGAGGCATTAAACAAATACACAAATAAATGTAGCATGACAGACTGCATATGGGAGAAGAAGGTAGTCAGAGAAGGCCTTTTTGAGGAAGTAACATGGGAGCTAAATCCCAAAAGTAGAAATTAACCATAGACGGAAAAGCAACGGAGGCATAAGAGCATGTACAAAAACAGGTGGGAAAGAAATGGGTTTGAAAGAAGGCCAGAGTGACTGGAGCATGGAGGGACAGAAGAGCAGAGAGAAGGCGGTCAGGGGCCAGAACACAGGGCCGTGCAGGACCAGGTAAGGAGTCTGTACATCTTTAACTTTCACTGTGTGTAAGACCCACCTCTGGGTCCTGTGAGAATCCCAGCCCTAGGAAATGTTCTGTAAAAGTGAGCGATGACGTCCAAGCAGAGGGGTAGCGCGCGAGCGGAAGATGCGAGTGGGTCAGTCTGGCTGAGAGGAGCGATGCCAACAAGGCGGTCGGAACACAACGAGAGCCTGAGAAACTTTGTATTCCTCTCGCCTGCTCGCTCTCTGGCTATAAGCCAGATTGGAGCTGGAGAAGCTGGCTATAAGCCAGATTGGAGAAGGAGAAGACCACTTTGAAGACTTGCTGTAACTCAAGTCAACATTATGAGGGCTAAAAGTAGGGCAGTTTTGAATGGTGATGGAAGGAAGGGAGGGATGAAGAGAGATCACGTGTCCTAAAGCCATGGAAGGTGCTGGAAAGACAGCAGAGTTGCTCTTTCTGACTCCACTCTTGCCTGGAGCAAGGAACCCAGGGTTCAGAGTTGGAACATTCCTACGTCTGATGGATGGAAGTGACACCCACTCTTCCCAAAGGAAGATGAAGAATGTCATTGTTAGAAATGGCATCAGCTACACAATCTGAGTTGTACTTTCTCTGTCGTTGTCTTCGTTATGCAGAGAGAAGGCTTTTAAAGGCCACAGGGTACTTTTTTACATATAAGTAGGAGTGTGTGAAATTCATGTTTTCCAAAGTTAAGGTGTTTGACATAGGGTTTTCCGAAAGAACTGAAGCTTGCTGTGTGAAAGTCAAAACTTTATTGTATTAGTCAATTAATGGCCTTCTTACCGATATGCCTAACAAATTCTTGTAAACGGAACACAGCCTGGCCTTTTCTTGAAGATGTAAGTTAATCTTTATGATTAATGACTCAGGCCTGCAGATCACTGCTCCTCTTGGAGGCTTTGGGGTACGGGGGGCTAGTGGCTTGTATCCTAAAATAACACCAGATTGTCATGCCAGTAAATGACAAATGTGCGATTTAAATATAGTCTGTCTTGGCGCGCCTAGGTGGCTCAGTCGGTTAAGTGACCGACTTCGGCTCAGGTCATAATCTCACGGTTTGTGGGTTCGAGCCCTGCGTTGGAGCTCTGTGCTGACAGCTTGGAGCCTGCCTGCTTCAGATTCTGTGTCTCCTCTCCCTCTCTCTCTGCCCCTCCCCCATTCGTGCTCTGTATGTCTCTCAAAGGCGAATAAATATTTAAAAAAATATTTTAATATAAATAAATAAATAAATAAATATAGTCTGTCTCCAGGGCCCATGTTCTTAACTCCTGAGTACGGATGGGGTATAAAAATGAGGAAGATGGGGGCGTCTGGAAGGCTCAGTCAGTTAAGCCTCCGACTTCAGCTTAGGTCATGGTCTCGCGGTCTGTGAATTTGAGCCCTGTGTCGGGCTCTGTGCTGGTGTCTCAGAGCCTGGAGCCTGCTTTGGATTCTGTGTCTCCCTCTCTCTCTCTGCCCCTCCCCTGCTCATGCTCTGTCTCTATGTCTCTCAAAAATAAATAAACGTTAAAAAAAATTTTTTTTTTAAATGAGGAAGATGGAAAGCTACAGGAAATGAAACTGGAAAGGTAGGCGGGGACATTTTTAACCTTCACTGTGCATCTGGATGACTTTAAAAATATATCAGTGCCTGGGTCCCCCCCTCCCCCCCGTCAGAAATTGGCTTTCATTTGGACTGCAGTGAGGCCGAGCATGGGCTTTTGTTTTGTTCTGTTTTTGTTTTCAGCTCTCCAGGCGATTCGCATGCTTAGCCAATTAAGGTCAAGAACCCATGGATCACGTAGGTCTTATATACTCACCAGATGAGTTTAGATTTTATTCTTTGGGGAAATTCAAGTTAGATATTCAGAATTTTAAGTCCTTGGACAGTTTTAAAGTTTGGTAATTTAAACTCTAAGTGTGGTAAGTGCAATCTACAAATGGCATGTGAAGTCAGAGTAATTTTTAAAACATTACAAAACTGCACGCTTGAGTACAGCCACAGTAGACGTTGGGATAGTGTGGGCCATCTGACCATGTGACCCCTGGAAAGTAAATGGCCACAATCACCGAATTCTAAGTTCCACTAAGGAGCAGAGTGTCTTGAATAAACCCTGTCTTTAAGTCTCTAATGAGGTCTGGTAGCTACAAAGTCAGTGTACATCTATCTCTCAGACAACTTTGAAAACCTCCCATGGGATTGATTATACATTGACAGCACAGTGACTTTTTTTTTTAATGTTTGTTTATTTTGAGAGAAAGAGAGAGCATGGGGGAAGGGCAGAAAGAGAGAGAGAACTTCAAGCAGGCTCCGCTCTGTCAGTGCAGAGCCTGATGCGGGGCTTGAACTCCAAACCGTGAGATCGTGACCTAAGCCAAAATCGAAAGTCAGACACTTAACTGATCTGAGCCACCCAGGCACCCCCAAACCAGTTTCTTTTTAAAATGTGAAATCAGGGGCACCTGGGCAACGCAGTTGGTTAAACATCCAACTCTTGATTTTGGCTCAGGTCATCTCACAGTTCCTGAGTTCCAGGCCCACATCAAGCCTGCTTGAGATTCTGCCTCCCTCTCTCTCTGCCCCTCCCCACACTCACTCTCTATCTATCTCCTCTCAAAATAAATAAAAGTAAACTTTAAAAATAAAATAAAATGCGAAATCAATTTTTTCATAGTAAGTTTATGCCATTTCCTGACATGGTATCAGTTACCGAGGCAACATTCTCGTGTGCCGGCATCTTTCCTGTGGGTTCAGTCTTACTGAAATTCATTCTTTAATAATTATTTTAGGCTCTTTGTGCATAGACTTAGTATTTGCTTATCTGAAAATACCCTAATTTTGCCCCCCTTTGTAATCCCGGTTTAGCTAGAGTAGAACTCGAAATGACAGGTTTTTTCCTCAGGATTTCGAAGGTACTGCTGGTACTGCCGCTTCTAGTAGCTACTCTTTGAGCTTCTGTAATTTGCTAGGAAAAGGATCCTGTCAGTCTCAGTGCTTTTGTAACTTTTTGGGGGATTCTGTCTTTTCTTGTTAGAAGTATTTACATTTACTCTTAACCTTTATGAGCTGAAGTTTCGCTAAAAACTGTGTCCTGATAGGGTTTTATTTTTACTCATCTTGTTGGTTCCATGTATACCCTGTTACTCTAAGGACCCATGTTTTTCTTCAGTTCTGGAAAATTCTCAACTATCAGTTCTTTACATAATATGGGTTTTTTTTTTCTTACGTATTTTCTTCTGGAACTTCCAGAACACAGTGGTTAGGAGCTATTTATCATCTGTTCATTCTGCTTAACTGCTTTTATGTATATTTTATGTCTTCGCTCTGTGGTACATCCCAGGGTAGTCCCGTTATGTTCCAGTTATTCTCTCGGTCTCTGGTTTATCCACTTCTAAAATCTCTATCCAGTTTTTATAGTCTCCATTCTTCCATTTTTGTTGATTTTGTTTCATAATTCCGTGTTTATGTGACATGAATACTATGTCATCAGTTACCTCTTTTAGGTATCTTTAATCTTTTCAGGATTTTTGATGAGAATAATTTCATCTAGATTGAATTCATGTTCCAAGTGGTGACTTTGTTAATCATCTTTTCTGTCATTCTGTGCACAAGTTTTGAAATTTTATCTCTGGGCTCATTTTGAGTTCATTCTGATCTGCTTCACATTCTCCCTTCCTTAGCAATTCTGTGGCTATCCGTGCCCCACTCCCACTCCTGAACCGGGCTCCAGTGTCACGTGGGGAAACACAGACCATCAGTGTCGTCACAGGTGTCCCCACAGGGTTGTTGGCCACAGTGCTGTCCACGTGCTTGTGTGTGTGCTTGTGTCCCACCAAGACTCTGGCTACAGCCATGAGCCAGAACCAGGCCCGTGGCTTCAACTGTAGCTGCCATTCTGTGGTTTTGTTCCCTTTCTGGTCCACAAAGATGTTTGTCTTCTTTATTTAGCACAGACATGTTTTAGATTAATTTTTATCACTCCGTGTATGTGGAGCTGAAGCATGAAGTTGCTGTGTTGTCCTGATTAAAAAGCACACCATTTTCCCCAACCTTTTTTAGTGAGTTAAATATATTATGTTCCTATGCTATGCTATCTCTCTTTTTTTTGGTTGTTGTTGTTGTTGTTGTTTTGGTGGTGGTGGTGGTGGTGTTTATTCATTTTTGAGAGAGAACACAAGCAGGAGTGGGGCAGAGAGAGAGACACACACAGAATCCAAAGCAGATTCCAGGATCTGAGCTGTCAGCACAGAGCCTGATGCAGGGCTCGTACTCATTAATTGTGAGATCATGACCTGAGCCGAAGTGAGATCCTTGACCGACTGAGCCACCCAGGCACCCCGCCTATACTATGCTTTTTAATAATACATCATAAATGTTCTTCTCATGCTGATATGAATTTTAGTTCTATTATATGCACAGTGATTTTTGGATCTCATCTGCAGTACATTTTATATTTGCTAATGGCTTTAAAAGACCATGTTCTTGCATAAATGTGTATTTTGTATAATTTTCCTTTGAATTCTGCACACAGATGTATCTAAGCTAGATGTAACATAAGGTATTATTTTTTTAATAATTTATTGTCATAGCCAACTAATCTTTGACAAAGCGGGAAAATGTATCCAATGGAAAAAAGACAGCCTCTTTAACAAATGGTGCTGGGAGAATTGGACAGCAACATGCAAAAGAATGAAACTAGACCACTTTCTTACACCACTCACAAAAATAAATTCTAAATGGATAAAAGATCTGAATGTGAGACAGGAAACCGTCAAAATCCTAGAGGAGAAAACAGGAAAAAGCCTCTTTGACCTAAGACGCACCAATTTCTTACTCGACACGTCTCCAAAGGCAAGAGAATTAAAAGCAAAGATGAACTATTGGGACCTCATCAAGATAAAAAGCTTCTGCACAGCAAAAGAAACAACCAACAAAACGAATAGGCAACCAACGGATTGGGAAAAGATCATCGCAAATGACATATCGGATAAAGGACTAATATCTAAAATTTATAAAGAACTTACCAAACTCCAAACCCGAAAAACAAACAACCCAGTGAAGAAATGGGCGGAAGATATGAATAGACACTTCTCCAAAGGGGACATTCAGATGGCCAACAGACACATGAAACGATGCTCAATGTCACTCATCATCAGGGAAATACAAATCAAAACCACACTGAGATACCACCTCACACCAGTCAGAGTGGCTAAAATGAACAAATCAGGAAACTATAGATGCTGGCGAGGATGTGGAGAAGTAGGCACCCTCCTACACTGTTGGTGGGAATGCAAACTGGTGCAGCCACTCTGGAAAACGGTGTGGAGGTTCCTCAAAAAAATGAAAATAGAGCTACCCTATGACCCAGGAATAGCCCTGCTAGGAATCTACCCAAGAGACACAGGAATGCTGATGCATAGGAGCACGTGTACCCCAATGTTCATAGCAGCACTTTCGACAATAGCCAAATCATGGAAAGAGACCAAGTGCCCATCAACTGACGAATGGATAAAGAAGTTATGGTACTTATATACAATGGACTACTACGTGGCAATGAGAAAAAATGAAATCTGGCCATGTGTAGCAACATGGATGGAACTGGAGGGTATTATGTTAAGTGAAATAAGTCAGTCAGAAAAAGACAGATACCATATGTTTCCACGAATAGGTGGACTTTGTGAAACTAAGCAAAAACCAAGGGGAGGGGAAGAGGGGAAAGGAAAAAAAGACACAGAGAGGGAGGGAGATAAAACATAAGAGACTCTCAAAGACTAAGAAAAAACTGAGGGGAAGGGGGATGAGAGAGGGGGGAGAGGGGGTGATGGGCATTAAAAAGGGCACATGTTGGGATGAACACTGGGTGTTATATGTAAACCAATTTGAAAATAAACTATTATAATAAAATAAATAAATAAATAAATAAATAAATAAACATTAAAAAGAAAAAAAATAATAATAATTTATTGTCAAATTGGTTTCCATACAACACCCAGTGCTCATCCCAACAAGTGCCCTCTTCTGTGCCCATCACCCACTCTCCCCGCTCCCAAATCCCCTGCAAACCTCAGTTTGTTCTTAGTCTTTGAGAGTCTCTTATGTTTTGTCTCCCTCTCTCTCTGTGTCTTTTTTCCTTTCCCCCCTTCCCCTCCCCCCTGGTTTTCTGCTAAGTCTCTCAAAATCCACCTATGTGTACAAACATATGGTATCTGTCTTTCTCTGACTGACTTATTTCACTTAGCATAATACCCTCCAGTTCCATCCATGTTGCTACACATGGCCAGATTTCATTCTTTCTCATTGCTGCGTAGTATTCCATTCTATATAATATATACCACATTTTTTTTTTAATGTTTATTTATTTTTGAGACAGAGAGAGACAGAGCATGAGTGGGGAAGGGGCACAGAGAGAGGGAGACACAGAATCCGAAGCAGGCTCCAGGCTCTAAGCTGTCAGCACAGAGCCCAACGCGGGGCTCGAACTCACGGACTGCAAGATCATGACCTGAGCCGAAGTCGGACGCTCAACCGACTCAGCCACCCAGGCGCCCCCACATCTTCTTTATCTATTCATCAGTTGTTGGACACTTAGTCTCTTTCCATGATTTGGCTATTGTCGAAAGTGCTGCTATGAACATTGGGGTACATGTGCCCCTATGCATCAGCATTCCTGTGTCTCTTGCATAGATTCATAGCAGTGCTATTGCTGGGTTATAGGGTGGTTCTATTTGCATTTTTTTGAGGAACCTCCACACCGTTTTCCAGAGCGGCTGCACTAGTTTGCATTCCCACCAACAGTGTAGGAGGGTGCCTGCTTCTCCACATCCTGGCCAACATCTATAGTTTCCTGATTTATTCATTTTAGCCACTCTGACTGGTGTGAAGTGGTATTTCAATGTGGTTTTGGTTTGTATTTCCCTGACAATGAGTAACTTTGAGCATCATTTCATGTGTCTGTTGGCCATCTGGATGTCCTCTTTGGAGAAGCGTCTGTTCATATCTTCTGCCCATTTCTTCACTGGATTATTCCTTTTTCGGGTGTGGAGTTTGGTAAGTTCTTTATAGATTTTAGATACTAGTCCTTTATCTGATATGTCATTTGCGATTATCCTTTCCCATTCCGTTGGTTGTCTATTAGTTTTGTTGGTTGTTTCCTTTGCCGTGCAGAAGCTTTTTATCTTGATGAGGTCCCAGCAGTTCATTTTTGCTTTTAATTCCTTTGCCTTTGGAGATGTGTCGCATAGGAAATTGCTGCGGCTCAGGTCAAAGAGGTTTTTTCCTGCTTTCTCCTCTAGGATTTTGACGGTTTCCTGTCTCACATTCAGATCCTTCATCCATTTAGAGTTTATTTTTGTGAGTGGTGTAAGGAAGTGGTCTAGTTTCATTCTTCTGCATGTTGCTGTCCAGTACTCCCACACCATTTGTTAAAGAGGCTGTCTTTTTTCCATTGGATACTCTTTCCCACTTTGTCAAAGATTAGTTGGCCATATGCTTGTGGGTCCATCTCTGGGTTCTCTATTCTATTCCATTGGTCTATGTGTCTGTTCTTGTGCCAATACCATGCTGTCTTGATGACTACTGCTTTGTAGTAGAGGTTAAAGTCTGGGATTGTGATGCCTCCCGCTTTGGTTTTTTTCTTCAGAATTACTTTGGCTATTCGGGGTCTTTTGTGGTTCCATACAAATTTTAGGATTGTTTGCTCTAGCTTTGAGAAGTATGCTGGTGCAATTTTGATTGGGATTGCATTGAATGTGTAGATTGCTTTGGGTAGTATTGCCATTTTAACAATATTTATTCTTTCGATCCATGAGCATGGGATGTTTTTCCATTTCCTTGTGTCTTCCTCAGTTTCCTTCATAAGTTTTTATAGTTTTCAGCAGAGAGGTCTTTTACATCTTTGGTTAGGTTTATTCCTAGGTATTTTATGTTTTTTGGTGCAATTGTGAATGGGATTCGCTTCTTTATTTCTCTTTCTATTGCTTCATTGTTGGCATATAGGAATGCAACCGATTTCTGTACATTGATTTTGTATCCTGCAACTTTGCAGAATTCATAGATCAATGCTAGCAGGCTTTTGGTGGATTCTGTTGAGTTTTCCATGTAAAGTATCATGTCGTCTGTGAAAAGAGAAAGTTTGACTTCATTTTTGCCTATCCTGATGCCTTTTATTTTGTTTTGTTGTCTGATTGCTGATGCTAGGACCTCCAACACTATGTTAAATAGCAGTAGTGAGAGTGACATCCCTGTAGTGTTCCTGATCTCAGGGGGAAGGCTCTCAGTTTTTCCCCGTTGAAGATGATATTAGCTGTGGGCTTTTCATAAATGGCTTTTACGATGTTTAAGTATGTTCCTTCTATCCCGATTTTCTCGAGGGTTTTTATTAGGAAAGGATGTCGTATTTTGTCAAATGCTTTCTCTGCATCTATTAACAGTATCATATGGTTCTTACCTTTTCTTTTGTTAATGTGATGTATCACGTTGATTGATTTGCAAATATTGAACCAGCCCTGCAACCCAGGGATGAATCCTACTTGATCATGGTGAATAATTCTTTTTATATGCTGTTGGATTCCATTTGCTAATATCTTGTTAAGAATTTTTGCATCCATATTCATCAGGGATATTGGCCTCTAGTTCTCTTTTTTTGCTGGATCTCTATCTGGTTTGGGAATCAAAGTGATGCTGGCTTCATAGAATGAGTCCGGGAGTTTTCCTTCCATCTCAATTTTTTGAAACAGCTTGAGGAGGATAGGTATTAACTCTGTTTTAAATGTCTGGTAAAATTCCCCAGGGAAGCCATCTGGTCCTGGACTTTTATTTGCTGGGAGATTTTTGATATCTAATTCAATTTCTCCACTAGTTATGGGTCTGTTCAGGTTTTCTATTTCTTCCCGTTTGAGTTTTGGTAGTGTGTAGCTGTTTAGGAATTTGTCTATTTCTTCCAGGTTGTTCAATTTGACAGCATACAGTTTTTCATAGTATTCTCTGATAATTGCTTTATTTCTGAGGGATTGGTTGTAATCACTCTCTTTTCGTTCGTGATTTTATATATTTGCACTCTCTCTCTTTTCTTTTTGAGAAGCCTGGCTAAAGGTTTATCAAGTTTGTTTAATTTTTCAAAGAATCAGCTCTTGGTTTCATTGATCTGTTCCACTACTTTTTTGGTCTCCATATGATTGATTTCTGCCCTAATCTTTGTTATTTCTCTTTTTCTGCTGGGTTTAGATTGTCTTAGCTGTTCTGCTTCTAGTTCCTTTAGGCGTGATGTTAGAATTCGTGTTAGTGATGTTTCTTGTTTCTTGAGACAAGCCTGGACTGCAATATATTTACCTCTCAGGACTGCCTTTGCCACATTCCAAAGCTTTTGGATTGTTGTATTTTCATTTTCATTTGTTTCCATGTATTTTTTAATTTCTTCTCTGATTGTTTCTCCCTCCATTCGTCTTTTAGTAGGTTATTCTGTAGCCTCCATGTTTTGGGGGGTTTTCCAGACTTTTTCCTATAGCTGATTTCAAGTTCAAAGCATTGTGGTCTGAAAGTGTGCACGGTATGATCTCAATTTTTTTATATTTATTCAGCGCTTCCTTGTGCCCCAAGATATGGTCTATCTTGGAAAATGTATCGTGTGCAGTGGAGAATAATGTAAATTCCTTTGCTTCTGGATGAAGGGCCCTGAAGATGTCAATTAGACCCATCTGTTCCAATATGTCATTCAGGGCCATTGTTTCTATGGTGATTTCTGTTTAGTGGATCTATCCAGTGCTGTGAGTGGGATATTAAGGTCCCCTGCAATTAGCACATTTTTATCAATAAGATTGCTTACGTTTGTGATTAGTCGCTTTACAAATTTGGGTGCCCCAGAATTTGGCGCAGAGATATTTATAATTGTTCGCTCTTCCTGCTGGATGGTCCCTGTCGTTATTATATAATGCCCTTCTTAATCTCTTATTACATCTTTTACTTTAAAGTCTAGTTTGTCCGATGTAAGTGTGGCTACTCCAGCTTTCTTCTGAGTTCCTGTTGCATGGTAGATAGTTCTCCATCCCCTCACTTTCAATCTGAAGGTGTCCTCATGTCTAAGATGAGTCTCTTGAAGACAGCAAATAGATGGGTCTTGTTTTTTAATCCATTCTGTTACCCTATGTCTTTTAATTGGAGCATTTAGTCCGTTTACATTTATCGTTAATACTGAAAAATACGGGTTTAGAGTCACTGTGTTATCTGTAGGTTTCATGCTTGTAAGGATGTCTCTGGTAGTTTGTTTTTTGCAACCTTTCCTTCATAGAGTCCCCCTCGGGATCTCTTGTAAGTCTGGTTTATTTGTGATGTGTTCCTTCAGTTTTTGTTTGTTCGGGAAGACCTTTATCTCTCCATCCATTTTGAATGACAGGCTGGCCGGGTAAAGGATTCTTGGCTGCATGTCCTTCCTATTCATCACCTTGAGGATTTCCTGCCATTCCTTTCTGGCTTGCCAAGTTTCTGTAGATAAGTCTGCTACTACCCTAATGTGTCTGCTTTTGTATATCAAGGCCCGTTTATCCCTAGCTGCTTTCAGAATTCTCTTTGTCTTTATATTTTCCCAGCTTCACTATGATGTGTCATGCTGAGGGTCTATTCAGGTTACATCTAAGGGGAGTCTCTGTGCCTCTTCGACTTCAATGCCCATTTCCTTCTTCATGTCGGGGATGTTCTCAGTGATGATTTGTTCAAGTACCCCTTCGACTTCTTTCTCTGTCTCTTCTTCCTCTGGAATTCCTATAATACAGATATTATTCCGTTTGATTGCATCGCTCAGCTCTCGAATTCTCCTTTCCTGTTCCTGAATCAGTTTCTCTCTCTTTTTCTCTGCTTCCTCTTTTTCCATAATTTTATCTTCTAATTCTCCTATTCTCTCTTTGCCTCTTCAATCTGTGCTGTGGCTGCCTCCAATTTGTTTTGCACCTCATTTAAAGCAATTTTTAATATTTCCTGACCATTTTTTAGGACCTTGATCTCTGCCTCAGGGGCCTCCCTGCTTTCTTCTATTCTTTTTTCAAGCCCAGCAAGTATGTTTATCTTTCTATATTCTTGTTCTGTTAAGTTGCTTATGTCTGCTTTCATCATTTCTTGGGCTGTCACTATTTCCTGTACAGTCTTTTGAGGGGAGTTCTTCCGTTTCGTCATTTTGGCTCAGTGTGTATTGGTTTATTTCCTAGGTTTAGTCTCCCGGGATTTTCCAGATTTTGGGTTCTCTTCCCCGTAGCCTGCAGCTCCTCTTCTGCAGATCTCTGGGGTTGAGAGTCTCTCGGTTTCAGTCCTTCTTAGTTTGAAAGACACGGGAGAGCACCAGGTCCTCCTACTCCTCTTCCATGTTGGCCCCTCCTTCTCTATGTTTATTTGTTTTGAGAGAGTGCACGTGCACGTGGGCGGGGGGAAGAGAGGGAGAATCTTAGGCAGGTCCTCACTATCAATGTAGAGTCCAACAGGTCTGGAACTCCAAAACCAGGAGACCATAACTTGAGCGAGGTAGGGCAATGACTCAGGGCAACCCCAGAAGCAGCAGGTAAAGGTGTCTGAATATGCAGTGATCATACCAAAGGAGCCCGAGCCCCAGTTGGTGATGGGTGGTCCACTAGTGAGTAGAGGACTGTGCCAAGGGCATCTTGGTGGTAGAAAAATAGGTTTAGCGCATTGCAGCGGCACACTTCACATTTCCTCAGAAAATTAAGTCACTCTCCACAAACGCCACGGTTCCCTCCTCAGCTCTGCGTCTGCCTAAGAGGTGCCCGCGCTCAGACTGGGCCCACGGTAACTCGTGAGGCCTTCAACACCGTGGACACTTGACCACATAGGTTTTAAAGTACCCCAAAACTTTACGATAACCACATATAACCAGTAGCATGAGACCTTTCTCACCGGTGTGGCAGGATGGTCTGGTGAGTAACGATCGCAGTCCTGGTCCTAAAAAGAGGCCCAGGAAAAGGCTTATCGCTCTAGGTGGCTGGCTTCTCAGTTTTGCCTCATCTCTGGGTTTCTGCCCTTTATACAGTGGGCTCCCTGACCCCCAGGGCGGCTGTCATCCCAGCAGGGTACCAGTGAGAGATCTCACATCTGCTGTTAGACCTTGGCTCCTTCCCGCCTTGCTCCCAGAGAGTCCTCAGCTGACTCATTTTGGCACAGTTGGCCAGTGCCTCTGCCCAAGGCCAGGTCTCCCTTCACTCTGGGTCCTAAAATGGGGTTACTTCATAAAATCTGCCTTGAGTGGGACAATCTCACTGTTTTCCAGAAACTGCCGACCACTGTGGAAGTGGCCGCATCTCCCACCCTGGAGGAGTGGGGTTGTTGGGACGCTGCTCGAGGCACATCTATGGAAGACAGGCAGGGCAGTTGTGGGAGCACGCCTTCCATGGTTCAGGACGCCGGGAGAGTCTAGGTCTGTTAAAGCAGTCTGGTGACCATTTACGTCACAGATGACTCACAGAGCGTAGCTTCAGGCTTGACAGACTCCCAGGTTCTCCTTTGCAAGAAGGGTTGACATGTCTTTGGGGCCAAATCAGTTTGTCCCCAGTGTAACATCCTATTGTGCCCTGTGTGTCCAGACATGCTCGTTCTGCGTATTTGGAAATAGGATACCTTTCCGTGCTCTGACCCCTCATTTTTCAGTACTCCAGGGGCCTTCAGAGCCACCTGCATGGAGCTGCTTCTCAACCCCACGTCAGCACCGGCCCCCTGTCAGCTCCCCACTCCCGCAGCCCTGTCCCTTCATCCACCTCTACTCCACTTTGGCCTTCCTCGGAACCCACTGTCCTCTCAGATCCTCTTCTGTTGTTGACTTACACCCCGCTGACCGTCCCCTTCTGCACAAGCCATGCCCAGCCAGTGCAGCCACTGGGGGTCCCCTCTTCCTTCGCCTTCCCCACTGTCCTCACGTGGTGCGGAATGATTTTGTTGGTGTAGTTAAGCTGTGTACTTCTAGTATATGTGTTTAATTTTACTTCCTGTATATTTCAATGACATTTGAAATCTCTCCTCTTATGTCAGGTGACGTGATTGGAATTGAGAGAGGAGAATCGATTCAAAAGCAGGAGCTTACCATAGATACAGAGTCTCAAAAAAAGTCATCTGGCCAAATCAATGGAAAAGTCTCTCAGTGTGAAGAAACCCAAGAACACGAAGGACGAACAAAGAGATATCAGAGAAACTCTTCAACCGAGAGAAGATATAAGTGTGATGAGTGTGGGAGAAGATTCACTCAAAACTCGAGCCTCATTAGACATAAGAGAATCCACACTGGAGACAGACCCTACTCATGTAACGTGTGCGGCAAGACTTTCATCCAGAGTTCACAACTTATTGAGCATCAGAGAATACATAACCGATTAAAACCGTATCAGTGTGATGAGTGTGGAAAAGCCTTTTATTACAGTTCACACCTCGTTCAGCATCAAAGGACCCACACTGGAGAAAAACCTTTCCAGTGCAGCGAGTGCGGGAAAGCCTTTCACTACAGCTCGGGCCTCGTTCGGCACCAGAGGACCCACACAGGTGAGAAGCCCTACCAGTGTCACGTCTGTGGAAAGGCTTTCTGTCTGAGCTCGCACCTGATTCAGCACCAGCGAGTGCACACTGGGGAGAAGCCATACCGGTGCAGCGAGTGTGGGAAAAGCTTCAGCCAGAGCTCAGGCCTCTTCCATCACCACAGGATCCACAGTGGGGAGAAGCCCTATGAGTGTGAGGAGTGCGGAAAGGCCTTCAGTCACAGCTCAGCCCTGGTCGGACACCAGCGAATCCACAGTGGAGAGAGGCCCTATGAGTGTGACGTGTGCGGGAAGGCGTTCAGTTACAGCTCCCATCTCCTGGGACACCGGAGGATCCACACTGGCGAGAAGCCCTATGAGTGCCACGTGTGCGGGAAAGCTTTCCGGCGGAGCTCACACCTCCTGGTACATCAGCGAGTCCACGCGGCAGAGAGGCCCTGGTGACGTCAACAATAGCGCAGAACGTCAGGAAGGGACGCCACCGTGATGGAGAAGTAGGGGATTCTGTGATGCCGTTGCGGTTTCTGCGGTCATTTGAAAATACTTCCGGAGGCTGAGAGAGGCGATCACCTGACACTTGCCGAGCAAGCGCTTCGTCTGATGACCTGGGACCTTGGAGGGGCGCTTTCCACAGCCTCAAACTTTCCTCCTCGAAGCAGGGGCTCAGGAAATCTCCGCCATCCATTCGATATGTACCGGAGGTTGTGAAGATGCTCTTCCCCCTCCCGTTCTCCTCCCCTATTTTCTTTGGAGTTGGAATGATGATCTTGTCCAAAGTGT
Organism: Paguma larvata; assembly: GCA_030068075.1. Classification (NCBI taxonomy): domain Eukaryota; kingdom Metazoa; phylum Chordata; class Mammalia; order Carnivora; family Viverridae; genus Paguma; species Paguma larvata. Next base: position 26,329,683 of record CM057829.1, read on the forward strand.
GAATTTAGACTTACCTGATTTACATTTTTAAAAATCCTGAATTTTTGGTTAGCTTGATAAAAGACCTCAGCCTATCCATTGTCTACACTAAAAACGTAAATACAAAAAGCACTTTGTAATTTGGGATGAATGTTTGGGTGGGTAGGGAGGTTCTGTGGGGTGGAGCAGGAGGGTTGATCACACACATCCGGTGACCTTTCACCTCTTCCACCAGAGATGGCAAACAGGCCAAGGCGTTGTATTTTGCCTGCGCGTGCGGTTTTCCCACATAGTATGTTTTTTGATAAGGTAAAAATTATTTCAGCTTTTTAAAATCTGGGGATTTCACATCGAATCTGACTTTACAGATTCTCTTACAAAAACAGATGAAGTGGCAATACTAGAGGCCACATTCCCACAAGGCAACAGTTGACCAGAGTGGATTATCACTAACTGGGGATGGACATGGGCCACTGCCGCTTGGCTCCCTGTGCTCTACGACCCCCCGGCCCCCCATCACTTCTCTCTGTGTGAGCCCTGCCCTCTGGGCTTCTCAGGGTCACCTTGCCACCAAAACCCTGCACCTTAGCTTTAGGCGCTGGTCCGCAAGAAGATTTTTTTTTTTTTTTTTTACAAAAGAAAATTTTTTTAATATTTATTTTTGAGAAAGAGAGTGGAGGAAAGAGTGGGAGGCAGAGGATCTGAAGCGGGCTCCGTGCTGTCTGCGTAGGGCCGGACTTGGGGCTTGAACTCAGGAATCCTGAGATCACCACCTGGGCTGAAATCTGGTGCTTAAAGGACTGAGCCCCACATTTTGGAATTTGTTACATTCTTTTTTAAATTTTTTAACTTTATTTATTTTGAGACAAAGAGAGAGAGAGCAGGGAAGAGAGAGAGAGGGAGAGAGAAAAAAATCCCAAGCAGGCTCCACACCATCAGCATGGAGCCCAAGGTGGAGCTTGAACCCACAGACCTAGAGATCATGACCTGAGCTGAAACCAAGAGCCCGCCGTGTAGTCAACTGAGCCCCGCAAGAAGATTTTCTATGAAGAAAAGACTTTCTGCTAACAGAGGCTTGAAGATTTACAATAAAAAATTTAAGGAGCACCTGGATGGCTTAGTCAGGCATCTGACTCTTGATCTCGCCTCAGGTCTTGATCTCAGGGTAGTGAGTTCAAGCTCCTTCTTGGGCACTGCACTGGGCATGAAGCCTACTCAAAATAAATAAATTTAAAAATGTATACTTGAGGACCTGAAGATAGAGGAAAGCCACTTTAAAATTTTCCTTAGATAGAAAGTACGTGTAATTATTGAGTCAATGATAATGGCTTCTAGACAGACCCGTGGAGACTAGTTCTTTCCATGAAATGAAAACACGGCATGCATGATGGGAGTTGACACTAATGTAAGAAAGAGTGAACAGGCTCAAGGCCCAAAGCAGAGGTGCAGCTGGGGAAGAGAAGCTTGAGACTGGAAGCACTTAGAGACGGGAGCAGCTGTGGGAAGGCCGTGCGATGAGGCCCAAATGGGAGAGTGGGGAGAGGTGAGGAGAAAAAGGCACAAAAAAGGGAGGGTCGGGGATGAACAGGAAAGGAAAAAAATCAGAGAGGTCAGAAAAACCAACCGCAAACAGGAAATGGACGCAAAGGTAGTAAAAACATTGGAGAAAGACCTGGAGGCTGGAGGCTGGAGCACTGGAGAGCATTAATCCGCCCTTCATTTCTATGCCATGGAGGCAAATGCCTGATGGGAAAGTCCTGCACCCAATCTGAGCTCACTGCTCTTTGTACCGCCTCCAGGTGATCTGTGGGCCTCTGGGTGATGGGACACAGGACACCTGTGACCTATGGAAAAGCCATGTTCTACGGCTTTCTTAGCAAAACCGGCCAAGCAGAAGGATTCTTCCCAGGAGAAGGAACACATTCTTGGCCTCTCTGGGAGGCATGTGATTTGCCCATTCCTCCTAAAGAGGAAAAAGTGTGTTCTGAGGTAGCAGTACCCATTCTATACTAAATAAATGATGTGGCAAAAGGAAAAGTCCCTTGTAAACTGTAACCCTTGTGGCTGCTATTTGTTGGAACACCAGTTGTGTCCAGCATCTTGTATCTCATGTCAACATCCCAACTCTTCTGTAAGACATGATTTATTATTTTAAACTGTGTAGATATAATTTATTCTTATGAAAGACTTATAATAAAATGAAAAGTTTTTATTATGTTTAAATGTTAAACAGCCTATAAAAGTATTTTTAGAATATGATAACTATGTAAAACAGTCTTAAAATATTAAAAATTTGAAATAAATATCAACAGTGTATTTAGGTCATGAAAAGCGAATGATTCTCACCTTTTCTTCCTACTTCTCTGTATATTCCAATTGGAAATGGTCCATTTCATCATACACATGTGGTAAATACTTTTTAAAAATTAAAATACTACAGAATGAGCCTTTCTGAAGATGATTCTTTTATAGCTTTTTCAGTTATTTCCTTTAGGGTTGGTTTATTTAGGTTTTTCTACTTTTTTTTTTTTTTTTTAAGTAATCTCTACACCCACCGTGGGGCTCGAACCTGCATCCCTGAGATCATATTCTCCACTGACTGAGCCAGCCAGGTGCTCCTAGATTTTTCTACCTTTTTTTTAAAGTTTATTTATTTTGAGAGACAGAGAGAGAGAGCTTGTCCATATGAGCTTGAGAGAGAAAATCCCAAGCAGGCTCCACACTGTCAGCACAGAGACTGATTTGGAGCTTGAACTCATGAACTGTGAGATCATGACCTGAGCTGAAATCAAGCATCCACCCGGGCGCCCCAATTTTTCTACTTCTTGAATAAATTTTGGAACTGAGGTTCTTTCCCAGAATATCCCCATCATTGATATTTTTAAAAATTTTGGTAGCATATATTCCTCTTCATCTGCTATTTGTCATTTACAATTTGTCATTTTTTCCCTCTCAGTTGGATTTACCATAGGTTTGTTGTTCTTAATGGGCTTGCTTACAAATAGTTTCATTTTTGGATCTATTAATGTCACTTTTTCTATTTTCTAATTTATTCTGCTTTTTATTTTTCTAACCTTTTCCTTGGGGGTTTCTTTTTCTAATTTCTTGAATGCTTAGTAGTGTGGGGAACAAAGGCCAAAAGGAAATGTAGATAAAATTAAAATTTTAATTATAAGCTGCAGCCATCGACAAATACTTGAGGCACCAGAGTATGACATTTCTCCAGGAGGTCCCTACTGTCTTAATGTTAATGCCTCACTAGAGGAAAAAAACAACTTTAACCTGACCAGGCCAGGCCTGCAGGACTCTTGGAGTCTTCTTTAACATGAAAATCCCTTTGGAAACTTCCTTTGTCTTTACCTCCCCTAACTCCCAAGTAGATAATCAATCGGTCTTCACAATCCCAGGGTGGTTCTTCCTGTCCACAAGTCAGGTTTATTTTTACCATATAGTAAAATAAATAAGTAAAGCAAGTGAGAATATACATCCATCAAAGACTGTTATTTTGAAATACTGTACTAGTGGGGCGCCCGGGTGGCTCAGTTGGTAAGCATCAACTTTGGCTCTGGTCATGATCTCACTTCATGGGTTTGAGCCCCGCGTTGTTTGTGCTCTCTCCTGTCAGCTCAAAGCCAGCTTCAAATCCTCTGTCTCTTCTGCCCCTCCCTGCTCACTGTCTCTCTCTCAAAAATAAAAAATAACAATTAATAAAATAAATATTTTTTTAAAAAGAGTCTACTAGTGTTCTTGTGGGGTTATTTTCAGAGGGGTGGTAGCTTGGGAAGATAGCAGTAGAGAAGAGGGCCCTGTGGGCATACACTGGACTGAGTGCTTATGTCTCAATAGTGAGGACAGACAGGTTCCGTGCAGGTAGAGGAAGGATGTGAGTAAGCCAAGGACCAGAGCAGGGTTTTACCGGGCTCTGTGACGAAGCCTTGTTTTGGCTGGTGTTCAGCCACTCACATTACCACAGCCGGGTCTGTGCTCCAAGGCTCTGGTGATTGGAGTTGATGACTGCCTGAAGCTGGGGCATACCTGAAGCATATTTGGGCTTACTCAAGAAGTTCAGGACCTGGGCCGCCTGGGTGGCTTGGTCAGTTAAGATTCTGACTCTTGATTTTGGCTCAGGTCATGATTGTATGGTTAGTGAGTTCAAGCCCCACGTCAGGCTCTGTTCTATGGTGCAGGGCCTGCTTGGCATTTTCTCAGAGAGAGCGAAAAGAGAAAGAAAAGAAAGAAAGAAAGAGAAAGGAAGGAAAGAAGGAAGAAGAAAGAAAGGAAAGGAAAATTAATTTATTTAAAAAAAAAAAAGAATTCAGGACCTGAAGCAGGGTTCATGTTTAGAACCCAGTGAGCGTATTTGATATGAGACATTATATAAGAAAGGAGAAACTCACTGAAGAGGGCAGCAGCAGGGGATAGTCGAAATTCGTGTGCAGTTTGAATTTGCTCCTTTCTGCATTTCCTAAATGTCCCACCTGGGTTAATTTCATCACTTATACCTGCCCTTCGAAGCACAGTGAAATTGGCTCTGATCTTCATCTTCAAGGAGTTCCACCCTTTTACCAGATGACCGGCCAGACAAAGAATTTCATAGAGAAAAGGGATGTCGGATATCGGTGACATTCCCCCAACAGGAAAATTGTAGGTTGTGAAGAACAAATGAGGTTTTAAAATAATTCTTTCCTGGTTACACCAGCAGTAGTAAATTTGTGTAGAAAGTTACATTTTACAGAGGTGCCTGGCTGGCTTTGTTGGTGGAACTACAACTCTTGATCGAGTCACGAGTTCGATCCCCATGTTGGGTATAGAGATTATTTAAAAATAAATTTTTTTTTTAAAGTTACATTTTAGGTTGCCCGGGTGGCTCAATCAGTTAAGTGTCGGACTTCAGCTCAGGTCATGATCTCCTGGCTTCTGAGTTTGAGCCCCAAGTTGGGCTCTATGCTAACAACTCAGAGCCTAGAGTCTGCTCCAGATTCTGTGTGTGTCTCTCTCTCTGCACTCCCTTCCCCCCAACTCATGCTCTATCTCTTATTCTGGCAAAAATAAATATTTAAAATTTTTAATAAAAAATAATTTAAAACATTTTTTTTGGTTTTTTTTGTTTTTAATTTTTTTTAATGTATATTTCTTTTTGAGAGACAGAGAGAGGCTGGAGGAGTAGAGTGAGGGAGACAGAGGGTATGAAGCAGGCTCTGCATTGACAGCAGAGAGCCTGACGTGGGGCTTGAAGTCGCGAACCGCGAGATCATGACCTGAGCCGAAGTCGGGCCCTCAACCGACTGAGTCACCCAGGTGCCCCAAACATTTTTTAATAAAGAAGTTACATTTTAAAGAAATGTGTAAAATCAAGTTCCCTGTAAGCTTACTGAAGTGATAGCCACTGAAAGCACAACTATTCTGTGAAAACTGTGTTATAGACTGTTTTGTAACTTACTTTTTTTACTCAATATGCCTTTGGTATCTTTTTTAGTTTTTAGCATTTAAAAAGATTGGGCATATAAAAATTTAAATTCCAAAATGCGAGCGTTTGGGTTTCCCACTTCAAATAAACAATGGGTCTTTGTGTATGTTTGAACATTTGTGTAAATATTTCTACCTGAATAATTCCAGAAAACTGAGTTGCTGGATCAGGGGGGATGGACATAGTAATTTTAAAAAGTCTTACTTCCCAAAAATATACAAAGTGAGAGTGCCTGTATTTTCACATATTTTCCAATACTGAATATGACCAATCTTTCTGTCTTTAGTCATTTGAACAATTTAAGAAAAGTTTGTTATTATTTTAATTTAAATTCTTTGTGAACTTGAGCACCTTTTCATGTTATTGTCTATTAATATTTGTGTTCTGGGGTGCCTGGATGGCTCAGTCGGTTAGGCGTCCGACTTTGGCTTAGGTGTCCAACTTTGGCTTAGGTCATGATCTCGCAGTTCGTGGGTTCGAGCCCCGCATCGGGCTCTGTGCTGACAGCTCAGAGCCTGGAGCCTGCTTCGGATTCTGTGTCTCCCTCTCTCTCTGCCCTTCCCCTGCTAACGCTCTACTCTGTTTCTCTCTCTCTCAAAAATGAATAAATATTAAAAAAAATATTTGTGTTCTATAAATGTCTACTTAAGTTTGCCAGTATTTCTATTGGCTTCTTGATATTTTTCTTGCTTTTTTTTGTAAGAGGTCTGTGTGTTTTAGGAAAATCAGCCCTGTGTCTTTTAGATGGGTGGTGTATGGTACTCTGAGCTTCGTTTTTATTTTCTTCATTTGAAATTCCAAATTTTAACATCACCAGTTCCATTCATCTTTTCCTTTATGAGTTTTCAGTTATATCTTTAGGGTTTTATGTCATGCTCAGAACCCTCCCCACTCCAAGGTAGTAATAGCTTTTGAACCTATCTCTCTGCTTCTGCCCTTGTCCAATCCCCTTCACTTACAAGTTGATTTTTAACACAGTAGTCTTTACAGTACCTGTATCTGAACATGTTACTCCTCTGCTCAGAAATTCTGAATAGCTTCCCAAGAATAAAAATCAGGATCCTTGAACTCACCCAAGACCCTCATATCTCTCCCTCTCTCTATTCCCAACACCCTTTTCTTCCCTTAGCTCTGGACACACAAGCCTCCTCTCTGTGCCTAGAATATTCCAAACACACTCCACTCCAGCCTGTGCATTTGCTATCCTCTCCTGAAACAGCTTTACCCCTGATGACACACTCACTCATCTCCCTCAATCTTTGCTTAAATGTCAATGCACTAGTGAGGTCCTCCGTGACGACCCTACTTAAAAATTGCATTACTTTTTTCTCCCTCCAAACTTCGTATTTCCTTTATTTTCTCCTTGGCACTAACATCCACCATCTAATACACTATACGTTTTTCTCATTTTTTTATTGCCTGCCTCCCTACCTCATATGTACAAGCACACACACCAAATTATAAAATCCATGAAGGCGAGGGCGTTATTTTCCTTTATAGTTACAGCGTCCAAAACAGTGCCTGCCATATAGGTGAATAATCAGTGTTCGCGTAAGAAAGGGAAAGAGGAAAACCAAAACAACAACTACACATTTCTAACCCAACAGATCAGCAAACATCAAAATATTTTACAAGATTTTGTTGACAAATATAGGTAAACCGGAACATCTCTAGTAGGTTCTAGGACTGGTAATTTGGCAGTAACAAAAGTACAAATACCCCTCCTCTATACTTCAGTAATTCTACTTCTAGGAATATATACTATGGAAATACCCTTACACATGAGACAGAAGTATGTTTACAGTAACTTACTGCAGCTGCGTTTGTAAAAGAAAAATTGGAAACAACCGACATGACTATCAATGGGGTAATTACGAATAAACGAAGGCACATACAAACAACTGAGTACAATGCAACTGTTTAAACAGAAGGGGGAAAAAAGCAAGCAAGAGGCTCGAGGAAGCCCTTTATGCACAATCTCCAGTAATAGTTCATAGGAGGAGACAAGCGAGGGGAACATGCACCTGCCCGATGTGTGTACGCACCCGCGCGCGTGTCCCGAAAAACACCGTCAAACTAGATGCTGGAGAACACTTACTCTTTTAAATACTGAACTATGTGGATGCATTATTTTTTCATACCACGTATTTAAATAAGTAAACCTAAAAAATCTTGAGAGAGGGAAAAAGTCCAAAGAGCACAGGGAGGACGCGCCCGCGGGCCCCTCGCAGGGCCCGGTGGTCCGTTAGGTCTTCCCAGAAGGTTTGGCCGGAGCAGCGCGGCCGCCGCCACCGAGGCGAGGCTGCCTAGAGCGGCCGGAAGTGCCCGAGGCCGGGCGCCATTGGCCGGCCGGAGTCCAGCCTTTGTTCCGGGCCACCGGGAGGTCGCGGTGGCCGCCCCTGTGCTTCTGTGCGCGCGAGGTGAGTCCACCTGGGACCTGGGTCCTGTGCGGGGAAGAGGCTGGGGGCGGGCGGGTCCCCACAGCCGCGGAGTCCCGGGGGGCGTGTGTTCCGCGGCGGCCCGTGCAGCCGCCGTGCGTGCTCCCGGGTCACCTGCATGCAACCCGGTGAGCAGCACGACTTTCGTGCAGGTGAGCACCTGTGGCTCTGGTCTGCGTAAGCGACGTGCGTTGCCCCAGAGCTCCGACGTCAGGCCAGTCCTGCTCGGTATGTTCTCCGCAGCCTCCGAGGACGCCGCTCGCTCGCGCCGGCCGCCTGGGGTAGCGTGGGTTTGCACTCGCTGCACCTTCCGTCGTTTCTCCGCCTACAACTTTCTCTCTGAAACAGGCTTCCAAGAGACCGGCCTGGAATCCGCCCCAGAGACGATTATCCTCCAGCACAGCCTAGAATGGCCGCATCCCTGGAACCCGAGGGACAAAGAGGACTTGGAGTAGTGAAGGCGGAAGACCGTTACCGGGGACGGGACTCCGGCGCACAAAACTACAGTCCCCGCAAGAGGGAAGTCTTCCGGCAGCACTTCAGGAGGCTCTGCTATCGGGATGCACCCGGGCCCAGGGAGGCTCTTACCCGGCTGTGGGAGCTGTGCCGCCGGTGGCTGAGGCCGGAGTGCCACACCAAGGAGCAGATTTTAGACCTGCTGGTGCTGGAGCAGTTCCTGAGCATTCTTCCCAGGGACCTGCAGCAGTGGGTGCAGGCGCACCATCCAAACACTGGGGAGGAGGCGGTGAGCGTGCTGGAGGACCTGGAGAGAGAGCTGGATGAGCCTCGCAAGCAGGTGGGAAGGGGACGGTGCTCTGGCTGTGAGAGATGAGGGTGTATGGACCGAGCCAAAGCAGAACAGGCGTGTGAAAGGACACCGGAAGTATTTCATATTTTATCCTAGAGAAGAACAAGGCTTAGGCAGGGACCTGGCTGCCGACGTCGAATAACTCAAGTGTAGTTATTCCAGACGGATTCCGAGTCAATTTGGAAGGCAGATCGGTATCAGAGGTAAAGAAGTCTCCAACGGTCATAGCTACAATGGGCTACAAAAAAAAAATTAGAAAACCCTCCCTTTCCATAGGAAAGTAGTCAAGGTGGGTTCAAGTAGATGTCAAGGATGTTAAAGAACAGCAGTGTCCAATAGAATTATAATGCGCGCCCCACGTGTAGTTAAAGTTTTCTAGTAGCCACGTCTTAAAAAACAAAAACAAGTGAAATTAAATATATTTAACCCAAAGCGGGGCACCTGGGTGGCTCAGTCGGTTAAGCGTCCGACTTGGGCTCAGGTCATGCTAGCCCAGTTTGTGAGCCCCGTGTCCACCTCTGTGCTAACATCTCAGAGCCTGGAGCCTGCTTCAGATTTTCTCTCTGTGTGTCTCTGCCCCTCCCCTGCTCACACTCTCTTTCTGAAAAATAAATACTAAAGAATTTTTAAATATATATGTATATATATATTTAACCCAAAGTAATCACGTAGTCACCATAAAAATGAGGTATTTCACATTCTTTTTTGTCTTATTTTCAAATTTCAGTGTGTGTTTTGCACGTTACATATCTCAATTCCTACTACCCGCATTTCGAGTGCTCAGTAAGCACATTGTGCTTGTGGCCGTCATACTGGACGATGGGGTTATAGAAGAAGTAGAAGTTGGGCCAGGTCATTTTTGAGGTTCTCTCCAAATCCGAAGATTGTGATCCCGCACTTCTGCGGATCCTGGTGAGAATTTCACTCTCCACTGGCCTGAAGTGTAGAGATTAGTTTCCCCCTCTTCTTTTTTACCTATTGTTGCCATTTGCAGTTGAAGGAGAATTTTCTCCTTTTGTGTTCCTGTCCCTAGCAAATGCTTCTTTGGATCTTTGCTTTAAAGATCTTTAAGTTCTTTCACAAAATCTGCCTTTTACCAGCCCAATCATATTTCATTGTTTCCAGGTCCCAGCCAATTCAGAAAGACAAGACACGCTCTTGGACAAGTTGCCCCCCTTGGGGCATGAGTCACTGACCGCTCAGCTTCATCCCAAGGAGATCCCCGCGGAGCAGGACTTCAGGAATCCCCAGAGGAATGGTAAGGAGCAGGAGTTCATGTGTGTGAGGGAAGATGTGGTTCCTTGTGGTAGGCAGGAACTTTCTCACCTTGATCTCCTTTTCTAGTTTTCCTGCTTATCTTCCACCTCATTCTGGGAGATTTTATCTCCCTACTGTTGCCTCATCATGGAAAGAATTATGTTTTACTTTTTCATGAGACTTAAAAGCTGCTATTTGGCCCAGTGGATGGGAGATGGAATTTAAATACTCATTGAAGGATATAATACCTTACATTTCTGGGGCACCTAGGTGGCTCTGTCGGTTAAGCGTCTGACTCTGGGTTTTAGCTCAGGTCATGATCTCACAGTTAGTGGGATCAAGGGTGACTCAGGGCACAGGGCCTGTTTGGGATTCTCTCTCTCTGTCCCTCTCCCCCGCTCATGCTTTCTCTTTTAAAATAAATAAACATTTAAAATAATAATAGTAATATCTTAAATTTCTATCTGTTATGAATCTAGTTCTGAATTCTCTTAAATTTACATTTCGAGCAGGAGAATCTGTATGACACTCTGTATTAGTCTGGTAGGGCTCCTGAAACAGAACACCACAATTTCTGTGTGCCTTACACACAGAAATTTACTTTCTCACCATTCTGGAGGGTGGAAAGACGATTTGGTTTCTCGTGAGGCCTTTCTCCTTGACTCACAGACTTGGCTGTGTCTTCACGTGGCCTTTTTTGTGTGCATGCGTACTCTTGGCATCTCTTCCTCCTGTGTAAGGATGCCAATCCTGTAGGATGAGGGCCCCACCCTTATAACCTCATTTATCCTTAATTACTTTCTTTTTTTAAGTCTATGTATTTATTTTGAGAGAGGGAGCACAAGCAAGTGGGGGAGGGGCAGAGAGAGGGAGACAGAGAATCCCAAGCAGGATCTCAACTGTCAGCACAGAGCCCGATGCCCGATGTGGGGCTAGAACTCCGGAACCATGAGATCATGACCTGAGCTGAAATCAAGAGTCAGATGCTCAACCGACCTGCGCCTCCCCTGGCGTCCAAAAGTAAACAAACTTTAAATCCCACTTTTGCCCGAACACTGGGGTTTGTTTCAGTGCTCTCTGTCCTTCCTCAAGAGGCCCTTCCCCCCAAACAGTGTTTATACTCTGGCCTATTATAGATTCATTCTCACTGCTATAAATTTTACCGGTATCATTCTCTCATTCTCTAGGCTCCCTGCCAGGTGATTTGTCTAATCTGAAAAATGATTTTAAGTGAAGATCTTTCTAGCTGATACCTGGAAAGATGCCATTCAATTATGTATAACTTAAAGAAGTCTTTTAGTGCTTTCAAGTGTAGCTTTTGAGGTAAGGCCGAGACTCCCTCTTCTGTTCATTCTTCTTTTATTAAACATTGTGGAGCAGCCACAAAATGCCAGGCGCCATGCTAGATGTTAAGAATACAGGGTGAGACTCCTCTTCAAGAAACAGCGAAGTGAGCAGGTAGGCTATAACCCACCCAAAACAGGACAGCCATCCCTGTGGCTGGCCTGCAGGAGTATCAGAGTGGGTTTGCTGAGATGGTCAGATGGGTGGGAATGGAAACATTCCAGACAGAGAGAGCAGTGCGGGGAAGGTGGGGGGCAGCATGAAAGCAGCACTCTAAGATCAGAGTTACTCTGAGGTTTTTTTGATTTCGATGGAAAGAATCTTGTAAAAGGGAAACATCCAGGCCTGTGAAGGTTCCCGGATACCATGCTGAGGGACAGAACTTCATCCTATCAGATGGAAGTCTGTTATGTTAAACAGAGAAGTGGGTGACACAGATTTGTGTTTTTAAAAATCACTGTCAGTGGTTCTGGTTTTTTTAAAATTACAAAGAAAAACATTGGGAGGATGTCTCCAAATGTAGACAAAGATTATTTGAACCTTATGAAATCATAGATGACTTATTCTCTGCTTTCCCAAGTCTGTAAGTGAATAAGGGCACAGCTCTAGTAAGGAGAAAAGATGTCAACACAGGGCGCGGTGAGGGAGAGCACGTTCAGATCTGGAGCATGGTAGCTGGAGAAAATTCCAGAGAGCCACATTACTCACTTATTAATGAACATATCTCACTGGATATTGGGGGGGGGCTGTTTTAACAAAACCGAAGTTTACGACTTGGGCAACGGGCAGATCTTGGTGTCAGTAAGTGAGAGAAAAATCAGAAGGTGGATGAATCTATGCGTGAAAACTTAGAGTGGATTCAGCTTTTACACATGCGAATTTGCTGTGTCTCAGAAACATCCAAATACAGTCCAGTAAGCAGTACAGTTTAAAATGCGATTCTAGACATAGGAAGATGTGAGAGGACATAAGAGATTAGGGAATCGTCCCTAGGTAGATGATAGAAGCCACGGCTGTCGATGAAATTGACCAAGAGGAGTGTATCAAGTGAAGAGAAGAGAGGCACATGCGAATTTTAGAGGCATGCCACCGCCACCATGTGAAGTTTGGGTGGAAGAAGAGGATTCTGACAGATCAGGGACCGGACCGTCAGAAAGGTAAGAGACACAGAAGAGAGTGGTGTCACTGGACAACAGGAGCTTCAGCCAGCTGTAGTCAGTGCTAATGAGGCACAAGATAATAGCTGATAAGAGTGAGGGCACCTGAGTGGCTCAGTGGGTTAAGCTCCTGACCGTGGATTTCAGCTCAGGTCATGCTCTCATAGTTCGTGGGATCGAGCCCCACATTGGGCTCTGTACTGACAGCATGGAGCCTGCTTGAGATTCCCCCTCTCTCTTCCTAAATAAGTAAATAAATTAGGAAAAAAGAACTATATGCCTGGGTGGCTCAGTCAGTTAAGCATCCAGCTTTGGCTCAGGTCATGATCTCATGGTCGGTGAGTTTGAGTCCCATATCAGGCTCACTGGTGTCAGCACAGAGCCTGGAGCCTGTTTCGGATTCTGTGTCTCCATCTCTCTCTGCCCCTCCAACTCGAACTCTCTCTCAAAAATAAATAATAAACATTAAAAAAAAAAAAAGAACTCATAAGAGTCCACTTACGGGTTTGTGGCATTTAATAGTTAATGGTAGTCAAGAATAGTTGCAGAAAAAAAAAAAAAGAGTTGCAGAAGCTAAAAGATGCAGGCTATTTTAGTAAGCTCGACCATGTGAAATTTTCACCTTTTTCTGTGAGGAGGCATACTAGAAGAAATTTCTCTCCCCACCTTTGGGAAGAGATAGGACATGCAGTCGGTCATAAAATAGGTCACAAGGGCACCTGGGTGGCTCAGTTGGTTAAGTGTCCATCTCTTGATTTTGACTCAGGTCATGATCTCATGGTTTGTGAGATCGAGCCCTGCGTTGGGCTCTGCACTGACAGCAAGGAGCCTTCTTGGGATTCTCCCTCTCTCCTCTCTTTGCCCCTCCCTCTCCCTCTCTCTCTCTCCCTCTGTCTCTCACTCAAAGGAAAATTTTTTTAAATCTTTAGAATAATTTAACAAATAGGTCACAAGAATATTTTAACATGTCAACATGCTAACATCCTTGTTTTTTTAATGATTTTTCTGGACTGCTTTCACTCTACTTCATGTTATAAATTCAGAAAAATACACAGTTCCTATACCTAAAATTGTAGAGGCTTACATATGTGCTGCTATCAAAGTAACTTCTCAAGGGAAAATATAAGTTGTCTTTCCTAATCTAATCTACTGAAAGGTACTATGAAATCTAGCTATCTTATGAGGCCCGACAATTCTTACGGAATCCCTTTTGTCTGCACTGAACAGTATAAGTAGGACTTTTTTTCTGAGGTACAGCACCAAGGGCCATACACAAGTTTTATCTGTGTCCCCACCAACACACTCCCCAAGACTGACAAGCAAAAAACAAACAAAACCCACCAAAATAATTAAAAAAAAAAAACAAAAAACTGCAGAAATCATAACACAGTTTATGACCTAATCTCAACTTTTCTTAAAAACGTGTGATGTCTGGTCCAAATCCTCATTTTACAGTTGAAGAAATACACCCACCGTGGTTGTCACTTGCCTGAGTTTCCAGAGTTAGAGGCAGAGCTGAGATTACAGTCAGAACCTGGGGCTCCTGCCTGCTGGTCCAGAACAGTTGTTAAAAGTCCTCACAATAACGTACCTAAAAGCCACCATCTTTTAAAAATAATTTATTGTTAAACAGACTTTTTTCTTTTAATGTTTATTTTTGAGAGAGACAGAGCATGAGCAGGGGAGGGGCAGACAGAGAGGGAGATACAGAATCTGAAGCAGGCTCCAGGCTCTGAACTGTCAGCACAGAGCCTGATGCGGGGCTTGAACTAACGAACCGTGAGTCGGGACCTAAGCTGAAGTTGGACGCTTAACCAACTGAGTCACCCGGGCACCCCTCTTTGTAACACATTGTGAAAGTATTTCATTTCGAAGTATTGTACACGCTAATAACCCACAACACTGGCTCTCCATTAGCAGTAAATGACAGTCTGTTCCAGCTTCACTCCGCATTTAACCTCGTTCTCTCTCCCTAGACTGTCAAGCTGTACATAATGGTGATCACATGAGCTTGTGGACATCTCTCAGTGACCAGCAGGGCTGGACAAATCTTGAATTGTAGCTGATAGGGACTCTAGGTATGACACATGCCAAAGTAACATTGGAAGGACGGCCCTGGCAGAAGATATCAGAACTCAGTATTTTTCATTTTTTCAGTTCTGAAGGAAGGTCTCTTGGAATCCTATTAGTCTGGGACTAGCTGGCACTTAGAAGAGCTACATAAACAAGACCCTGAAATTCCAGCTAAGAGGTAGACTGAGGTCTTCGAGATGAGAAAGGCTCACATTTGACAGCATCCATACAATATTCTTTACATTGTTCAGCCGTAGATCTAAGGGAGAGGGTTTTAATTTCAGTTGCTGACCAAGAAAAACTGACCTTGTATTTAAAAAAAAAAAAAAGCCTTTTGACATCCTGATGAGATTTTTCTCTAGATTTCTCCCAAAGCTGTGGGAGAGACACTCATCCTGAGGACGGGTACATTACCCTGAGGATGGTGAACTGAAGGCATTTAGGGCAAACTCTGCGTCTTTTTTTTTTTTTTTTTTTTTAATATTCATCTTCATCAGTAAGCCACAGGAAAGCCAGCCCGTGGTGACAGCTGTATGTAAAGAAGCTGTTGAGGCTAATGCTGATGTTTAAGAACACTTTTCTTAATGGTCCGGAGGTGTCTCTGATTTCCATGATTTGCTTGATCATTGTTACCCTCTAACCTAGCAATACTTCTGTCACAGTTATTCTTTCACAAATGCTTTATCATACATTCCCTCTTCTGATCAAACAATAGGTAAAGAGGGCACAGAGGTGAGAAGGAAACCAAAACAGTTATCATCTGCCAAAATTTAAACAATTACCAGACAGTTCCAGGACTGGAATCTAGAGCTTCTGGCTCTAATTTAGTCCTTGTAGTTTCTAGCCAAAGATAACATGGCATTTAGATTCCAAAACAGTATCATCTTAGAGCAAATATCCAAACTCTGAGAAAGTCTACTGTCTGATTTTTAAAAAAGTGATTTTCAGGAGGAACAGGTCTGAGGAACATTGGGAGCAAGGGGGACACAGTGAGGACAGTGAGGAGTGGGCTTCGTGGCTCGGCACTCAGTGAGCCACGTGAGCAGGGTTTCACAGCCCAGGCACTGAAATGCCCTGGTAGCTCTTGCTGCTGCTTCCCTCAGGCCAAGTGAGCCCCTGAGAACTAACTAAATGACAGCTGCACTGTTAGGATTCCTAGGTTCGTTGAGATGGTCACAGCATGACCGAATAGGTGACACTTTCTACCCCCTCCAAATCACCAAAACAGCTATTTTCTGGGGTGCCTGGGTGGCTCAGTCAGTTGTGGCCGACTTCGGCTCAGGTCATGATCTCACGGTCTGTGAATTCGAGCCCCGCATCGGGCTCTGTGCTGACGGCTCAGAGCCTGGAGCCTGCTTCACATTCTGTGTCTCCCTCTCTCTCTGCCCTTCCCCTGATCACGCTGTCTCTGTGTCTCTCAAAAATAAAAACGTTAAAGAAAAAAAATTTTTTTAAACAGCTATTTTCTTATAAAGTTCAACTCAAATATTTACTGAGTACTTGGTATCACATGCTCTTCTACGCAAAGCGTGAGGTTGAGGACATAGGGATCAGGATGAGGGAAAGCCGATTTGGGAGATTTAGGGAAGACTTCCCAGAGGAGAGAGCATTTGAGATGGACCTTGAAAAACACCCAGCTAGGCCGGTGGTTCTCAAAGTGTGGTCCCTAGATTGGTGGTTTTTATGGCACCAGGAAACTTGTTAGAAATGCAAAGTGTTGGGGCACCTGGGTGGCTCAGTTGGTTGAGCATCCGGCTTCGGCTAACGTCATGATCTCTTTGTGAGTTCGAGCCCTGCGTCAGGCTCTGTGCTGACGGCCCAGAGCCTGGAGCCTGCTTGGGACTCTGTGTCTGCCCCTCCCCCACTCATGCTCGCATGGTCTCCCTCCCTCCCTCCGTCCCTCCCTCCCTCTCTCTCTATCTCTCTCTCTCTCAAAAATGAATAAATATTTTTAAAAATTAAAAAAAAAAAAGAAATGCAAAATCTTGAGCTCTACTCCAGCTTTCTCAAATGACAAGTTCTAGGAGTGGGAAGTCTGATATTCTGGTTTAAGAAGCCATCCAGGTGATTCTGATGCAAATCAAATTTGAGGAACAGCACTGGAGACGATCCTGAGGACACACACCAGACCATCCACTGTCACTTCCTGTTTATCCTGCCCTGCATGCTCTCAGTCTGCTTTTAACTGATTATTATCCTTCACACGATTCCCTTCTCTGATGGTTCCCACTCACTGCGTTCCGTTCAGATCCCTAATCCCACTCTCTTGTCCAGTTTTACTCCCGCTTAACCATCTATGTTTCAGGCCCTCGCGTGTTTCTCCCAAACTCTTCCCTCCCTCCCCGTCTCTGTTCTCTGATCCCCGTCGGTCCGTCTTCATTATCCTCAGCATATCCGTAGTCCTCATTTACTGCTCAGCACTCGCCTGTGCACAGGATTGCCAGGTGAGCCTTGGATCCACGTCACTGCCCTGTCTCTTCTAAATCTGTTCCCAGATAGTGAACCCTGCCCCCGACTTCCCTGCTGGCCTCTTAATTTCTTCCTTATCTTGTCAGTATGATTTGATGGTGCCAAATCTCTAGTTTGTGCATCGTATGTGGCTTTTTTATAACACATTTAGAGCGTTTTTGTGTTCTTTCTCAAATCTAGATTAGGACGCGTTTGTGTTCTCTCTATTACAGGTGATGAAACCAGAACTAAGAATGAAGTGTTGTCCCAGAAGGAAGGTACGCCCAAGGACGCACAATTCCTTGGCAAGATAAATGACAGACTTAACAGAGACATTCCTCTGCCTCCTGAATCCAGAGACACTACTGAAAGCGAGGGCAGAGTGGAGTGGCCACGGAGAGAAAGAAGGCGCTATGCGTGTGAGGACTGCGGGAAGAGTTTCAGCCACAGCTCAGACCTCAGCAAACACAGGAGGACTCACACTGGAGAGAAGCCCTACAAGTGTGACGAATGTGGGAAAGCCTTCATTCAGCGCTCGCATCTCATCGGGCATCACAGAGTACACACTGGAGTGAAACCCTATAAATGTGAAGAATGCGGGAAGGATTTTAGTGGGCGCACAGGTCTTATTCAGCATCAGAGAATCCACACAGGTGAAAAACCCTATGAATGTGAGGAGTGTGGGAGGCGCTTCCGTGTGAGTTCGGCCCTTATCAGGCATCAGAGAATTCATACCACAAATAAGCTCTACTAATACGGTGAAGGGACCGTTCTTAGCTGCTCAGGCCTCGTTAGTTCCCAGAGAATCTGCCTTAGAGACTGAGTAGCCTGAATACAGGCGAAGCTTCAGTCCTCATTAACCATTTCTCCAGCACCAGAGAATCTACCTGAGAAAATCTTCTATTTCTAAATTAGTTCAGTGTCTTGGGAAGAATTAAGAGTTATTTCAGAAAGCCTGTCCATTGACATACTGTTCACTTGCAGCCCAGGATAACCATGTTTCTTGGTCGAAAGGCAGTGGATGCTACTTCTCAGCTCTCCGTTTTACTTGACCATTCAGTGTATGACTTTAGGCAGACGTTCAGTTTTTGTTTTTGTTTTTAAGTTTATTTATTTATTTTGAGAGAAACAGAGATCTCTCAAGGACACGCATGCAAGCGGGAAGGGGCAGAGAGAGGGAGAAAGAGAGAATCCCGAGCAGGCTCTGTGCTGTCAGTGCAGAGCCCAACGCAGGACTCAGACTCACGAAATGGGAGGTCATGACCTGAGCTGAAATCAAGAATCAGACGCTCAACCGACTGAGCCTCTCAGGTGCCCCAAACATTCACATATTTCTCTGCCTTCGTTTCCCCTTGTGTAGCATGCAGATGGCACAGCAGAGGCCCACCAGGTATATTGTGTTAAGTTAAAGCTGCTTTTGAAATTAATAACTAAAACAATACTAAGAATTTGTTTTCCACCACTATTGCTAGAATGGTCTAAATATTAATCTCCTTTTTATCTTAAAGTAGGAAGTATAATCATTTTGTGGAATTTGTTTGCCAATGCTGAAAAAGAGGAAACCATCAGGAAAGACAGCAGGCTAAGGAAAACATTCCAGTGGAAAGGAAAGCGATTGAGTGAGGAGTAGGAGCTGTTGGGAAGGTGGGGGGACAGTGTGTTAGGGATCTGTCATGCGGATAAATCACTCCTCTTCTGAGTCTCCCGTCACCGTAAACGGAGGAACATGGGGAGGGAGCAGTCTGGAACTGCACTGTCCAGTATAGCAGCCAGTCACCACACATGGCTATGTAAATTTAATTTTAAATTAACTCAGATAAAATAGAAAATTCGATTCCTTAGTGACATTTTAAGCACTCAGCAGCCACACGTGACTAGTAGCTACTGGACTGGACAACACGGCATCGACCATTTTTATCTGGAGGAAGTTCTGAAAGACACTGCTGTCCTAATCCGTCACTGCTAAGGTGTCTTCCAGCTGTGACCTCGTGTGATTCCGAGTTCAGGAACGCAGTACGAGAGATACCTGAGGGGGCTGCAATAGCAACAGAAGATAAAATACAAATACCCTAAAAAAATAATTTAGTAATAACTTTATAGCACTCTTCCAGCCTTAGAAAAAGAGTATGTCATAATTGGATGATTGAAGATCAAATACAGTAACCTAGTCTAAATTGAAAGCTTAAATTATAATCATTTTTTTTCTTTTTGGCTTAGAAATATATTAGCAGTTCATGTACTTGCAACAGTTTTACATCTCTAGCTTGAGAATTTTATAACATGACAGAAATCGTGGCCAGAGGCCCAGCGCATTCAGATTTACACCATCAAACTGCCATGAACCACTGGTTCTAGGAATAGCCTCACCGGAACAACCAGGCAGTGATCGCATCTCTTCCTGAAGACGATAATCACGCATACTTGGTTTTGTGTTCTGATTGACTAGTTAAACCACCACAGTCATTTTTGTGTTTCTGCTACTATTGGGAGATGAATCTTTTTTTTTTTTTTTAAATTTTTTTTTTTTTAACGTTTATTTATTTTTGAGAGACAGAGAGACAGAGCGTGAGCAGGGGAAGGGCAGAGAGAGAGGGAGACACAGAATCAGAAGCAGGCTCCAGGCTCTGAGCCGGCAGCACAGAGCCCGACGCGGGGCTCGAACTCACAGACCGTGAGATCATGACCTGAGCCGAAGTTGGCCGCTTAACCGACTGAGCCACCCAGGCGCCCCGGGAGATGAATCTTAAACCATCCCTCGTAGCACCGCAAAGATAAACTGGCCTTTTGTGTCTTTTGAACATGATTGATAGAAAATTTTAAAACCTCAAGCTTCACACTCCTACTTGTTTTTATAACATAATTATCTGGGCAGCATTTGAAACAAAATATTTTTTAATGGTCATAAAGAGAAAAGTAAAGCATTAAATCTCTAGTATTAGAAACATCTTACTTTGAAAATAAAGCTAGATGTTTACTGAGTGACAGCTTTTCCCCCTTTACCTTTCGTCTCGCTGAGAAACATGCATAGAAGCTGTCGACAGCTTCTGACCTTGAATTTAGAGAGGCTTCTGCAGTGCTAAGAAAGGTGATCCTGGCTGCCACAAGATTAAGGTTCTCAGATCCGTAAAGACATGACAGACCGATTTCCCTTCATCCTCTATATGCTAGAACATTCTCCTCAGTTGTAAATACCTGTTAGTACAAAGAATTGTTCTCGTCTTAGAGTTGGATACCTTTAAAGGCTGAGTAAGGACTAGTTCGGAGCATTGCTACCTTTGTACACCATGCTACACCATGCTAGGTTTGGTGTTGATTGTAAATTCCAATATAGCCACTGCTGTATCCCCCATCTGATACAGACCAAAGGGACAGTAAGAGTCCTGGAGGGACAGAAGGCAGGGCCAGAGATGGCCCGGAGTGCTGCAGCAAGAGAGGAAAGACCAGTGGACCCTGGGATAACCCAGGCAGAAGGCAGAGGAGGCGTGGGGTTAGAAGAGATCTGAGCTGTCACTGGTACCATGAAGAGGCAGGCATCGGCCCAGTAAGTGTGCAGAAGCCCGAAGAAAAAAAGTGAAGGTGCAACCAGTTGGAAGAAGAGCTGTGTTGGAGCCCAGCCACAGTTTCCGGAAGAGAAGTAATCTGCTAGACACTAACCAGAACCACTGGGTCCCTGCGGAGCCACCCTCAGTGCACAGCACCTGCCCCAGAAGAACCTGGTTTCTCAGTTACATCAGAAGCATGTGTGTTGCTCCTCCCATCTTTTTCGAAAGAGAATGATTTTATTTTATTTATTTATTTATTATTTGGGGGGAGGTGGTAAGGATTGTAGTCTGAAGCTTTTGGGAACTAACAGGACAGCTGTGATTGTACAAGGCAGCAGGCAGCTCTCACAGCAGCAGAGGGGGGTGGTGGTGACCTGGGGATTCTGAATGAGGATCCAGCAGCTTTGAGGGGAGGAAATGGACAAGTGCAAGGGAGGAGGGGTTCTAGGAGGACTGGATGGGCATCGGTGAAGGGGGAGAAAGAAGATGAGAGAGGGATGGAAGGAAGACAATAAAAAGGAACAAGGGCGTAGGGAAAAGAACTAAGATCAAATAAGAGACGGTGATAGGAAGGAGAAGAGAGCGACAAGTAATCTCATACTGGTGGTGGTCACATCTGAGCCCGGGTGGTAGGATACAAGCCACACGAAGGTACATTGAGTCTTAGGTGCACAGCGCGTGCTATTTATCAAATAGGTCTCCATTCTCATCCTGAGCGTGAAATTTATCATCAAAAAGTCCATCAGTAGTGAAAACACAAGTGGAAAGTTTGAAATCCTTGAACAAAACAAGCTGTTCTCCCGTTACTGATCCCACAAGAGAGTTGGTTATACTGAGATTCTCTGTCCTTACCCAGATCCTCTAGAGCAAGGTTTCCCAGGCTTGTTGAATTGACTTTTTCAGCCAGACAGTTCCCTGTGGTGCCCTGTCCCCTGCATGGTGGGACTTTACCTGGCTTCCACCCACAGGATGCTACTAGCACTCCCTACTTGTGACAAGCAAAAAAAATTTAGGTGCGGGAGTAAATGCCCCCTTGGGTCAGATTGTCCCCAGTTGAGAACAGCGCGTCTATAGGAAAATAACCGGATTTCCAGGACTGATCCTCATCATACACAGTAAGAGTCTACTTAGAGATGGCACCTGTGACCAGCCTTGCTAGATCCTTTTCCCACCCCCAAAAAATGATTCCCGGAGAACCTAAAATCGAAACAGCCATCATGCTAAAGAATTAGCCTGCTTTAGGAAGCCATACCTCGATGTTGAGGACCAGAGGAATCTGCCCTCCAATGTGACTCACATAAAGAGCTTACATGGCATTTCTTAAGGCTGTACACTCCCTCCCTGGCATAGTGTGCTGCCCTCTCCTGTGCCCCCTGACCTACCATGAGTAGAGACTTTCTGGTTGAGATCTGCACTGTCCACTGCAGTAGCCTCCAGGTACATATGCCTATGCAGCTAAGGAACTGTATTTTAATTTTATTTAATTTTAATTAAATCTTAAAACGGAAAATTCGGCTATTTGAAAACCTTTAGGTATATTTAAAGTGTAGTTTGTATATGTGAATCTACTTTTAACATTTTAAATTTGCATAATCTCAATATAGATTAAGTATTTTCAATGAAAATTTAATATCTCAATTCAGATGTGCAATAAGTAGGAACACAGCTTTCAAAGATTTAGTATGAAAAAATGAATGTAAGATACTTGGTTAATTTTTATATTGATTAGATGTTGATATTTTGGATATACTGGTTTAAATAAAGTATATTACTGAAGTTAGTTCCACCTGTCTTTTTTATTTAATTTAATTTATTTATTTATTTATTTTTGAGAGACAGAGAGACAGGGTGTGAGCAGGGGAGAGAGGCAGACACAGAATCTAAAGCAGGCTCCAGACTCTGAGCTGTCAGCACAAAGCCTGATGCGGGGCTAGAACCCATGAACCGTGAAATCATGATTTGAGTCGAAGTCAGGTGCTCAACCAACTGAGCCATGCAGGCGCCCCTCACCTCTCTTTTTTAATGTGGCTACTAGAAAACTTTACATGGGTGGGTCACATTCTATTCCTCTTTATTGGACAGCCTCATCAAGATCTCCCCTTGGGTACCACCCATTCTCCAGGTGCCAAACCACTTTAATTCTGGGAGAAGTTCTGTGATGCCAAGGACTTTTTACCTATTTTACTGATTTGTTGAACAATCAACAAGCATTTATTGAGCACATGCTGTGTTCTACAGGGGACAAGGGCAGGCTGCTCCGAAATGTACCACTATGGCACACCGATTTTTTTTAAATGTTTATTTACTTTGAGATGGCGTGAGCAGGCAGCCGGTCTTACCCCAGCGGAAAGTCTCAATCCAGGTCCTACATGACTAGGCTACAGGCAGGCCTTCCTGTACGGTGGTTGAACAGAGAGCAGGCGAACAGGCCAAGGACCTACACAATTAACAAAACATGAACGAACCTTTCTACAGGGTAGAGAACTTCAATGTACTTCGCTTTAGAGAGTGCTATCTTTCGTTATTTTTCCTCCTCTTTGTTTCCTTGTAAAGATCCTGAGTTATCTCAAATTTCACTCTGCTTCATTCATAGGCCTCAATTTCTTGGTTGGAGCCTTTCCACTTTTTTTAGAAAATGGGTATCTAGCTGTGGGCAGAGACAGAAGCCCCAGCTGCCAGCGAGGGGACGTCTCCAGTCTGCCCCAAATGCAGTTCTTAAATGAATGACCCACCCTTGCCCTTTACAACTGTTGGTCCTGAGGTTTGAACTTCTCCAGAGATACTGAATGAGGAAGCAAGCATGAGAATCCAGACACCTATTAAACCAGACCTTAAAGAGATTTACAAAACTGTGAAATAATTCCACTCCTTTCATTAACTTTTTGTTTTAGAAGATATTGTTAGATTCCATAAATATATTAAGTTAACATGTAATGGGAATGTTCTTGTTAAAGATTAAATATTTTTTAATTCCTCAGTTTTAATTTCAAACACAGCAAATCTTGATGGATATGAGCCACATAAAAAGAAGCTCTTTGGGGTCCTCATTAGTTTTTAAGAATACAAAAGGAATCATGAGACCAAATTTTATTAATTTTTTTAAAGTTTATTTATTTTGAGAGAGGCAGGAAGGGCAAAGAGAGAGAGAGAGAGAGAGAGAGAGAGAATCCCAAGCAGGCTCCATGCTGTCAGTGCAGAGCCAGAGGTGGGACTTGATCTCAGGGACCTGTGAGATCATGACCTGAGCTGAAATCAAGAGTCGGATGCTTAACTGACTGAGCCACCCAGGCACCCTGAGACCAAAATTTTAGAAAATTACTGTGCTAGTCTATATACTATGTATGAAGTGATACTCTGAAACGAAAATGCAGAGCAACTGAGGAGAATCCGGGAACACCTCTGAGGTTCTAGGTGTGGAAAATATTTGGAGTGTTATTGTAACAGCCCTCCAACTGATCTCAAGGGTGAACTTGCTTCAAGCTTATGCACTCCTTGCTTGCTGACCTAAATCCCTTGGTCTGTGGCAGAAATAGCCTATTTTCCTTCAGATTTGCAGACCACTGGCCTTGAGGAGTGAAGGACCAGACCTTCCCCGAGGATAAGGCCTTGGAAAACAGCTGTGGCAGATGCCAGCGAGTCTGTTCATAGTCATGTCCACACATGACTAACCACCTGGGCGCCTCCTCCTGTGCCCCCTCTCTTTCCCATGCCTTCCCCTTTAAAATTCTCCCACCTCACCTGGACAAGGAAGATGGTTTGGAACATTAGTCCACCCTCTTCCCAGGTTGCCCACTTCTTGACTAAAGCAAACTTTCCTTTCCCACAATCACTTGTCTCTGAGTAGATTTTCGAGCCTGGAGCAGCTGATGCTAAATTTGGAAATGGTTCTCCATCTGGTAAAGTGAATAGAAACATGTCCCCTGCTTATAGAAATGAGAAAAGTACAAGTAACTGGAGTCTAACGTTTTTGTGCCTTGGCAGGGCTGCTGTTGTTGTTGGACTTAGCAACTCGGGAAGTTTGTGTTCTCTGATCCCTGGTGTGGCTCGCTCTAATACTGGTCCAAAATATTAAATGCTTTTTTGGGGTGTCTGGATAGTTCAGTTGGTTAAGCATCTGACTCTTGGTTTTGGCTCAGGTCATGATCTCACCATTTGTGGGTTCAAGCATTGTGCTCTGCTTATAGTGCAGAACCTGCTTGGGGTTCTCTCTATCCCTCTCTCTGCCCCTCCCCTGGTCTCTCTCTCTCTCTCTCTCTCTCTCTCTCAAAATAAATAAACTTAAAAAATTAAATGCTTTTTTTCCATATTAGGAAGTTAATGTGTAATATAGAATATCTATATATGAAAAATCAAGAAATGGCAGTGTTAGTACATTATAAATATGGAGGTTAATATGAAAAGTAAAAGCAAAGACTTAAGTGGCCATTTCTAGGGAACAGGTATCGCTAGGGAACAGAGGAGTGAGGCCTGGTGTTTTCACACCATAAAACTAAGAGTACTATTTAGTTTTATTAACTTTTTTTTTTTAAGTAGCCTCTATGCCCGTGAGGCTTGAACTCACAACCCTTGAGATCGAGAGTTGCATGCTCTACCAACTGAGCCAGCCAGGTACCGCCAACATCAATTTTTTTAAGTTTGTTTTTAGTTTTTTTGAGAGAGAAAGAGAACATGCGAGCATACCGTTTTAATTCCCACTAGCAGCGAATAAGAGTTCCAGGCGCTTGACATCCTCACCAGCACCTGGTGCTGTTAAACATTTTAATTTTAGCCATTCTAACGGATATGTAGTGGTTTTAATGTTTTGTTGTAATTTTTGTTCTATTTCCCTATATGACACCGAGTACCTTTTTATGTACTCATGGGCCAAATACCTTCTTTTGTACAGTATGTGCTCAAATCTTTTGCCTACTTATGTCGGTTTGTCTTCTTATGACTGAGTTGTGAGTGTCCTTTACATATTCTCTGTACCGAAATATGTAATCCACATATTTTCCAGGCTGTAGCTTCTCTTTTCACTTTCTTAATGGTGCTTTTTTTTTTTTTAATTTTTTTAACGTTTATTTATTTTTGAGAGACATAGAGACAGAGCATGAGCAGGGGAAGGGCAGAGAGAGAGGGAGACACAGAATCCGAAGCAGGCTCCAGGCTCTGATGAGCCATCAGCACAGAGCCCGATGTGGGGCTCGAACCCACAGACCGTGAGATCGTGACCTGAGCTGAAGTCGGCCGCTCAACCGACTGAGCCACCCAGGCTAATGGTGCTTTTTGTTGAGCAGATTTAAATTTTGATAAAGTCAAATTTAGCAATTGTATCTGTTATCATTAATGCCTCTTGAGAAATCTTTCCTTAGGTCATGATACTATTTTACTTCTAAACTACGCATGTGGAGCACCTGGGTGGCTCAGTCAGTTAAGCGGCTGACTCTTAATTTAAGCTCAAGTTATGATCTCATGGTTTGTGGTTGAGCCCCACATTGAGCTCTGCGCTGACAGAACAGAGCCTGCTTAGGATTCTCTCTCTCTCTTTCTCTTTCAGCCCCACCCTTTCTTTCTCTTTCTCTAAAATAAATAAATAAACTTAGAAAACAAAAACAAAAACCAAGGGCAGAGTTCTAGTCTGTCGCCAGTAACTTCCAATTATCATCCCATGTGGGAGGCAAGACTATAAAATAAAGAGCAAAAATAAGTTTTTTGAAGGAGTCTAGAAACACTGTAACTTCTCAGTGGTTATTGTTATTTGTTTCACTGTGATGATTAGATGAAGAAAAAAAAAAACCCTAAAAACAAATCAAAACTACTAAGATTTGATCCTGATGGGTGGACAAAATATTTTCCGGTTTGGGTTGGGGACTGGATAGAGACATTGGTGGTGGCTATTGGTAGAAGCAGATAAAGAGAGGAAACTGAGGTGTAGATTGGAGGGGCACCTGACAACTCAGAATTAGTGGGTAGTTAGGAAATGTGTTGAAGGAATCAGAACAGGAGAGAAGATAAACAACACGAATAAGACATTTTCCTCACCCCCCCACCCCCAAATCCTAGTTAGTCTGAAAACTTAAGACTTTAATACAATGGGTATTAAAGTGCACACTAACACTGCAGTAGGTGACTGATGTCAGCTTTCTGTGAAAGTCTCAAGTGATCTCAAGGAGATCCCCAAAACAGGAAGAACCGGAAACACAGTGAAACTCAGGCCTGCGGGCAATACTTCTGATGAAATCTGATAGAAACATAATGCATTAAGATGATGTGTAAATTAAGATTTACACTTATGTGGAAGTCAGTAAATCTTAACGTGGGCGCCGGGGACTGACAGGGGCCGGGCCCGGGCCTGTGAGCGCAAGGGTTTGGAGCACTGCTTGCAAGCATGTGTACTCTTCCCATTTTTGCATAGGATGCCGGTAAGTTAACAAGCACGCGGGGCCGTTGTTCCGAGCAATCTGAACTAGTGTCTCAGTAAGACAATGACTAGAATAAATGACTTTGAGATTGGCTTTCTCTTAGTCAACAAAACAAAGAATGTAGATGTGCACAGAGATATGTGGTGTTAAAACAAGGGTCCACTTGTGAAGCTTCCCTCTCGGATTTAGCATTTGAAAAGCTAACCTACAAAACTGGCTTTAAGAGATTGCAATTCTGCAAGATAGGAAAGGCCTGAAAAGATGTAAAGATGCAGAGAGAATGTATTCTCAATTACGATGCTCTTCCTTCCTTCCTTTCTGAGAGAAGACAGAGAGAGAGCAAGAAAGCGCGCGAGCAGGAGTAGGGGAGAAGAGCAGAGAGAGGGAGGGAGACAATCCTAAGCCGACTCCATACTCAGCACGGAGCCGGTTGTGTAGCTTGATATAGGGCTCGATGCCCCCACCCTGGGATCACGACCCCAGCCGAGACCAAGAGTCTGACCCAACGGACTGAGCCACCCAGGCGCCCCTACACAATGACCGTGTGAACCACAACAGTACAAGGTGTACTCTTACTAGGCGCCAAAGGGGGTTCAGAAGGCTGTGACCCCTGATGGGCAAGGAATTGCTCAAGCGATTGGCAGTCTGTGCAGGAAGCCCGGAGGACAGCGGGAGTGCGGGGGTCTTCCCGAGCGCCCAGTCGCCAGCACCGCCAGGACCCGAGCCTGCACCCACGTCCCCACCCCCGCCGGGGGCCGCGAGGTGCACTCCAGCTGGCGAGCCCCGGGCCTGCGGAGGGCGGGGCGCCGGTCCCCTTGGCTGGCCGGCCATAGAGCTTCCAGACCTCCGGGTTCCTAGAGAGCTTCCGGAAGTGCCTCCCGACAAGATGTGCGTCGGTCGAGGTTGTGCCTCCGCGGGTTTGGAAGTTAGAGGGCGGCGGGCCCGGGTCCCGCTACAGCTTTCGCCCCGGTTTTTTCCCCGCCATTCCTGCGGGTCCGTCCGTTGGTCCTCGCAGCCTCCCTTCCCCGCCCCGGGCCGCCTCCGGAACTCGCGGTGAGTAACTGGCCGGGCTCCGGGCAGAGGAGGGGAGCGCTTTGTGGGCCTGAGTAGGCCGCCGCCGGGCCTGGGCCTGGGCCTGAGGGCCCGCAGGGGGCGCGGACGCGGTGGGCGCCAGGGACGGACGGGGGCCGGGCCTGGGCCTGAGGGTCCGCAGGGGGCGCGGCCGCGGTGGGCGCCAGGGACGCACGGGGGCCGGGCCTGGGCCTGAGGGTCCGCAGGGGGCGCGGCCGCGGTGGGCGCCAGGGACGCATGGGGGCCGGGCCTGGACCTGAGGGTTCGCTGGGGGTGCGGACGCGGTGGGCGCCGGGGACGGACGGGGGCCTGGCCTGAGGGTCCGCAGGGGGCGCGGACGCTGTGGGAACAGAGGACGGACGGGGGCCGGGCCTGAGCGTCCTCAGCAGGGCCGCGTCCCCAAACTGTTTCTTCATCCCGCTCCTCTTTTTGTGGTGCTGTTTGTCTTAAAATGGGAAACCGCCCCCACGTTATCTTTTATGCAGCTGTTTCCGCGATCCGAATTATTTTTACTCAGCAATTTAGCATTTCCTTCATGATACCAATTTTCTTTTTTTAAGCTGTACTTTGATTTTAGAAGCCCCGGATTATCCTTGGAAACCTGTGTTTGCTGCTAAGACAGTCTGCTCTTCGTAGTGTATGCAGAACACAGTGGCGCGTTGACGTAATTGCAGGAAAGACACATTTGTCACAACTTTGGGGTAATAGAATTCAGCCTTACTCCGAGTACTCGCTTTGTTCTCAAGGCCGGCTAAGGGAGATGCCTGGGAACCCTTTTTGGAGGGGCCCCATTTCCGAAACTCAGGTCACTCACCTGTGGTTTTTTTGTCAGGCGACAATAAGACTGCCACTACCGCCGCTAAAAACAAGCCCTATTTCTATTTGATTAGTTCAGTTAAGAATATTTATGCAGGAATCAATGTTTTAACAAATGCGTATTTTGCATTTGTGGTGAAGGGTGAGTTCCTACAGCCGGCTTCCTCTCCTTGGTAACTAACTGGAAAGCACAGTTTTTGCTTCACCTGTTTTTCTCTCGATCTTTAAAGCCTGGACAGTCTCTTTCTTGCTTTGTTTCATTTTCTGTTCTCAAACATCCCAAAGTAGGCTTCGTTAGTCTGAAGGAAGAAAACCATTCCTTTTCATCTGTTAAGAAAATAATGCTTTTAAAATCTGAGTTGTGGTTTCAGTAGTTCCTAGGATTATGTAGCATTTGAGATCAGAAGGCTCCGTACAGGTCGACTATTCTAACTTCCTAAATCGGTAAACTTGACCAAGCATTCTTTTTTTAAAAGTTTGTTTATTTTTATTTTGAGAGAGAGTGGGGGAGGGGCAGAGAGAGAATCCCAGCCAGGCTCGGCTGTGTCAACGCGGAGCCGGTGTGGGGCTCAAACCCGTGAACGGGGAGAGCACCACCTGAGCCAAGATCTAGAGTCCGATGCTTGACTGAGGCACCCAGGCGGCCCTCTACCGGTGTTCCTGAAAGAGGATATAAGCAGCAGCCGTTACCGCCTTAATACAGCCGAGCATGCAGGAAACTGAGAGGAAGGCACACACCAGACTAACACTGTAGTCCATACCGCTGTACTTGATGCGTTCTGGTTGTAATTGTCAGAAACTTGATTGCAGTGGGAAAAGACTAAAAAGTGGAAAATTAGGTACTAAAAAGAATAATCAGGGTGGGGAAAGGACGAGATGGGTTGACTGATTTGGTAGAAATTATGAACAGACATGATCATTAGATCACTTCTCTGGGTTTCACTATTGAGACTTTATTTAATGTTACTTATATGATGTTAATACGTTATATTTACTTTAATATCTTAAACAATGTAAAGTTCTTTTCTTTTAAATTTTTTTTTAAATGTTTATTTATTGACACAGAGAGAGACAGAGCATGAGCGGGGAAGGGGCAGAGAGAGAGGGAGATACAGAATGTGAAGCAGGCTCCAGGCTCTGAGCCGTCAGCCCAGAGCCCGACGCGGGGCTCGAACTCACAGACCGTGAGATCATGACCTGAGCCGAAGTCGGACGCTCAACCGACTGAGCCACCCAGGCGCCCCTCTTTTAAATTTTTTTAATGTTTACTTGTTTTTGAGAGAGACTGAATGTGAGCAGGGGAAGAGCAGAGAGAGGGAGACAGAACCTGAAGCAGGCTCCAGGCTCTGAGCTGTCAGTACAAAGACGCTGGGCTCGAACTTACAAACGGTGAAATCATGACCTGAGCTGAAGTCAGACGCTTAACCAACTGAGCCACCCAGGCGCCCCTTAATTAACTTTTTTAATTGAGTTTTTTAAAATTATTTTAAGACCTGGCTGTTCAAAACAAAAATAATTACCGTTTGCCTCAAACTCTCCACAAAATCTCAGCCTCTTGCCCAGATTCATTTTTCTGTCAACCCTCACTATTCCAGGAAATCCTCCTGCTTCTCTATAAAATCTTCATGAATTAGACTCTCTGATGTTAGACACCATATTTAACCCTCTCTCTTACTCCTTTGTTCTTGGTATTAGTAGTTTACTCCCCAAACTATTGTTCTCAGCCATATCTAATTTTAAAGATAATTTTCCAATTTTCTTCCTTTTCTGTCCATGCTCTCTAAGCGTTGTTTTTTTGTTTTTGTTTTTAAGTTTGTTTGTTTTTAGAAAGAGAAGGAGAGAGTGTGCATGAGCTGGGGAGGGACAGAGACAGAATCCCAAGCAGGTTCTGTGCTGTCAGCACAGAGCCCGACATGGGGCTTGAACTCATGAACTGTGGGATCATGACCAGAGCTGAAATCGAGTCGGATGCCTAACCAGCTGAGCCATCCAGGCACCCTGATTCATTTTTTAGTAATCTCTCCCCCCTAATGTGGGGCTCAGACTCGGCACCCTGAGACCAGGAGTCACACAGCCTTCCCGCTGTGCCAGTCGGGTGTCCCTCTCAGTAAGGTTCTTAGTGTCCCTGGAGTTCTTGCGTGGGCATCAGGTCTGTGCACCGGGCTGAAATTGAATGTAAACTTTTGTGCCTGTGGACTTTTTTTCTAGGAAGCAGCTCTGTGTTCTCATTTGATTGCAGAGGCTGTGAACTACCCCACTCCCCCCACCCCCCAAAAAAAAAAAAAAAAAAACCTCCTGAAAGAGGCACTGCTTTGGACTCATGTCAGGAAGTAGATATAATCTGATTTTCCTCCTAAGGGCCTGTCTTTCCTCTTTCTTTGCCGGTTATAGGTGTGTGGTTTTATTTTGTTCATTTCTTGCCAAGTGCTTTTGGATATGCTGCCTTCATTTGTGCTCTTTTCCATTGTATGTAGTGCTGCCTTTGTGATCTTTCTGGAATACAAATATGTAATAAGACTTCCTGGTTTTATAAGAGGGGCAGAGAAGAAGGTGACTGCCACAAACAAATTTTGCAAGAAAACCGTGCCTGTGGCACACATTTCCAGTACCTACACAATGTGACAAATCCTCTTTTTGGACCGTGTAAAAAATGCCTTGGCGAGAATGAGCACCTTAATCTGCTTGTGGGTGGGGGCAGGTCAGAGTGGGAGTTCCAGAGACCTCATGAAAAAGGTAGTAGGTAAGCGGAGACTTTTAAGTTAGAGTTGAATGGTTTCAGCTAGCCCAGGGTTTCTCAGCCTTGACGTGACAGATCATCCTTTGTTGTGGGGTGTATGTTATGCGCTGCAAGGTGTTTAGTAGTATCTTTGGCTTCTACCTACTAGATACCGGTAGCATCCCTTCCCTTCAGTTGTAACAACCAGAAATGTTTTCAGACATTGCCACATGTCCCTGGGAGAGGGGAACAAAGTTGCCCTGGTTGGAAACCACTGAGCTGGAATAAAGAGCTCTGTAACAGAGCGGAGCTTAAAGAAAGCCACGTTTGGAAAAGCATGTGAAGGCGAGCTTAGAGCAGATAAAGGTAGGCAGGTTTGCATCCCATAACGGGCCTTGCACATCATGCTGAAGAGGTGGGTTTCCTCTGGAAAGGTTTTAAAGTGATGAGTTGTGTTACATATTTGTTAAAACAGTCTTTCTAGAAAGGTGTTAATATCATAGGGTAACGTATTGTAACAAGATACCACAAGCTGCATGGGTTAGCACAACAGAAATTTATTCTTTCGTAGTTATGGAGGCCAAACCAAAATCAGGATGTTGGCGGGGGCGGCCTGGAGGGCTCAACTGGTTAAGCGTCTGGCATCGGCTCAGGTTGTGATCTAGTAGTTCATGGGTTTGAGCCCCACATTGGGTTCTCTGCCGTCAGCGCAGAGCCTGCTTTGGATCTTCTGTCTCCTCCCCTCTCTGTCCCTTCTCCACTTGTACCCTCTCTCTCAAAAGTAAATATTAAAAAAACTTAAAAAAAAAATGTTGGCAGAACCACATTCACCTACTTTCTGGTTGTTATGGGCATTCCTTGGCTTGTAGCTGCATAACTCCTTACCTCTGCCTCTGTGGTTGCACAGCTCTCTTCTGTGTCTGTGACTTCACATGGCCCTCTCTTCGTATATCTCACTCTCTGTATCTATTTCCCTAAAAGAATCCCAGTCATGTTGTATTAAGGGCCTACTCTACTCCAGTATAACCTATGTTGATTACATCTGCAGAGACCCTATTTCCAAATGAGGTTTGGAAGGTATCAGAGGTTAGGACCTCAGCATATCTTTTGGGAGGACACAGTTCAACCCACAACAGGCAGCTGTGTGGAACATGAATGAGAGAAAAGAATAGCCAAAGGCAGGAAGACCACTTAACCACTGCAAGTGCAGGCAAGAGGTGATGTCTGTTACCAAAGCTAAAGACCATAGACCTATCCCGCAGAGAATTAGGACCCTTTAATAAACTCTTTAGACCTATAGGTCTTGTATCTAAATCTTGCTCTTAAACAAATACAGATACATTCTCTGTTAGATATTGTAAATAATGGCCCTTGAATGATCTTTAATTCTATCAATAAAGTAAAAGATACAGATCTTTACTCATAGGGAACATACAAATTAAGTTAGAAGGTCAAAACTCCTTTGCAATTAATAATACATAACTGTAGGAAAATTACTCGTTTGAAGTAAGCTCTATGCCTCACGCGGTGCTTGAACTCATGACTCCGAGATCAAGAGTTGCATGCTTTTCTGTCTGAGCCAGCCAGGGACCCCAAGAAAAGATTTTAAAGGAGACAATATTCTATCTTGTCCTTTAAGAACAAGTAGTTTGGGCACTAATGAAAGAAATCAGAGAGGACTTAAATGGAGAGATAGATTGTGTTTATAGAATGGATATTAAAATGTCAGTGAGTTACAGATTCAGCACAAATCCAGTTCCAGAGGCGGGAGGAGGGGGTTGGGGGAATTGGTTGGTAGGAATTTATATCAAAAAGCAATGGAATTAGAAAAAACAGGATGCCTGGGTGGCTGAGTCAGTTAAGTGTCTGACTCTTGGTTTTGGCTCAGGTCATGAACTCACAGTTTGGTAGGTTTGAGGCCTGCATCAAGCTCTCAGCTGACACCCTGGAGCCTGCTTGGGATTCTCCCTCTGTCTCTGCCCCTCCCTGACTCGTGCTGTCTCAATCTCTCTCAAAATAAAGTCAAAACAATTTTGAAAATATGCAACAAAGTTGCAGGACTTTTACTATTTGATTTTAAGATTTTGAAAGCCACAATAATCAAGACAATTCCATCAAGGGTAAAGATATAGGTCAATGGAACAGAACAGAGATTACAGAAATAAACCCACACATATATAGTCAATTGGTTTTTGACAAAGATGTAAAGATAATTCAGTGGGTAAGAGGGTAATCTTTGAAAATGGGGCTGGAACAATTTGATATCTGTGTTCCAAAAAAGGAAACTCCATCCTCACCTTAAGTTCTATACAAAAATTAATGCAAAATTTGGGATGCCTGGCTGGCTCAGTAGGTGGAGCGTGTGATTCTTGATCTCGGGATCATGGGTTTGAGCCCCACGTTGTGTGTAGAGATTACTTAAGAAAATTAACTCAAAATGGATCATAGACCTAAGGTAAAACCTAAAACTATAAAAGTTTTATGTCTGATAATGGCCTTGTGTCCAAAATATGTAAGGAATTTTCAAAACTCAATAATAAAAAAGAACTTAATTTTTAAAACAGGCAAAAGTTTTGAGCAGATACTTCACAAGAGAAGATAATACAGGTGGTAGATAAGCAGGTGAAAGGATGCTGTACATAATTAGAAGGAAAATGCAAATTAAGACCATAGCGAGTGGGTACCGGGGTGACTCAGTCAGTTAAGCAACCGACTTCAGCTCCGGTCATGATCTCGTGGTTCGTGGGTTTGAGCCCCACATCAGGCTCTGTGCTGACAACTCAGAGCCTGGAGCCTGCTTCCGATTTTGTGTCTCCCCCCCTCTCTCCCTCCCCTGCTCACTCTCTGTCTCAGAAATAAAAAAGACCATAGTGAGATACAAGGGAGCAGTTAAAATATAAAAATAAATAAATAAACCATAATGAGATAGTTCTTAGAATATCTAAAATTAAAAGTAAAACCAGGGGCACCTGGGTGGCTCAGTCGGTTGGGCGTCTGACTTCGGCTCAGGTCATGATCTCACCATTCCTGAGTTCGAGCCCCACGTCAGGCTCTGTGCTGACAGCTCAGAGCCTGGAGCCTGTTTCAGATTCTGTGTCTCCCTCTCTCTCTCTACCCCTCCCCAACTCATGCTTTGTCTGTCTGTCTCTCTCTCTCTCAAAAATAAATAAACATTAAAAAAAAAGTAAAACCATATCAAGTGTTGCTCGTTAGGATAGGAAGCAACCAGTTCTTACATATCACTAGTGGAATGCAATGTTATAGCCACTTTAGAAAACAGTTTTGGACTCTGCTGTCAGCATGGAGCCTGCTTTGGATCCTCTGTCTCCCCCCCACCCCCATGCTTTCTCTAAAATAAATAAACATTAAAAAAAACAGTTTTGCAGTTTCTTATAAAGTTACACATATACTTGCCATGTGACCCACCAATTTTACTTTTAGGTATTTACTCAAGTGAAATGAGAACATGTTTACACAAAACTTCACATGCAGGTGTTCATAGTGCCTTTATTTGTAATCGTCAAAAACAAATGACTTGAGAGACCTCTCAACTAGGGAACGGATGAACATTTATTCCCATAAGGAATAAACTCCTGGTGCATGCAACAACATGGATGGCCTCATCTGTATAATGCCAAGTGAAAGGTGCCAGACTCAGAAGGCTACCTACTGTATGATTTTATTTATAAAACATTCTGAAGGTCATTAGTGTGTGTAGATAGGGCATTTAGGTTCATTGGAAAGGTAGCACCAGTGCTCCAAAGAGAGTTGTAGAGTGAGATAAGGTCCACAGAAGTAGTTAGCCTTGACATAGGAGAGAAGATGGAGAACACAGAAGGATAGTGGACTTCAGGTGGAGAATTCGATGTTAGGAGTTCTGGACGGTAGCTTGAGCTAGGTGATACAGAAATTTATCTCTTTTAGAGTGCCTGGTTGGTTCAGTCCTTAAGCTCAGGTCATGCTCTCACAGTTTGAGTCCCACATTGGGTGAGCTCAAGCCCCACTTTGGGTGAGCTCCACTTCTCTCTCCCTGTCTCTCTCTCTCTCTCTCTCTCTCTCTCTCTCTCTCTCCCTCCCCCTCCCCCTCCCTCCCTCCCCCTCCCTCTCTCTCTTCCCCTCCGCCTCCCCCTCCCTCCCTCCCCCTCCCTCCCGCCTCTCCCTCCCCCTCCCTCTCTCTCTTCCCCTCCCTCTCCCCCTCCCTCTCCCCCTCCCCCTCCCTCTCTCTCTCCCTCTCTCTCTCCCTCTCTCTCCCCCTCTCTCTCCCCCTCCCTCCCTCTCCCTCCCTCTCTCTCCCTCTCTCTCCCTCTCCACCCCTCACTCTTCCCTCTATTTCTCCAAAAAAAGAAAAGAAAAAAAAAAAGTCTGTTGAGCATGAGGGATAGGTTGAGAGTTGAAGTGTATAGACACAGTATAGCTAGTGTCACAAGTACTGAAAGACTTAAATCAGCATCACCGAAGGCCAGCTGACGTTAAATGCAGAACTTCAGCTAGACCCAGTCTACATGGTTTCCTGACTTTGTTTTGCCGTATTCCCCTTCCCCAAGGAGAGGAAGCAGAAGGAAGGGAATATTCCCCAGATGGATTTGGCATGGCAGAAAGCTAA
This sequence comes from Paguma larvata, assembly GCA_030068075.1. Taxonomy (NCBI): domain Eukaryota; kingdom Metazoa; phylum Chordata; class Mammalia; order Carnivora; family Viverridae; genus Paguma; species Paguma larvata. Next base: position 26,365,803 of record CM057829.1, read on the forward strand.
GGAGGTAAGGTGTTACTTGTCGAACAGTGGAGAGGATCACTTAAATGACCAAGCCATGAAGTCTGCGTTGTGGTAGGAGCTTGTTAAGATGTCTTAGGAAATTACTGTGACCTTCAATTTGCTTTAATATTGTTTGACGGTTTCTCTTCCCCAAGATTGGCCTTAGAGAAGAGGCCCTTGGAAGGTTCTTCTTAAGAAGATAGAGAAGGAAGTAGAAACGAGCCTCCTGAGCTTTTCCAGCCCTAAATGGCAGCAGAATCAAGAAAGTTGTTAGCCTCATCCCTGCCAGACCAAGCTCCTGAAGAAGACCTTGTAATCGTCAAGGTAGAGGAAGATCATGGCTGGGACCAGGAATCTAGTCTGCATGAAAATAACCCTCCTGGCCAGGAGCTGTTCCGTCTGCGCTTCAGGAAGTTATGCTACCAGGAGACATTAGGACCCCGTGAAGCTCTGATCCAGCTCCGCGCACTCTGCCATCAGTGGCTAAGGCCAGATTTGAACACCAAGGAGCAGATCCTGGAGCTGCTGGTGCTGGAGCAGTTCCTGACCATCCTGCCCGCGGAGCTCCAGACTCTGGTTAAGGAACATCAGCTAGAGAACGGAGAGGAGGTGGTGACCCTGCTGGAGGATTTGGAAAGGCAGATTGATATATTAGGACGGCCAGTAAGTAGAAGGACGTGTGCACGCTGTGCCCTGGGTGTGTGGAAGCTGGGTGGACGGACGTCGGCACCACAGCAGCGGAATGCGTGCTAGGTGTCAGTTTCTGTTTGTGAGGATAAAAATAGTTCCAGTGTGGTGTGTAGAGTCCTTTTTATTTTTGTAAAGGAATGTATACAATTTTTATCTTCATAACATCCTTACAATGATTGTTCTCTTTGGCAAGTGGGAAACTAGTATGTAGGGAGCCTGAATTACTTCAGTGACTCTGGACTCTCATAATTAAAGGTAGATCTGAGACCAGAACTGAGGTTTCCTGGTTTGTTACCATAAGTTTTTTCTATTGAATAGCACTGCTTTAAGTTTCTATTTATCAGTCTTCCCATGCCTTGGGAGTGCAGAATGCTAGGAAATGATGCCTTTCTGTGCTAATCTACACATTTGTGTTCTTACTGCCTCTAGGAAGTGAGTGAGATTCTGCTTCCTCTTTTCCCAAGCATGTGTCCCGAGAGATGTGCTCTTCTCGATCGTTTGATGTTACTCGCTTCTTGCAAAGGAATTTCTTGTAATGCAGCTGCCCTGCTGTTTTCAGGTCCCAGCCCGTGCACATGGACATGGACTCTGGGAGGAGGTCATACATTCAGAGTCTGCACCAGAGCTTCCAAATACTCAGCTCCGACCCATGGCAACGCAGCACAAATCTCCAGTGCCCCCAGGGTCACAAGAGAAGGGTAAGGAGGCAGATTTCACTGATGAGGGGGAGGAATAGAAAAGAAAGTACCTGTTGAGTTCCTGGAGATCCAGGAATGAGAATTTTTCTTTACAGACCAGTCCTGAGATCTGAATTTAAGTGTTTTTCTGGGCTTTAAATACAGACTATCAGTCCCATTGGTAAATTCATGAACAAATCAAAGAATTCAGGGATTTTTATATATTCACACATTTCTGTTAAATGTTTGTTTATTTTTGAGAGAGAGCAAGCAGGGGAAGTGCAGAGAGAGAGGGGGACAGAGGGTCTGAAGCTGTCAGATCTCTGCAGCTGACAGCAGAGAGCCTGACAGCAGGGCTCAAACTCACGAGCTGTGAGAGCATGACCTGAGCTGAAGTTGGATGCTCAACCAACTGAGCCATCCAGGCGCCTTCCCAGTGCTTTTTTTTTTTAAGTTTATTTATATATTTTAAGAGAGAGAGGGAGAGAGCATGTGCTTGGGGGGAGGGGGCGTGGAGGGGCAGAGAGAGAGAATCCCAGTTAGGCTCCGCAGTGTCAGCGTGGAGCCCAATGGGGCTCAATCCCACTAACCGAGATCATGACCTGAGCCAAAACCAGAAACCAGAGTTGGGTGCTTAACAAGAGGTGGCGAGCCAATGCATGCACATGTGAGAGCATGAGCTGGAGAGGGTCAGAGGGAGAAGGAGAGACAGAATCTCAAGCTGGCTCCACACTGCAAGCCCCGACATGGGGCTTGATCCCATGACCCTGGGATCATGACCTGAGCTGAAATCAAGAGTTGGATATTCAGCCCCCTGAGCCACCCATGTTACCCCAATGTAACAACATAGGCGTTTTTGAAGTTTTGCTGGTATCATCATGCCACTTTATATGTAATTATTGGGGCGCCTGGGTGGCTCAGTCGGTTGAGCATCCGACTTCGGCTCAGGTCATGATCTCGCAGTTCGTGTGTTCAAGCCCCGCATTGGGCTCTGTGCTGACAGCTCGGAGCCTGGAGCCTGCTTCGGATTCTGTGTCTCCCTCTCTCTCTGCCCTTTCCCTGCTAATGCTCTGCTCTGTCTCTCTCTCTCTCGAAAATGAATAAACATAAAAAAAAAAAATTAAAAAAAAATTTATATGTAATTATTTCAGTATATAATTCTTCAAGCAAGAGCATTTTCTTTGATAACCATAATACATGCATCACAGTTAGGGAATGTAGTACTGATAACTGTACTTATCAGGTCCACAGGTCATATACATGTTTTGCCAGTTGTCCCAGTGATCTTCCAGAATCTAGTTCAAGATTCCAGTTTGCAGTCAGTTGTCTTGTGTCTTTAGACTCCTTTAATTCAGAATAGTTTCTTAGCCTTTCTTCGACCTTTATGACCTTGACATTTTTAAAGAGTACAGGTCGGTTATTTTACAGAAGAGCTGTGAAATTTGGGTTCATGTGATATTTCCTTATGTGTAAATTCAAGTTGTGCATATTTGGCAGGAAAGCCCCAGAAGCGATGCTGTATCCTTCTCAGCATTACAACAGGATTTGTCCTGTTATTGCTGTTGGTACCTTTGATGACTTGGTTAAGGTTATTCTTGCTAGGTTTGGGGCACCTGGTGCCTCAGTGGGTTAAGTGTCCAACTCTCGATCTCAGCTCAGGTCATGATCTCATGGTTCATGAGTTCGAGCCCTGCATCGGACTCTGCTCTGACAGCACCGAGTCTGCTTGGGATTCTCTCTACTCTCTGCTGCTTTCCCGCTTGTGCACACTCTCTCCTCAAAATAAATTACACATTTTTTTTAAAAGCTTACTTTTGCTAAGTTAATCATTGTAAAGTTACTTTTTCTCCCTTTATGATTAATAAGTAATTTGTGAGGGAGAGACTCTTTAGTCTGTGTAAATATCTGGTTCTCATCAGACTTTTGTTGCTAAAATACTAGTCTTAATATTCATCGATGCTTCTTGACTGAATCAGTGATTACTAAGACTTACAAAATGATGATTTTCTCACTATGTCATTCTTTCTCCACTTACTTATAATAGAGACTGTTACCTCCTTCCCATTTTATTTTACATGTCAGTATGGACTCATAAATTCTTACTTTATTCCAGAAATAAAATATCTTTGTCTTTATTTTCTTACCATCTTTATTTTGATGCTTAAACTGTCTCAGATTTGTTCAGAGGAGGTTGCTTCAGTCTGGCTCCTGTGTCCTTTCGACATCTCCCCATCATTTTTTGAAAACTTCTTGCAGAACAAGATGTTCTAGTGTCATCTCGTACTTGCTCTGCATTTCTTTTTTCATTTACATGATTTACAGCAGTTCTATATAAATGGATTTTTAATATTTCTAAAGAAGAAACATAGAAACATTTTCAGTTAGTAATATAATTCTTTTCGAAAGTTCTAAAGTGTATTGCCTGAGACACAGTAGTCTGTTAATTTGGTGTTGCGCCGATATCTATAGGAAGCCGATAGTGGCAGTCGTGGTGGACATTTCAGGAAGGTAATAGAGTTAATAGAGGTAGATTAGCTCTCATGTTCCATTTGCCAAGAGACCAAGACCTAAAGAAGTACTGTACACGAGCACAAGGATAGAACATAGCTTTGGAGGGAGAGGAGAAATTGTAAAGCAATTCCTGTCAGGAAACCAGTACTCTATTTTCGACATGGAATTGCAAACTGAGTGGGACATCAAAGTGCAGGTGTGTGGGCCCAGAGCCCAAGATACCAGATTTGATTTGATTTTTTATATTTTATTTTAGATTATTTCATTTTATATTTAATTAAAAAAATTTTTTTTAACATTTTATTATTCAGAGAGAGAGACAGAACATGAGAAGGGGAGGGGCAGAGAGATGGGGAGACACCGAATCTGAAGGAGGCTCCAGGCTCTGAGCTGTCAGCACAGAGTCTGACGTGGGGCTCGAACTCACAAACTGCAAGATCATGACCTGAGCCAAAGTCGGACGCTCAACCGACTGAGCCTCCCAGGTGCCCCTATTTAATTTTTTAAATGTTTATTTAAACAATCTGTATACCCAGCATGGGGCTCAAACATGACCCCAACATCAGGAGCTGCATGCTCCACCTACTGAGGCAGCCAGTGGCCGCTCAGCACTTTTTGTACAAAATCTCTGACATGCATATCTTCTGAAATGCAGACGGCTTTGGAATGGGTTAGTGCTGGCTCCTGCAACTGGGGGGCAGGGCTGGTCTCACTCCTCGCTTCTTTCTCCCCTCAGCTATCCCTACTTGTCAGAGCCCTGCCCTTTCCCAAAAAGGAAGTCCTGGGGACCAGGAGATGACAGCTACACTTCTCACGGCAGGACTGCAGGTGAGTCGTAGTGCTTCTACCTCTGCTCGGCGGCACTGGCGGCGTCTGCCACATGCCCGGACTCTCTGTAGCAGTACTCACCAGACACTTGCCCCAAATGCTTTTGGATGATTCTTGATTTCCTCCCAGTAAATCTAGCGCATTTCCCTCTTCTTCCCCACTTATTTAGATCCCTTTACACAGGATGTCCCCACCCCTCGATCCTCTCCAGCACTGGCGGACCTCCGACACTCTGGGTTTGAGCCATGGAACAGTGCCAGTCCCACATGGGGGTTTTGTTTTGTGTTGTTTCAGACTTTGGAGAAGATCGAAGACATGGCCGTGTCCCTAATTCGAGAGGAGTGGCTTCTTGATCCATCACAGAAGGATCCGCGTAGAGATGACAGGCCAGAAAACTACAGAAACATGTTCTCCCTGGGTAAGGAGAGCTCTGGTTATTGTCGTCACTTAAGGTTGTCTGTTAGTTATGTGATGGTAGCTGTGAGCTTTCTGAAAGACATTCTTAACTTTAAACTCGGGAACTAACAGAAGCAGTGCTGGCCCACGGACTTTTATTCTCTGATCCAGGACCTACCATGGGTACTGTTCTGTCTGCCAGTGGGAGACAGTCCTCTGCTCCAAGCCCCGTGGGACTTTGGGCCTGTCGTGCTTCTCCCTTTCAGGGCCAGGGCTTTTCCCATTTCCGTCCTGTTAGGTCATTCAGTAGATTCGTATTCCTACCCACCCCCCAGCTGCCCCTCAGGCGATCCCTGCCCTGCTTTCGTGCCCTCCCAACAGCCCTCTGTGTTCATGCACTTCTTCCCCACGTAGCCTGTGGTCCTTCTGCTCGACCCTGTTCTCATCTTCCTCTGTTATGATAGCATTTTGGAGAGAGATGGAAGTTATGTGATTATTGGTAGTTTTTCTATTGTGTATTTTCCTTTTCCCGTACATTCTGTTCCTTTCTAACATGGAGAATAGAAAGTGACATTGGCTTAATGTTTGTCCCATTTTAATTTCAGGTGGTGAGACCAGGAGTGAGAACAGGGAATTAGCTTCGAAACAGGTAATATCTACTGGAGTCCAACCACATGGAGAGACAGCTGCCAAATGCAACGGGGATGTTATCGGGGGTCATGAGCGTGGAGAAGCCCGAGATCTTCTGGGCAGATTAGAGAGGCAGCGGGGAAATCCCACCCAGGAGAGACGGCATAAATGTGACGAATGTGGGAAGAGCTTTGCTCAGAGCTCAGGCCTTGTTCGCCACTGGAGAATCCACACTGGGGAGAAACCCTATCAATGTAACGTGTGTGGGAAAGCCTTCAGTTATAGGTCAGCCCTTCTTTCCCATCAGGATATCCACAACAAAGTAAAACGCTATCACTGTAAGGAGTGTGGTAAAGCCTTCAGTCAAAACACGGGCCTGATCCTGCACCAGAGAATCCATACTGGGGAGAAGCCGTATCAGTGCAATCAGTGTGGGAAGGCTTTCAGTCAGAGTGCGGGCCTCATTCTGCACCAGAGAATCCACAGTGGGGAGAGACCCTATGAATGTAATGAGTGTGGGAAAGCTTTCAGTCATAGCTCTCACCTCATTGGACATCAGAGAATCCACACAGGGGAGAAGCCCTATGAGTGTGAGGAGTGTGGGAAAACCTTCAGGCGGAGCTCACACCTCATTGGCCATCAGAGAAGCCACACTGGGGAGAAACCCTACAAATGCAATGAGTGTGGGAGGGCCTTCAGTCAGAAGTCAGGCCTGATTGAACATCAGAGAATCCACACTGGAGAAAGACCCTATAAATGTAAAGAATGTGGGAAAGCCTTCAATGGGAACACTGGCCTCATACAGCATCTGAGAATTCACACAGGGGAGAAGCCCTATCAATGTAATGAGTGTGGGAAAGCCTTTATTCAGAGGTCAAGTCTCATTCGGCATCAGAGAATCCACAGTGGAGAAAAATCTGAATCCACGGGAGTTTAGGAAAAAACTACAGTCCTAGTTTGAGCATTATTCAGCATTATTCAGAATCCACATGCTGGTGAGAGGTCTTTCAGTGCAAGTAAAAACGCAGAAACTTTGTCATCACTACAGCCTTACCCTAGGGTCAGAATCGATAGCAGTGGCAGAGTTAGGATAGCTCTCTGGTAGTTTGGGCCGGTGCCTTGATGCAGGTGGATCAGCGTGACTGTCTTGGGAGGTGTCTGATGGAACGGAGCTCCTGATGGCCCAGTGCATCCTTTAGAAACAAAGTAGCCTCTGTGCAAGTTGCTGGTGGTGGAGGTGCTTAATTTTGTCTTTCGGGTGAGTAGCTGTAGGTTTGAGCGGGGCTCCTCCCGGTTCCTCTGCTTCTTCCCGTTTTCCTGTGATCTCCTTCCCCCATTGATTTCCCTGCGGGCGCACTTGTCATCCTGATCTGATCTGAGAAGCTACTTTAGAGTTTGAAGCAGCCTCCCTGTGAGACTTCTATTTGTATTTAGCTTTCTAAGAACCTAGTTCTAGGGAAATTTTTACAGACACATAATGTATTTATGCTTTAGTGTGCGTGTTATTTTATTCCAATGTTCCCGATAGTGGAAAACCGTATTCCCATGCAAACTCAGAATGCTATATTTTTAACAGCACTCCAGCATTTTTCTTCATATAATCACCTTCACTGACTCCCCTGAGTCACTGAGCATCCATACGTGTGCTTCACCACCCCCACCCCCAGCACCTGTGTCAGCAAAAGAAGTGATGTTTGTGGGAGTGAAGCAGAGAAGGAGGTGAGTGGAGACTCAGCCTGACTGCTCTTGAGCTTGGGTGGTTGTACCTTTGGGTGACTTCGGCTCTCTTTTCCACCTTCCCACTGTATGCCGTGGTGCACAGAGGTGTGGAGACTATTCCAGTTACAGCATCATGTGGACGAAAGGGGAGGCAGGTGCTTGAAGAAGACCTAAAAATCCTTACAGAGAACATACACTCATCAGTTCTGGCCCATTACAGTCGTGCCCTCTCAGGTTTCTGTCCGTCTGCACAAACCCCTGACCGGATGGTCTGTCACTGCTGTTATTACCCTTGTCCTCCCTCCGTAGATGGCCTTAGCACCTCACCCTTCATTCTCCAGCTGTCTCTTGCCATTAGCTTTATAAATGCACAGTGGTGATCTGTCGAATACCTCACCTTGCAGTTCCTCACTCTTCTGGATTCTGGTGTGCTCCATCTGTAAACCAGTGGAGACGCGATATTAACTCCTCATCACTGGGCACAGTCTTTCCTCTTTGAGGCTTTCCATATACCAGGGGCTATTATATAAATAACACGGCTGTTTTAAGCAACACACCAGGACCTGTGCATCCGAATGTGGTCTGCCCTTTAAATTCGGCAGTCTGGATTGTACCAGAAGTGCTACCACTCCTTCTGACATTTGGAAGACTTTTACTCTTGAATAACATCTCGTTTTTGACCATTACCCACTTTTTCACCAGATTTGAAATTGAGTTACTTTTGGCTTTTAAAAACCAGCTTTTAAAATGGGAATTGATTCCATTAATCCTAATCAGAAGAATATGCTACACGTTCTGAAGAAAACGCCAAGAGAATTTACACAGCTTCACACGGACTGTTCTTTTTTTTTTTTTTTTTAATAGTTTATTCCACACGGACTGTTCTGAGCAGGGACTACACTTACTAATCATGTTATTTTATGATTGGTGTTTTTAAAAACCAGTTGTAAAATCTTTCATCGTACAGGCCCACCTTTTAGATCATCAATTTCTTCCCTGTAAAATCCCTTCTGTATCCCACTATGGCCCACCCTGACCATTGACAACATCAAGGTTGTTATACCTATTGGATGAGCCATTGACTCCCACCTTTCATGGGTCTTGCTGGTTTCCTTGGTTAACTGTTTCTATTTTTCTTTTTTTAAGATTTTTTTAAGTTTATTTATTTTGAGAGAGAGTGAGCATGTGCGAACAGGGGAGGGGCTGAGAGAGGGAGAGAAAGAGAGAGAGAGAATCCCAAGCAGGCTCAGTGCTGCCAGTGTGGAGGCCAATGCAGGGCTTGAACTCCTGAACCGTGAGATCATGACCTGAGCTGAAATCAGGAGTCGGACACTTAACCGACTGAGCCACCCAGGCGCCCCTCCTTGATTAACTTTTCAAAACAGCGCTTTCCTTTATCCTTTATTTTCTTACCTTCCTTTTTTTTTTTTTTTTGTTTCCCCCCTTTTGGACTATAGATTCCCTTGCACTTGAAGGGGATTCCATTCCTCATTCGCTCATACTTGACATTTTAAGAAACCAGGAACAAATCTGGTTGTCTCTAGATCTTTGTTCTCTGCTTACCCTCTGTAAGACACGAACTCTGCCTGAAGCCAGTGCTGCCTATGTCCGGGTCTTATGGGATGGACTCACTGCCAGAGAGAAGGTATGTGCACACATGCACAGTCTCCCAGTCAGTTGACGGGAGCACTTGTCCAGTGAGAGCTTAGAGTAACGTGTTGAGATGCTGTAGGCACACCAGCTAACGTCTCTTTACCACAGCAGTGTGTAGTCACACTCCACATCAAGTCCATAATTACTAGGCATCTGGCAGATTTCAGAGGAAAGACAACGTGCCCTTGAGGGATCAGTGTTCTGCTGGAAAGAATGAGGACAGACTGTGACCTGAAAGAACTATTGAGGCTGGTTCAGCCGCATACAGAAAGAGCCACATGGTGTAAAAAAGTAGAAAAGGCTGCTGTTTCTTTGGGGGCACGCATAGAAGTCCATTCTTGGTCTCCATTTCTCACTCTTTGCACCAGAATGTGGTGGTTCCATCAGCTCTTAACTGAGAGTGATGTGTGCTAAGTTCCTTTATATCCTGCAGATTGTTTTTATGCTCTTGATCTGAAATGCACTGTTCACCAATACCTTCTCCCATTGTGATCTTCTCATTTTAGGACCTGGCATGATAAAGTGGTTCTTCTGGCATTCTGCTGCCATTCAACATAGTCCTAGGAGAGGCGTCTTAGGCTTCAAAGGTTTACTCCATTGAGCAAGTGGCAGTATTAGAATGTGGTGGATGACTGCCATACACAGCAGTTAGCTTTACTCTTGGTTCTGAGACTCAAAATAGTAATGGCTGATATTTATTAAGTACTTACTATGTTCCAAGCTCTATGCTAAGCCTTTCTCATGGTTATGACACATCTTCTATCTTGCATTTTATAGATGAGGAAATAGGCTTAGAGAGGTGAGTCAGTTGACCAGGGTCATGGAGCTGGGAAATGACAGAGCAGGGGTTCTGCCCAGCAGTGTCAGATTCTCCAGCCTGTGCTGCTGACCCCTGTGCTACTGTCTCTTATGAACACCCTGACCCTGGCCAGTCATTGGAAAATTCAGTGTCCCTGGCCATCAGATAGTTAGCTACTGGGGAAGGGAATGTATAGTGGTACAGCACTGTGTAGTGCAATTGGTTGAAAATCATTTTGGTTGATGATTGTGTCTTTAAATGTTGATACTTTTGACACTTGGTAGTACTAGAAAGCTAAATTGTACAACTAAAACATGTTTAAAAGAGTAACTGGCAGGATAAAGTAATAAGGTACAGATTCGAGTGCATTTCTCTCTACCCTGCCCCAGGGAAGTAGAATTGTGGAGGGAAATGAAATACCCATACGCCCAGCCAGGGTCCGTTGGGAGAACAGTAGTTAAGTTTACCTACAGCGTGAAATGTGGAAAACCTTCAACTATCAATGCCTTTTCTAAGTTCTTGTCCTGTTTTGTTTTGAGAGAGAGAGAGAAAGCAAGCATGTGAGCAGGGGAGGGGCAGAGAGAGAGAGAGAATCCCAAGCAGGCTCTGCACTGTTAGTATGGAGCCCAAAGTGGGCCTCAAACTCAAGAAACTTGAGATCATGACCTGAGCCGAAATCAAGACTTGGACGCTTAACCAACTGAGCCACCCAGGTGCCCCTTGTCCTTGATCTATAGTTCACACTGTTGAGTTTTCCCTGCATCTCAGGAATTCTCTTCTTTGGCTTGTGGGATCCTTTTTGATCATTTTCCTCCCAGTTTTTAGTGTTTCTTTATTAGTCTTTTTTCTTCTCTCCACTGAAAATAATCTCCATGTCTTGATTTTATCCAGTATTTTTTTCTGTATTTGCTTCTATTTATCTATTTTGGCTGTTTACACTTACCTTCTGTATTTCAGTAATTTAATTATTTCCTACCCCGTGGGAATAATTATGTGGGTCAGTTACCTACATAATTTGATATTTGAAAACAGAACTCATCACTCTTGTCCCCCAGCCTGCATCTTTCTTTTAAATAGGCATTAGTGCGTAGCTTCTTAATCACGAATAGACTCACTGCTCTTCATATTTCTTTTTTTATTCTTTTCAAAGTAGACTCCACACCCAGGGTGGGGCTCAAACTCATGACCCTGAGATGACGTCCTGAGCCCCCCAAGTGCCCTGTCCTTCATATTTCTTATCACAGTCTTGGAGTTGTCCTTTAGTCTTTTTCTGCTCTCCACTGTACATGTCTCAAACCTTGCTAAGTCATTCCAGTTCTCAGTTTTCTCCTTGAGGCTGGATCTTTTTTTACATTTCTGCCCGCAGAGCCGTGTCATCTGAGGCCCAGGCTGTTGTAATTCTTTCTTTCTGGTTTCCTTGCTTTCAAGACCCCCTTCCAGTAATGTTTCTAAGGTGATCCTCCTCAAAATCCATTTGTGGTCAAAAACACTCAGCAGATAATTGTTGTCCCAGCAGTGGGGTTCCAGGTTCTCCGTTTTGCCCTTCGTGCTTCACCTGCCTCAGCCTCATTCCGTAGCATATTCACCTTGACTCCTCTTGTTCAGACTTCCTGCTGCTTTCCACTGCTGTCTTACAAGCCCTTGCCTCTGTGCCTTTCTCATGCAGTTTCTTTTGTTTAGATTGGTTTTTTGGCCCCACCTCTTACTCATCCATCCCTTCAAAGCCTAGCTGCTTTATATCTTCCAAGTAGGCTCTCCCTGACTTCACCTCACACTGAGACCTTCCTTGTTCTATGCTGCCTTGGCACTTACCCTTTGAGTTTGTACTGTGGTCCACGCCCTTACTAATATGTTGTTTTGTAATTATTTTCTAGCTCTCTGTATTGTAGTTTCACATTTGTATTTATTTCCAAAATTAAATTGTAAGCTCCTTGAGGGCAGGAATAATAACTTTTACATTTGTATCTCTGCACCCCCTAGTGCCTAGTACAGTGCTGAGCACACAGTAGGTGTTTAATAAATGCTTGTCGAATTATTGTGTGGATTATTTATAGATTTATCTAAAGAAGTTTTTATTTTCAAAGTTACATGTCTCTTACCACTTTGTGCGCAGACCTGTTTCTGTATAATATCTATAGTTGCCTATACTTAAGACTAAGACTTAAAAAAATTCAACTTTAGGAGAATATATGTGAAAACTGAAATAAGAAGCTCTCCATTTGGCCAAATTTATTCTTTAAGGAAGAAAATAGGAGTAGGAAACAAAGATTACTGCTTTAAAGTTATTGTTGCAGAAGTGCTTCGGAATAGACTTTTGTATCTGAGGTTAAACCAGTGGTTCTCAACTGGAGAAAACTGGCAATGTCTGGAGATAGCTTTGGTTCTACCATCAGTGGACAGCTGGAGTGCTACTGGCATCCAGCAGATAATGGCTAAGGATGCTGCAAACACCTTGCATGCACAAACAGTCCCCACAACAACAAAAATTATCTGGCTTCGTACGTTTAATAGTGCCAAAGTTGAGAAGCCCTAGGCTGGACATATTTAAGGTATATAGGAGAAAGAAAGGAATACTAGCATTGCAATTAGAAAAATTAGCTATGGCAAGCTTTAAAAGAATGCTGTTATGTATATTTTATAGTATGTAAGATTAGAAAGAAAAAGGGAGTTCATAGCAATTACACGTCAGGGTGATGGTAAACCATAAAATGGTTGATAATGATGTTCTCAAGTTGCTTTCAGTGTCAGATGTGCCTCCCTCGGTATTAAAAACACCAGGTGTGTCAGGACTACAGTCTAGTTTAGTTTTATAGAATCAAAGATAAAAACTTTGGGCGCTATCTCTAGCAGGGAGGCGGTAACATATAAAAGATGTAGCTTTGAAGACAACACATAAAGGGACATAACTTCCTTTGGCAGGGGCTAGGCAGGATTAACTATTCCAAGGAAACCACAAGCCAGAATGTGGTCAGAGTTTGCCAAGTAAAACACATACCCACTTAAAAAGTTTTTAACAGTATTACTCTTACCTAGGAAGGCAAGTATGTAGAAGAAAATGTGATTTCCTAAATTAAATAGTTTTAAAAGACCTTTTAGGAACATTTCAGTTTTCTCATCATTAAGTAGCTCGATGGCACTTAAACAGGTTTAAAAAGGATCAACTCGAGTTAGAAAATCGGTTTCAATGTGTAGTACACCAAAGAATCACTGCGTTGTTCTGTTTAATTATTCACAGTCTATAGAATGCTAGGCTTGGAAGTGATCTGTGAGGTGGTTTCCCAACCCATTCTGCAAACGGAGGTCCACAGAGGCCAGGCGACCACTCGGTCACCCATTAAGGTTAGTGGTGCAGGTAGAAAAGAATCCAGGCTTCCTGATGCTTTGCCCATTTCTTTTCTGGCTGGTTATGCCCTCAGGTCTGACCCTTGTTCTTGTATGTTCTTAATTTGTACTCCGCCAGGGGATGGATCCATACTTTGAGCCTCCAACTGTAATGTTTCATTCTTGGACTTAACTCCATCAGCTTTTATGTCCATACAAGTATACTGACTTGGTGTCTTGGGTTGAATTCTTCCATTAACGGCCAGTTGGTGTCAGCAAGTTTTGAAAGCCCCGCCCTCCTGGGCCTGATCCCTAATCTTCACAAAGAAGAGCAGCTCTGGCTTTCTGATCGTTGATGATGAAGCACCCGAGCTCCTGCGGTCCCGCGTGGCGGGTTGGGGATCCTGTAGGGTCCCCCTGGAGATGCTGCCTTTCCCGGCCGCGGTATCTTTAAATTCCAAGATTCCAGAGCAGCCCGTCCTACACTAGACAGAATCAGCAAGCGGAAACCACCTGTGTCGACGACTGGGACTCGGCTAGGTCTCCCACAGACCCCCGCTGCGGCGGCGGCGCTCCAGGCCTGGGCTAGTGGAGGGCCCTCCCCGGAAGTGCCGGGACTTCCGGCCCGCGGGCGGTGGTGGCGTGGCTGGCGCTGCTCTGCCGCAGCAGCAGGCGGTATCGTTGGGTCTTGAGCGGAGCATGCGGAAGCCTCGCCGGCCGTCCCTCCGGCCGCGACGCCCCAGGCGGCCTGGCCTTTCCCACGGCCTCCCAAGTTTTATGGAGCTGCCGTGACCACGTGCACCCCTGGTAGGTGTGGTTTCGCCCCCAGCCGACCCTCGGCCCGCCTTTCCGAACAGAAGGGGAAACTGTGGAGGACTGGAAATACGTGTTTGGGACAGGCTTCCTCTTCCACCCGGGTGCCCAGGACGTCTACTTGTCCGGCAGCTTGGCCCGTGGGGCCGGTGTCCGGCTCTAAGCAACCGCTTTCCCACCCGCGCGGTCCGCGGTGCTGTCCCTGCCTGGCTGGGGAGTTCCCTGCGGCAGGAGCGAGTCGGGGCATCGGCCCCACGGGCTGTCCCAGCCTGGGATCGGACACCCGTCCTAGCACATCAGCCCCTTGTTTGACATTGCGTTTTTTCTCCCAGTCCCTCACTAGTTACTGTGACAACTATGGCAGTCTTTGCCTTTTCTTTGAGTAAGATAGTGTTTGCTTTACAAAAGAGGGTAACGAAGAGGAGGCCCGTAAGAGGAATCTTACTGTATCGCAGACTCCAGGTGAAAAACTGCGTGGCGTCATTTAGAGGGGCTGTTTTCTCTGGTTTCAAGAATTCTGTTCTAGAAAACTCTTCGTTCTGGGCTGGCTCCAGCTCGGTTGACACTGGCTGAGGCCAGTAACTGATATTTCGGTCTAAGGAGTGCCAGGTCTGGGAGAGGGACAGGCATGGGGGGGGGAGGGAGCCGGTCGTTGAGAAAGTGACCGAGTTGGATGAGCCCAGACAGCAGGAAGGGAAGGGAGAGGTATATATTAATTAAGTCATCATAAAACTTTTAGTCTCTTAGGGATACTTCTTTTTTTTTCCCCTTTTTTTGGGAATGTAGGTCTAAACCTGTGATTGTGGCCAAATCTTTTAATCTCTCCGTGCCTCTATTTCCTCATGTGTAAATGAGGATGCCAAAAGCACCTGCCTGGAATTGTTATCAAGATTACATGAACGGTACCTGATACAAAAGTAGTATCTAGATATTGTCATTATTTTTCTCCATACCTCCCTGGACTGCTCTGCTCTAATGATTCGTTTGTTTATACAGTGATACATCCATAATTTCATGTGTTTAATTTTTTTTCCAGGTCCCAGCTCTTGCACACAATCCAGAAGTAACCTAGCAAGAAATCCCAGCCCTGGGAGAAGGGAGGGAGAATCGCTGTCTCCAGCTCCTACCCAGGATCGCACCACTGAATCTCAACTATAGGAACCCTTTACCCCACAGGAGGGTTGTAAGTGTCAAACTTTGACATTCTGTAGTTTTTTGAAGATTCTGGAATAAGGGACCTAAGGAGACTCTTTTTTTTTTTTAAGTTAACTTAACAGTATCAGTGTAGGTGTGTTGTTATGAACTCTCAGCAGAATCCGCTTCAAAGTGAGGGTAGAACAAGAGGGCACCAGCTCACCTGCCATTGTCACCGTGTGTTATTGATAATTCTGTCTTTGCTGCCTGTCTTCTGAGACCTAAGGTGTATTCTATTTTCCATTGTTTACGTGTCTTTGACTCTGCTTAAGGTGGTTTTGTTGTTTTACCTTGCAGGAATTTTCATTCTTTGCATTGATTTCAAATTTCTCAATCTTTCCATTCATAGCCTCTGGATTTGAAAGGCCTTCCTTCTCTGAGGTTATAAAAGACTTCTCCCACACTTTCCTCTGGTAATTTTATAGTTTTCATTTTTGGAATATTAACCCGTGTATAGACTGAGGAAGGAAGGAATCCAATTTAACATTTTTCCAGATGATTACCTAGTTCTCCCCATACATTTATTGAGGAATCTAGTCGTCTTTTTCCTACTGATTTAGTATCTTTTTTCTATGCTAAATTTCTCCCTCTGATTGCATCTATTTCTGGACTTCCTATTCTGTGCCATTTGTCTGTCTCGCTCACCACTATCACACTGTCTCACCGAGGCTTTGTAACTTTGTAATGAAGTGCTCCTTCATTGCCTTTTCAGAATTTTCCCAGGGAATCTTGCTTGTTCATGTACTTGTCTGTGTGGATGTTAAAATCTATTTACAAAAAAGTTGGTATTTTTATTAGAATAGTATTAAATTTATAAATTAAGGAGTAGTTTCTGAGTACAAAGTGGAGGGGTTTTAGGACTAATTGATCTGGGTTCAAATTTCATCTCTTTTTTTTAAGCTTTCTACTTTTTATTTTATCTTTTTGCTTTTTTACTTTTTAAAGATTTTATTTAAATTCAAGTTAGTTAACATATAGTATAGTGTTGGTTTCAGGGGTAGAATTTAGTGATTCATCACTTACATATAACACCCAGTGCTCATCACAAGTGCCATCTTTAATGCCCATCACCCATCTAACCCATCTCCCCACCCAAAACCCCTCTAGCAACCCTCGTTCTCTGTATTTAAGAGTTTCTTATGCTTTGTCTCCTTCTCTGTTTTTATTGTATTTTATCTTTTTCACTTTTTTTAATGTTTATTTTGAGAGAAAGGGGGGGGAGAGAGAGAGAGCATAAAAAGGAGAGGGGCAGAGAGGGAGAGAGAGCGAATCCCAAGCAAGCTCCGTGCTGTCCCTGCAGAGCCAGTTGCTAGCCTCAATCCCACAAACCAGGAGCTCATGACCTGACCGGAAAACAAGAGTCAGATGGTTAACCGACTGAGCCACCCGGGCACCCCTTTCTTACTTTATTTTCCCTTCCCTTCCCCTGTGTTCATCTGTTTTGTTCCCTAAATTCCACACGTGAGTGAAATCACACTGCCTTTGAGTAAAATCCTATATGGCATTTGTCGTTCTCTAACTTGTCAGCTTTATTAGTTGTCCAATCTCAAAAAATTTATCTACTTTTCAGTTTTCTGTAAGACAGGAGGAGCGTAACGTCTTATTTGCGGAATTAAAGGTGATAAAAAGTATAAAATGCCTTCTTTGAAGTAAACAGAGCCTTTCGGTGGCCGCTCGGGAACCACTGAGAAGCAGGCCTCCGTGGCCCTAGAGCGGCCGCAAGGTGAGGGCGGCGGGGATCTGCGGAAGTCGGCGTCTCTGTGCTCCTTCCGGCGCCCGCGCTCGCCTCGGAAGTGCAGGGGTGGGGTTTGGTTTGGCGAGTGATGTGGGACGAGCAGCACTGGCGGGGGCCTACTCTCCACGCCTGGTCTCAGACCCCCACGCCTGGTCTCAGACCCCTACCCCTGCTCTCTGCCGTCTCTCTCGCTCTCCTTCCGCTCTTCCTTGGCTCCCTTGCCCTGCCCCCCTCCCCGCCCTGGCCTCCCAGGCGTGCTGACCCCGGAGGCTGTGGGACAGAGCGGAGTGGGGCCGGACGCTGAGCTCTGCCAGGTGGGCGAGGTCCCCACCCGTCCGGCAGCCTCTCCTCATCACAGCTCTTGATTGACCGAGTTTGGGGAGGAGAGCGGGGACCATCCTGTCTTGGTCCCTGTGGCCTCAGCTGCCTCTTGTGTGCGTCCGTGCGCGCGCACTGAAGGACACCTGGCGGTTGTATTGAGATGTTCTTGAAATATTCCTTTTCCTTCAAAGAAAAACGCTGAATGCGCTATTCCTGAAGACTTGTTTCTTTTGCTATTTATATTGCATTGTCCGCCCACTCCCGCCCACTCCCGGCCTCTTTTGTCCCTCTTCTCAACAGCCTTTCTTCAAAGTTAAAAATGTTTACCCAGAGGTATCTGATCACAACCCAGAAAGGTATTTTTTGCATATCTGTTCATGGTGGCAGGCACAGGACAGGATAATTCCAATTTGAGCGAGCTGCAGACCTGAAGGGGTTTGGGTAGGACTAGAGATCCTCCATATTTTCCTAGTAAGAGTGGAGCAGCTTAGGCCACAGGCCTCCATGGGTAACCACGTTTTCCGGAGTCTGGGCAGAAGTTCATGTGCATGTGACCCCTGCCTCCGGTGAGCCTGTGTCACTGTTGCCCAGGATTGACTGTTCAGAGAACCATGATAGAACATCACTGGGAATTGTTTCAGCTCCTCAGCCTTGGAAGGGAGTATCCGTGTGACAGCACAGATGTGCCCGACTTGTGTGGAACCTCCACACCCCACCCCGCCACAGGAGCAAAGAAATCAGGGGCTCGGAAAAAGACACATTTGTATAAAGAAACATTCAAAGATACTAGAACTAAAAAAAATAACCTATGGAGGTGGTAAACCGAGGGGGATCAGGGTACAATGGAAACAAGACATATCTATATGTCATGGTGTTGTTGTTTTTTTTAAATATTTATTTTGGGGAGAGAGCACACATGGGCAGGAGTGGGGGAGGGGCAGACAGCGGGGTACAGAGGATCTCAAGTGGGCTTCCTGCTAACAGCAGAGAGCCCTAAGCGGGACCCAGACTTGTGAACTCCGAGATAATGACCTGAACTGAGGTTGGAAGTTGGACGCTTAACTGACTGAGCCATCCAAGTGCCATTCTATATGTTTTTTTAGAGCACTTTGACTTTTCTTTTTTTGAGAGGGGCATGAACCATGAGGTCATGACTTGAGCCAAAGTCAGATGTTTAACCACTGAGCCACCAGGCATCTTGACTTTTCAGTTGTATATTACCTAGTCAAAAGCATAGACACACACACTTAAAAATTTTTTAAGTTAAAATTTTTTTAATGTTTATTTATTTTTGAGAGAGAGAGACAAGCACAAGCAGGGAAGCAGCAGAGAAAGAGGGAGACAGAGTCTGAAGCAGGCTCCAGGCTCTGAGCTGTCAGCACAGAGCCTGACGTGGGGCTCGAACTCACAGACCGTGAGATCATGACCTGAGCTGAAGTCGGCCGCTTAACCGACTGAACCACCCAGGTACCCCTCCCATTACTTGTTTAATCCATCTTCCCACCCCCTCTCATCTGGTAACTATCGGTTTGTTCTCTGTAATTAAAAGTTAGTTTCTTGATTTGTCTTTGTTTTCCCATTTGTTCATTTGTTTTGTTTCTTAAATTCTACATATGAGTGAAATCATATGGCATTTGTCTTTCTCTGACTGTCTTATTTTGCTTAGCATAATACTCTCTGGTTCCATCCACGTCATAACACTTGGGCTGCCTCCATATCCTGGCTATTGTCAATAATGTTCCAACAAATGTAGGGGTGCATGAATCCTTTCGAATTCGTATTTTTGTATTCTTTGGATAAACACGTAGCAGTGCAATTGCTGGGTCTAAGGTAGTTCTGTTTTTAACTTTTTGAGGAACTTCCACACTGTTTTCCAGAGTGGCTGCACCAGTTTGCATTCCTACCAATAGTGCATGAGGGTTCCCCTTTCTCCACGTCCTCACCAACATCTCTTGTTTCTCGGGTTGTTAATTTCAGCCATTCTGACTGGTAGGAAGTGGTATCTCATCATGGTGTTTTGTTTTGTTTTAATGTTTGTTTATTTTTTTGAGAGAGAGAGCACAAGCAGGAGAGGGGCAGAGAGAGAGGGAGACAAAATCCAAAGCAGGGTCCAGGCTCTGAGCTGTCAACACAGAGCCCGATGTGGGGCTCGACCCTACAGACCACGAGATCATGACCTGAACTGAAGTCAGAGACTTAACCGACTGAGCCACCCCAGCACCCCTCATCGTGGTTTGGATTTGTATTTCCCTGATGATGAGTGGTGTTGAGCATCTTTTCATATGTCTGTTTGCCATCTATCTGTCTTCTTTGGAGAAAGGTCTGTTCATGTTTTCTTCCTATTTTTAATTGGATGATTTGTATTTTGGGTGTTGAGTTTAAGTTCTTTATATATTGGAGATACTAACTCTTTATCAGATATGTCATTTGCAAATAGCTTCTCCCATTTTGTAGGTTGCCTTTTAGTTTTGTCGATTGTTTTCTCCACTGTGCAGAAGCTTTTTATCTTCACGAGGTCCCAATAGTTCATTTTTGCTTTTGTTTCCCTTGCCTCTGAAGACATAGCTAGGAAGAAATTGCTATGGCTGGTGTCAAAGGGCCTATTTTCTTTTCTAGGATTTTAATCATTTCCTGTCTCACATTTAGGTCTTTAATCCATTATCGAATTTATTCTTGTGTATAAATTTCCAGTTTCATTCTTTTGCATGTTGCTGTCGTTTTCCCAACAGTGTTTGTTGAAGAAACATTCTTTTTCCTACTGAATATTCTTTCCTGCTTTGTTGAAGATTAATTGATCCTATAGTTGTGGGTTCATTTCTGGGGTTTCTGATCCGCTCCACTGATATACGTGTCTACTATCTTGATCACTACAGCTTTGTAATATAACTTGAAGTCCAGAATTCTGAGGCCTCCAGCTTTGCTTTGCTTTTCAAGATTGCTTTGGCTATTCGGGGTATTTTGTGGATCCACACAAATTTTAGGATTGTTGGCACCTGAGTGGCTCAGTCAGTTAAGCACCGACTTCGGCTCAGGTTACGATCTCACGGATTGTGAGTTGGAGCCCCGCGTCAGACTCTCTGCTGACAGCTCAGGTCCTGGAGCCTGCTTCAGATTCTGTCACCCCCTTTCTCTGCCCCTCCCCTGCTCACACTCTGTCTCTGTCAAAAGTAAATAAACGTTAGGGGCGCCTGGGTGGCTCAATCGGTTAAGCAGCCAACTTCAGCTCAGGTCATGGTCTCGTGGTCTGTGAGTTCGAGCCCCACATCGGGCTCTGTGCTGACAGCTCAGAGCCTGGAACCTGCTTCAGATTCTGCGTCTGCCTCTCTCTCTCTCTGCCCTTCCCCTGCTCACGCTCGGTCTCTCAAAAATAAATAAACGTTAAAAAAAAAGTAAATAAACGTTAAAAAATTAAAAAAAAAATTTTAGGATCATTTATACTAGTTCTGTGAAAAATGATGTTGGTATTTGGTAAGGATTGCATTAAATGTGTAGATTGCTGTGAGTAAATAGACATTTAAAAATATTTTCCCAACCCATGAGCATGAAATATCATTATTTCTTTGTGTTGCATAAACACATTTTTAAAGTTTATTTATTTTAAGTAATCTCTACAACCAATATGGGGTTCAAACTCACAGTGCCAAGATCAGGAGTCTCATGCTTTTGTGACTGAGCCAGCCAGGGGCCCTGCATAGACAGATTTTTAAGTAAAATTTTTGGAATAGTTTCTGTGCACTCTGGACATTTTAGAGTTACAGAAAGTTTGTGAAGATAGTGCAGAGAGTTCCTATATGCCCCATGCTTAACTGACACTTAAATGACTGACCTACCCAGGTGCCTCGATGACCTTGACAGTTTTGAGGAGTCAGGTTTTTGGTAGAATGCCACTCAGTTGGGAGTGGACTGATGTTTTTCTCATTATTATACTGAGGTTATAGGTTTCGGGGAGGATGGCCCTAAAGGTGAAGTACCATTCTCATCATACCGAGGGTGCATATCTTCAGTTTATTACTGTTGAGACAAAACAATTTGGAAAGTGGAAAGAGGCAGAGAACAGATAATTTGTGTAGTTTAAGTTTGCAGCAAAGGTTTTATCAAGTTTTGTTCCCGGAGGATAAGAGAGTGGCAGCAATGCACCGCGCTCTCCACACATTGCTCTGAAGGAGCCCATTCTTTGGAGAGAGGAAGGGTCCATTCCCTCACACTTGCACAGGAGACAAAGCATCCGGTTGCTAAGGTGTTGTCATAGCAACATCCGCTGCAGCAGTGGTGGTGGTAGCAATGGGCAGAGCTTTTATCCCCACGTTTCTCTTCCAGCCAAATAGTGTGGACTTTCTGTGAGTGGTAAAAACACAGCTGTCAGTGATGCTGCTGTCACTCTTCCAGAGTTATTATCAGTTGAGTTTCTGGTTCTTTTTACCTTGTGTATGTGTATAGTCCCTCATCTGCTCTACTATCTACAAATCTCTTCAATTCCTGTCTGTTTCCCTACTTAATAGATAAAAAGTTTTTTTAAGTAGGAACCAAGTATTATTTTATATTCACTTATATTCCAGATTCTGTGCTGTAGATACCGTTATAAAGGGTAATTTTTAAATAGACACTTGAGTCAGGTGTTCCTTCTAATAGTTTTGTGATACCTTCCTGCATACAGACTAACACATTTGATTGCTGTGTCCCGGGTTTGTTAAGCATGTTTGAGGGTTCTAGTTAATTCCATGTCACATCCTATTGCTTTAGCAACAAGGAATAAACTACATTTGAAACTCTGTTTATTATTATTTCAGGAGTCAAGGCCAGAGGCACGAATAAGGTGTCTATTCTGAAGGGAAGAATTTTGTTAGGATGGACCCACACCAGCAGGTCGCCAGCATACATAATGGGGGTACGTTACAGGTTCCCGAGTATGAGAAAACCTCTCAGTATATGAACCAGGGACAAAGACAAGACGGCAGGGCCAGGGAAGGGAGACGGTACGCATGTAGTGAATGTGGAAAGAAGTTTGCCCAGAGCTCAGGCCTCGTCCGACATCGGAGAATCCACACTGGCGAGAAACCCTATGAGTGTGATCATTGCGGAAAAGCTTTCAGTGTGCGCTCCACCCTCACCGTGCACAAGAGGATCCACACTGGTGAGAAGCCCTACACCTGTAATGAGTGTAGGAAAGGCTTCGGGGTGAGGGCACACCTGATCATACATCAGAGAATCCACAATGGGGAGAAACCATATGAATGTAATGAGTGTGGCAAAGCATTTAGTGTAAGCTCAGACCTCATCAAACATCAGAGGATCCACTCTGGGGAAAAGCCCTATGAGTGTGACGAGTGTGGGAAAGCCTTCAGTGTGAGCTCCGCCCTCATCAAACATCAGAGGATCCACACAGGAGAGAAGCCCTATGAGTGTAAGGAGTGTGGGAAGGCCTTCTATGTGAACTCTGCTCTTATTAATCACCAGAGGATTCACTCTGGAGAAAAGCCCTATGAGTGTGGAGAATGCAGGAAAGCCTTCAGCCAGATCTCAACCCTTATTCATCACCAGAGAATCCATACTGGAGAGAAACCGTACGAGTGTGACGTGTGTGGGAAAGCTTTCCGTGGGAGTTCTAATCTTACCAAACACCAGAAAATACATGCCAGGGGAAAGTGTCATCCTTGATTTACGTGGCGAAGATATTTCCAAAGACCTTTTTTTGTATCAGAAGTTAACACCAAAAGAAGGACGTGGAAAAAGTTAATGTTTTAATTGATACTTGGTCTTTTGGAATATTCAGGAAGTGGGAAGTCAGTGAAAAGTGACTCCAGAATGACTAGTTAAAGCTCTAAAATCACATCGACTTCTGAGAATGCCCGTTTACAACTCACAAGGTAAAGCCATTTAAATATACATATACCATAGTGTAGTTTGTTTTGGTTTAGTAAGAGCAGACTTCAGTTTTTCAAATATTGTTTTCATTTTTCTCATGTACAAGCCTTTTGTTATTGGTATTGCTATAGTTGTATTATAGGTAAAACCTATTAAGTTTTGAAATTGGAAGTAGTGTTGATCGGTGGGACAGGAACCACATAGCCTCATTGTATCTGGAAACACGAACTGATCGGTCTTCCTTTCTTTGCCTTTGCTGTACCTCCAGCTCTCAGGGGTGATTAGATGGGTTAGTAACCTCCTTGGCAGAGGGTAGACTACCTTTTTTTTAGGTAGAAATCCAATAAATAGTTTTTCAGGGTCATTCTTGCTTAGTCAACAAAGCCCCAGGACTTTTGCTTCCTGAGTCACTAAACCCCTAAACTTGACTGACTGAGCTTCCTGAACCAAAACAAACAAAAATCCTCTCTAAAAGTGTCAGGTGCTCTCAACCGTTGGATTTGGTGTTTCTTAAGTGTGATGGGGCATTTGCAGACTCAAGAGGTATGAGAATGGGACAAGCTTGGGAACTGGAATTGAGTTGAGGACGGCATTGGTTTTAGGATGACTTTCAAGGATCTATTTGAGTGACTTCTTAAAGTTCAGTGCCTCATATCAACTGGGAGAGCTCAGATTTGGGAAGTGGTACAGAGTTAATGAGTTCAGTTTGGAAAATGTCTTTGTTAAGTCTGGAAATCCCAGTAGACCTGTTCATCAGAATGTACTCTAACTTTCTAACCCCGTCCCCAGACCTAAACCCAAAAGTTAGAAATGCACATATGAAACTCAGGGAAGAGAGCTGGACTTAAAAATTACTTTGCTACTATTTTTCTACATTAATAGTGATTTCTGACTCTTGGGTGGCAGGCCTGAAATTCTTTTGATCCCTGAAACTAAATCATGGGAGCTTCAAGATGAACACCAAATTGATAGAAATTGCAGATTGATTTGGTCTGCCATAGGACTCCGTGTTGTAAAGGGATACACAGTTTTCATGATTTCTCATGAGCATCTCAGGCAAGACAGCCCACAGATACACTGGACTCCATGAAGCTTTGAGCCAACTTGTGCTGTAAGGCACTGAGGTCAGGGATGAATGTGAAAACACACATGAAGTCTGGTATTGAAGTGGTGCTTACCACTCTGTCCAGGTAAGTTTCGGCACGGACACGGGAGCCGAAGGCAGAGAAGGTCCTGGTTATGGAGCACACACTGAGGAGATACAACCTCACCGAGGGCATGGGGCGCGCTGGAGAGAGTAAGGCACATACTTACAGGCAGACATGAAGAGCCTCAACACAACACCAGGAAATTATCTACAACATTGGGTCGAGGTGTGAATTCCTTCGCCCTGCTTCTTTCTGCCTTTTGACAGTTGAGAAAGACTGGTTTCTCCTTGCTCTGCCCTGGGGAGAGTTCCCTGTCAGGCCGTTTCTGTATCGTTACCATCAGTGTTTTTAGTGTTTACCTCTTTGGCCCCGACCGTCTTGGTTTGTCCCTAGGATGGAGGTTTGCAGACAGACTCTTCCGGGTGGAGAATAGTCTTCAGAGATCAGCGCTGAAGTGATGCCATATCCCACCCCAGACCAGCGCACCTGAATCCTAGGCAGTAAGTGGTGAGTATCTTGAAGACTTTGAAGGAGCAGACGTTCTGGAGAAAGACATTTCTTCTACTGAAGAATGTAGTGTTAGATCAGGATCCATGTAACACGGTTATCCCTTGTGAGCCCAAGTTCAAGCGTTGATGATCACCCACTGTGGGTGGGGCCTCACGCCAGGTACAAAGATAAAGGGAAAAGGCACCCTAGTCTTCAGGGGCTCACGTTCTGTTTGGGGACAGGGAGACAGGAGCAGATAGAAAACAGTAATTCCAGCGATAAAGCCACTGGGTCTGTACAGACTGCTTTGCACTGAAGGAGTAAGAACCACCCATGGAAGCACTGAAAAGGCCTCAGAGGAGGGCGAAATCTTGGAAGCAGAGTGAGTTCTTCAGCCACAGGAAAAGGGATGAAGGAAGGGACTTTGGGAAAAGCATGTTTAAAACCATGTGTCAGGGGGCGCCTGCGTGGCTCAGTCAGTTAAGCATCCAACTCCTGATACCGGCTCAGGTTGTGATCTTGTGGTGGTGAGTTTGAGCCCCGCATCGTGCTCTGTGCTGACAGTGTGGAGCTTGCTTGAGATTCTCTCTCTCTCTCTCTCTCTCTCTCTCTCTCTCACTCTCTCACTCTCTCACTCCCTCTCTCTCTCTCTCCCCCTCTCCCCGCTCCTCCCCATTCTCTCTCTCTCAAAATAAATAAATAAACAAACTTGAAAAAACATGTGTCTGGGGGTAACAAGGGAGGTCTCAGTGATTACAGAATGCAGCAGGGAAGTAGTGGCATCGCACTGGAGACAGTCGGGGGTCTTGTCATGAGATTCCTTGCTTTCTGTGCTTGAAAAGTGTGAAACATCTCCGGGCTGGTGTTGGAATGCAGTCGGAAGTGTGTTTTACGTTGTAACTCGGCCCCCGTTCGGAGAGACGGCCCTCCACGGGCCTCTCGTGCTCCTCGGGTGCACCTGACCCCGCGCTCTGCATGGTTCGTGCCCCTGCTCACATCTTTTGGACAAAAGGCAGATAAGCAACATTGGTTGATGTTCTTCATGGGCAGTTCACAGGGGTCCGCTTCTTTACCCCTCGCAGGCGGAGCCGCCCGGCCGCACTGGACTCCGAGGCACAGCTAACGCGGGCACTCTGTGTTGCAGTCAAGGACTCACGACTGCCTGGGCAGCAGAGCCCCTAGGCTTACTCGCACTGCAGGCCACACCTCCACCTGGAGGCCTGTTACTGGGGGCCTTGCCCAAGCAACTCTGCCAAGACTCCCTCATTGGGGCGGAAGAAACTTGAGGACACTTTTCCCCACTCTAACTCTGTATTCGGTACTTTTCCACTCCGAGCTTTTCCCCCCTTCTTCTTCCTGACCCCCAGGTCCATAAATGACTGGGCCCTTTTGTTGAGTGCCCTCTTGGCAGTGAGACAGTCCCCACGCCGGTGCTGATTCACCTGCCCCGCGCCTGGCACCATCGATGGGTAAGAATGGAACACTGCAGGTGCCAGCACTTTCTCTTGGTGAGCGTCTCGGTAATGCTGTAGCAGGGATGCAAGGTTTAGCCGTTACTTTTTTTTTTTTTTTTTAATGCTTTGTATTTATTCTGAGAGAGAGAGCATGAGCACGGGAGGGGCAGAGACAGGGAGAGAGAAAGAATCCCAAGCAGGCTCCCTGCTTTCAGCATGGAGCCCGATACGGGGCTGGAACCTGTGAACCATGAGATCATGACCTAGGCCAAAACCAAGAGTTGGACGCTCAACTGGCTGAGCCACTCAGGTGCACCTGTTACTTTCATTTTTGTCTGTGTTAACCGACCACCAACACCTGGCAGCTGGTGCACTGAATTGGTGTGAGATTGTACAAGTTGACTTAGCTAATTATGATCAACTAGACTTTTGGTATATAACCAGCACCTCCCCTCATCCCCCAGCTACCTGCCCCAGATCTCAGTCACTCATGGTACAGGACTTGGTCTTGCTTGTGTTGTGCGTCAGCTGTGGCTCGGTTGCAGCTCCGCAGCAAGTTCACTCCTCTCCAGGACCCAGGCTTGAGGAGGAAAAGAGAAACGGTGGTAGGAACTCACAGTGGCTTTTACGGGAGAAGCGTATACCATTTGCAGTTATGTTTCCTTAGCCAAAGCAGGTCAAATGACCAAGCTTCTCAACTATAGGGTGGGAGAAAATAATCCTTACAAAGACGGCAATGAGGAACCAAGAAAAATTGATAAAATCTACCATCGAGATAGTATATCTACCATGATAGCTGATGTTTATGGAAATCTTTCCATGCTGGGGCTTTTTCTGAGTGCCTTATATGTATATTTTTCAATAACAAACAATGGTATGAGGTACATACTACAGCCATTTTAGAGCTGCAGAAATTGACGAACAGAGACATTAAATAACTTGGTCATTCAGCCAGGAAATGGTCGAGTCAGGAATTGAAACCAGGAGTCTAAGCTGACGACCTGTTCTCGACCACTAAGCTGTAATATGAACGTTTTAATACGAAGGTTGTTTATACGCCATAGTGGGCTTCAAGGAGCCAGTGTATTATGCCGGTAAAACATTCAAGGTGAGATTCAAGAGCCCTTGGTTTCAACTGGTTTTACCTTGAAGTACCCATGTTAGGCTAGACTAATGCCACCTAGCTGGGCCTCGGTTTCTATATCCTTACAAATAAAGGAGACATGCCAAATATCTTCTGACATCCCTTCTAGCTTTGAGATTTCTATAATCTCTCCAGGTAGAGAGTAAAATGCTTTGCTGATGTGATGGCCTTTTTAGTCTGCTCCTTTATATGTTGTTACGTTCACAGGGGACCTTGCAGAAATGTCGCACCTCCTCCCCAGTCCCTTCCTTCGGTTTTACGTCTCCTATTTTACGTTAGTGATAATACTACTAACGGTAGTAACTTCCATTTATTGAGACCTCTGTTCCAGGTACCTTTTCAATCTCCTTAGACAAATTATTTCATTTAAAAATATAGATGCTATACTTAAAAAAGAAGAAAAGCTGAAAAAAGTGCTCCAAACATCCATTTTTTAGCACTTTTTAAAAAGCACAGGAAAAAGGCCAAAGGAAGCAAAGGGAAGAAAATACTAAGGAGCAGAAACTAATGAGAAAACAAGTGGATATTCTTACTTAGGGCTTTCCCCTGTGAAAAGGCCTCTTCTGGGTGGTTTCTCTCCTGGGCTGCTCTCCTTTGTTACATGTGACTCCTCTCCCCTCTAAGGAAAAGGCGCCTGTTTCAGGATCAGCCCGTTCTTTCCGAGGGTGGCTCCTGGCCTTAGACAGGGAGTCCGTCTCCAAGCAGAGTGTTGCGATGTCCACCACAGAGAACTAAATGGGAACGTTCCTCGGGGCCTCCACAAGCGACAAAGGGGCTTCCGAACAGTCGAGCCACGTGAGGGAGGAGCCCCTTTGGGGAATCACAGCTTGCGTCGCTTCAAGCCAGAGCATCACTCCGGTGAAGGGAGAGGTCTTCCCGATAAGCGTCGCGCACTCTGGCGAAGCCGCCTGCGAGAACCGCCCTGCGGCGCTCTCCTGTCAGTGCTCTGGGAGCGGGACGTTCCCCACCCTGCGCGCGGCCTCCGCCGCAGCTGCGCAGTCTGACGCCAGTGCTCCGGAAGCGCGTCTCCCCGGTGAAACCAGCCCCGGACGCCGGCAGTGCTGACGAAGCCTTGAGGAAACGCTGCGAGAAGTCTCAGCCTGGGAGGACCTGCGGCCGAACCCAGGCCCCGCGGCACTGCGCGCAGGGAAGCCGCCGTGAAGAAGAGTCCCGCGAGAGAGAAGGTGCGGCAAAGCCCGCAGATACGGAGATGGCCACGTCAGGTGTCAGGATATCTTCAGCGCCGTAAGTGTTCGTGTGAGCTCAGCAGGTCCTCCCTGCTCCTGTTTTGGACACGAGCGAGTCGGCGGAAGGTCTCCGTTTGGAAGCAGCACTCAATGCCGGAAAACCCACAAATAGAAAAATGTGGGGAGGCCTTCACTAAGATCAGTCTTCTACACCAGTAAATACACACTGGGGCAAAGTCACCAGTGTGACTGCTGTGGGGACCTTTCAGCGTCAGCTCGGTTCTTACAGTGTGTCAGCAAAGCTCCGAGTGTAAGTGGTAAGGGAAAGCCTTCAGTCAGAGTTCGAATCTTACCAAACCTCAGTCTGTACTGGAGAGAAGTCTTATGTCTGGGGCAGGTATGAACTCCTCTCTTACCAGACATCAAAGGACACACAACGAAAATAAACTTCAGTTGTCGAGTAGGTGGTAAGGGTGCAGTACAGGACTTTTGCAACATCAAGCATCACAGTTAAGTAGGAAGAGCATGCGACTCTTGATCTCAGGGTCATGAGTTCGAGGCCCACGTTGGGCCTAGAGATTATTAAATAAATAAAAAGCTTTAAAAATCCAATTGCATACAATCACTTTAGCCTTTTATGGAATTAAGACAAGTGTTATTAGAGACTTTGTCAGGTCACTTCATGGGGAAAGTTGAATGAAAGCAGATATCTGTGACAGGTCTCTATGGGTATTTAACTGTCTTTGGCACAGCTTTCATTTTCTGTTATAAAGGTAGAGGATGAGGGGGAAGTCTTTATTCACAACCTTTGATGATTGAAACATTATTACATTTATTTTTGGTTTGGAATTCATGACGCTAATTAAAATAGAATGATTTTGACATTGATTCCTGTGAGGCAACAAGTACACCATTTCTACCAGACTTTCTCCCTTTTATTTTTAGAGTGTTAGTAGATCTGGGAAATGCTGCACATCTGTGGTTTGGTAAATCGCTTCATAAAATTTCCTATTCCTTTGGGAAGAAAAGGTAGATGAAGAAATATGGGTGGACCACGTGAACTTGTGATTGGCTAAACAAGAGACCAGACTTCCCTTGTTCCCTTTTGTGTGTCTAGTGTATGGAATGGTGACCCAGACGGAGGCGGCTTGGAGCACAGGCTCAGTGAAGCGTTCTGCTTGTGGGTTGGTGTCAAATCAGCCTGAAGACGGAGCCGTTAGAGTTTGTCGTCGGCTCTGCCCTCTTCCCGGGCCTGTCCACAGACGGGCTTGGGTATTCAGAGTGGATTCGTCGTGAACTCAGTTCAAGGAATATCGTAATCGTCGGTCTGTGTGTGGCCTTTTGTTTTTATATGTTTTATTTTGCCTCTAACCCCATCCCAATCTCCTTTCTCCCAATTCCTTCCACTCACCCTTATATAGTTGTGTTCTATCTCATTCTATGCCATTCTGCTTTTGAAGCCGATCAATTATGAATAATAATTCATCATGCAGGTCTACTCCTCTGCTATGTAGTGTTCACGTAGTCATTTGCTCATTCTACTAGTGAAAGCCATTCAGGGTTTTCACCAAGTTTGCTCCGAACACCTTTGGGAGTGCTTTCCTGGGGAACATACTCAGCAACGAAAGTGCCGGCCCACAGGTTATGCTCAGGGTACATTGCACTGGGACGCAGTGCTCTTTTTCCGTGTGAACTGACGGATCCATCTGGTGTCTTACCCTGACGGCGACACGGCGATATCACCTACCCACAGGGTGGGTGAGAGCTGCAGACTTCCAAACCAGGCAGGCACGGTCTCATCTGGTGGCACCTGGGGTGAGGCAGATCTCCAAGACAGGAATAGAGAAACCTCAACCTCAGAAATAGTGCCCAACTCCTCAGGGTCTGGCGATGCGAACAGATTCTGCTACTTGAAATGCAGTGTGATCCTAAAAGCTACATACCAGAATTTGCTGTGCGTAAAGCAGAAATAAAATACTTTCCTATCTGAGAACATCCAGAAAGGGAATGTAGCGGATGCAAAGGCGCTGACATACTGGAGAAACAGCACGGCCAGTGAGACAGCAAGAGGCGAGGGCCTGTGGAAACGAACTCGGGGCTTTACCCTGAGTGAAATGGAGGCTTATTGCAGGGTTTCGAGCAAAGATGTGGCCTAATCTGTCGTAGGCTTTGAAAGGATCCTCTCGCTGCCTTGTGAAGAATGTATAGGGACAGGAGTGGGAACTAGGAGAAGTTAGGGGCCACTGAGGTGATCTAGACAGGGATGTCCAGGGCCTTCACAGAGATGATCAGCAGAGGTGGTGAGAAGTGATGGATCCTGGTGACACACTGAAGACCAGGCTGCGAGGATTTTGCTAACCGATAAGATCGAGAGAGAAGAGGCAAGAATGACTTAAGTGTTTATGGCAAAGAA
Source organism: Paguma larvata (assembly GCA_030068075.1). NCBI lineage: Eukaryota > Metazoa > Chordata > Mammalia > Carnivora > Viverridae > Paguma > Paguma larvata. The sequence continues at coordinate 26,396,787 of CM057829.1, forward strand.
TAGAGTGCCCTTAGCAGAGATGAGAGGATGCAGTTGGAACCATTATTTTTGAACAAGTAACGTGTAGGATATATATTGGTACCTCCCAGAAATGTTGCTGTTTGAGAAAAAAGGAGGAGCATTCTCTGCACAGTCTGCCTCTCAGCCCAGAGCATTCTTCAGCTACGCTGGGCTGGGTCCCAGGTGAAAGCCTTGTATTATAGGCACTTCCCCTCTCCCTCCACCCAGATACTCCGAAAGGACTTAAAAAGACAGTATTTTCTCAGCCACATTTTAGAAAGGACTTAGATTTAAATTGCTGAATGACATCCTGGAGTTGTCTGATTTAAATTTACAGTATGAGGTAAAAGTAGCTGCCTCTGAGAGGTACAGCAGGTCAGTTCTAACCTTGGAGTCCATAGTTTCTTGGGAAATATTACCTGTGGTATGTTCTTGTCTTCTTTTTGAAGAATATTTAATCAAATTAGTGACATGTAAATGTTCTCTTAAGTTAGAATGTTAAAATAGGAGTTGGAACTGAAATCACCTAATAGGTATTCAGCCTGCAAGAACATGCACCCAGAATTCTGCTTGATGCTGGTGGACAAAGTAATACGGGCCAGTTCTCCCTCTGAGAAGTGGGGCCGCTGGGCAAAATGCTTTTTAAAAAAAAATATCTCAAGCTATTAAAGAACTAATCTGAGAGTAAAGATTAGACTGAATGAGTTTGTACATTTAAGACCTGAGAGGGTGAGTCAAACTCTTGGTTGAGTCAAAGAAAAAAAGTTACTAAAATTGGATTCTGGAGACTCTCAAGGTAGGGACTAGTGCAGGTAAATACCCTCACTCTGGTGTGCGGGGCCCCAAAGACTGTCCTCTAAAAGTAAGTGAACCACACATAAGCTTTCACAGGGGGCCTCTGCTCTGCTTTGAATCCTAATCTCTACAGTGAATTTAAGTGAAAAATGTTTTAAATTTTAAAAATGAGGCTCATGAGAAGACAAGTGACACAAAATCCAAGAGAAGCAATTGATAGTAGAGACGCATCTGGGGATGGGGGGCGCCTGGGTGGCTCAGTTGGTTAAGCCTCCGACTCTTGATTTTGGCTCAGGTCATGATCTCACAGTTCATGAGTTTGAGCCCCACACTGGGGCAAGCAGAGCCTGCTTGGGATTCTCTCTCTTCTCCCTCTCTCTGCTCCTCCCCCCCACCAAAAAAATAAATAAAAATTTCAAAACACGTAAAAATTAAAATGGATCAAAGACCTAAAGGTAAGAGCCAAAACCTTAAAACATTTAGAAGAAATGCATAAATATAACCTTGGCTTAAGGCAGTGATTTCTTCAGTAACACCAGAAATTTGAGAAATCAAATCAAAAATAGAGAAATTGTACTTCATCAAATTAAAAACCTTTTTTTGCTTCAAAGAACACTATCAGCAAAGTGAAAAGAGCTCCCAAGGAACAGGAGAAAATATTTACAAGTCCTCTATCTGATAAGGATCTAGTACAGTACCCAGAATATATAAGGAACTCTTACAACTCAGCAACAAAAAGACTGACAACCCAATTTAAAAATGGGCAAAGGATTTGAATAGGTATTTGTTCCAAGATGATATGCAAACGGACAATGAGTCCATGAAAAAATGCACATCATTCTACATTAGGAAAATGCAAATCAAAGCCATGAGATACCACTCCACACCCAGTAAGAGGCTATAATAAAACAGACAGAAACAGATGTTAACAATGATGTGGAGAAATTAGAACCTTCCTGCATTGCTAGTGAAAATATAAAATGGCGTAGCCACCTTGGAAAATTGTTTGGAAGTTCCTCAGAAAGTTAAACAGAGTTACCATATAACCCAGGAGTTCCACTCTTAGTTATATATATTTTAAGAAAAAAAAAAAAAAAACTGAAAACAGGTTTTCAAATAAAACCATGTACATAAATGTTTACAATAGAACTATTCACAATAGCCAAAAAGTAGGAACAATCAAAAATTCTGTCGATGAATAAGCGAATACACAACATGTGATATAATCATACAATTATACGATACTCAACCATAAAAAGGAAGTATGTATACGTGCTATAACATGGACAAGCCTTGCAAACATTACATTAAATAAAAGAAGTTAGACAAAAATGGCCACATATTGTATGATTCTGTTTTTACAAAATGTCCCCAATAAGAAAATCCACAGAGACAGAAAGATTCGTGGTCGCAGGGATGAGAGGTATGGGAAGTGACTGGGAGTGTAAACGGAGATCGAAAGTTTAGGAATCAATGAAAAGGAGATAATAAAAAACACCCTAACAAATGAAGAATGCTTCGAAGGACTCCTTAATGGACTGGACAGTCATTAGACACTTACTAAAGGTGTGGATTTATTTTGGGGTGATGAAAATATTCTGGAATTAGTGGTGATGGTATCTCAAATTTGTAAATATACTAAAAATCACTGAATATTACACATTAAAAGGATGAATTTTATGTTCTGTGAGTTATATCTCAATAAAAAATATTAAAATCTATTCATTCCATGTAGGGGAAGGGAATACCCAGGTCTGGTCCCCTCTTACCCTCTCATGCAGGGGAATAGTAAGCTCTAGCCTTTTCTATCCTTCCTGTCTCACATAAGGAAGAAAGAGAACAAAAACTGAGAAGCACTTGTGAATATCACAGTCCAAGGCCGCAGGCTCCCTGAAAGACGGAAACCTAATCACAGGACTCTAGAATGCTACTCTCTCCTCACCTTATCGCCACATTAATAGGGGTCCTGTATAATAAGGGAATATAATTGGAACAATTGCACATCTTAGTTCTATTTAAGAAGTCCATAGGGAAACCCAGAAGCAAAAGGTAAGGCAAAAATACGGACGCCAGACCGTACTTGCGCTCTGATACCTGCAGCTATAGCAAACAATAAATACCCAAATTCTACCTACAAAAACAAAATCCTGCACTATTTATCTAAAGACCTATTTACCTAGTTCCTCTTACCTAATTTATTATGTCTGGTTTTCAAAACAAAACAAGGCATACTAAAAGGCAAAAAAGAGTCACCTGGCAGGCTCAACCGATAGTGCAAGTGACTCGATCTTAGGGTCATGAGTTTGAGCCCTATGTTGTAGAGATTACAAAAAAAATAATATAAAAATTTTAAAGTAAAATAGCAGTAATAAAAACTAAACTTAGATATAGCAGAGATGTTGGAATTACCAGACCAAGAATTGAAAAGAACTATGATTAATATACTAAGGGCTCTAATGGGAAAAGTAAACAAAATGCAAGAACAACCTGGTAATGTAAACACAGATGGAAACTTTAAGAATTAATGAAAAGGAAATAATAATAAAAAACACCATAACAAATGAAGAATGCTTTGAAGGACTCATCAATAGACTGGACAAGACCAAAGAACCAGAGAGCTTGAAGAAATGTCATTGATAGAAACTTGCCAAACTGAAATGCAAGGAGAAAGAAAAGAATGAAAAGGATGGAAAAGAATAAGAACTGTGAGGCAAAAAGCAAAGTATAGTTGATATGGGAGAGGAATGAAAACAGAAAATGCTCACTTAAAGCCACAGAAGGCAGAAAGTGAAAGAAGAAAATAAAAAAACAAGAGCCACAAATACAAAACAGTAACAAAAATTGTAAGTATTAATCGAACCAAATCAATAATCACTTGATTAAAAAAAATTTTTTTAACGTTTATTCATTTATGAGAGGCAGAGCGTGACTGGGGTAGGGGCAGAGAGAGAGGGAGACAGAATCAGGAAGCAGGTTCCAGGCTCTGAGCTGTCAGTACAGAGCCTGACTCAGAGCTCAAACCCACAAACCGTGAGATCATGACCTGAGCCTAAGTCAGACGCTTAACTGAGTGAGCCACCCATGGGCACCAATAATCACTTCATGTTTTAAAACTTTTATTTATTTTTAAGTAATTTCTACACTCAATGTGGGGTTTGAACTCATGACCCCGAGATGAAGAGATACATGCTCCTCCAACTGAGGCAACTAGTGCCCCTCAATAATCATTTTAAACGTCCATGGTCTAAATATACAAATTAAAAGAGGCTGGCGAAATAAAATTTAAAGTAAAAAAAAAAAAAGGCGGGGGGGGGAGGGAGTAACCTCCTAGATCATTAAAAAGAAGGTGAATTAAAAACAAAAAAAACAAGACCCAATTTAAATTTTCTACAAGAACCACTCTTTAAATGTAAAGACACAGATTAAAGAGATGAAGAAAGATAATACCATTCTAACATTCATCAAAAGAAAGGTGGAAGGGTGCCTGAGGGGCTCAGTCAGTTAAACATCCGACTTTGGCTCAGGTCAAGATCTCACCGCTTGTGGCTTTGAGCCGCATGTCGGGCTCTGTGCTGACAGCTCAGAGCCTGGAGCCTGCTTCACATTCTGTGTCTCCTTCTCTCTCTGCCCCTCCCCCGCTCACAGTTTGTCTCTCTCAAAAATAATAAAACAAAACCAAAAACGGTGGAGTAGAGGCGCCTGGGTGGCTCAGTCGGTTCAGGAAGGTCATGATCTCATGATTCCTGAGATCACAGCACTAAGCCTACGGGGATTCTTTCTCTCTGCCCCTCCCCCACTTGTGCTTTCTCTTTCTCTCTCAAATAAAATAAAATAAACAAAAAAGAAAAGGTGTGAATGGAACTAGAGGGTATTATGCTAAGCGAAATTAGCCAGTCAGAGAAAGACAAATATGACTTCACGCATATGAGGAACTTAAGATACAAAACAGATGAACATAAGGGAAGGGAAGCAAAAATAATATAAAAACAAGGAAGGGGACAAAACTTATATAGGCGACTTTAAATACAGAGAACAAACTGAGGGTTGCTGGAGGGGTTGTGGGTCGGGGAATGGGCTAAATCCCAACACTCGTTGGGATGAACACTGGGTGTTATACATAGAGGACGAATCACTGGAATCTACTCCTGAAATCATTATAGCACTATATGCTAACTAGCTTGAATGTAAATTACAAAATAATAAAAAAAATAAAAATTAAAAAGGAAGGTAATAACTACATTAATTTTAGACAAAGCCAGCTTTAGAGCAAGAAAATTTACTGGTGATAAAGAGGAACGTTACATAATGATAAAGGAGTCAGTTCTCCATGAAGACATTACAATTCTTTACGTATATGCGCCAAGCGATAGAGTGTCAAAATACATAAGGCAAAAACTGGTCCAACTGCAAGGAGAAATAGATGGATCCACTATTAGAGTTGGAAGTTTTAACATCCCTCTATCAGTAATTGGCAAATCCAGTAGGCACAAAACGAGTAAGGACATAGTTGAACTGAATAACAGTGTCATTCAGTTGGTTGTAGTTGATACCTGTGGAATACCTCATCCAACAACAACAGAATACTCATTTCTCTCAGGCACCCACAGAACATTCACCAAGATTGGCCACATTCTGATGGCCATAAAATATACCTTAACAAACTGAAAAGAATACAAATCATACTAAGTATGCTCTCAGACCACAATGAATTTAAGAGAAATCAATAACAAAGATAGCTGGAAAATCCCAAAATATTTGGAAATTAAACAACATACTTCTAACTAAAATATGGGTCAAGGAAGTCTCAGGAGAAATGTAAAAACATTTTGAACTAAATGAAAACTCAAAATCTGTGAGATCCAGCAGAAACGTTGTTTAGAGGGAAATTTTTACGATTGAATGTATACATTAGAAAAGAAATAATATCTAAAATCAAGAATGTAAACTTCCATCTTAGGAAATTAGGAGAACACATTAAGTCCAAAGTGAGCAGAAGAAAAGAAATAACAAAAATTAGAGCAGATATCAGTGAAGCTGAAAACAGGAAATCAATGGAAAAAAATCAGTGAAACCAAAAAGTTTTTTTTTTAAGATCAATAAAACTGCTGTCTAGTCCTGGGACTTTTTGCCCTCCTGTTCCGGGGTCCCTCAGGCGGCCACCCCAGTGGGCATACGCCCAGGTGCCGCTTCTGCCCCGCGCTCCCTCCCTCTGCCTTTCACTTCCCAGCTGCCAAGATCTTGGAAGCTTTGAAGCTCAGCAAAGAAGGAAAATCCATTGAGAACAGTCTGTAAAGTAAAAGCCAGTGTCCAGCAATATCCAGATACTCCTTACACTCTGCCTGTCTCCTGCTTGGACCTGAGATTCTTCCTTTGGGTTGCGTGGACGCTCATTTTTTTAAACGCCTGTCTCCTTTGCCTGGCAAGCCCTTTTTCTGGAATAACCAGGCCGTATAAGTTCATCTAGACGACATCGATCTTTATTCCTTTTCCCTCGCACCTGTCCTTATTCTGATTTCTATCAGTCTGGATTAAACCCTTTAGTCGCTCTACCTGGGCAAAGTCCATTTCCTTCTTCTCCCTGCACCAGTCATTATTCTGTCTATATATGCTCTGCCACCAGCACACTACATACCCTGTCCTTAACGTGTAGCTGTTACTTCAGGACATTGCCCTCAGAGAGTCACTTGTTATTTTTTTCTGTTGTGAACTGCTTGTCTGGACCATTTGTCGGTACGTTTGAGTATTTCTGTGTTCTGTGTGTCTGTCAGTTTTCCTTTCCAGGGCAACTTCAAGAAACAACCCATAACACATCCAGCCAAAATGACGAGACGGAAGAATTCTCCTCAAAAGAGTCTACAAGAAGCAGTGACAGCTCAAGAATTAATGAAAAGAGATATAAGCAACATAACAGAACTTGAATATAGAATGTTAATCATGAAACTAATTGCTGGCCTTGAAAAAAGCTTAGATGAATGCAAGGGGTCCTACGAGGCAAAGTTCAAAGACCTTAAAAACGGTCAGGAAGAATTAAAGAAGACATTGGAAGAAATACAGGGGAAACTGGAAGCAACCACAGCACGGATTGAAGAGGTAGAGGAAAGAGTTAGTGCATTAGAAGACAAAATCATTGAAAAAGAGGAAGCAGATAAAAAGAGAGAGAAGCTGATCCAGGAACAGGAAAGGAGAATTCGAGAGCTGAGCGATGCAGTCAAAAGAAACAATATCCGTATCATAGGAGTTCCAGAGGAAGAAGAGAGAGAGAAAGGAGTCGAAGGGGTTCTGGAACAAATCATTGCTGAGAACTTCCTCAACATGAGAAAGGAAACGGGCATGGAAATCCAAGAGGCACAGAGAACTCCCCTCAGACGTAACTTGAATAGACCTTCTGCACGGCACATCATAGTGAAGCTGGCAAAATACAAAGATAGGGAGAGAATCCTGAAAGCAGCTAGGGACAAAAGAACCCTAACATACAAAGGGAGACCTATAAGGGTAGTAGCAGACTTATCTACGGAAACTTGGCAAGCCAGAAAGGAATGGCAGGACATCTTCAATGTGATGAGCAAGAAGGACATGCAACCAAGAATTCTGTATCCGGCTAGCCTGTCATTCAGAATAGAAGGAGAGATCAAGGTTTTTCCCAACAAACAAAAACTGAAAGAATTGATCACAAATAAGCCAGCACTGCAAGAGATCCTGAGGGGCATTCTATGAAAACAAGGAGGCAAAGAATACAAACTACCAGACACAGCCTTACAAACATGAAACTTACAGATAATACAGTGACTGTAAGCCCATATTTTTCAATATTAACACTGAATGTAAATGGACTAAATGCGCCAATCAAAAGACAAAGGATAACAGAATGGATTAAAAAACAAGACCCATCTATTTGCTGTCTTCAAGAAACTCATCTTAAACCTGAAGACACCTTCAGATTGAAAGTGAGGGGATGGAGAACTATTTACCATGCTACTGGAAGTCAGAAGAAAGCCGGAGTAGCCACACTTATATCAGACAAATTAGACTTTAAAATGAACGATGTAATAAGAGATCAGGAAGGACATTATATAATAGTCTCAGGGACCATCCAGCAGGAAGAGCTAACAATTGTAAATATCTTCGCACCGAATTCAGGGGCACCCAAATTTGTAAAACAACTAATTACAAACATTAGCAACCTCATCGATAAAAATGTCCTAATAGTAGGGGATCTCAACACTCCACTCTCAGCATTGGATAGATCAACAAAACAGAAAATCTCCGCAGAAACAATAGCCCTGAATGACACATTAGGACACATGGGCCTCACAGACATCTTTAGGGTCCTTCATCCAGAAGCAAAGGAATTTACATTCTTCTCATCTGCACACGGTACATTTTCCAAGATAGACCACATTCTGGGGCACAGGGAAGCTCTGAATAAATATAAAAGAATTGAGATCATACCGTGTACAGTGTCAGACCACAATGCTTTGAAACTTGAAATCAACCACAGGAGAAAGCCTGGAAAATATCCAAGAACATGGCGGCTAAGAAATAACCTACTAAAAGATGACTGGGTCAACCAAGCCATCAGAGAAGAAATTAAAAAATACATGGAAACAAATGAAAATGAAAATACAACAATCCAAACGCTCTGGGATGCAGCAAAGGCAGTCCTGAGAGGGAAATATATTGCAATCCAGGCCCATCTCAAGAAACAAGAAAAATCAATAACACAAATTCTAACAGCACGCCTAAAGGAACTAGAAGCAGATCAACTAAAACAACCCAAGCCCAGCAGAAAGAGAGAAATAACAAAGATCAGAGCTCAAATTAACCATATGGAGACAGAAAAGGTAGTGGAACAGATCAATGAAACCAAAAGCTGGTTCTTTGAAAAAATAAACAAAATAGACAAACCTCTAGCCAGGCTTCTCAAAAAGAAAAGAGAGAGAACTCAAATAAATAAAATCGTGAATGAAAAGGGAGAAATTACAACCAATCCCTCAGAGATACAAGCAATCATCAGAGAATACTATGAAAAATTATATGCCACCAAACTTGGCAATCTGGAAGAAATGGACAGCTTCCTAAATAGCCACACGCTACCAAAACTCAAACGGGAAGAAATAGAAAATTTGAACAGACCCATAACTAGTGAAGAAATAGAATCAGTTATTAAAAACCTCCCAGCAAATAAAAGCCCTGGACCAGATGGCTTTCCTGCGGAATTTTACCAGACATTTAAAACAGAGTTAATTCCTATCCTCCTCAAGCTGTTCCAAAAAATTGAAACGGAAGGAAAACTCCCCGACTCATTCTATGAAGCCAGCATCACTTTGATTCCCAAACCAGATAGAGACCCAGCAAAGAAAGAAAATTACAGGCCAATATCCCTGATGAATATGGATGCAAAAATTCTCAACAAGATACTAGCAAATCGAATCCAACAGCATATAAAGAGAATTATCCACCATGATCAAGTAGGATTCATCCCTGGGTTGCAGGGCTGGTTCAATATTCGCAAATCAATCAACGTGATACATCACATCAACAAAAGAAAAGATAAGAACCATATGATCCTGTCAATAGATGCAGAAAAAGCATTTGACAAAATACAGCATCCTTTCTTAATAAAAACTCTCGAGAAAGTCGGGATAGAAGGAACATACTTAAACATCATAAAAGCCATATATGAAAAACCCACAGCTAATATCATCCTCAATGGGGAAAAATTGAAAGCCTTCCCCCTGAGATCAGGAACACGACAGGGGTGTCCACTCTCGCCACTGCTATTTAACATAGTGCTGGAAGTCTTAGCATCAGCAATCAGACAACAAAACAAAATAAAAGGCATCAAGATTGGCAAGGAGGAAGTCAAACTTTCACTTTTTGCAGATGACATGATACTTTACATGGAAAACCCGACAGAATCCACCAAAAGCCTACTAGAACTGATTCATGATTTCAGCAAAGTTGCAGGATACAAAATCAATGTACAGAAATCGGTGGCATTTCTATACACCAACAATGAAGCAGCAGAAAGAGAAATAAAGAAGCTAATCCCTTTCACAATTGCACCAAAAACCATAAAATACTTAGGAATAAACCTAACCAAAGATGTGAAAGACCTCTACACTGAAAACTATAAAAAACTTATGAAGGAAATTGAGGAAGACACAAGGAAATGGAAAAACATCCCATGCTCATGGATTGGAAGAATAAATATCGTCAAAATGGCAATACTACCCAAAGCAATCTACACATTCAATGCAATCCCAATCAAAATTGCACCAGCATTCTTCTCAAAGCTAGAGCAAACAATCCTAAAATTTGTATGGAACCACAAAAGACCTCGAATAGCCAAAATAATACTGAAGAATAAAACCAAGGCGGGAGGCATCACAATCCCAGACTTTAACCTCTACTACAAAGCGGTGGTCATCAAGACTGTATGGTATTGGCACAAAAACAGACGCATAGACCAATGGAATAGAATAGAAAACTCAGAAATGGACCCGCAAGTATATGGCCAACTAATCTTTGACAAAGCGGGAAAATGTATCCAATGGAAAAAAGACAGCCTTTTTAACAAATGGTGCTGGGAGAATTGGACAGCAACATGCAAAAGAATGAAACTAGACCACTTTCTTACACCACTCACAAAAATAAATTCTAAATGGATAAAAGATCTGAATGTGAGGCAGGAAACCGTCAAAATCCTAGAGGAGAAAACAGGAAAAAGCCTCTTTGACCTAAGACGCACCAATTTCTTACTCGACACGTCTCCAAAGGCAAGAGAATTAAAAGCAAAGATGAACTATTGGGACCTCATCAAGATAAAAAGCTTCTGCACGGCAAAAGAAACAACCAACAAAACGAATAGGCAACCAACGGAATGGGAAAAGATCATCGCAAATGACATATCGGATAAAGGACTAATATCTAAAATTTATAAAGAACTTACCAAACTCCAAACCCGAAAAACAAACAACCCAGTGAAGAAATGGGCGGAAGATATGAATAGACACTTCTCCAAAGGGGACATTCAGATGGCCAACAGACACATGAAACGATGCTCAATGTCACTCAGCATCAGGGAAATACAAATCAAAACTACACTGAGATACCACCTCACACCAGTCAGAGTGACTAAAATGAACAAATCAGGAAACTATAGATGCTGGCGAGGATGTGGAGAAGTAGGCACCCTCCTACACTGTTGGTGGGAATGCAAACTGGTGCAGCCACTCTGGAAAACGGTGTGGAGGTTCCTCAAAAAAATGAAAATAGAGCTACCCTATGACCCAGCAATAGCCCTGCTAGGAATCTACCCAAGAGACACAGGAATGCTGATGCATAGGAGCACGTGTACCCCAATGTTCATAGCAGCACTTTCAACAATAGCCAAATCATGGAAAGAGACCAAGTGCCCATCAACTGACGAATGGATAAAGAAGTTATGGTACTTATATACAATGGACTACTACGTGGCAATGAGAAAAAATGAAATCTGGCCATGTGTAGCAAGATGGATGGAACTGGAGGGTATTATGTTAAGTGAAATAAGTCAGTCAGAAAAAGACAGATACCATATGTTTCCACGAATAGGTGGACTTTGTGAGACTAAGCAAAAACCAGGGGGAGGGGAAGAGGGGAAAGGAAAAAAAGACACAGAGAGGGAGGGAGATAAAACATAAGAGACTCTCAAAGACTAAGAAAAAACTGAGGGTAAGGGGGATGAGGGAGGGGGGAGAGGGGGTGATGGGCATTAAAAAGGGCACATGTTGGGATGAACACTGGGTGTTATATGTAAACCAATTTGAAAATAAACTATTATAACAAAAAAAAAAAAAAAAAAAAAAAAAAAAAAAAAAGATCAATAAAACTGATAAACCTCTAGCCAGTTTAGCTAAGGAAAAGAGAGAGAAGACACAAATTTTAATATCACTGTGGATTTTATAGACATTAAAAAGATATTAAAGGAATATTATGAACAACCCTATGCCCACAATTTTTTAACCTAGATAAATTGTACCAATTTTTTCGAAGGACACTACAATTCTGGTTACAATTACAGTGTGTGGGTCTTTTCCCCCCACACCATGAAGCAATTCTCAGAAATTAGCTGGTTGTTACCTGAGCTTCAGACAACCAACTGTAGATGGGAGGGGCCAATGACCCCATCCTTTGGTTTGACGCATGTGAGGAACTTAAGATACAAAACAGATGAACATAAGGGAAGGGAAGTGAAACAGGTTGCTGTTAGAAAGACCACCAGACGTCGAGTAGCAGTGAGGCAGGATTTTATTTTACGGCCGGGCCAAACCTGGTCTCCTGATCTTAAGGAGACAGTACAGGAAATGGCGCCGAACAAAGACAGCAGTGGGCTTATATGGATTTTAGCAAGTTAGGGTACATCATCAATTAGTTAACCAATTATAATTTACAACATTTCTTCGTAGCCAATTACATAGATGTTACCTTTAGCGGGGGCCTATGGCTTCAAGGTTCTTTGTCTTAAGTGAGCCTTGAAATGACCAATTATAGTTAGACACCTCAGACACGGCGGGACAGTAGTTACGTGACTTCTTGCACGTTGACCTTGCTTTAATCAGCTTCAAACAGCTAGGGTGAGAGCTCACTGCAATCTAAGTTAACTTTTTTTAGCAAGCAGGCGAAGTTACAAGGGTGAGACGGGCAGTTTAACCCCTTCTGGGAACTCTAACAGGGAACTGCATAGGCTTCTATCTCAATGTTTTAGCGGTTACCATACAGTTGGTCAGAACAGTAAATGGGGAGATGCATTTGCAAAGCAATTTACAGAAGCCAAAACAGCTGGTTAATGGTTTCCATTATTGACTCAGGTTTGTTAACCTACAACAGGAAGCAAAAATAATATAAAAACAAGGAGGGGGACAAAACTTATATAGGCGACTTTAAATACAGAGAACAAACTGAGGGTTTGCTAAAATGACTCCAGAACTCAGGGAACCAATTAGCTTACTAGGATACTGGTTAATTATGAACAGGAACAGCTGGATGGAAGAGATGCACAGGGTAAGGTCTAGGAAATTGGTGCGGGGCTTCCATGCCCTCTCTGAGCGTGCCACTCTTCCCGAATCTCTGTGTTCACCAACCGGGAAGCTCTCCCAACAACCTCCTTTTGGATTTTTGTGGAGGCTTCGTTACATAGACAAGGTTGATTAAATCATTGTCCATTGGTGACTGAACCTGATCTCCAGCCGCCCCTCCCTGGGAGTGTGTGTGTGTGTGTGTGTGGTGACAACAAAAGATCTAACAACAAAAGATCTCTCTTTATCACTCTCAACACTGAATGGAGAGGAAGACCAAATATATATATATTTTTTATTATAAGTCATAATATCACAGACACAATTACCGAAACTCACAGAATGAGAAATAGATAATCCGAGTTGGCTTATATCTATTAAATTAAATCAATAATTAGTAATCTTCCAAAACAAAGTACCAGGTACAGATAGGTTCGCTGGTGAATTCTACTAAATACTTAAATAGAAATTATGTGAATGCTGTACTAGCTCTTTAAGTGTATTTATTTATTTTAGAAAGAGAGGGAGCAAGCAGGGGGGAGGGGCAGAGAGGAGAGAATCTCAAGTAGGCTCCACACTATTAGCACAGAGCCCGATGCGAGACTTGAACACATGAACCGTGAGATCATGACCTCAGCTGAAATTAAGAATGGGACGCTTAACTGACTGAGCTATCCAGACACCCCAATGTTGTACTATCTCTCAGAGATAATAAAAGCAGAAGGTAATACTTCCTAATTCATTTTATGAAGCCAGATTTATCCCAATACCAAAATGAGACAAAGTCATTACAAGATGGGAAAACTACAGGCCAATATATTTCATAGATTGAAAAATCTTTGTTAAAATATCAGTACATTGATTCCAACAACCGTGTGATCATGACCTGAGTTGAAATCAAGAGTCAGACACTTAACTGACTGAGCCACCCAGGTGCCCTTCCAACAAATTGATCCTAAAGTTCATGTGGAGAGGCAACAGACCCAGAGTAGCTAACTCAGTATCGAAGGACAAGAACAACAGAGAAGTGACACTGCCTGACTTCAACACTTACTATAAATCTACAGAAATCAAGACATGATGTTGGCAAAGAATACACAAATAGATCAACAGAATGGAATAGAGAGCCCGGAAATAGACACATATTAATATAGTCAACTGATTTTGGCAAAGGAGAAAAGCAATCAGTGAAGATCAAATAGTCTTTTCAATAAATGGTGCTGAGCAAGCGGACAACCATATTCCCAAAAAAAAAAAAAAAAAAATCTAAACACGTCTTACATATTTCACAAAAAGAACCCAAAATGGATTGTAGACCTGACTATCAAACATGAGACTATTAAACTTCTAAAAGATAACACGGGAGAAAATCTAGGTGGCCTTGGATTTGGTGATAATTTTTGGACACAACAACAAAAGTATGATCCATAAATGAAAACAAAAAGTCTACTTCATTAAATTACAAACTTCTTTTCTATGAAAGACACTGTTAAGAGAATAAAGTCACAAACTTGGAGAAAATCTTTACAAAACACGTATCTCATAAATGGCTGTTACCTCCTAAAATTCAACAATAAGGAAAGAACCTAAATTTTATAATGGGGCATACAATCTAAATAGACACCTCCCCAAAGAACACGTACAGATGGCAAATAACCATGTGAACAGATGCTTCACCTCATATGTCATTAGGGGAATGCAAATTAAAACAATGAGGCACCACTACACGTTAGAACAGCTAAACCGCTGAACAGTGACAACATCAAATGCTTGTGGGGATGGGAAGCAACGACAGTTCAGAGCCTGGAGCCTGCTCCCAATTCTGTGTCTCCCTCTTTCTCTGCCCCTCCGTTACTTGCATTCTCTCTCTCTCAAAAAATAAATAAACCTTAAAAAATTTAAAAAAAGAAGAAGAAGATATAAGCTATCATGCCTTGAAAATCCACGGAGGAACATTAAATGCATTCTGCTAAGTGAGAGTGAACAATCTAAACAGGCTATGATTCCAACCATAATTCATTCTGGAACAGGCAAAAGTATGGAGGTAGTGAAAAGATACTGGTTCCCAGGGTCGTGGGGCACCAGGCAGTGGGAATGATTTTTAGGACAGTCCAACTCTTTTGGAGTGATATTATAATGGTTGGTACATGTTCCTTTATATTTTACAAACTCACAGAATACACAACACGGTGAGCCTTAATGTAAACTGTAGGCTTTAGTTAATAACGTTGTGTCCCCGTTGGCTCACTTAACTGTATCACAGGAACCATACTAACGTGATATCACCACCAAGGGGAAACTTGGTGGGGGCTGTGTTGGGGAGAGGACATATGAGGAACTCTGTACCTTCTGCTCCATTTTTTCTATAAACCTAAAACTACTCTTAAAAAAAGAGTCTATTGAAGAAAAAAAAATTTTAATGTCTTTTGGGGGGAGAGGCTCCTGGGTGGCAGAGTAGGTTGAGCCTGGACTCTTGATTTTGGCTCAGATCATGATCCCAGGACGGTGGGATCAAGCCCTGCGTAAATCTCCGGGCCGCGTGGAGCTTACTTAGGACTCACTCTCCTTCTGCTCCTCCCGCGCTCACGCTCGCTCTCTCCCTCGCTCTCTAAAAACTAAAATTAACAAATAACAAAGTCTATTAACCTTAAAAGATACAACTGCTCTTGAGCAGCGGCATCATTAAGAGAGTAAAAGCGGGGCGGGGGGGGGGGTGGGGGGGACGCCTGGGTGGCTCAGTTAGTTAAGCGGCTGACTTCGGCTCAGGTCATGATCTCACGGTCTGTGAGTTCGAGCCCCGCATCGGGCTCTGTGCTGTCGGCTCATCAGAGACTGGAGCCTGCTTCACATTCTGTGTCTCCCTCTCTCCCTGATGTTAAAAAAAAAAAAAAGAGTAAAAGGGGGAATGGGGGCCGACGTTTGGTGTGGCCGCAGCGAAGAGCGGACGCCCTGACTGCAGAGACCCTCCGTCCCTCGCTGCCGCCCGCTGGGCTCGAGGCCGGAGGCGGGCGCGCCGGGCGGCGCCCTCGGGGGCGCGAAGGGACGCGCGCCGCGGGAAAGGCCCGGGGCGCCCGCCGAGGCTCTGAGCGGAGTGAAGGCGCAGGAAGAGAAGGACCCTTCCTGGGAGCAGAAGCCCGGGCGGCTGGGGGACGCGCACCTTTATCACGAGCTTTTCCGCCGGCCCTTCAGGCTCTTCCGTCACCAGGAGGCCGGGGGGCCCCGCGAGGCGCTGCGCCGGCTCCTCGAGCTGTGCCGCCGGTGGCTGCGGCCCGAGACGCACAGCAAGGAGCAGATCCTGGAGCTGCTGGTGCTGGAGCGGTTCCTGACCGTCCTGCCCGCGGAGCTCCGGGCCCGGGTGCGGGGCAGCGCCCGGAGAGCGGGGACGAGGCGGTGACCGCGCTGGAGCGTCTGGACCGGAAGAGAAATGTACAAGTAGGAAGACACTGGTCTGATATGGTTGTGGTGACTGGGAACAAGACTTGCTCAGTTGTGGGGCTCCGAGGGATCAAGGGGAGAACCAGCTTCAGCAGGGGGTGAGCTTGCTAAGCCCGCCCTGGAAAGAGGGAAGGGGAGGGAACAGCAGGTTCAGGGATGGTGAGTAAAGATACGGAAGGCATTTTATCTCTCAGACAACCAGGAGCATCGTGCTCCTTACTTCGGGGGTCACTCAGCTCTCACGGCAACAAAGAAGGAGGTGAAATCATTCCCAGTTTGCACACACGGAAACTAAGGTCAGAGAGGTTGTGTAACTTGGCCAAGGACACACAGGCGACAGTGAAATGACAGAAGCAAGACTTGATCAGGTTTTGTTTAGGCTACCTTTCTAGCTGTTTCTCAGTGCCCCAGAAGGTAAGTAAGGCCTTGGTTTTTCTTTTTCCTGGTGGCTGGGGGAATATTTCCTGTGGATTCCTGGAGGAGTGCTTCTAAACCAGTTTAGTCTCTGTTAAATTCTCAATATCCTTAGGGCTTAATCACTACTGCTTGTCTCCAGGTTTCAGCCTGCGTTCTGGGACAGGACATCCTTTTGCAGACAGTCGCCCTTCAGACACTGGATGAAGAATCTTCATGCACATGAGTTCAGCCCCCAGCGATTCAGTTCAAGGCCAAAGGCCCTGAGCCCCAGCCATCAGAGGAAGGAGGTGAGACAATAATTTCTCTAGGGAACTTGGACTGAAATGAACTCTGAGTTGGAGTCTTTTGTGGAGTGTGATGAGGGTGATTAAGGACTAAGAAGAAGGCTCATATCAGAACAGCATCAGTAGTATGGCTGGTTTTAAATATCCATATTTGCAGGGCACCCTGGTGGCTCAGTCGGTTAAGCATCTGACTTTGGCTCAGGTCATGGTGTGGCAGTTTGTGAGTTCAAGCCCCACATCAGAGTCTGGAGCCTGCCTTGGATTCTGTTGTCTCCCTCTCTGCCCCTCCCCTGCTCATCCTCTCTCTCTCTCTCCAAAGGAAATAAACATTTAAAAATATATGTATATCCATCTTTGAGTTTTCTTCATATGGTCTAGAAGCAAATGTTATTTCAAGAACTTTGAGGTCTACATTCTTTAGTAGATACCGATGTGATATTAACACTGTAAAACTATATTGACTGTTTTGAAAGTTATCCTTTATTATTACCTGAGAAGTATATATGCATTGTACACAGAAAATACGTAGTAGCAAAATAAGAAAATAAAGCACCATGTTCTATCACCCAGAGATTATTACAATTGATGACTTTTTATTCTATATCTGTGTATCTTTTCGTGCACACGTGTATGTATATGCAGGTGTGTGTACCCACACATGAGCACACACACATTCCTTTTACTAAAAAGAGATCATACTCTACCATTTTCTAATCTATTTTGTTCAGCTAATGCTCTTTCCTTTCCCCTGTCAGTACATTTTCATGGCATCTAAATTCAGTTCAAATTCAGATTGACTCATTTGTTTCGAAAATGTATTTAAAGCTGATTTCTCCAAGTGGGGGTAGAATCCAGGGCCAGATGATACATCTGGTTGTTATGTCTCTTAATTATTTGCTACATTAAAATAATTCCCCTCCCATATTCCCCCCCCCCCCCCCCGCAACCCAGACTTTTTGATGAGCCCAGGCCAGTTTCCCCCACTCTGGAGTTTTTGGGTTTTTGTTTGTTTTTTTTTTTCTTTTTATTCTTCAGAGTAGGAGAGACAAAGCATGAGTTGGGGAGGGGCAGAGAGAGAGAGGGAGACACAGAATCCGAGGCAGGCTCCAGGCTCTGAGCTGTCAGCACAGAGCCCGACATGGGGCTCAAACTCACAGACGGTGAAATCATGACCTGAGCTGAAGTCGGACACTTAACCGACTGAGCCACCCAGGCGCCCCACCCCCACTCTGGAGTTTTCTAATTGCTTCCTCATTGTATTGTTTACTTTGCTGCCCACGTACCTCGTATTTGCTATAAACTGGAAATTGGATTTAAAGGCTTGAAGGATTCGAGTTAAACATTTTGGGCTGGAATGAATATTAGGTAAGAAGAGACATTAGTCCTGGGTGACCCACTATTTAAATCGCTGGCTTAGCATGACGACAGTATGGTCCCTTCATGGAAAAGCCGATCGTTCCCCTCGTAGCCAACTCTGAGGTGTCACTGTGACACTTTGCAAATAGCCGGTTCCCCGTCAACAAATTACAGATGTTTAATAATCCTTGTACGGGTCAACCATTTTATTAAGAGTTATAGGATGATTGTATAATTCTTTCGTTCCTTCTATGTTATTAACGGTCATTCTTCATCAGATATGTCTGGTCGTCACTTCCTTCTAGGCAGTCACGATGGGTGCTTAGTTTTCCCCTTTTATTTACCAATTTTCAAATTCAGGAAGCGGTTTGGTAGGCACCTTAAATGGCGACATGAGACTTTAGGACTTTTCCTGTGTTGGTGTCATTGTGGACATAGGCATTGTTATTGAGTCCGTGTATTTCCACCCACCGCATTAAAAATCCACCCTTTAGCCCACACATGCTCGTGTGGGTGTCCTCAGTCTTGCTCCCATCTCTGTTAATTTTGACTCTGTTAATTTTGAATGCTGGCTTTGGCTTTTTGAACAAAACCAATTGTTTCAGGCTCCCCTTGCGTCTTCCCTATACCCAGACCTGCTGTCAGCCATTTCTGAAGGAGCCTTGGTGTTTTAGATGGAGAATGCTGCTGGAGAATAAGATCTGGGTGTGAGGAGTGTTCCTTATCACGTGGGCGACACTGCCTCCAGCACATTTCATGGGCAGAGTTAGATAATATATATATTTTCCAACCCTCGTGAATTTATATTGATGTATTCAATTCTGTTTTACCATTACAATGTTCCATCACTTTTCTATATCGTATTTGGTTTCTGCATTTATTATTTTTTTAAGTTCATTTCTGATGTTCTCCTTTGATTGGTTGGTTGGTTGGGTTATTCATTCACTCGCTCACGTATTTATCTAAGGTTATGACAGTTAGTATGAGAGGTGATCCCGAGAAGTACAGAAGTGGGAATTGAAACACCGAAGGGAGAGAAGCCAATGAAGTGCACGAGTGAGCGGGCTGTCTTGCTTTATTTAGTTGTCTTTGTTGTTGTTGTTTTTTCCTATCTTTTGAGCTGGGTTGATTCATATATTTTCATTCTCCTATTTACTAATAAAATATTTCATGCTATGAATATTTCAGTGAATGCTGCTTTAGATGAATTCCAAATGTTTTGAAATGTAGTGTTTTCATTATTATTTTCTAGAAAATCTGAAATGTATGTTTATATTTTGCCTTCAAACTAACAGTTGTTTTTTATTTTAAATATTTATTTTTGAGAGAGAGAGAGAATGAGCAGGGAAGGGGCAGAGAGAGAGGGAGACAGAATCGAATCTCAAGCAGGCTGCACACTGTCCCCGGCATGAGACTCCAACTCACAGAACTGTGACGTCATGACCTGAGCCAAAATCAAGAGTCGGACGCTTAACCTACTGAGCCACCCAGGTGCCCAGTTGTTTGAGTTTAAAATTTTCAGATGAAAGAGCTTGTTTTCTGATTTTGTTTTTAATTTACTGCATTGTGATCAGAGAATGTGTTAATTCATATCTTTTACAGTTTATTGTGGTTTTCTCAAGACCCAATGTGTAATTTTCATTAATGTTCACTGCACGTTTGAAAAGTTGTTCTGCATTCAGGATGTAGAACTCGATATACATATGTATCCATAAGATTATTGATTTTACTTTGTAAATCTTCTATATCTTTATTTTTTGTCCATTGGTGTTTTTGAGACACAGAGAGGACAATTAAACTGTATTCTTTATTATGTCTGTTCCTTAAATTTTTTTTAAGATTTTATTTTATTTATTTATTGAAAAAAGTTTTTAATGTTGATTTGTTTTTGAGAGAGAGAGAGAGCATGTGCATGCGCACTAGTAGGGGAGGGGCAGAGAGAGAGGGAGACACAGAATCTGAAGCACGCTCCAGGCTCTGAGCCGTCAGCACAGAGCCTAACATGGCCTTGAATTCATTAACCATGAGATCATGACCTGAGCCAAAGTCGGACTTTTAACCGACTAACCCATGCAGGTGTCCCTTTTTAGATTGTATTTTTAAGTAATCTTTATAACCAGCGGGGGCTCGAACTCATAACCCTGAGATCAAGTGTCTCATGCTCTACCAGCTGCGCCAGCCAGGTGCCCCTGTCTGTGTTTTTATGTCACCTATAGTTTCCGCTTTAGGAAAGTTGCCACTCTGTTATTTTCTGCATAATTATTCATATCTGTTACATCTGCATTGCAAATTGTATTCTTTATTTTAGCATTTTTAAGTGCTCTCTGTCTCATTTTATGCTTTTGGCCTGCATCTCCCCTTTCTATGAAATTAAAATCTTGATGCTTTCTTTTTTGTTTTTATTTGCATTTGCTTAATTTATCCTTATTCACATATTTTACTATATATGTGTCTCTTGATGTATTCACATAGAGCTGAGGGAACCCGGAGCGGAGGGGGGGGTTCAGTCGGTTAAGCATCTAACTCTTAATTTCGGCTCAGGCCGTGATCTGCTGGTTTGTGAGTTTAAGCCCCCCATCAGTCTCTGCACTGACAGTGGGGAGCCTGCTTGGGACTCTCTCTCTAACTCTCTGTCTTCCCCTCTCTGTGCACTCGTGTGCTCTCTCAAACAAATAAAATAGGGGCGCCTGGGTGACTGTCGCTCATGCTTCTGACTCTTGTTTTCAACTCAGGTCGTGATATCATGATTCGTGGGATGGAGCCCCACATCAGGCTCTGCACTGACAGCACAAAGCCTGCTTGGGATTCTCTCTCTCCCTCTCTCTCTGCCCCTCCCCTACTCGTGCTGTCTCTGTCTCTCTCAAATAAATAAACTTAAAAAAATGAAAAAAATAGGGGCACTTGGGTTCAGCGTCCGACTTCGGCTCAGGTCCTGATCTCACAGGTGTGGGTTTGAGCCCCGTGTCAGACTCTATGCTAACAGCTCAGAGCCTGAAGCCTGCTTCGGATTCTGTGTCTCCCTCTCCCTCGCCCCTCCCCGTCTCACACTCTATCTCTCCCTCTCTGTCTCAAAAATAAATAAACTTAAAACAAAAATGTATATATAAACATATATAAAAAAACAAATAAAATAAACATTTTATAATATATATGTATATATAATAGAGTTCAGTTTTGCTCTGTGAGCAAGTCTAATGTTTTTTAATGAGTTAAGCCATTTGCATTTACTGATATGGCTGTTAGGACAATTATGTTTGATTTTAACATAATTTTCTTATGTTTTTTGTTTTACATGTCATTATACACATATGAATATATAGACATAAGGACAAACACTCACATGTGCATAGATACATGTGTGTATACATGTACATATACGTGCTTTTCAATGTGTGGTTTGTTTACCCTTTTTTTCTTTTTTAAGATTTTATTTTGAAGTAATATCTACATCCAGCAGGGGGCTTGACCTCAGCCCTGAGATCAAGAGTCTCATGCTCTTCCGACCAAGCCAGCCAGGTCCCCCTCCCTTCTTTTCTTTTTAATTGTAGTAGTTCTTATACTAAGGAAACTTTGTGTTTTTGTGCTACTTGTACATTAGTTATCAACTGCTGCTTAACAAATGACCCAAAGTTAGTGCTTAAAACCGTACACGTTGTATCTCACAATGTCTGTGGGTCAAGAGTCTGGATTGGCTCAGCTGGCCTCGTGCTTCTGGGTCTCTCACAAGGATATAGTCAAAGAGTTAGGGCTGAGGTCTCATCTGAGCTGTGACTGGGGAAGAATCGATGCTGGCAGGACTCACTTCTCTGTCCGACAGAGGATCTCAGTCCTTTGCTGGCTTCTGGCCGAGGCCACCCTTGCCACATGGCTTCTCTGTATGGCGGTGGTGGCTTTCTTCATCACAGCCAGCAAACCAGCAAGGAAGAGTGTCAGTAGAGAGTCTACCAGCAAGATGGACTTAACACTCTGATGTCACCACAGAAGTGACAGTCTGTCACCTTTGCCACACGCTACTGGTAACTGAGTCATGCCTCGTTCTTTCTCCCTTCCACACCTGTGTTCCCACCATTCCTTCTACCTTGACTAACCTGAGACATGACACGATACCCTCTCCTAACGCCAACCTAAAGTCAAGACTAACCTCTCTAGCTCTGTCTCTTACATTACTCTTGAGTCATCTTTTCTCCTGAAGTTGTGTGGTCTGTTGTTTCAGATGGTGGTGTGAGGACCGACAACATGACATTAGACGTGAGCAGGAACTTTGTGAAGAAACAGAACCATGTGGGAAGGGGTCTGATGCACAGGATGGAACCTCGTCTCAGCCCGCCAGATACACAGGGGACAGGGAGCCCTGTGGAAGTTTGGAAATGCAGGACGGGGGTGCCCCAGGTGGAAAAGTCTGTCCCTGTGAAGAATGCAGGAAAACCTTCACCTGGACGAGAGGCCTGCACGTGCATAGGAGGCCCCACACCGGGGAGAAGCCGTCCTCACGCGCGGAGTGTGGAAAGGCCTTCATCAGACGCGCAGAGCTTAGCCAGCAGGGGCTTCACGGCAAGGAAAAGCCTCATCGCTGCCAAGAGCGTGGCAGAGATTTCAGTCAGAAGGCGGGCCTCTGCCGACATGTCCCAACCCACGCTGGAGAAAAGCCGCATCGATGTAGTGAATGTGACCGGTGTCTGAGTCGGAGGTCAGTGCTTACAAAGCATCAAAGCGTCCACACTGGAGAGCCGCCTTTTGAGTGTGCGGACTGTGGAAGAGCCTCCGGCCATAGTTCAGAGCCCACCGAACCTCGGCGATTCCGCAGGGAGAAGCCTCATGAGCGTGGCGAGTGCGGGAGACCTTCGGGCAGCGTTCACGTCTGAGCGAGCGTCAGCGGCTTCAGTGAAGAAAAGCCCTCCAAGTGTAGAGTGTGTGGAAAAGCCTTCACTCAGTACGCAGCACCCGAGAATCCGCACCGGGGAGAAAGAAGCCTTTCGAATGTCCCGTGTGCCGACGAGCCTTCAGTCGGACCTCAGAACTCCTAATAAATACGTCACAGAATCCACTCGGGGGAGAAACCCGATAGTGTGCCGAGTGCGGGAAGACCTTCAGCGTGAGCTCAACCCTGGTCGTACATCAAAGAGGCCACACTGGGGAGAAGCCCTCTAACTGCGGCGAGTGTGGCCAAGCCTTCCGTCAGCGCTCAGGTCTTAATAAGCCCAGGGCGGGAGCGAAGCACGGGAACCCCCCCCCCCCCATTCCGAGCCAGGAACGTGTAAGTGTGCCGAGTGTGGCAAGACCGTCACTCGCTCCGCCGGCTGCGGAACCGTAAAAGAATCCACACCGGGGATAAAGCCTACCAGCGCCCCGAGTGTGGGAAGGCCTACACCAGGCGATTCACAGCAAGGCGAAGCCCTATCAGTGTGAAGAGTGCGGCAAAGCCTTCCGCAGAAGACGGGTCTCAGTCACCACGTGAGAATCCACGCGGGAGAGACGCCTTCTCAGTGCCCGGATGTGGGCGCGCCTTCGGCCGGAAGTCAGGTCTCCAGAAACAGGAGGGTCCGCTCGGAGGAGAAGCCCTCCGCGCGGGAGGAGCGCGGGGAGGCCCACAGGCGGAGGGCCAGCTGCTCCGGCACCTGAGAGGCCGCACGGAGCCGAGCCCCGGCGGCCGAGCAAGTGCGCCGAAGCGCGCGGGGGGCGCTCAGCCCCGACCCGGTGCCGGAGAGCCCGCTGCACCCGGACACACCGCCCGGGCGTGAGGGGCCGGTGCCGGAGAGCCCGCTGCTCCCGGACACACCGCCCGGGCGTGAGGGGCCGCTGCGGGCTGCATCCGCGGCTTCCTTCCTTAACTGAGGTAAAACGTTTCGTGAACTTCATTATTTAAAGAAAACCAGAGACACCACTTTGGAAAGTTTTTATAGGGCCTCCTGGGTGGCTCACTCTGTTAAGTGTCCGACTTCAGCTCGGGTCAGGATCTCACCGTTCATGAGTTCGAGCTTCCTGTCGGGCTCTGTGCTGACAGCTTGAAGCTTGGAGCCTGCTTCAGATTCTGTGTCTCTCTCTCCTTCTCTCTCTCTCTCTGCCCCTCCCCTGTTAGCGCTCTGTCTCTCTCAAAAATAAATAAAAATTTTTATAAAGGTCATAAATGATGGAAAAGTTGAAAATTTAGAAAAATAAACGTCAACAAGAAGTTTACCTGATTACCGTTATTAAATGCAACAAAGTGTCAGTTCATAAATGAAAAGTACACAAGGGGAGCTCTAAAAAAATATTTTTCTACTGAATTCATGGGTTTTTATGTGGTATGTTTTCAAACCATTTTGATTTCTCACTAGCGTTAGCCTAGCCCAGCGTCGAGATGACGACTCTGAGTGCCGGCGGGGACTCAGCGATGTCCAGGTTTGGAATGCGGGAGGTGAGGAGTCTGTTTCCCTCTCCCAGATCACGCCTTGGCCACAAGTGGCCTGTCTGCAGATCCTTCCTGATCTCCACCCCCAGAATTAGCATTTCCTGGTGAAGAAACGATGTGTTCTATAGTCTTTTTTTTTTTTTTTAATGTTTATTCGTTTTTGAGAGAGAGGATGACGGGAGGGGCAGAGAGAGAAGTGGGCAGAGGATCTGTGCAGGTGATCACACAGAGCCCAGTGGGGGGACTTGGATTCACAAACGAGACCGTGACCTGAACTGAAGTTGGCAGCACTCAACCCCCTGAGCCGCCCGGGCGCCCAGGATGTGCTGTAGTCTGAGCGATGTGGAGAGCGGGAGGGTTGTGGCATTCCCTCTAACGCCCAGGGCGTGCTCGCCTCACCGTGAGACAGAAGGAAAGAGGGAAAATCAGGCTCTTCATTCCAGCATTTTCGCTCTCGTACAAGTTATATTTACACAACGGGAAACCTCTTTCGGAACCACCTGTGTCCCTCGGGCAGGGACCTAAGGGACTTCTCTGCAGAACCTTGTGATAGTTTGCAAATACCGGAGAGTCTTTTCTCATTTTTTTGTGCCGTCCACGATGGAACAGCTACAGACCTGACACATTTTAAGGCTTAACCAGGGGCGCCTGGGTGGCTCAGTTGGTTAAGTGGCCGACTTCAGCTCAGGTCATGATCTCACAGTCTGTGAGTTCCAGCCCCATGTTGGGCTCTGTGCTGGCGGCTCAGAGCCTGGAGCCTGCCTCAGATTCTGTATCTCCCTCTCTCTCTCTGCCCTTCCCCTGCTCACGCTCTGTCTCTGTGTCTCTCAAAAATAAAAATAAAAGCGTTAAAAAAAATTAAAGCTTAATCTGCATTATCAACATTGTCTTCAGCACCTTGAGTCTAGACAGCCAGCAGAACAGTCGTGCTGCTCCTTTTCTGTGATTCATGTTTGCATCATGTGTCTTTTCTCATCCTTTTAATTTCTGCTTACCTGTATCATTAAATTTGAAGAGAGTTTCTTGTAGACGGTGTAGACTTGTGTGACGGGTTTTAACTCACCCGCCAGCTCCATCTTGTGATTGGCGGACTGAATTGAAACGTTTTCCACTTAATGTAATCATTGGTATTTTAAGGCTTAAGTCTGTTTTTTTTTTCTTGTTCCCGGTATTGCATTTCTGTGGTTTCTCTTCCATGCCTTCTTGCGAGTTACTGGAACATGATTTTGGAAATCCATCCTGACTGGTTTATAATGGTTTTGAACGTATCTCTGTATAGCATCTTTGTCTTTCATAAAGGCTCTTATTTTGAACTGGCTTTCAACCCACATACACTCTACACCTTTCTCCAAGAAATACATCAGTTTCTGTTAATCTTGATTTGAGAACAACCGTAGACAGCAACACAAACATTCTAAGCAGACACAGAGGACTAAACAGAGTTGGGTTCTTAACAAAGTCTGTGTTGGTTTTTTCTGTCACCGGTTACTCTTATGTCTCAGGAGAGGCAGCGATGAGGCCCAGCAGAGGGAGCCCTCCAGGACTTCCGGAGCCCAGAATGAATGGCTGAGAGCAGGACTCCGTTTTCTTCTCAGCCTATCTCCGCACTTCGACGGTACCTGACATATATTCGTTGCTCCGTGAATATTGAAGGAGGGGAGGAAAGGAGGTTCCTGGCCCTGGGCAGCTCTGAGTTGGTTACCAGCGGCTGAGGCCGGAGACACACGCCAGGGGGCTGATCCTGGGGCTGCTGGCATAAAAGTCGTTCCTGACCTTCCTGCCTAAGGAGCTATAGGCCTAAGTTCAAAAGCAGAATCTAGGAGAAAGTGATACCTTTCCTGTGGAGAAATCCAGTAAGCAACACCTTAATCAAGCAATCCAGCAACAGCTCATAATGGGATGAACTGGTACATGACTTCTGATGTCATCGCTTCCCCGAGGACACATCTCCTCTGCATAACCTGAATCTGATCGTGAGGGAACGTGAGATAAACCCAAATTTGGGGCAGAGGGTTCGACAGACCAACTGCCCCATGTTCTTCAAAAATATCTACGTTATAAGAGAGGAACATTGGGGAGTTGTTTTAGATTAAAGGAGATTGAAGAAATTTAATAACTAAATTCAGTGTGTGCGCCTAGGCTGGATTGTAGATTGGAATAAAATTTATGTTAAGAACACTATTGGGACGGTCGGCATCATGGAAACACGGACTATGCATTCAACAACAGTATTGGATCAGTGTTCAGTTTGAGTCAGACATTGTTTCGTGGTCCCAAGGCAGAATGTCTCTGTTTTTAGAACGTGCATTTGGAAGTGTCCAGGGCTGAAGGTTCTTGGTGCCTTGGCACCACGTCTTCAGGAAGCTTAGTGGGTTAGCGAGTGACCATGGTGACAGCAGTGACGGCGGTAAGGTGTACATGGAGGAGAAAACCAAAGTGTCAAGCATTAAGAGTAGGCAAGTCTCGGTAAAAGGGATATAGCACTCGTTATGTGGTTTCTACAATTTTTTCTAAGTAAAGGTTGAAATAAAAACAAAACCCACAGCAAAACAAACCCAAAGAGTAAATATCAAGTGTTGGTTTTTATTGGAGAATTGTAGAGAGTATGCGATAAAGCAGGACAACTTGTGGAAGGAGGGCGGTAAGCGACAGATGTCTCAGTACTGGAAAGGCTGGAACATACTCGGGGACAGGACTAGTCTGTATATTCTGGGTTGTTTCAACAATTCTATCATATGCTTAAAATTCCGCATTTAAGAAGGTTTTCTCATTGGATTGCTCCTTTCCAACAGCGGTCAGTTTGCCCTGAAGTGCTTCCTGTGGCGTCTACATTTTCTACCGGATGGTTATCAAGCTTCTTTCCAGACTCGGGACTCCTTTGAGATGAACTCACACCACTCACCTCACAGACACTGAAATTCTTCTAGCCGCCGCTCACCTCACTAGACAGAAGCGTTAAATAACGCAGCTTTAGAGCCGGAAGAGCCCAGAACAAAACGCACTCACTCCTTTCTCAGGCCTTTGTTAGGTGCCAACTGCAGAAGGGAAATGATGCAAAAAAAAGTTTAGCGGATGCGAAATGGGCATGCTTCTGAGATGAGAAGTGTTTTCTTGGAAAGAATTTATTTTTATTTTATTTCATTCAGAGAACAGACACTTGATTTGTAGCATGCCTCAGACCTCGGCTCCTGACTTCCTGCTGGACTTACAGTGTTTATAGGCAAGGTAACTCCCCAGCAGTAATGAAAAACTGGCCCAACTATGGTAAGAATATTGAATTTAAGTCTCCCTTAGGTTGTCTAGTCTTCTGATTTGTCATTGTGTCACTTTTCTGCTCCTTTTGATCCTCCAAAACTAAGACTTCACACTTTCTTGGACATAGAGAATGGTTTCTCCCATTTCTCTCTCTCTCTGAGGAAGGGGCAGAGACAGAGAGAGAATCCTAAGTAGGCCACATGCTGTCAGCACAGAGCCTGATGCAGGGCTCGATCTCATGAACTGTGAGATCATGACCTGAACTGAAAATCAAGGGTCAGATGCTCAACCGACTGAGCCACCCAGGCGCCACCGTCCCCCCTACCCACCCCCCCTCCCGCCGTCTCTTGTTGTAGTTTTTACATCTCACTTCTGCAGTGAATAGAAACCACCTCTGTTACAGGCCGACGATACTATCTCCACGTTCCCCTGTCCATGCAAATACACTGTGTTCTGAAAAGAACTGACATCTGTAGGAGCATCAAAAGTTGTCAAAGGTGGTTCAGGCCTTCAGACTCCACCCACATGTGAATCACCATAAGCTCAACTATTAAGAAGTTAATAGTTAATGACCTATGACATTATGTAAGTTTCAGGTCTACAACATAATAATTTGGTATTTGTATATATCGTGAAACAATCACCACAGTAAGCGTAGTTAACATCCATCACCATATAGAGTTACAGTTTTTTTTATTTCATGAGAACATTTAAAATCTTCTCTCAGCAACTCTCAAATGTGCAATATAGTGTTCGTAACCATAGGCACCACGTGGTACGTTACAGCCTCCTCTCTTATTTGTTTCGCGACTGGAAATGTGTATCCTCTGACCACCTTCACCCATTTCACCCCCTCCCGCCTCTGGCGACCACCAGTCTGTTCTCTGTGTCTGAGTTTGTTGTTCTTTTAGAATAATATCCACGTATCAGTGAGATCACATGGAATTTGTATTTCTGTGTCTGACTTATTTCACTTAGCATAGTGCCGTCAGTGTCCATCCAGGTAAATCACAAGACTCGTTTCTTTTTTATGGCTAGACACCATTCCATTGCATTTATATGCCGCGGTTTCTTCATCCACCCATTCGCTGACGGACATGACTCGCTTCCATGGCTTGGCTCCCGTATAAGATGCTGCCGTGAGCTTGGGGCGTGGGTCTCTTTGAGCTCATGTTTCTTTGCCTTTGAAAGTGGCATTTCTGGATCATATATGGTAGTTCTATTTTTATTTGGTTGAGGAACTTCGATGCTGCTTTCCATAGCAGCCATCCCAATTTATATTCCCACCGACAGGGAACGGGGCGAGGGCTCCTTCACACTCAGGCCGACCGACCTTCGTTCTCTCTTGTCTCTTTAATAATGACATCCTAACAAGGGTGGTTTGGATTCGCATTTCCGCGATGGCGACTGATGTTGAGCACTTTTTTACGTACCTATTTGCCAGCTTTACATCTTCAGGAAAATGTCTATTCAGATCCTCTGCCCATTTTAAAATTTTTAAAATCAGATTGGATTTGTTTGTCTTGCTTTTTCTTTCAATTGAGTTGTGTGGGTCCTTTACACGCAGGCACACGCCCTGGAGATACTGCAGCTTCAGTGCGGGACCACCGCAATGAATGGTTTCGTTTCCCAGTCATGGGAAAGTTATGTGGACGCTATACTGCAGGCTTCTAAGTGTGCAATAGCATTGCGTCTACAAAAACGATATATATGCCTTAATTTAAAAATACTCTATTGCTAAAACATGCTACCCATCATCTCAGCTTTCAGCACGCTGTAACCGACCACAGGTCACCACAACAAATAATACTGAACAAGGGTGAAATGTAAAGGTTGAAAAAGTTGTGAGAATTATCAAAGCGAAGTGAGCAAATGTTGGAAAAAATGGTGCCAATACGCTCGCTTGATGCCCGGTTGTCACAAACCTTCACGTTGGAGGGAGAAAGGCAGTGTCTGCGAAGTGTGATGAAGTGAAGTAGGAGTGTGTTGGGGGGTATTAGTCCCCATGAGACGTGATTTGTGTTATGCCCAGAATTCAGGGACCCCAAAAACCACCAGGGAGCCGAGTCGGATGCAAGAACAAAGAGCCTTTATTCGAGCTAGCTGGAGCTCAATCTCCTACCGCACCGACCCAGCGGTGGGTCGAGAGAGAGAGGGCCCGGTCCAAAAACACAATAGTTTTAAAGGGGTCTAGGGGCAGTGAGAGGGGTGATGGTCGTGACCCTAGCCCATTGGCTGAGGAAGGGTCCATAGGTCACTGGGCGTGGTTCTTTTGGAACCGGGAAGTTGCAGGTTTTGAGCAGGCACTGGGGACTCAGGGTGGAAGACAGGAAACACAATGGAGTCAGTCCCAGTTTGCCCTCAAGCAAAATGGAATCAGTCCCGATTTGCCCTTACAATTTGTAAATCTTTTCTCCCATTCAGCAGGTTGCCTGCCCAGCGCCCGCAGCGCGGAACCCGGCATGTACCCGGTTTTCGTCCCGGGTTTTGGTAGTGTGGCCGCCGCCAGGCTCGCCAGCAGGGAGGTCAGGACGGGGTCGGTGACCTTTGCAGGCGGGACCCCGAGAGCGAGGCGGGCCTCCCCTGCGCGCCAGCGACCCCCATCTGCGTCTTTCCGCTTGGGCGAGAAGGTCTTCGGTTCTCGGAGCGGTTTTGCGGCCGCGACCCCCGCCCCCCACCAGCCTCTCGAACTCGCAGGCGTCTGTCTGTCAATCTGTGGTCGGAGTCCCGGCGCCAGAAACCGCGCAGGGCTCAGCATGGGGTTGCGCACACCTGGAGGGCGGAGGAACAGGGGGAGGAGGGCGGTGGGGGGACAGGGCACACCTGACCGCAAGGGGGGACCCGCGGGGAGGGCGCACACCTGGAGCGCGGAGGGACGCGGGGGGAGGGCGCACACCTGGAGGGCGGAGGGACGCCGGGGGAGGGCGCACACCTGGAGGGCGGAGGGACGCGGGGGGGAGGGCGCACACCTGGAGGGCGGAGGGACGCGGGGGGAGGGCGCACACCCGGCCGGCTGCCCTGCGGTCTGGGGCTAGAGCGGGAGGGGTCCTGGGGGGTCGTCACCACGCGGCGGCGAGGGGCTTCAGAAGCCTGCGGAGAGATCCCCCCCCCCCGCCAACCTCGGGGAGCGGGTTTGCAGACCCGGCCCCCAGTGCGTGCTCCCGCAGCCTCTGCGCTTCCCCGGGAGGGACCGGGAGCTGGGACTCCGAGGGGCGCCGGGGGTCGCGGCGCAGAGGCGGGGACCGTGGTGGGCGAGCACTTCCGTGCACCTGCGCCCGGCGCGGCCGCGTCCCAAGTGCTGGTCTCTGTCGTGCGCAGGAATTCCCACCAACCGGGAGATAAACCTTCCCCGGCTCAACCGTGTGTCCTCGCTTATCTGCGTATTCTCTCCGCACTCGTTAATTCCGCGGGTGCGGGGACCACGTCTGGCGTATTTTGCCTTGTAGTCAAAATATTTAATTATGGAAAATGTTAAAGTTTTCTCCTTTTTTTTTTTAATTTAGTGAACTAACTCTACCTTCAACGTGGGGCTCGAACTCGGAACCCCTAAATCAAGAGTCGCTTGCTCTCCTGACCCGGCCAGCCGAGCACCTACGTTTATTACGGAAATGTTTAAACACAAAACAAGGAACGTATAAAGCCTCCTCAGTCAGTCTACCAACTGCAAGATTTAGCAGTACTTTTCCCACCTCTCCCTCCCCGCCCCGCTCTCTCTATAACATTTTCCCTCCCGTACTTTAAGGAAAATCCAGGTTTCATATTATTTTATACATAAAGATTCCAAGGTGTAAGAGAAGAGAGATGGGAATTTTAGATACAAGCACTGCTTATTTAGTGAGGATGTCTAGTAGGGAAAAGTGGCTTCTTCGGATGTCTTTGTTTTATTCTTTTTTATTTTGATCTGTCTGATAATTTTCTTAGAATGGCCTTTTGAAATTCATTCATCCATTTATTTTTAAAGTTGTAGGGGCGCCTGGGTGGCTCAGTCGGTTAAGCGTCCGGCTTCAGCTCAGGTCATGATCTCATAGTCTGTGACCTCGAGCCCCACGTCGGGCTCTGTGCTGATGGCTCAGAGCCTGGAGCTTGCTTCAGATTCTGCGTCTGCCTCTCTCTCTGCCCTTCCCCTGCTCATGCTCTGTCTATCGAAAGTAAATAAACATTAAAAAAAAATTATAAAGTTGTGAGAGAGAAAAATCGCGAGTGGGGAAGGGGCAGAGAGAGAGAGGAGAGAGAATCCCAATCAGGCTCTGCTTTGTCAGCACCCAGCCCCACACCAGGCTCAAACCCACCAAACCCTGAGATCATGACCTGAGCCAAAACCAAGAGTCAGATGCTCAAGGGACTGAACCACCCGTGCCCCTATTTATTTTTTTTTAATGTTTACTTATTTTGAGACAGAGAGGGAGATGGAGAATCTGAAGCAGGCTCCACACTGTCAGCGCAGAGCCCCAGTTGGGGCTCAAACCCCAAGTGAGATCATAATCTGAGCCAAGGTTGTGAGCTCAACCAACTGAGCCACCCAGGCTCCCCCAGAATAGTCTCAAAATAAATGACCGGGTGAACAATCGCATTGCCCAAAGTTGGTAGGCAGAGGTTTGCTTACTTGATCGGCAAGGCCATTTCCCTTTAAAGGATCGATGCTAAGGAGCGCCTGGGGGGCTCAGTCAGTTAAGCAACCGACTTCGCTCAGGTTTGTGAGTTTGAGCCTGGTGTCGGCCTCTGTGCTGGCAGCTCAGAGTCTGGAACCTGCTTTGGATTCTGTGTCTCCCTCTGTCTCTGATCCTCCCCCACTCGCACTCTGTCTCTCAAAAATGAAAAAATATTAAAAATGTTTTGGAAAAAAAGGGTCAGTGTTAAATACTGATTTTATTAATTTGAACATAACCAGCAATATTCTTCAGGAACAGAGTCCCTGGGTGTCCATGCTCGTAGCGTTGTGTGGTATCTTCCTCCATCTCCCTGCTCCTTGAATGCCTTGTAATCGCCTCCTTAAAGTCTCTGTCCCTGGATTTCATAATGCTCTTTAAGTTTAGCCGGGGTCATTTTTTTCTGTCAAAACACACTTTCTTTTAGAAGCTTGTACTTAGGATCTTTAGGTTTCAAGACCGAGCTGCCGCCTTTGCTAGGAAGACATCTACAAATAAAAAAGTATCTTTATTCCAGTTAATATGGATTCGAATAAATTGGTTGTCAAGGATTTTGCAAGACTGGACGTTTTCTTAAATGTTTTCCCTATTCTTGTGAATAAGTTAAACACATACAGTTTTGCAGTATTTAAATAAATTGTCAAAAGGAAGAATAATATCATTAAAACTGGGAAACAAACCAAGGAATCAAATGATTTCCTGGTGAATAGATACACTGCAAAACTAGAGATCCTTCCCAAATCCTTACCCTTGGTAATTAAAATCTTGAGTAGGGAGTCAGCCACTCATTATGCATATAAATCTGATAATTTTTACAGTCCTTTAAAAAGCTAAATTCTTCAACAAACTCTTCAGCCTTCACCCAGGGCTTGCCTGGGGCAGAGGGTATCCCTGGGAGGAGGAACTTTCAGGGTTCAAAGGGGAAAGCTTCCAGCAAACCCGGAGCGGTCACCCTGCAGGGCCCCGTCAGTGTGCATCTGAGTCAGCTGCAGGTATAGGCAATCTTGTCCCCCAAATAGATCTTGGATCTGGTCTTTCAGAAACGTTAAACAGACCGTATTCCTCCTCTACTTATAAGGCCTCAACACGTTACCATTGCAGTTGGGCTAAAACTTCAAATCTTGAACCTAGTCAGCACGTGTGTGACTTGGCCACACCGTCCCCAGTGCCTTTCCCCGCCGTCTCCCCTGCTCCCTGTGTTCAGCCCACACTGGCCTTCTCCCAAGCGTCCTGACCCCCCCCCCCACCTCACTCTGCCCAGAATACCCCTCACTTCACTTTCCCCTGCCTGTCCCTGCACTGCTCTCGGGTTTTATCCTACATGTCACCTGCGGTCTGTTCAGGGACACATTCCCTAATCCCCCAGTGACTGTGAATTCTCCCGTGTGATTTTCCTCATGCCACTCTACATTGCTCCTATCCCGTAACACAATTTGTGGTCAAGTACTAACGTGTGTTCTTTGTTTAGACGTCTGTCTTCCCCTGACAACGTACACTTTGCACGGAAAGAGAAAGGACGTCTGTTAAGTAGTTGTTGAGAGAACGGAGGCGTGGACCGGTGGGTACTGCGATTTCGTCACGCTCAAAGTACGAGTTGGTAGATTTGCGGCAGTCTGTCTTCTTTCTGCAACTACACAATATTTAACGGGATCGAACGTCAAACAGATGTCCCAAGTTTGAACAGTGAATCCCCAGACTACTCGGTGATTGAGTGTCATCTACACATGTAGGAAAGGAGAGGAAAACCAGGAAACAGGCACAGAGGACAATGAGATCAGCTGAAGGCTCTGGAAGGTCAGCGGGTTACGAGGGAAAAGAGCGGAGACCCAAGGGTTAATGCCGGGCGCTGGGTGGAAATTCTGCTCCCACTCTGAGAGCAGTCTGTAATCAAGTATCTTTCTGAGGATCGAATGTTCTCCCTGAGGGAATGAAAAGTGCAACTCGGATCCCCACTGAGGGAAGATGGGGAATTACAGCCCTGCTCCTCCGAGTTTGGTGAGAAAGAAGAGATGAGTTTAGGAATCTCTGGTCGGAAGAAAGGCCGGGCCGAAGCTCGAGGTACAGAACAGCCGTTAACAACTCACTGCGCTACAGAAAACAAGGTCCTGTTCGCAGGACCTGACGCCTTACGAGTGGTGTCTGCCAGCTTAATCTGGAAGATGTTAAGATGAAACTCCATCCCATTATATGTAAAAATTGTTGCTAAATCTAGTGGCTGTTTCTTAGTATCTTCGTCTTTGAGCAGCATTTGGCGCTGTTCGCCACGCTTCAGCCTTTAAATACTTCATTTAAATTTATCCTTACTTTTTAAAACAGGATCACTGGGATGTCTGGGTGGCTCAGTCAATAGAGCACCTGACTCTTGATGTCAGGGTTGTGAGTTCAAGCCCCCGGTTGGGTGTGGAGACTTTTAAAGAAGTGAAATTGCCAAGTAACACACACAGTAAAGAAAAAGTGAAATCTTGAAAAAGTGTAACATAGAAAGTTGAAAAACTCAGCTGTTAACAATTGACGTATATCTTCCACGGCATTTTTTAAATTTTCATATCAGAGACTTTTCAGAAGTTGCAAAAGATTCATGCCCAGTATATAAAAAATAAAGAAATGCTGAATAAAATTTGAAAATATTGGGATATATTAAAAACTCTTCAGCTAAGTCATTAAAAAGAAATCCACAATTGTATGATGCTTAATAGATACACAGGTGTACATACTTCTGTGACGGTAACTGGAAAGTCTAAGTTTGGGACCTTGATAAAAAATTGAGACTACAGCTAAACGGCCCTCACTGATATTAAATATCTAAACTCAGGGGCGCCCGGCTGGCCCAGTCAGTAGATGGTAGACTCTTGATTTCCAGGTTGTAAGGTTGAGCTCCATGTTGGGTGTAGAGATTACTTAAAAAAATAAACAACTAGGGGCACCTGGGTGGCTCAGTAGGTTAAGTATCCGACTCTTCATTTCAGCTCAGGTCATGATCTCAAGGTCCAGTTCGTGAGTTCAAGCCCCAGATGGGGCTCTGTGCTGGCAGAGTGGAGCCAGCTTGGGATTCTCTCTCTTTCTCTGTCCCCTCCCCCCTCATGCACGTGCTCGTGAGTGCTCTCTCTCTCAAAATAAATTTTTAAAAGTTAAATAAAAACCCTTTAAAAATAATAATATATATCCAAACTCAGTTTATCACGTAAAATGAAGCGCAGTACCATCCTGTTATGCAATTTGCCTTAAAAAAAGTAATTGGAGAAATATTTGTAAGTTACTGCGTGTAGATCTGTATTGTTCTTATTGATGACCACACATGTCTCCAATTTTATGCTTAGTCATAAAGTTATTTAACTAAGTATTCCATTTGTTTGGCATTGGGGAGTTTCTAATATTTAACTGTCAGAAGTTGCTCTCCACTGAATTGTATGTAATCTGTGTGTGTGTATGTGTGTGTGTGTGTATTTTTCACACTAGTGTTGGTATTTCTCTAGCATAATTCTCTACTAGTGGGTTGAATGTTGGGTTAAGGAAGGGTATGAATAGGTCTTAGGCAATTGTCCTTCGGTGTGGCTGGACCAGTTAACACCTGCATGGGCAGTATTCCAGAAGTCTGAAGTGGGAGTAGGGGAGGGAGAATGAGAGAGTATGCTTCGTAGTGGTGTAGCCTTCCGTACAAGTTACGTTCATTAACCGTCTGATTTTCTTCTGTGCATTGATCATACTTCATGGGGGTTTTTTGTTATTTTTTTTCCTAACGGGCTTTCTTTTTCTTGTTGACTATAATTTCATGTAATTATTAGTGTATTTATTAGTCCTAAAACAACTTACATCACATGATTTACACAGCAATTACTGTTTGCCAGACAATTTTCTAAGCATTTTATTGATATTAACTAATATTCATCACAACCTTATGATTAAAAAAAAATAGGATGATTAACCCAAGAGGTTCAATTAACTGAAAATATCCTTTCTAGGTATCTTGACTCTGATGCTCAGAGTCTGGATTAAATCTGGAACGTTCCACCCCTGCGTTTAACTATAGTTCCTGTTTGCTTACTCGGCCTTGGTGTAATATGATGACCAGAAGGCACCCACCATTCCCTGCCTTCCGGCTGAGGGAGGGCGTGTCCACGCCTCCCCTCCCCGGTTATCGTCCTGAAGCTACCGGTGGGAATGGGGTTGCCGCTGACTCTCTGAAGAGCGAGTGTCCCCTCAGAGGTCCCCTCGGAGGAACAAGAACGACGGTCCCACTGACCAGCGTGGACGCGGTAGCCTTCGCGGTAGTGTCGTGCTGACCGGAGGCGTTCTGTATTCGGGGAGCGCGGGAGAGGGAGACCGTTCCCTGCACCGCAGCCGGGACAGATCAGAGACTTCATAGGGAGGGAAGAAGCGCCGACGGTTTGGCGGGAAAAGAACATCCTCCCCGCCTCCCCAACTCTGCGCTAAGCCTCACGGACCCTCGCGACTGCGGGAGGTCGGGGGTTGGAGGGTGCAGGTGCGGGTCCGCAGACGCAGGCCCAGTCAGAGCCGCACCTGCACCGGCTCCCCGCCCCGCCCGACGGACCTCGGCAGGTGCGCGCACCCGGAGCCCCGCCGCCGGCCTCCCCGCACCGGCCTCCCCGCACCGGCCTCCCCGCACGGCCTTGTCTCCCCGCGCGGCCTCCCCGCACGGCCTCGTCTCCCCGCGCGGCCTCCCCGCACCGCCTCCCCTCCCCGCACCCGCCTCCCCACACGGCCTCGTCTCCCCGCATCGGCCTCCCCGGTCTCCCCTCCCCGCACCGCCTCCCCGCAGGGCCCTCGCCCGCCCGCTTCTTTCCGAAGCCGGTTCTCGCCTGCTGTGGGTCAGCGCCCCGGCCAGGGCCCACCCGCCGCAGGCGTCTGCCTCCCGCCCCGGGGCCGTCGGGTCTGTGCGCGTCTTTGGACACCCGACCCGGACCGGGTGCGGCCGGCCAGCCGGGGAAGGGCGACTGGAGGCTTTGGGGAAAATCACGGAGTGCAGCGGGGAGGAAGAAACAGAAGAAGCCGTGCTTCCGTGGGACGAGGTGGCCGAGTGGTTAAGGCGATGGACTGCTAATCCATTGTGCTCTGCACGCGTGGGTTCGAATCCCACCCTCGTCGGGTGGCTCAGTGTCCTCTAGTGCCGTACCCATCCCAAAAAACAGGTAAATGCCTCCTTTTGCTGAATTAATCCCTAACTCTCCACCCAGCTGAGTGATTCCCTGTAATCCTGCCCCACCCCTCCTTCTCTGCTGCTTTAGCTGCTCTGCTCCTCCTGGGACTTAACTCCTTGAGTTAGTTGGTCCAGTTTCAGTCCCCCACCGAATTTTCATGCTCTGGCAAGTTTTGCTCAGCAGGGATTCTCCACTGAGGAATCGACTGAATAACTGAGCACCATAGAAAACTGTTGCCTAACAAAGAGGAACTGATAAAATTGTCTATGGAATAATACTGTGATGTTGGACCTCACGGGTTACTTAAGGCATTTTCAAGCTAATGTTATCTCTACTGCAATTTTCATCTGTTATTTATACTATTTAAAAGCAACCGTTATTTCCTAAGGATTCCTGTCTTTAACAAGGAGGAGAATGTATTCTTAGAGGTATGACCAGACTAAAAGTAACAGTCCCAGTCAGGGCTAAAGATTTCTTCTTAGGGGAAACAGAGGAAAACGTTACTCCTGTATAGTTTCTACTGAGACTTCTATCTTGGCAGAACTTTGGGGAGGTGGGGAGGATAACATATTTCTTCATTTAATTATTTACATTTTTCCCAAGACACGTACTTTTCCTTTATTTTTATCTTTTTAATTAATTAAGGAAGCTCTAGACTCAACGTGGTGCTTGAACTCACAACCTCAGAGATGTATGCTCTACCCACTGAGTCAGCTGGGCGCCCCTATTATTTCCACTTTTGAGAAGTTCTATAGTCACATGATACAAAGGTATAAAAAGCTACACAGCAAGTTTTGTCACCAGTTACAGGCTCCACCAGTAGGACACTATTAGCCCTCGTATATCCACGTGTAACAATTTAAGATATATTGCTAAATGAAAAAATACATTGTGCAAGACAGTATGAAGATGCTTGTAAAGAGCGGTCCTATATCTTTACCTGAACAGATAGGCCATTTTGCACGTGCGTGTATCTGCATCTGTGTATAAATGTCTAGCAGGAATGCATGGGCTCTACGGTGTATGCATCTGTGAGATATTGTGAGATATTGCCATTTCTCCCCATGGGGGTTGTATTGATCTACGCTCCCCACCAACAGAGTGGAAAGCAGACCAGACCACTCCGGCTTGTACAGCCCTATAAATTTTTTTTTTTTAGCGTTTTTATTTTATTTTTGAGAGACATAGAGACAGAGAGTGAGCAAGGGAAGGGCAGAGAGAGAGGGAAATACAGAATCCGAAGCAGGCTCCAAGCTCTGAGCCATCAGCACAGAGCCCGACGCGGGGCTCAAACTCACAGACCGCGAGATCATGACCTGAGCTGAAGTCGGCCGCTTAACCGACTGAGCCACCCAGGCGCCCCTGTACAGCCCTATAAAGGGGGTTGTTATTTCAATGAGCATTGTCGCGTCATCTAAATGGAGACACAACCACACCCAGGGAGAAGGAAATGACTAGGCGTCCCGAGCTCTCCTACGCTTGGTAGCCTTGGTTTGTCACAGTTTCCAGGTAACCACGGGCAGGTTATCAATTGGACTGACTAAATATTTAAGACTTAATGGACTTTAAGGATTGGTGAGGTTGAACCTTTTTGTGGTTTGAGGGTAAAACTCCTTTGATTGTTTTATTAGGATGAAGTTTTTAGAAGTCTAAGAGGTTGGATCGTGGGATTCGAAGCATGAGCTCGTCCACAGCACCTGGCGTTTTTGGTATTTAATATAATGCCAATAAAAATTAACATAAATGAAAAAATTCCAAATTATCACAAAGGCCTAATTTCCCTAATGTATGACTATACCAGTCAAGACAAAAAAAAAACAACAAGCACAAGTAGGAAAAAGGGAAAGGGTGTAAACAGAAAATTCACAGAAAGGAAATGTGCATGAAGATTAAGTTACTCATCTTTTCATATTTAAAAATACTAATTGTACCATTTTTTATCAGTTTGTCGAAGATGAAAATTTGGGGAAGACTTAGGGTGGCATCACTTTTAGATATTGTTAGAGAGTAGTAGCTTTGTGTTTTGTTTTGTTTTGATTTTTATTTATTTTGAAACAGAGAGAGTGTGAGCAGGGAAGGGGCAGAGAGAGAGGGAGACACAAAATCCGAAGCAGGCTCTGGACACTGAGCTGTGAGCACAGAGCCCGACACAGGGCTCAATCTCACGAACCACGAAATCATGACCTGAGCCAGTCAGACACTTAACTGACTGAGCCGCCCACGTGTCCCTAGAAAGTTGTAGATTTTTTATAACTTATTTTTCACTTTTTGCTTATTGAAAAACTTTAATTCCAGTGTCGTTAACATAGTTATATTAGTTTCAGGTGTCTTTTATAACTACTTTGGAGAGCAATTTACCAGTGTATATAAATTTTGTAAATATATATTCTTTGACTCAGAAACTCTACTTTTAGGAATTTGTTCTAGAAATATACTCACATGTGTAAGATGTAGGAAACTATTTAATTCTGCATTATTTATAAATAGAAAATAATTGGAAATGACCTAATTGGTCATCAGTTCAGGACTAGATAAATAAATCTGTGTAACGGAATATTTTGCAACTGTCAAAAATGAAAAGGGAGATCTATGTTTATGGCTATGAGGAAAACTCTAAGATTTATTGTTAAATTAAACAAGCAAAATAGGGAACAGTACGCGTGATTTTTCTACTATTCATGTAAAATAATGGGGATATGTGGTGTATAAATCTACCCTGCGACAGACAGAAAATAGCTCCGAAAGTCTATATAAGAAATCAAAAGTTTTGACTGTTTCTATGAAATGAATTTAGGTGGCTGAAGATTTTTATTTAATTTTTTTTTACCTTTGAAAATGTTTAAATATACCAAAAAGAAGAAAGGCTAGTACATATTCAGGGTCCCTCATCCAGTTTCAAACATCCATACAATTCTGAAAAGTCTTAAAACTGGCAAATCTTCATTTCCATCTGGGGCAAATCTTAGTTGTTGTTGTTAAGTCTCTTTTTATAGACTCTAGGCCCCCGCCCGCCGCCGCCTCTCGGAGCGGTCACAGGCGGCCCGGAGGTGCGCGCGGGGCCTCCGTCCAGCAGGGGGCGGGGTGCACACCCGGCGGGGCCCCCGCGGCCTCCGCGCGCCCGACGCAGAGCGGCCCGGCCTCAGACCCCCTGCCACGCAGGAACGTCAGCGGAGATG
This sequence comes from Paguma larvata, assembly GCA_030068075.1. Lineage (NCBI taxonomy): Eukaryota > Metazoa > Chordata > Mammalia > Carnivora > Viverridae > Paguma > Paguma larvata. The sequence continues at coordinate 26,437,754 of CM057829.1, forward strand.
GTCTACTTGCCGGCGGTCTCTGGGCGCCCGCTGTGAGAGCGCCGGGGGCCAGGGCCTCCCCCTGCCCGGGTCGGCCGCACCCCTGCGCTCCGCGTGCTCCCGGGCTCACAGCCGGAGGCCTTCCGGGTCTTCACGACGCTCCCCTCTGGACAGGGCGCCTCCTCACCTGGACCCGTCCTCACCGTTCGCCGTCTGCCGCGGGCCGCCCGGCGCGAAGCGGGCGCGGGGGCGACGCGGGGCCTGGGGCAGGTGCACGCTAGCGGCGGCTGGGGGCACCTGGACACCAGCAGGGGGCTGGGGGGCCGCGACCGGCCGGCCTCAGGGCGCCGTGTGGCCTGGAGCCCGGGAGGCCGTCCAGCGCTCGAGGGGCCGGCGCGTCTCGGCCTGCAGCCGCCGCAGCTTCTCGGAGGCGCGGAGTGGCGACAGGGGGGGCCCCACCACGGTGCGCCGGCTCTGGGGACTCGGGGTGGGGGGGGGAGGGCTGGGCCAGCTCCCGGGCAACGTGTCCTCGGCGCGGAAGCCCCACACCCTCAGGCCGGTCACGTTGCAGTAGGGCCGCGTGGTCTCGCGTCCGGGGCGCGCGCAGGTCGCGGGACACGGGCGTCCTCCTGCTGGCCCTGCACCCCCTTCTCTGAGTGCAGCGGCCCCGGCTCCGTGCGATCCCAGCCCCCGGCGTACCCGACGGACTCGTAGTGGAAGGGTCCGAGCTCGAACTCGGAGGCCAACCGCCGGTGGACGCGGGGCGCCCGTCCAGGAGCGGCAGGGACACAGCGTGAGGCCGCTGCTCTGCCCGGGCCGGCGCGGGGCCCCGCAGCGGTGAAGGGAGGACGGCCCTCCTTTCCTACCAGGGGACGGAAGACCCCCCTGGGTGGTGATGGCCCGGCCGCCCTCCAGGAGCACCTGGAAAGGGGACCTGAGTCCAGGAACTCCACCACCAGCGCCCACACCGGCAGCGCCCGGTGGATCCGGATTCGCCGCTGCGTCCCACGGCCTTCAGCAGCATTGGGAGGCCAGTCCTCACCTGCCGCGCCTCCAGCACCGCAGTGGGCACCCGCTCCCACTGCTGCAGGGGTTCTGGCAACACGACCCCTGGGATGGGCTTTGTCCCCAGTGATGTGGAGTGCTGCACGCCGGGGCGCAGAAAGCCGGGGGCGGGGGGCGCCGCGTTTACCTCTGGGCTCGTTGCGTCTGGAAGCCGAGACCCCCACGGGACTGGCCGGCGTGGTGACCCTGGCTCTGAGGCTGGGCACCTCCGTGCCCTTATTGGGCGAAGGAGAAGCCGTTGAAGGTATTTTCGTCCTAAGGCATCCGTCACCTGGGGCAAATACAGTCTTAATGAAATCTGAATTCGGAAATACGGTTACTCCCAAGGGTTTATGTGTTTATATATAATGAACACCATATACTCATCTACCTTTATAATTGTTAATTTTGCCATATTTGCTTTTTCTTCCTCTGCTGAAGTATTTGGAAGTAAATTATAGACATCATTACACATAACACCTTTGAATACTTCAGTACCTATCTGTAAAATATAAGGACATTTTCCTATGGAACTAAATATCATTCGCAAACTCAACAGAAGAAAAGACTCACAGGAAGATTTTTTCTTTCTTTCTTTCTTTTTTTTTTTCACGTTTTTATTTAAACTCTTGTTAGTTAACATATAATATTAGATTCAGGAGTAGAATTTGGTTATTCATCACTTACCTATAACATCCAGTGCTTAACACAAGTCCCCTCCAGAGGGAGACTTTCAACGTGCCATTTTATACTTGTATTTTGAGTCTGTTGGTATATAACTTATTCAATAGATAGTAAATTTTCAAATTAAAAATAAATTGAATGGGGGGCACCTGGGTAGCTCAGTTGGTTAAGCTCCTGACTTCCACTCAGGTCTGTGAGTTCGAGCCCACTTAGGGCTCTGTGCTGACAGCTCAGAGCCTGGAGCCTGCTTCGGATTCTGTGTCTCCCTCTCTCTCTGCCCATCCCCTGCTTGTACTCTGTGTGTCTCTCAAAAATAAATAAACATTAAAAATTTTTAAATAAATAGAATGGAATCCTTATTTGTAAAGAAATATTTTATTTTTAAGTAATCTCTACACCCAAGGTGGGGCTTAAATTCACAACCCCCAAATCGAGGGTCACATCCTCTACCTGAGCCAGCCAGGCACCTGTGGATGGGATCTTTAATGCTTAAAATTGACCAGAAAGCTATGGGGTCTGCCCAATATATCATTAAAGGACAGGAAAGAAGGATTCACAAGAACCTAGTTGAAAGTACAGGTCTGGGTGTGAGGTGCTGTCTGGGTGGCTCAGTGGGTTAGGCATCCAACTCTTGGTTTTGGCTCAAGTCACGAACTCCTAGTTCATGAGTTTGAGCCCCACATCAGCCTCTATGATGACAGCTAGGATCCTGCTTGAGATTCTCTCTCTCTCTCTCTCTCTCTGCCCCTTCCCCACTCACTCTCTCAAAAATTAATAAATAAACTTAAAAAGAAAGTACAGACTGGGGGAAAAAACCTGCTTCATTTCAATGCCCAAGTTAGGGCTGGTGTGAGCAGAGCTTTCATCAAGTCATTACCGACCTGGCGGGCATGGAAAGCCAATGGAAATAAAACAAGTGTCTATTGCTTTGAAGCAGTTTTGTTCTCTCCATCATAGAGTACGATGTAATCAACCTGCCACCAGGTGACTGGCTCTTCCCACTGGGATATTACATCACACCTAGGGCTCAGAATTGACTGGCGACATCCACGGAGCAGATCAGCTTGCCCGTCTACTAAACCACCCTGGGTTAGTGAAGATTCATATGTGACAGGAATATTTTTATACTTGATACATTTTTATCCTCATACCAGCTAGTTCCCTCAATCTCTTTGTTAACAGTTCTCCAAATCTCTTTCTCCAACTTCTTGTTCTTCTCCCTCCTCCTTCTTCATTTTTTTAAGCTTATGACATAACCCACAGAAGAGTCAATATCCCAATATACCTGTTTCCAGATTCAGATAACAGTCAATCTTTTTAGTCTTGTAGTCAGCATTTCTTCTCGTCTGAGCTGAATGGTGTGGGGTTTTTTTTTTTTTTTAATGTTTATTTATTTTGAGACAGAGAGAGAGACACAGCGAGGAGGAGGGGGACAGAGGGAGAGGAAGATAGCATCTCAAGCAGGCTCCGGGCTGCTTCATTGTCAAGGGGCTCGATCCTATGTACTGTGAGATCATGACCTGAGCTGAAATCAAGAGTCTGATGCTTAACCGACTGAGCCTCCCAAGTGCCCTAAGAATAACATATCTGAACGGTATTCAGCTAAAGGGAAGCTGGAAATTTGTGGCCATTACATAGTTTGTTGAAAAAGTTTGTACCAATGGTTTGGGAAGTGAGGTGTGTGGAAGAGAGTGATCAAGATTTTGAGCAGATTTTCTTCATGCTGCTGCTCTTAATGATAACGCACTTATTGGACATTCAGAAGAAGTTAAAATAAAGGATGAAGCTTGAGTTTATCTAATGACCTCAGATGCCTAGGTTGAGTAAAACAACGGAAGAAATTTATAGAGCTATAGTTTTGGAGTTAAAATGCATCACAGAATTTACATTAACACGAAGACACTTTCCTACTGCTGTAATAAAATAAATAATGAAATTCTGGGGTCGCCTGAGACTGAGTGTCTGACATCTGCTCAGGTCATGATCTCAAGGCTCATGAGTTCCAGCCCCGCTTCAGGCTCTCTGCTGTCAGTACAGAGCCTGCCTCAGATCCTCTGTTCCCCCCCTTTCTCTGCCCCTCCCCTGCTTGCACGCACGCGCTCTCTCTCAAAAATAAACATTAAAAATATTTTTTAATAAGATTCTGTTAAAAACAAAACATATTGTATGCAATACCATCATTCTGGTTGGCAGGATAAAGTCGATGGGTGACTAATAGCACTAGTAATCATGCTCTTTTGTCCCAATAAATTCATTTTGGACAGATTTTGTATTACCACTAAAAATTAAAAAAAAATTAATAAAGAAAACTCTAGCAAAAAACAAAAGGAAGGAAAGGAGGAAGGAAGAAAAGAAGGAAAGCAGGAGGAAAAAAGATAGGAAGGAAGTGAAGGAGGGAGGAAAGAAGGAAGAAGGAAAGTCTAGCAATACATCGGGGCCTAGACAGAGAGATTGCAGGGCGTGTGCTCGATTTACTATTACTCAGACACCAAATGAGTTGCACCTACATGACCAAGAAAGAGGTCTAAGATTCGTGAAGTGCAAATATTAAAATAAGTGGAGAAAAAGCTAAATGTAAAATAGCTTAATGCCTGTCTATGTAGCTGTACGTGAGAAAGTTGGGAATTTTACTCACAAGTCCCCAGCGAACCGTGACAGTGTCGATCCCAGGGTAGTGGGACCTTAGTGACAGGATGGGATTTCACCTTTTAGTTTATTAATTTTGGCATTACCTGAGGTTTTTTAAAAACCACAGGTAATGTAGTCTTTTTTAAAAAATATTTTAAAAATATGTATCTTCAAGTTAATGACCTGCGATTCCTGCGCTGCAGTTTAAATCGTGCGCGAGGCGCACCTGCGCCCTTAGTTCCAACCACGTGCGCCCCTGCGGGAGGCGGGAGGCGGGAGGCGAGACGCGGGAGGCGAGACGCGGGATGCTAGAGCGGCCCGGAAGTGCCCCGGCCAGAGCGCCCCCCGCGGCCGGCGGCCCCCTCGGCGCGGCGCATTGTTCCGGCCGGCGCGCTCCCGCAGACGCCGCGCCGGCGCCCTCTGTCTCCACGCCGCGTCCAGCTCCCGTGAGTCGGCCCCGGGAACCCGGGCGGGCGTGGCGGGGAGAGGGCCGCGCAAGGCGATCCTCTGCCCCGGGAGGGGACGTCGCGCGACTGGGGCCTGGGAGGGCCGCGAGGCTGGAGGGCCGCCCCTGGGATGAAGACAGCGGCGGACTCGGCGGGAACCGCCTGGAGTCGCTGGGCGGCCGGCCTCGGGGACAGGGAAGGCACGCACGGGTTTAAGATGTCACTCCCTCTCCTTTAGGTTCCGAAGCAGGTGACGGGGCTTTGAGCGGACTGGCTTTGAGGCCCAGAACGTGCCCGTCGCCCCCCTTCCCTTAGCCCCGCGATCCTCGCGCCCTCGAGCGCACGCACTGCGTGGGGAGCCCTGCTTCCCTCCCGCCCGAATCCCGGATCCGCAGCGGTCCCCGCATCTCCCTCCGTCCCCGGATCCGCATCCACCCCGGGTCCCCCTCCGTCCCCCGATTCCCCTCTGTCCTGGGGTTGACATTCACCCCGATTCCCATCCACCCCGATCTTCATACACCCCATCTGGATCCTCCTCCACCCCGGATCCCCGACCCTACCCGGATCCCATCCACCCGGGATCCCCTTCTCTGGACCAGCGCCCGCCCAGCTGGAACTCAGCTGCGGGCCGAGGTGACTGGGAGGCGCGCAGGCCTGCTGGGTCCCAGGCGCTGCCTGGCTGGGAACGGGCCGCTTCCCTGGGCCTCTGTGTGCCGTGAGGACTGCCCTCACAGAGGGTTTGACCTTAGGCAGCCTCCAATCATGCTTGTTACCAAACCTCTGAGGGTGGAGGGAGGGTTAAATGCGGTCCGTATCTGAAAGCATGTTGTGGGCTGTGGTACGGGCTATTACCCTCAGTTTTCTAAAGTTTTCCATAAATTTAGCTCAAATGATAACTCGAAATGGCTGCTTTCAAGACTAATTTTTGAAACTCTAGTAAAGAGTCCGATGAGAGCTCATTCACCAATCAAGGATAAGAACAGTATTTTCGTCTATTCTTTCTCTGATTTGGCTTATAAATAATGAGTCTGAACTTCTTAACCGTTCTGACTGAATTGTGTGGTTCCTCTTTTCTCCATGAGCTCTATTATTTTTATTGCTATTTCTTTACATTGAGAAACTGAGATTGAAAGAAGATTAGAAATTGGCTGAAAGTCACACAGTCAGTAAATTGGTAACTGTTGGAACCATGATGGAATCCAGTCCTGGGTAACTTGAAAGCCAGCTTTTTGTACATTATGACCTTGTATTTTCCATTATTCCCATCCTTTGGTCACCAAGTGACTTTACTTCCAGTGAAGAGCCTTGGGGTCTATGACAGTTGCTTATGGTATCAGTGCGTATCACTAGCCGTTGTCATTTTCCTGTATAAACAGTATTCTTCCCGCTTAGGAGGGAACCTCGGAAGGTGTTTCTAAAACACAACTCCAGCTGGAGGGTGCTTTGTAAACCGTTCGAAGACAAGATGAATACAGACTCTGAGGAGGTTTCACCCGCGGATGCGCAAGCTCCTGAGGTTTGGGAAGAACTGACGGTGAAGGTGGAGACAGAAAGTCACCTCCAGATACAGGAATCCAGACTGAAACGTAGCAGTCCCCTGGCGAGGGAAGTCTTCCGAAGGCGCTTTCGGCAGCTGTGCTACCAGGAGACCCCTGGCCCCAGGGAGGCCCTCACCCGACTCCAGGAGCTGTGCCGCCAGTGGCTGCGGCCACATGCGAGCACGAAGGAGCAGATCCTGGAGCTGCTGGTGCTGGAGCAGTTCCTGACCATCCTGCCCGCGGAGCTCCAGGCCTGGGTGCGGGAGCACGGTCCAGAGAGCGGGGAGGAGGCTGTGATTTTGCTGGAGGACTTGGAGAAAGAGCTCGATGAACCACAGTTTGAGGTAGGAAGGGAGATATGCGGAGAAAAAAGTGTATGTGTGTCATCAAGGACCCTCACATCTCTTGTTTTGTATCCCCTGGACTGACCCTGACCCTGACCCTGACCCTGCTTCCTGCTTCTTTCCGGGAAGGGTTTCTTTAGACAGTTAACTTTTTTGGAAGTCAAATGTCATCTCTCTGTTCCAGATGGTAGCCTACAGACAGGGACAAGAAGTCCGCTCTACAGAGACACTACCTCTAGGTGAGCAGACATCACTGAGCCTTCAGTCCCAGCCCAAGGAGCCCCAGCTCACACGTGACCCTGCCCAAGGGTCCCAGCCTGCTGGAGTGACAGGTGAGGGACAGGACTTTTCTGGTGTTGAGCACATCCCCCCTCGTCAAGCAGAAATGAATGAAAAGCCCAGACCTGGGGAACCAGGTAAGGTCAGTGCTCCAGCCGATGAGGGCCCAGTGTCCTCACTTCGTCCCTGAGCTCCCCCTGCGTTCAGGCCCCGCCCCCCGAACCATCCTGGCGTCTTTCTGGTCTTCTGGCACGTGGCACCTTAGGAAGATGTTCAGGAATCACCATGTGGGGCAGCTTTAGACAACGGGTGTGATACGTTCAGATCATGGCTTTGCCTTTCAGAAGCCACTTGTATGCGAGAGGCTTATTTAACCATTTGGTCTCAGTTCCCTCATCTCCAGAATGGGGTTGATAGTAGCACTGGCTTAGTCTGCTTGGGCTGTCGTAACAGAACGGCACATATTTCAGGTGGCTGGAACAGCAGAAATTCATTTTATCACAGTTCTGGAGGCTGCCTCTCCAAGGTCAAGGTACCAGCAGGCTTGGTTTGTGGTGAGACCTGCCTTCCTGGCTTGTTGACGGCCACCTTCTTGCTTTGTTCTCACACAGGCCTTTCTCCATGTACATGCCTGTTGGAAGAGAGAGAGAGAAAGAGAGAGAGAAAGTTCCGGTGTCCTTTCCTCTTATAAGGACATCAGTCCTATCAGATTAGGGCCCCACTCTTAATTACCTTAATTACTTTCCTAAAAGGCCCCATTTCTAAATATAGTTAGGCTTCAACATATGACCCCGGGGGGAGGGAGACGACACGATTCAGGCTAACAAGCGTGTACCTCGGAAGGGAGTTGTGAGCGCGGGACACAGACAGTCGACGAAAAGCCTTGGCGGGCATTTTGCTCAGTGTATGGTCGCTGTTGTTCCAGGTCGCCCTTGCCGATTCGGGCTTACGTTTGCAGTAGACAGGGATGAGGGTGGGGTGGGGATCGCGCAGCGGGTGGCAGACTGGGTGGGGGAGCCCGGTGGAATCAGTCTGGCGGTTCCTGGTGTGTAATTCAGTGGCGGGTGCGGGCCTGGGCACTCGGGGCCCTGGAACGCCTGTTCCAGCCCTCCCTGCCGCAGCTGGCTCGGCTTCTGTCTCACTCCTCACCGGGACGGCGTAGCCTCTGCCGGACTTTTTGTTAACCTTCTGACAGTCTGCAGTGGCGTCTGCTGTTTGCAGTTTCACTTCGTCCCCACGTGTTTCAAAGCCACGAACGGCTTCCCTCTGTGTTCTGCCGCTGTCTCGTCTACCCCGGCAACCGTGCAGTTGTCATGGTTTCTGCCGCTTGGGACACATCTCTTGACTTAAATTAAAACGAGTTTTTTGGTACATGTGCTCTGCAGACCTTCCTCTGGCTCTGGTGACCTCATCAGTTTAAATTCCTTTCATTTCATTTTCCTCTTTTATGAACATCTTTCCGGTCAATTCCTTTGTTTCTTCCTCCTCTCGCCATGAACTTGGACTTTTTATTTTCCAGGCATGTTTCCCTTTCTTCTGCCTTCAGGAAGCACATCTGAGTAAGTCCATCCCCTCATCCATCCACCCATCCATCCTTCCCCCCTTCCTTTCATCCTCCCATCCATCATTCCATCCATCCATCCATCCATCATTCCATCCATCCATCCATCATTCCATCCATCCATCCATCATTCCATCCACCCATCCCTCCCTCCATCCATCCATCCATCCCTCCCTCCATCCATCCATCCATGTATCCCTTCATTTATCCATCCTTGCGTCCCTCCGTCCTTCCATCCCTTCATCTGTGCCTCCCTCCCTCCTTCCCCCCATCCTCTCACCCCTCCCTCCCCCGATCCAGTCATTCGTTGAGCACTCACCACGGCCACAGGAGAGTACACAGAGGACATCTCCAAGTCAGAGAGTTCTCTTGCAGGACTGTCAGTGCAGGTATGTGTTGTACGTGTAGGAAAAGCCAGTTTTGTTAAGCAACATAGTAAGCATTTGAGATTACAAGGACCAAAAACCAACTTCTGACCCTTCAATCTTTTTTAATAAAGCAACATTTAAGGTTACTGTATATCACCAAGTTTGAGTTTCTTTCAGAATTCATGTTGATAGTAAAAAATTCAGATAAACAGTTTATATAGTAAAACATGAAAGTTCTCCAAATTTTATTCCCCAGGAGTAGCCACACTTGTTAAATTGCTGTGTATTTTCCAGACTTTTTCCGTATACGTGTGGAGTCTGTCTAGCTGCAGGCCTACCTTTTATTTGTGATTCAGTCTTTAAAGGGGTGGGATAATAACCCCAAAAAAAGAAGCGTGTTAGTGTGACACCATATGTGACCGTGCTTGGTGAGTCGTGGAGGGCCGTGTAAGCAGTGATTACGAAAAGGCGACAGATGTCTTTGCTTTCATTCTACCTGGTTTCCTTGTAGATTTCTATTCTAAATACGAGGTTTGGGCAGAAGGGCTGTGCTGATCCCATTTGTGGTCCGTTTCTTCTCTGCAGACACACTTCTGTTTTCCACACCCGTTGTCCTCCCCCAGCTAAAAGCAGTAGGAGAACCGTGCTCTGACGACAGAGGAGCCCTAAGAGGTGCCTGTTCAGGTGTGTGAGCCACAGGACAGTGAGATGTAGGAGAGAGAGCCGGATGTTTTGGTAAAAAGACGGGGGTTAGGGGATGTTTTCCTGGGACTTTTCTGGGTTGCGAGGTGGAAATACGTTGGTTCTCAAGGTCTTTGGGAGCTTCCCAGGTGTCACCTGAGGCTGCTCCTTATGCGGGGGGCAGGGAGAGACCAGAGAAAGAGGGTAGGTGGCAGTTTTAATAAGCGAAGGTGCCTTGCCTACGAGGCTTGTCCCGGGCGGGGCAAAATGCGTAGATCTCGGCACCCGCCACAGATCTTACAAGTTCACATAGAGGCCTTACCTGTCTGCAGTCATGCGTGCTGTCCAGGTGGTTCTGTACCTGTCACTGTCACTGTCCTTGGGGCAGCTTCTGGGAGCGGGACAGGCAGCTCCTGGAGGAGGGGCGAGGAGTCTCCGATTGTCCGGCTCCAGCTCATGGGTCGGTTGGCGGTCTCGTGTTCTCGATGGCTGCCCCCGGCAGTCGTGCCCCGGGGACCTGCGACATGCTGAGGATTCCACTGGGCTGCGCTCTGCGGTCTAGACAGTTTGGGTCTGTGTGTCTCCATTTCTGCCTTCAACTCCTCCAAGTCCAGTGGGGTTGGCTGGACAAGCGTGTAATGTGGGCCAGTTCCGTCGGGTGCCGTGTGCCTCCCGTGCCCGTACCTCGGCCGGTCATTTGAGGCCACAGCGGCAGGATCCGTTTCAGTCCTTTCTCTTTTATTCATTCAAGAAATATTTATGAACAACTGTCATGTGCCAGCTATGACCCGAGGAATAAAACAAAAAAGATCTCGCTGTCAGTGGAGATTAGACCGTGGCAGGGGGGAAACACATAGCCAGCACACAGACGGGGCGGCGATGCAGCATTCTAGACGGCGGTCGGTACCATGGACCAGGGCGCGGCCTGAGCAGGTCGGGGACATCGAGGGTGCCCTGGGTGTGGCGGGCTGACTGCAGCCCTGAGTACGGGAATCAAGAAGGTGGGAGCTGAGCAAAATCTTGGTGTTGTCTGAGCCGAGAATTTTCCAGGCAGAGCGTGGAACCAGTAAGGAAGGGCCTTGTGCTGGAGCACACGGGGATGTGCCGGGTCACAGCTGGGCTGTGCCGGGTCACACCTGGGCTGTTGGCAGGGCACACCTGGGATGTTGCTGGCTCACACCTGGGCTGTTGGCAGGGCACACCTGGGATGTTGCTGGCTCACACCTGGGCTGTGCTGGCTCACACCTGGGCTGTGCTGGGTCACACCTGGGCTGTGCCAGGACACACCTGGGCTGTGCTGGGTCACACCTGGGCTGTGCCAGGACACACCTGGGCTGTGTGGCTCACACCTGGGCTGTGCCAGGACACACCTGGGATGTTGCTGAGTCACACCTGGACTGTGTGGCTCACACCTGGGCTGTGCTGGGTCACACCTGGGCTGTGCCAGGACACACCTGGGATGTTGCTGGGTCACACCTGGGCTGTGCCAGGACACACCTGGGTCGTGCCGGGTCACACCTGGGATGTTGCAGATCTGACGGTTGTAGTACTTACTGTCGGATGCCCCCAGAATAGTGGGACTGAGCGCTTGTTCCATAAAGGAATGACTGAGTGCATGGTCTCTTTGCGGCTCCGCACCCGAATCAGGGAGGGGTTCTAAGGGGAAACTAGGAGAAGGCACCCTGACGTTGGCCTGCCGTCCCCAGGAAGAAGCTTAGGGAGTTCTCTCCCCCCTGGCCCTGTCAGGAAGGACTGAGCCACATTGCCAGAGGGCAAACTCCCCTGTTCCCTGGAGGAAGGTGTTACCGCACTGGCCCTTCTGCTTCCAAGCTCCTCTCTGCCCTGTGACCTGGGGTCGCATCGGGGTGGAAGCATCCTGCCCGGACCCTCCCGAGGGTCGAGGGTCGGAGCGAGTGACGCTTGCCTGGTCTCTTCTGTTTCAGATGGAATGACCAAGGCTGAGGACAGAGAGCTGGTGCCCAGGACAGACTGTCCTAAGATAGCGGAGCCCCGCGGGGAAGCACTTTACGGACCGGCCTGGGAGGAATCGCACCCGGGGCCCGGGCCTGGAGCAGGCCGCGCAGAGCGGCGCCGGGGCGGCCCCCCGGGGCGGGGGCGGCACACGTGTGACGAGTGCGGCAAGACCTTCGCCCAGAACTCGGGGCTCACCCGCCACCAGAGGGTCCACACGGGCGAGAGGCCGTACGCGTGCGGCGAGTGCGGGAAGGCGTTCAGCCGCAGCTCGGGGCTCTTCAATCACCGCGGCATCCACGCCGCGCACAGGCGGTACCGCTGCCAGGAGTGCGGGAAGGCCTTCAGCCAGAGCGCCGGCCTCATCCAGCACCAGCGCAGCCACAGTGCCGACCGGCCGCACCGCTGCGCGCAGTGCGGCAAGAGCTACGGCCGGCGCTCCTTCCTCCTGGAGCACCTGCGGAGCCACACGGGCGAGCGGCCGCACCGCTGCGCGCGCTGCGGCAAGACCTTCAACCGCCACTGCAACCTCATCCGCCACCAGAAGACCCACGCGGCCGCGGGGCCGCGGTGACCGTTGCCGGGCGCGGGCGCTGGCCAAGCCTCTGGGGAGGGGAAGGCCGGGAAGTGTCTTCTTTGCGCCCCACTCCTCGCGTTTGGAGCAGGTACTGACCCGTGGTCTGGGCAGATCCGGAGAAGGGTTCCGGTGTTTGAAGATGCTGCTTCCTCACCCCGCTTCTCCCCGTCCCCTTCTGGTTCTCCCTGCTCTGTCCCCTTCCCGGTTCTCCCCGTTCCCACCCTGCTGGTCCCTGTCCCCTTCTGCTTCTTCCTGTCCCCTCCCTGCTTCTCCCTGTCCCCTCCCTGCTTCTCCTGTCCCCTCCCTGCTTCTCCCTGTCCCCTTCTGACTCTCCCTGTTCCCACCCTGCTTCTCCCTGTCCCCTTCTGGCTCTCTCTGTCCCCTCCCTGCTTCTCCCTGTCCCCTTCTGGTTCTCCCTGTCTCCTCCCTGCTTCTCCCTGTCCCCTTCTGGCTCTCTCTGTCCCCTCCCTGCCTCTCCCTGTCCTCACCCCACTTCTCCCTGTCCCCTTCTGGTTCTCCCTGTTCCCACCCTGCTTCTCTCCGTCCCCACCCCGCTTCTCCCTGTCCCCTTCTGGTTCTCCCTTTCCTCTTCTGCTTCTCCCTGTCCCCTCCCTGCTTCTCCCTGTCCTGTCCCCTCTCGTTCTCTCTGTCCTCACTCTGCTTCTCCCTGTCCCCTTCTGGCTCTCTCTGTCCCCTCCCTGCTTCTCCCTGTCCCCTTCTGGTTCTCCCCGTCCCCAACCCTCTGGTTTACTCTCTCTGAGATGGCGGTGCCGACCCTTCCTCGTAGTGGAATAAGCGACTGCCACGGCAACGTGCCTGAAGCACCTGCGTCCCTGTTTAGTTCCGTAAAGTCGCGCAGAGCCCTGCCGATATTCTGCGGTGCGTGGGTCTTCGGTGTCCCTGAGGCCACTTCCTCCACGGCCACCCCTTGTCCACCCCGTGCTTCCCCTGATGTGCTTGGGGCGCTCTTGGGACGGGGGCCGCCGTGTGCAGGGTGCTTCCCCCTGCCTACCCACGTGGGGCAGGGACACTGCGCTGTCCTTGCCCCTCGTACAGATCCGGACGTGAAGATTCAGGACGTCTCGGCTCAGAGTCGGGTTGAAAACCTGGACCTCCATCCAGGTAATTTGAGTAATTTGAGCTCCTGGAAACGAGAGTTCCACGCGCTGCTCGCCGGTTTCCCTCGCATGGACATCTCACGTCACGTGGGTGAGCCCCCGGCTTCAGGCTTCACGTCCAGTCTAGGGTGTCACGCTGCGCGTCGGCAGGCTCTGCTCACCTGGACCCCCCTTGTGCCCGTCCGTCGTCCCCTCAGGTCACCTGGACCCCAAGTCCTGGGCCGCACCAGGTAGTTGGATCACCAGCCAGTAACGTGCTTTCAAGACAACCCTCTTACGTCTCCTTGAATCCTAACCTTCTGTTGCTTGGCTCGGTCTGGAGAAAGATTTCCTCCCCGAATGGGTTGTTGGGGGTTTTCCTACGGTTTCTCCAGCGAGTGGGGTGTTTCAGCAGAAGCTCAGAGGACAGCCGTGTGGCCCTGAGCATCTTCCTCCCAGGGAGCCGCCTTCCCAGGGAAGTGTCCTCGTGGGGGCGGGGAGGAGGCTCCCCTGGTCGGGGCTGGAACAGACCTGAGGCTCGCGGCCCCCTGTTCCCTCAGGATTTCTCCACTGACCCTGCAGCCCGGTCTCTCTCCTTCAGGCCACTTGAGCCGACAAAAGTGAATTTTGAAGAGAATTTCAGACAAAAGTGGAGGACAGTTGTGACCCCGTGTCCTTAGCACCAGTCTCCACAGTTAGCAACTCGAGGCCCATCTGTTTGTGAATACCTTTTCCACTTCCTCTGGGGAGGCTGGAGGAAGGCTTCCAATGCAGATGTCGGTCAGGCTGAGATCTTTACATATATATATATTTTTTAATTTTTTTTAAATGTTTATTTTTTTTTAGAGAGAGAGAGAGAGATAGAGTATGAGCAGAGGAGGGGCAGAGAGAGAGGGAGACACAGAATCAGAAGCAGGCTCCAGGCTCTGAGCTGTCAGCACAGAGCCTGACGCGGGGCTCAAACTCATGAACCATGAGATTATGACCTGAGCCAAAGTCGGACGCTTAACCGGCTGAACCACCCAGGTGCCCCAAACTGAGATCTTTAAGTGGCTCCTGTGACTGAGCCCTTCTCAGTCCAAGTCTCCCTCTCCTTTCTTCTTGTGTCTTAGAATGTTGGATTTTAAGTCACAGCTCTCATGAGCAGTTCCCATCACAGGCAGAGAGACTCCCTAGTGCACAGATTCCACAAAGCACCAGTTTGAGCCAGGCCGTCCATTTCCCTTACTCTGTCATGGGCTTCCGAGAAGCCCAAGGTGAGTTTCCGCATCACAGTAGGCTTGAAGACCGGCTCTGGGGTCGGTTGGTAGAAATGTCAGCGTGAAATACAGAGGTTTCGCTGTCTGATTACATTAGAATTAGAGGTTACTCAGAATCGTCTGAGGATTCACTCTTGCTGATTACGTTAGTTGTCATGGAGTCCCCTGTCTTGAGTGAGTTCAGATTCAAAACTCCCAACTATTACAGTAGCCTGTCCTCATCCCTTGTTAAGTTTCCAAACCACGTGGTGCAGCGGGGAGGTTGAGGACCGGGAGTTAGGTCCCCTGGGATGGAGTCCGTCTCAGGGATTCCGGAAGGTGGGGGCTCAGATTGGATATCTGAGAAGCGGAGCCCAGCAGAGATTCAGGTCCGGGGTCTTACTCAGAGAAATAACAGCAGGGACAGGACTGCAGGCCAGAGGGGAAGCAGGACGTGGAGGAGGACAGGGCTGAGCAAGATGTGGTCTCAGAGTCCAGCTTTCGCCTAATTTGGAGGAAGGGCCTCTGGAACAAAGCTTACCTCGTGTGCCGGCCCTCACGGATCAGGGCTGCGCTCATCCAAGGGCAACTCCTCAGAGAAGCAATGGCTGTGGGCCACTCGCAGCAGCGCTCATGACAACCGGGGATGGGGGCACTGGCCGCGTGCAGGCCAGCGCACAGAACCACTGGCATCTGTGACTCCACCCAGGCTCTCAGGGCCTGTGCCTGCCCCTTGCAGGACTGTTCTGAGCAGCAGATGGCGGTGGTATGGAAGGACACTGGGATCGATAAGGTGCCCATCAGCTGAGGGGAAGGTGACATCACTACTAAATGTGAACATGGTGGAGAAAAGGAGGGTCGACAGCAGCGAGGGACTTGCTTGTAAGTTAAGGTTTTTGTGGGACTTTTTCTTTTACCTCAATTTTTTTTTTTAACAAATGTATTACAGACTGCTGTCACATGGGTTTAAAAGTAGATCAATATTAAGGTGCCTGGGCGGCTCAGTCAGTTGAGCGTCCGATGTCGGCTCAGGTCATGATCTCACGGTTCATGGGTTTGAACCCCATATCAGGCTCTGTGCTGACAGTGCAGGGCCTGCTTGAGATTCTCGGTCTCCTCTCTCTGCCCCTCCCCTGCTGTGTCTCTCTCTCAAAATAAATAAAAACATAAAAAAATAAATAAGGGGCACCTGGGTGGCTCAGTTGTTTGAACATCCGACTTTGGCTCAGGTCATGATCTTGTGGTCTATGAGTTCGAGCCCCGTGTCAGGGCTCTGTGCTGACAGCTCAGAGCCTGGAACCTGCTTTGGGTTCTGTGTCTCCCTCTTTCTCTGCCCCTCCCCTGCTCATGCTCTGTCTCTCTCTCTCTCTCTCAAAAATAAACATTTTTAAAAGTAGATCAATATTTGCATTAGGGAGATGAGAAAAAAAGTTAAGCTAAAAAGTAAAGACTTGTGTCTTGAGTACAATTCCCCGTTTCCCGCACTTGCAGTTTAGCGTTTAGTTCGTGTGGAACATAAATCTGCAACAATCTGCCAACTGAATCTGTCTAGGAGTGCTCCCATCCCGGTCCCTACGCGGGGGAGGCTGGAAGTTCAGGACGGGATGCCAGCGGGGGTGGGGTCCACCCCCCTTTTGGCTTGTTGGGCTGCATCTTGCTTTGTGCTCACGTGACCCTTTATTGTGTGCCAGGGGGAGGTAGGGATGGAGTGGGGGGAGGAAGAGAGACAGATCCAGAGGCCGAGAGGCAGACAGCAAGCTCTCTGGTGTCTCTTTAGAAGGGCACTAATCCTACTAATCCCCACCCTCATGACCTTGCCTGCCCCTAATTGTGTTCCAAAGCCCCTATCTCCAAATACCATCACATTGTGGGATTAAGGATTTTTTTTTTAAGTTTTAATTTATTGAGAGAGCAGGGAGAAGGGGAGAGAGAGAGAGGGAGAGAGAGAATCCTAAGCAGGCTCCACACCGTCAGCGCAGAGCCGGACGCAGGGCTGCAGGGCTCAACCTCATGACGTGAAATGTGAGATCATGGCCTGAGCCGAAATCAAGAGTCGACTGAGCCCCCCAGGCACCCCTGGGATTAAGGCTTTAACGTGAGTGCAAGGGGGCCAGACCTTGCGTCTGTAACGCTGCCCCATTGTCTCCGGGGACTGCTCTCAGCATATCTGTGTTTGCGTCTCCAGCTCCGCTTGAGAAAATCCTGTTCTTGTGAATAAGGAGTACGGAAATACTTATTTCTTCTTTTGCTCCTTTCTCTGACTTTGATGCACTAGTCAGTCTCCCCAGCACAGTGTTGAGCAGAAATCATACAGAGACCATCCTTTCTTATTCCTAATTTTGAAGGCTGCATCTAATGATTCGGCAAAAATCGCATTTTCTTAGTGTTTCTGATAATTATCCACATGGCATTAAGAATATTCCCACCCATTTGTCGTTTGCAAGAATTCTTTATCGTGAATGATTTTCCGCTGTTAAAATATTGTTAACACATTTTCTATTGTTAAGATACTGGTTTTTCAAATTTAATTGTACTGTTGGAATTCTTCTACATCTTTGCTGAGTTTTTGTATCTGTTTCATCTGTTGATTGCTGGGAGGGTATGTTACAACTTTGCTGTGAGGGGGACTTACTCACTTCTCCTTGTGTTCTGTCGGTTTTGCTTTTTATAGAGGTTCAAGAATTGTGTGTCTTCTTGTGGAATTATTCCTTTAATGATTTTTTTTAATCTCTAATAAGCTATGTTACTGATATTAATGTAGCTGGTCCGAAAGAATTTTTTAATGTTTATTTTTCAGAGAGAGGGAGCATGAGTGGGGGAGGGGCAGAGAGCCTGGAAGAGAGAGAATCCATCCCAAGCAGGCTTCACACTATCAGCTCAGAGCCCGATGTGGGGCTTGAACTTGAGAACCGTGAGATCATGACCTGAGCCAAAGTTGAACACTCAACCAACTGAGCCACCCAGGTGCCCCTGGTCCAAAATCTTCGACAGAATATTAACCTAGTATCTCTTTCCCATCGTTTACTTTTTTTTACTTAAAAGAATATCTTTAACGTTTATTTATTTTTGAGAGACAGAGGGAGACAGAGTGTGAGCCGGGGAGGGGCAGAGAGAGAGGGAGACACAGAATCTGAAGCAGGCTCCAGGCTCCAAGCTGTCAGCACAGAGCCAGATGCGGGGCTTGAACTCATGAAAGCAAGTTCCCGACCTGAACTGAAGTAGGACGCTTAACCGACTGAGCCACCCAGGCACCCCTCCCATCCTTTACTTTTTAAAAAATTATTTGCTTTGGATATCCAGTACACAGAATTAGATAGGAGTCATGATACACTGTTGTCACTGGTCCACGAATACCATACTTTGTTAGTTTGGGAACTTAGGTAGTTAATTTAGTACTTAGCACTCATTAACTCGCCATTAAACACAAACAAAACAAAAGTCCGTGAAAACCACCTGTGTTATCTGATCACTTGGCACCCCTCATGCCGCACCTCAGTTTCCCAGTTAAAGGAATGTCATCTTGAATCCTGAATTTATAATTTCTTGCTTTCCTATTTATATACTTTTATTGCAGATTTATGCATTCCTACTAACTAGAATTTTTATTTTAATTGATTTTAATAACTCTTTATAAAATTTCCTATGTTCAGTCTTGTCTTTTAACTCCTCAGTGTAAGCCAGTTGTTTCTATTATGATTTTCAGTGTATTTCTACCACCCAATTTTGTGTTTTCTGTTTTCCATAATCTTTAAATTTTTCTCAGTTCCTGTTTTATTTTGATTAGTTTATATTTTCTTTTTTCCCCATTTACATGTTTGAAAATTATACATTTTTAGTCTTTATTGATTACACATAAAATTTCAATGTGCCCACCTGACTTGTGAGATTATGAAACCGATCTCTATCTGCCCTTCTCCATGATATTACGCAAAACTCGAATACCTCCCATGAACCTGCTCCAATGTCCACGCCACTGTGGGGTAGGATTTTAGTTATGTTTGACCCCAAGTTGACCTTGTTATTATAATTATTGTTGTTACTGGGTTTTTAATAGTCAATGACTAATTAGGTTTTCATGTGTGTGTTTTAACAAGTTGATTTTATTCACCGAGGCTTCCTCGGAGATTCGTTTCTCTTCTCACCGAAGCATGTCGTTTGGTGGTTTAGCGATGGTGAGTCCCTTCGGCTTTGTGTGAACATGTTCTCACTCCACGCTCCCCCTTGAATGTTGGCTTCCGCGTGTTTGCGGTGAGAAAGCCCTCAGTAACTCAGTCGGCGCAGAAGGCTGACAGTTCTTCTCTTTCGGCGCTTTGCAGTGCTTCTTCCAACTTGAGATTTATGTCTTCCATCACTCCTGGCAATTCTTGGTCAACATCTTCCAGATTCTCTCTTGGGATATAACTCCTCCTGGGTCGCCTGTTACGGGTGTATCTGGGCATCCTCACACTGTCTTCCGGGTCTCGTCCTCCCGTTGCGTCCTGCTGCCCTTCATCTCTCTGCGACGTGTGTCTTCACGTCAGTCGTATAGTTTACGTGTCCTCCGGGAGCTGTGTTTAGTATGCTGTTCGCCATACGAGATTTTCATCTCAGTGCCTGTATATTTTCTTTCCTAATGTTTTATATGATTCTTTTTCAGAAGCGTCTGCTGGTAAAATACGTTTTACCATTTCCTTCAGATTATCATATTATCTGAAGCTGTTTGGAGCCAACTCTACTCTTCATATCGACAGACTTTCCCACGGTTACTGCTTACTCTGTGGTCTGTGGTTTTCTGCCATTGCTCATTCTCAGAAGGGATTATTTTTATCTGTGGCAGCATCTTGCGTTGAAGGTTATGGAATTGTTACTGTGAGCTTGTTCTGTATTTACTTCTGCTACATAATTCGAGGGCTTCCTGGACCCAAGACTATATATATTGATTTCCAAATATATTAATTTTTGGAATTTCAGATTCCTGTAAAATGGAGGTACTGTGAATTCTGATTGCACTTTCTCACCTCCCCCCCTTCTCTAGTGGTAGAATCTTAGGCCTTAAACTTCCGTCCGGAGGCTCAGGAAACAAGTCATCTTAAATCAGCGGCACGCTTGTTCTTGCGTAGCCTGTCCACTGTTTTTTGCTTCTTGTAGGGAGTCTAATTCCTAGGTTCTTTCCTCACACGAAGTGAAGGCTCCCTCCCTGCTTTATCTGTAAGAGCCCTTAGCATATTTATCACAGTTATTTTAAAAATTGGTCTGATCATTCCGACCAGGTCTTGTTCTGATGCTTGCTCTGCCTTTTCAAACTGTGTTTTTTGCCATTTGGTATGCCTCATAATTTTTTTTCTTGAAAGCTGGACAAGATGTACCGAGTAAAAGGAAGTGCTGTAAATGTAATATTTTTTTAATGTTTATTTATTTTTGAAAGAGAGAGATAACAGAGGGTGAGCAGGGGAAGGTCAGCGAGAGACTGGAGACACAAAATCCAAAGCAGGCTCCAGGCTCTGTAAGCACACAGCCTGATGCGGGGCTTGAACTCCCAAATCACGACCTGAGCTGAAGGTGGACGCTTAACCAACAGAGCCACCCAGGCGCCCCAGGGAGTGCTATAAAATGGCCTCTAGCACTGTGGCTGCAAGGTATGGGAAGCATTCTATTGTTAAAAACAAGACAGCAGGCCCCAAATGCAGTCCCTTCTGCTAAGCCCCACTTCATGGAATGGAGATGTAACTTAAATACCGTTCCGGCTCTCCTGGAAATGGAATATTTCAATTCCATTTATTTAAGTTATTCAATTCCAATATTTCCACCTGGTCAGCACTAGTTCACTGATACACCTGGTAGATGCCCGTCACCCCCTGGAGGAAGGTGACCGTGCAGTAACCAACCTGCTTCTTCTGCCCAGAGTAGCTCCCTTGTTCCCAGACCTTCCTTCCTTCAAGCCCTTCCTTTGAACAGCTCCTCTCCACCTTTCCCTCCGATGGATGCGATGCTGCCCAATTCATGAATTGATGAATAAAGCCAGCAAGGTGTTTAAAATTTACTCAGTTGAATTTGGCTTTTTACCGCTTAAGTCCTATGATTAGGTCTCAGTGAGTCTCTGTGTCTGGACTGAACTTCACAGGTGTCTCTGTGTCTCCTCTCCTCCTCGGTGGGACACGGTGGTTAGAGTTACTTCCCTTCTCCACGAGGAAGGCTAGCACAGGCCGAATTGGGCATTTCTCTCCCCGCAGCTCAGGTGAGATCTGAGAACACCCCAGCAGGTTGGGCTCTGGTCAGCGAGGCTCCCCTGAGGGCAGGCCTGATGAGAAAGAACAGAGTGCTCTGCCATATTTACAAATCGTTCCTTTCCCTCTCCTCCGGCTGGAAGCACAGGGGTGTTTTCTCCGGTATTTACTATGCCAGCCTGGCCACGCTCCTGGAGGTAAAGCACGCGGTGCTGTGGGGGCCTCCCCATGACTGGAGGCCTTAACCCCAGGCCTCCCTGGAGGTTGTACCTCTCAGAGTTGCCCTCACTGAGCCTCCAGCAATTCCGCCATTCACGTTCAGGCTTTCCTGCCCCCACGCTAGTGTCATACCGATTTTTTCCTCTTGGGTTTCTGCTTCCTAGACCTTCCCTCCCTGGATTCGTCTGATCGTCTCTCCAATCAGTCGCTGCAGTTTGCCGTGTCCTCCCCTCTCTTCTGCTCCAGGAAGAGTTACTGACTTCTCAGTCTGTTCGGCTCTTTCCACGTTAGGTCAGAGTGGTCATCTCCAGGCTCTTCACAACAGAACCAGGAACCGGACACTATGTGTGAGCTGAGTGTAGCCTCTGGCTTCTCAGAGCTGGACTGTGGTGGGGACGTCCAGCTGTGTCTCGGTGGTCTCCTGGGGGCAGTGAGCCGGGTGGAGAGGCCCAGGTAGCACTGAGGTAGACGTGCTGGCCAGGAAACCCTCCAGTCCCAGTCAAGGACGACAGCGGCCTTGGCTGATCCCTTGACTGCAACCTTATGGAAGACCCTGAGCTAGAATTACCCACTTAATATATTCCTGAGTTTCTGAACTGCAGAAATCTTGAAATACAATAAATGCTGTTTCAAGCCACTGAGTTTTGAGGGAGTGTGTTATGCAGAAATAGCTCATTCACCGTCTTACTGATGGCCGGCGTCCTGGTACGGTAGCTCCGAAAGTTCCTTTAGCACCGTTGCACAACCTTGCATGGTACCTGCAAGTTCCCTCCTTGTTTCTGGCACCTGGAAAATTTCCTGTTCTTTCTTTTGAGATCAGCTATTGAAGTTTTCTCTTGTTATACTTTATCATTTACTTGTGTCAGTGTGAACATATGGTGATTTTCTGTAAAATTATAAACTACAAAAATTCACTCCAGAAAAGACAAAGTTTAAGGAGACCGTATATTTCTTACAATCAAGTTTGACCGAATATGATAAGATAGTCCAAGTAATAGTGGCTTAAATAAAATTTCATGTATCTTTTTTGTAAAAAAGTATAGAGAGAGAGCTTAGGACTAATTGGCAGCTCCACTGTATCACATAGGAGCTCTAGCAGCCTACCTACCTACCTGCCTGCCTACCTACCTACCTACCTGCTTACCTACCTACCTGCCTGCCTACCTGCTTACATACCTGCCTGCCTACCTACCTACCTACCCACTTACCTACCTACCTACCTACCTACCCACTTACCTATCTACCTGCCTACCTACCTACTTACCTACCTACCTGCCTACCTACCTACTTACCTACCTACCTGCCTACCTACCTACCTGCTTACCTACCTACCTACCTGCCTGCCTACCTACCTACCTGCTTACCTACCTACCTGCCTACCTACCTGCTTACCTACCTACCTGCCTGCCTACCTGCTTACATACCTACCTGCCTACCTACCTGCTTACCTACCTACCTACCTACCTACCTAACTACCTGCCTACCTACCTACCTACCTACCTACCTACCTGCCTGCCTGCCTGCCTACCTACATACCTACCTGCCTGCCTACCTACCTACCTACCTACCTACCCACTAACCTACCTACCTACCTACCTACCTACCCACTTACCTACCTACCTACCTACCTACCTACTTACCTACCTACCTGCCTACCTACCTACCTACTTACCTACCTACCTACCTGCCTACCTACCTACCTACCTGCCTGCCTATCTACCTACCTACCCACTTACCTACCTACCTACCCACTTACCTGCCTACCTACCTACCGACCTACCTACCTACCTACCTGCCTGCCTGCCTACCTACCTACCTACCTGCCTGCCTACCTACCTACCTACCTACCTACCTGCCTGCCTGCCTACCTACCTACCTACCTACCTGCCTACCTACCTACCTGCCTACCTACCTACCTGCCTACCTACCTACCTACCTACCTACCTACCTGCCTACCTGCCTGCCTACCTACCTACCTGCCTACTTACCTACCTACCTACCTACCTGCCTACCTGCCTGCCTACCTACCTACCTGCCTACCTACCTACCTACTTACCTACCTACCTACCTGCCTACCTACCTACCTGCTTACCTACCTACCTACCTGCCTGCCTATCTACCTACCTACCCACTTACCTACCTACCTACCTACTTACCTACCTACCTGCCTACCTACCTACCTACTTACCTACCTACCTACCTGCCTACCTACCTACCTGCTTACCTACCTACCTACCTGCCTTCCTATCTACCTACCTACCCACTTACCTACCTACCTACCTACCTACCTACCCACTTACCTACCTACCTACCTACTTACCTACCTACCTGCCTACCTACCTACCCCTTACCTACCTACTTATCTGCCTACCTACCTACCTGCTTACCTACCTACCTACCTGCCTACCTACCTACCTACCTACCCACTTACCTACCTGCCTACCTACCTACCTACCCACTTACCTACCTACCTACCTACCTACCTACTTACCTACCTACCTGCCTACCTACCTACCTACTTACCTACCTACCTACCTGCCTACCTACCTACCTGATTACCTACCTACCTACCTGCCTACCTGCCTACCTACCTGCCTACCTACCTGCTTACCTACCTACCTACCTACCTACCTACCTGCTTACCTACCTGCCTACCTACCTACCTACCTGCTTACCTACCTGCCTACCTACCTGCTTACCTACCTGCCTACCTACCTACCTACCTGCTTACCTACCTACCTACCTACCTACCTGCTTACCTACCTACCTACCTACCTACTTACCTACCTACCTACCTGCTTACCTACCTACCTACCTACCTACCTGCTTACCTACCTACCTACCTACCTGCCTGCCTACCTACCTGCTTACCTACCTACCTACCTGCCTACCTACCTACCTACCTGCCTACCTACCTACCTGCTTACCTACCTTCCTACCTGCCTACCTACCTGCCTACCTACCTGCTTACCTACCTACCTACCTACCTACCTACCTGCTTACCTACCTGCCTACCTACCTACCTACCTACCTACCTGCTTACCTACCTGCCTACCTACCTACCTACCTGCTTACCTACCTACCTACCTGCCTACCTACCTACCTACCTACCTGCTTACCTACCTACCTACCTACCTACCTACCTGCCTACCTGCCTACCTACCTGCTTACCTACCTACCTACCTGCCTACCTACCTACCTACCTGCCTACCTACCTGCTTACCTACCTACCTACCTGCCTACCTACCTACCTACCTGCCTGCCTGTCTACCTACCTACCTACCTACCTGCCTGCCTACCTACCTGCTTACCTACCTACCTACCTGCCTACCTACCTACCTACCTGCCTACCTACCTACCTACCTGCCTACCTACCTGCTTACCTACCTACCTACCTACCTGCCTGCCTACCTACCTGCTTACCTACCTACCTACCTGCCTACCTACCTACCTACCTGCCTACCTACCTAACTACCTGCCTACCTACCTGCTTACCTACCTACCTACCTACCTGCCTACCTACCTACCTACCTACCTACCTACCTGCCTGCCTGCCTACCTACCTACCTGCCTGCCTGCCTGCCTGCCTACCTACCTACCTGCCTACCTACCTGCCTGCCTACCTACCTACCTACCTGCCTACCTACCTACCTGCCTACCTGCCTACCTACCTACCTACCTGCCTACCTGCCTGCCTACCTACCTACCTACCTGCCTACCTACCTACCTACCTACCTGCCTACCTACCTACCTACCTGCCTACCTACCTACCTACCTACCTGCCTGCCTACCTACCTACCTACCTACCTGCCTACCTACCTACCTACCTACCTACCTACCTGCCTACCTGCCTACCTACCTGCTTACCTACCTACCTACCTGCCTGCCTACCTACCTACCTGCCTGCCTACCTACCTGCCTACCTACCTACCTACTTACCTACCTACCTACCTACCTACCTACCTACCTACCTGCCTGCCTGCCTACCTACCTACCTGCCTACCTACCTACCTACCTACCTACCTACCTGCCTGCCTACCTACCTACCTGCCTACCTACCTACCTGCCTACCTACCTACCTACTTACCTACCTACCTACCTACCTACCTGCTTACCTACCTACCTACCTGCCTGCCTACCTACCTACCTACCTACCTACCTGCCTGCCTACCTACCTACCTACCTACCTACCTGCCTGCCTACCTACCTACCTACCTGCCTGCCTGCCTACCTACCTACCTACCTGCCTACCTACCTACCTGCCTGCCTACCTACCTACCTGCCTGCCTACCTACCTGCTTACCTACCTACCTACCTGCCTACCTACCTACTTACCTACCTACCTACCTACTTACCTACCTACCTGCCTGCCTACCTACCTACCTACCTGCCTACCTACCTACCTACCTGCTTACCTACCTACCTACCTACCTACCTGCTTACCTACCTACCTACCTACCTACCTGCTTACCTACCTACCTACCTGCTTACCTACCTACCTACCTACCTGCCTGCCTGCCTACCTACCTACCTGCCTACCTACCTACCTACCTGCCTGCCTACCTACCTACCTGCCTACCTACCTACCTGCCTACCTACCTACCTACTTACCTACCTACCTACCTACCTACCTGCTTACCTACCTACCTACCTGCCTGCCTACCCGCCTACCTACCTGCCTGCCTGCCTACCTACCTACCTACCTGCCTACCTACCTACCTGCCTGCCTACCTACCTACCTGCCTGCCTACCTACCTGCTTACCTACCTACCTACCTGCCTACCTACCTACTTACCTACCTACCTACCTACTTACCTACCTACCTGCCTGCCTACCTACCTACCTACCTGCCTACCTACCTACCTACCTGCTTACCTACCTACCTACCTACCTACCTGCTTACCTACCTACCTACCTACCTACCTGCTTACCTACCTACCTACCTACCTACCTACCTGCTTACCTACCTACCTGCTTGCCTACCTACCTACCTACCTACCTACCTACCTGCTTACCTACCTACCTGCCTACCTACCTACCTACCTACCTACCTACCTGCTTACCTACCTACCTACCTACCTACCTACCTACCTGCTTACCTACCTACCTGCTTACCTACCTACCTGCCTACCTACCTACCTACCTACCTACCTACCTGCTTACCTACCTACCTACCTACCTACCTGCTTACCTACCTACCTACCTACTTACCTACCTACCTACCTACCTACCTACTTACCTACCTACCTACCTACCTACCTACTTACCTACCTATCTACCTACCTACCTACCTACCTACTTACCTACCTATCAAGATATCTGCATATGTTTTGTTTCCAGGGATATAGGCTCATATATTTCTGTTAAACCACCGTGGAGTCTGGTGACATTTCTCAAGATCAACCTAGAGACCCAGTGAGGCTGCTAGATCTCCAGCCGTCACGTCGGCAGTATAAGAGTAAAGGAGAAAGAAAAGCAGAAGGAAAAATAAATGCCCAGCCCTCGTGGGTCAGCTCGCCGTGGGCGCTTCTCGGCCAGCGCCACAGAGCACTCCCACCAGCCCCCGCTGACTGGAACGCAGTCTCTGGGCCGCAGCTGGCTGCTAGGGAGACTGCACAACGGGGGCCTTATTCCAGTGGCAGTGCAGCCGGATGAAATCAGGCTTATGGGCGCAAGGAAGAAAGGGAAAGTGGATGTAGGGTAGATAGTGAGCAATCTCTGCCACAGACTAATAACCTGAGAACAAACAGAAAAACTGTCACAGTTCTACCCCTAAGACAGCACCAGGGTCACTGAATGACACAGGTAAAACCTATAAAAATTCTCAGGAACATAAAGCTGTTTTTATTTAAACTCTTCTGAGCATAGAGAAAGAAAAGGAAATTATTCCAAATTGGGGTTTTATTTTCAGTTTTATTGAGAAATAATTGCCATATATCACTATAAGTTTAAGCCAAGTTCTTTTTATAAAGTAAATATTACATTGATATTAAGCCCTGTCAAAACTAGCATAGAGAAGACTGCCAATCAAATTTACTTTTAAATATTAATTCAGAAATCCTAAGTAAATACTAGCCAAAAAGATCCATAGCATATTAAAAGAAGGGTGGGCTATGACTGACAAAAACTTAATACCCATGATTAAACTAGGAATAAATAATTACAAATTTAAATCTTGAAAATAACTTCTGAATTGGCACCATGAGGGGCTCCTGGACCCACTCAGGGTGAAACAATCATAGCCTGTGAAAACCACCACTCATAGTCTCTGGAAATTGTCTTAAGAGCATCCAGTAAATGAGGAAACATTTATTCAAGAAAATCTACTACAGTTTGGTAAGAACACAATCTATGGCACTTGTGCCGTGGACTACTTCCTATTCCTCCCTATCCACTGGCTCAGCATGAGGGAAACTCCAGTCTGGGTGGGTATGTCCAAGAAGATGGGGCTCCTGAGCAAAGGCTAAGGGACAAGACATCAAGCTCTATTTTTCAGAGACTAAATTTCAGGCAACTAAAACCAAGAAGTCAGGAGGTCTTTCCTCCACCCAGCCCCCATTCATAGGGCAGAGGCTCCACTTCAGACATGGCAGGCTAAGCATACCGGAGCCCAGAAAGCCCTCACACAAGCTCGCTTGTAGGGCAGAGGTTACATGCCGGGAAGACTAGAGGCTACTGTCTGGCCCAGTACCCTAATCATAATGCAGAAGTGTAACTGAGAGAAGTAAGTCACTGTCCCTCTCCTCAGTTCTGGAGCAGGGACTCAGAGATTTTGCCTTGGGGAGGGGCAGGTGTAAGAGCAGAGGGCTTTGAGGCTGTCCCCAATGGAACTGACTATAGTTGGAACAGATTATGGGAAAGGCCAAACCTAAAGGTACTCTCCAAAACAGTAGTTTTGGTAGCAACCATGAAAGCTAAATAATAATTCTTAAGCTGGCTAGTTTACCAAGGAGAACCAGGGGAAAAGACAAGTAAGGAGAGTCCTCTTGGGGTCAGAAAAAAACTATACCCATATTGGCCTCAAAAAGTATCCCTACAAAGGGCTTCAAATTTAATTGTGTCACACTTGAATAAGTTCTGGCACTATTGTTGAAAACAGGAGAGCAATTGGCCACCGGTTAATGGTGCCTAAGAGCTGGATGTGACACCAACAGAGACAGGTTAATGATGGAGAGCATCTTCGTGTACCTGTTGGCCATCTGCATGTCTTCTTTGGAAAAATGTTTATTCAGATCTTTTAGTAATTGGATTTTTGATGGGTTTCTTTGTTTTGCTTTTGGCTAGTAGGAGTTCTTTACGTATTTTAGATATTAGACTTTTATCAGATATGTTATCTCCAGACTTCTCTCATTCCATAGGTTGACTTTACATTTTGTTGGTGGTCTCCTGTGCTGAGCAGAAGTTTTTTAGTTTGATGCAGCCCTACTTGTTTTATTTTTGCTTTTGTTGCTATTGCTTTTGGTGTGAGATTCAAAAAAGATTCAAGACCTACATTAAGGAGCTTACTGTCTGTGTTTCCGTTAAGGAATTTTATGTTTCAAGTCTCACATCCAAGTCTTCATTACATTTTGAGTTAATTTTTGTATATGGTAGAAGATAGTGATCCACATTCATTATTTTGCACGTGACTGTCCAATTTTCCCAACACCATTTATTGAAAGGACTGACCCTTCCTCATTATATATTCTTGGTGCCTTTGTCATAAATTAATCGACCATATATGTGTGGGCTTATTTCTGGAATATTTTGTTTCACTGATGTATGTGTCTGTTTTTACACCAATGTCTTACTCTTAATTACTATAGTTTTGTAATATAGTTAGAAGTCAGGAACATGATGACTCCAGCTTTGTTCTTCTTTTTCAAGATTGCTTTGGGTGTTTAGGGTCTTTTATGTTTCCATACAAATTTTTAAATTATTTCTGTGAAAAATGGCATTGGAATTTAAAAAAAATTTTTTTACTGTTTATTCCTGAGAGAGACGGGGGAGGGGGGGAGTTGGGGAGGGACAGAGAGAGAGGGAGACACAGAATCCAAAGCAGGCTCCAAGCTCTGAGTTGTCAGCACAGAGCCCAATGTAGGTCTCGAACTCACCAACCACAAGATCATGACCTGAGCTGAATTTGGATGCTTAACAACTGAGCCACCCAGGTGCCGCAGCCATTGGAATTTTAATAGGGATTTCAATGAATCTGTAGATTGCTTTGGGTAGCATGGACATTTTAACAGTATTAATTCTTCTAGTTTATTAACATTGAATATCTTTCCATTTATTTGTATCTTCTTCAATATTTTTTACTAATGCCTTATACTTTTAAGTATATAGATTTTTTACCTTAAGTTTACTCCTGGGTATGTAAATCTTTTTGGTATAATCATAAGATTGTTTCCTTAATTTCTGATAGTTTATTATTAGTGTATAGAAACACAACAGGTTTTTGTGTATTGATTCTGTATCCTATAACTTAATTCAGTTGCGTGTGTGTGTGTGTGTGTGTGTGTGTGTGTAGTCTTTAGGGTTTTCTATATATATCATGCCTTCTGTAAATAATGACAGTTTCACTTCTTCCTTTCCAATTCGGATGGCTTTTTTTCCCCTTCTTTTTCTTGCCTAATTCTGGCTAGGACTTTCAATACTATGTTGAATAAAAGTGGTGAGTGGGCAGTCTTGTCTTGTTCCAGATCCTAGAGGGAAAGCTTTCAGCTTTTCATTTTTTAAAAAAATATTTTATGTATTCTTGAGAGAGAGAGAGAGAGAGAGAGGGCACAAGCAGAGGAGTTGCAGAGCAAGAGAGGGACACAGAATTGGAACCAGGCTTCAGGCTCTGAGCTGTCAGCACAGAGCCCAATGCGGGGCTCAAACTCACAAGCCAGGAGATAGTGACCTGAGCTGAAGTCGGACATTTTACCGACTCAGCCACCCAGGCGCCCCCAGCTTTTCACTTTTGAGTACGATGTTAGCTGTGGGGTTGTCATATATGGACTTCATTACGTTATGTTCCCTTTACACCTACCTTGAGAGTTTTTATCGTAAATGATGTTAAATTTTGTCAGATGTTTTTTTCTGCATCTATTGAGATGATCATATGATCTTTCTCCTTCATTTTGTTATGTCATGTGGTGACATATCACATTAACTGATTTGCAGATGTTGAACCATCCATGCATCCCTGGAATAAATGCCACTTGATCACAGATACAATTCTCTTAATGTAGTGTTGAATTCAGTTTGCTAATATTTTGAGGATTTTTGTACTTAATGTCAATAAGGATATTGGCCTGTAATTTTCTTTTCTTATGGCATCATTGTCCAGTTTCGATGTTAGGGTAATGCTGCCCGCATAAAAGGGGTGTGAAATTCCTTCCCCTTCTCTTTTTTTGTAAGAATTTAAGATTGTTATTCTTCTTTAAATATTTGGTAGAATTTACCAGTGAAGACATCTGGTCTTGGACTTCTGTTTGTTGGGAGGTTTTTGATTACTGACTCAATCTCCTTCCTAGTAACTGTTTTGTTCAGTATTTCTATTTCATCAGGATTCAGTCTTGGTAAGTTGTATGTTTCTAGGAATTTACCCATTCCTTCTAGGTTGTCCAAGTTGTTGGCAAATAATCGTTCCTAGTAGTCTCTTGGGATCCTTTGTATTTCTGTAATATCAGTTGTAACATCTCTTTCATTTCTGATTTTTGAGTCCTCTCTCTCTCTCTCCTTCTCTCCCTCTTTTTGGGTAAGCCTAGCCAAATGTTTGTCAAGTTAATCTTTTCAAAGAAAGAGCTTCTAGTTTCATTGATTTTCTACTACCATTTTAGTCTCTATTTCATTTATTTCTGCTGTAATCTTTATTATTTTTCTTCTACTGACTTTGGGCTTCATTTATTCTTTTTCTAACTTCTTGATGTGTAAATTTAGATTGTTTGGCACTTCTCATTTTTTGTGGTAGGCACTTATCACTATGAACTTCTTAGAACTGCTTTTTGCTGCATTACCTCAACTGTAATATGTTGCATTTCCATTTTCATTTGTTTCAAGTATCTTTTGATATTTCCTTTGATTTCTTCTTTGACCCATTAGTTGTTCAGTAACATGTTGTTTAATCTCCACAAACTAGTGAACTTTTAAATTTTCTTTGTGTAATTAATTTCATACCAGTGTGGTTGGAAGATACATGATTCAGTGATTTTAAATTTGTTAAGACTTGTTTTGTGGCATAACGTATGATCTACCTTGGAAAATGTTCCATGTGCTCTTTAGAAGAATGTGTATTCTGTTGCCTTAGGATGGACTGTTTTGTAAGTATCTGTTAAGTCTGTCTGGTCTACCATATCACGTCAGGCCAGAATTTCCTTATTTTGTCTGGATGATCTACCCATCTATCTAAGTCCCTACTATTATTGCATTGCTCTCTAGTTCTCCCTTTATTCCTGTTAATATTTGCTTTATATACTTAGGTGTTCTATGCTGGGTATCTAAATATTTACAATGTTATATTTTATTGTTGGACTGATGCTTTTATCATTATGTAATGCCCCTCTTTATCTCTTATTAGTCTTTGTTGTATAGTCTATTTTATCTAAGTATAGCTACTCCAGCTTTCTTTTGGTTTCCATTTCCATGGAATATGTTTTTCCATCCCTTAACTTTCAGTTTTGTGAGTCCTTACATCTATAGTGAGTATCTTGTAGTCAGTATATAGATAGGTATTGTCTTTTTATCTGTTCGGCCACTCTATGTCTTTTGATTGGAGAATTTAGTCCATTTACATTTAAGGTAATTATTGATAGGTATGTGTATATTGCCATTTTATTGTTCTCTGACTTGTGGTTCCTCTCTGTTCCTTTCTTCTTTTCTGGCAGTCATAAAAATTGGTGGACCAGACTGGGTATTAGCTCCTTTTTGGGTGACACCAAATATTATAGTCCCATAAGACCAGGAACGTAAGCTCCCTGGCCTCCAGAGCCAGGTGATCCAAAGGCATCCCTTGAGTGGCAGCCATAAAAATCAGGACACCAGATGCATGTAAAAGCTCCCTCATGAGAGATACTGGTGCTCTGGAACACAGTAAAGGGAGAATGCAAAGACGGTGCCTGTCCGCTTTCTCTCTGGAATGTTCCAGCAGGCTCCTAGATGTATATTGAGTTAAATGATTACCCCTCTAGCCAATGTTTTAATATAAGCAAGTGAGCCTCCTTCACTTTCAATCTGAGTGCTATCAGCTACCTCTGGGCCCTCGGATGGATGAGTCTGAGCACATGAGCCCTAGAAGAGCAGTTTCTCAGATCACTTCAGTCTTGTGGGTCTTGGAAACCAGGCCCTGTCAGTTTTCAGGTGTATGTTTTGGGGAGTTGTCTCTCAAGTGTATCTCTTAAAAGTTGGTATACCTAATGTGGGTTTGAGCCCAGTGCTCCTCAGGGAGAATCTCCAGGTTTTGAGTTCCCTCCCAGTTGTAGGTCACTGTGCCGGAGGTGGGTTTTTTGAGTAGAATCTGTCCCAGACTCTTCTATGTGCTTCAATGTGGTTTTCTTCTTGTTTGCTCATGTATAGTTGTCACTCACTCAGTCTTTGTTTTTTAAGAGGAAACTGTTCCATCGTAGCTGGACTCAATGTGTGGGTGGGAGTAGGTGAGTTCAAGGTCTCCTCTGGAACCTCCTGAGCACTTGCTTGTATAGGTGATCCTCACAACCCTGTGGGTAAACTGTACCTTTTTTTCTTCTAAAGGACAAAGTAGAGAAATAGTATTTCATAGGGTCATATACTTCTTTACCAAAATTAAGAACATGCCTAGGAAGGCTATTTAGCAAAAGCTCATTTCATAATAACTATTCATTCTACCCAAGTGGAATGTTTTAACCAGCTCCCTTACCTCATGCCAAGGGTGAAAAAAGAAAATGGAAGACTTCTGCATTGCAACAGTTGGAGCAATTAAGTACGAGTAGAATGACTAACCAATTGACACTAAAATTCATAACAATTTTAAAAAGCACAAAAAGTGGCATTTTATTCTACTTTAAATATTGGTTATATCTTAACTAAGCATCTTATTTTACTTGATCTCATTTCATCTGGAAATAATCTTTTGATCACCCTTTTAAATAGGCTAGTGTTGAAGCCACTTTAAAATTCACCTTATAAACATATCTTTGCTTTATACAAAAGCAAGGTGTCCAAAAGACTGTCTCAACAAAGTAATTTTTTAAGTTGAAATTACACAATACTGCCAGAGAGAGGTTTTGATCATATCAACGGCTCTCTGGTACTTACTGAATAAAATTTAAACTCCTTGCTCTGGCAGTGAAGACCCCTACAATGTACCTACTTTAAACTTGCTGTTGTTACTAAATCTGACCAACTCTTTTAGTCCTTCTAGTTCTGTCAAACATCCCCCTACCCATGTGATCATAACAGCTCACAGCCAGAAGTAACCTTTTCCTCTCTGAGATTCCACACCCTCCGCTCACCATTCACACGGCATTTCTCATGGCACTGATTTACGTACATGTCTTATCAACTTTAGCACACTGAAACGCTAAGCCTCGGTGTGTATGTGTCTATGCATATGCTTTATCCCTGTCATTATCGGACACAGTAGGCACTTGAAAGTATTTTTCTACAATATTTCCTCCTCCACAGAGAAGTGTTTTAGGCAGGAAGGAGGAGAAAGAATGAAAGGAGGCAAAGGTCCCTTGTCAATCTCTGACTTACACGTGTATACTGCTGTCTGGTTTATCAAAAGCTTTCACATACATTCCTCCCATGACATAAATATCAGGAAAATGAACAGTGTTTAAGATCAAGGCTATTATCAAATAGCTAGAAAAAACAGAGAAAAGGAAATTGCTACCTTTGCAGAAGTAACAAAAGGTTAATTTAAAGAAATTTTAAAAGGCTAAAAATGATTAAGTGGAGAAAATCCATAGAATTTTGGAAAGCTACAGAAGTTTTAAGTTAGACTACAATGAGGGGAAATGAAGGCAATGAAAGATTTCAGAGCAGTGATACAGGGAGAGCCTGACTGTCTGCAAAGTCTCCAGTCAGCCTGCGGTCCTTTGGAGCAGGAACCCAGAGAACACCATGCTGGTGACTGAACAGAACATGGTCTGAGATCCGGGAGAAATGGAAACCATTCTTGGCACGGCTTGGTAAAGCTGGATGCTGGTGGTATCAGGAAGATGTTAGTCTTTGAAGAACTCTGTAGAAGGTGATTTGGGTGAAAACAAGAGATAACATAAAATTTTTATTGTGGTTTCACATGTTGGTACTTTGGATACCATGGAGTAGGACTCCCAATGGGATTGTGAACAGATAACGTTTTCTCCTACCCGCTATACCTGGGTTCCCATCTCACTGGCTACCTCTGACCCTGTCTCCCTATCCCCAACCAACAGAGCAGTTCTGAAGACATGAGTGAAACTGGTTATAAATATCTACTGTGAATCCTCTAGGAAGGAAGGAAGGACCTGAAGGAAGCTTAGCTGGCGTAAGCTGTGGTACAACCAGGCTCTAATTTGGGAGACAGGGATACAGACGGTGTCTTAGCACTTTGTTAGGCCCAAGATGACTAAGAGGCGAGAAAAAAGCTGTTCAACATCACAGGATTTCTATCAAAATTCAAAATCATTTTGATCTGACTTGATCAATTCATTTTTTATTGACCTGAATGTGAAAGGTTTCCCCCCCCGAAAGGAGCAAAATTAATGATATAATTAATGTGGGCTGAAAAATGTAGTTACAGGGATGCAGCAGCCTCACAAATCTCAATTAGAAGCTGCTTAAGGCATTATTACGAGTACTTGCTGGAGAGGACATATGGATTCCCTCACCCCAAATCTGACAACCTTATGTACTTGGTAATAAGTATATTTCATGGACCCAGAATCTACAATCTCAGAGAATTAGACAGAAACACAAATAGCCTTAGAAAGTCCTCAAAAATCTAGACCACATCAGATTTTCAGAACTATGGAAGTCACCTCACTGGTGTATTAAATAAACGTTTATAGCACCAACACTTAAGGCACAGTGAGGAGTATAAGATGTCACAGATCTGACCAACTGGTGAAAGATTCTTTATAGGCAAAATGGTCAGAGCCATCTGCCCAGGAGACGCCATCAGGTGCAGGCTGGAGGTGGTCAGCCAGTCTAGAAGCCCATTTCAGGTCCTACCTCCTCCAGACAACTCTCCCAGAGCCTCCTACCAAACGAGCTGTTTCCCAGCCACCTTCTAGAATGTGGAAGAGAATGCATCCCTCCAGACTCTGCCTTCTGACACGATGGTTCATAGTGGTCAGTAAAGGCCCCAGCCCAGTTCTGTGAGTAGCTAACAACAATGGTAGCGTGTACGACGTGGGTCACTGCGATAGAACTTTCTTTCCTACATGGCTTCTCTGGTGTTGAACGAGGTACGAAGTTCGGGTGAAGCCTTTCCCACACGTGTCACACTGATAGGGTTTCTCACCAGTGTGGATTTTCTGATGTTCGATAAGGCTTCTGTTTAGAGTGAAGCTCCTCTCACACTCGTTACATTTGTAAGACACGGGAGCCTCAACGTTTTCCCACTGGCCTTCCACCCTCCCCCGACCCTCCCAGGGCTCTGCGCGTCCAGGGTCCTGCCCGGTTTTGTCACCGTGGATCCTCTGGTGTCTCAGGAGATGTGAATTCCGCCGGAAAGCTTTGCCGCACATGTTGCACTGGTACGGCTTCTCCCCCGTGTGGATTTTGTGATGTTCAAGGAGGCTGCAGCTCTGGCTGAAGGCTTTCCCACACGCCTCACACTCATAGGGCTTCTCGCCGGTGTGGGTCCTCTGGTGTTTGATGAGGTTTGAGCTGTGACTGAACACCTTGCCACACGCCTCACACTCATAGGGCTTCTCCCCGGTGTGGACTCTCTGATGGATGACGAGGGCAGAGCTCCCGATGAAGGTCTTGCCGCAGTCTTCACACTCATAGGGCTTCTCCCCGGTGTGGATTCGCTTGTGTTTAGTCAGGCCTGAGCTCTGAGCAAAGCTCTTTCCACATTCCTGACAGCAGTGCCGCCTACTGCCCGGGGCAGTCTCCTGCTGTCTCGGGAACCTGCCCTCCTGTTCACCAGCTTCTGCGCATGCGGGAACCTGGGCAGTGTCCTCACGCAAGGGGCGTGGTGTTTGCCCAGACTCTTGTACTGGCTGGCCCACGTCTGCTGGCAGGGCCCGGGTCTCAGCCTGTATTTCCCCACCTGAAATAACA
Source organism: Paguma larvata (assembly GCA_030068075.1). NCBI lineage: Eukaryota > Metazoa > Chordata > Mammalia > Carnivora > Viverridae > Paguma > Paguma larvata. The sequence continues at coordinate 26,473,827 of CM057829.1, forward strand.
AATGCGGGGCCGCCTGGTGAGTCAGTCCGTTAAGCGTCCAACTTCGGCTCAGGTCATGATCTCACAGTTCATGGGTTTGAGCCCCACCTCGGGCTCTGTGCTGACAGCTCAGAGCCTGGGGACTGCTTCGGTTCTGTGTCTCCCTCTCTCTCCACCCCTCCCCTGCTCGCACTCAGTCTCTGTCTCTCTCTCAAAAATAAACATTAAAAAAAACCCAAATGGCCAAATGTGGTCAATGACGCCCTGCCCCGCAAGAACGCTGTGACTACGGTTCCATGTACGCAGGGATGAGGGTTTTGGTACAAGAACAGGGATGGGGATGAAGGGGCAGAACGGGGGTTGGGGACAGTCTTACCCAGGGACAGGCCGCCGGGGCTCTCCTGCCCCTCATCTCTGTGGAAGCTCCCCCGAGATGAATCCGGCTGTGTCCAGCCAGTGGAGAAAGCCAGGGCCACATCTTCTGTTTCCAACAAGCCCTGAAACAGTACGTGGTCCACCTAGTTCCTCTTACTCAGAGTCCCACCTGGAGAGGGGCTCAGGCAGTGAGGGAACAGCCCCCGAAGGCTCTGCCAGTGCGGCGCTTAACGCCACCTCTCCCAACCTGAAGTGACGGCTTTGTCAACAAAACCACCACGCAGTACAGAGGCAGGGAGCACCATGAGGAGAGGTGTCTCCACACAAATAATGTCGACTCCAGTGCAGAAGATAAAAGATTTGAAAAATGAAGACCGAGCCACTGAAAGGACTGGAATTGACCCACCATAGTGACGGTGGCTCGTTTGTATTAACAGTTACTCAAATACAGTGAAATGTGGGTCTGAAGTGAGGAAAGTCCGGGAAGAAAATGGACACTACGGAGCCTCCAGGACGTGAAGGACCGGGGAAGAAGCTGAAATCCAGGTTCAGTACAGACTGTTGCGACTGCGTGAGTAGTTGAGGTGTGTGGGGCATGCCGTATCTGTCCTGGCAAGCTTACGTTCCTCCAGAGCCAGGGACCATGTGCTTACACCCTGGTAACAGGGCAGGAGAGCAAAGCAGAACCTTCAGAACAAAAGCACCATCACGACAAAAGCGTCGGTCTGCATCCGCAGAATCGCCCTTACTGCTGAAGATCCCACTGAAGAAGGGGCTGCCCAAGGACACAGGGTAGGGGTCTGGGGAGCAGCACCCAAGCTAGTCATGAAATAGGACGAGGCCAGCTAGGCACCAAGAAGTCAGACAGCGACAGACAACACTGGCACACACGAGAAAGTTCCCATCCCATCCAGGATCTGGGCAGAGGATGCAGAAGGGGTGGGGGGCCCTCCCAGGATGCAGGAGGGTGGCGAAGGGCAGGGAGGGGCTCCCGCTCACCTGGGGCTCTGGGGGCAGCCTGGCCGTCACCACTGCGTCTCCTCTGCAGCGCCCTCCTGGGGCAAGCCCAGGACCCTGGGGAACTAGGAAGGAAAGAAGCTCTGGATGAGAGGTTCCCTGGCACTCAGCCTCCCTGGCCTGTGGACCCAAGCTCCAAAACGGCCTGGAAGGTCACACAGAGTATGCTCTTCCCAAGTGCCCAAGGCCTGCCAGCTCCAGTCCCAGGGCCTAGAGACCCGTGCTGTGCTCTGTCGACGTACAAATCTATGCAAAAAGGGCAGGATCCTTGGAAGGAATGGTGAGTTTGAACAACATAAAACAAGCTTTTCATCTGAAGATACTCTAGGTTTTGCTTGTGGAGGGGAGAAAAGACTTCAGTTAAAAAGCCTTTAGGGGTCGTTATGGGCTTTCTGCTTTGGTTTGGAAAAACTAGAGTCAAAAGAGGCTGGAACCAGAAAGGCAGAAATGGGCGCTGCTTGTACAGAACTTGCTCAGAGTCCAGAAGACCTTGAGGTTTCCCTCTAGGACGCAAACTTTAAACGGAACAGAAAATGGTCCGTGCTAAAGTCTGTGTTGGGAAGTCAAGACTGCGTGCTGGCTGGTGTGTCTCAGTGCTGTGTGTCTTGGGAACCGACACACACGTTCGGGGCACGTGAGAAGACACCTCGTGAGATACGGCCAGTCCTGTGGAGTAAGTCCTGCTATTTTCTGAGAGACCCCGGGTTTAGACATTTAAACTCTAATCCGCAACAGTCCTACAGTCTGTGGGGTATTGCCACTGGCTTTACAGAGTCTGTTCACGTCCTTCCTGGCACTTACACTACCGGAAGCTGTACGGTTGTGTTTATCTGCCGTCTTCCCCACTGCAATGTAAACTCCAGGGCCGCCCGGACTGTGTCTCACCAGCGGCCTGTCCTCAGCACCAACCACACTGGCCACCATGTAGGAGGCACGATTATGTGTTAAATGAATAGGGAGCCGATTCTTTCCAAATCGTTGTTTGAAATTTCCCTTTCAGTCTCAAAATAATCAGTCAGTGATGGCCAAGTCAAGTCGTGGTCAGCGCATCTGTCAGCGGGTGGTCAGTGAAGCTGGATGAAGTCTGCAGGTTCATGCGCCCAGAAGAGAACACTCACCTGTGTCCGGTAAGGCCCGTGATGCCAGAGATTCATGCTTGAGCAGAGCCCTCACTGGCCGGAACTGGGCACTCCGTGATCCGCGGGAAGCTGTCAACGCTGCCATCTTGCGACAGACAAGCTCTTGGCCCTGGTCACCACCTGCGACCTAGAGGTTATTCATTCATTTTCATTTATTCATCACACATTTCCGGAGCACTTCCCACGTGCCTGACGGTTTCCAGGGGGCACTAAAGATATTAATTCAGGTAACACAGACGACAACCTTGAGGTTGGTACTGTTACCTTGATCATTTCACTAACGAGGAAGCTAGGGCACAGAGCGTTTCGGCACTTTTCCCAAGGTCACCCTGCTAATAAGTGGCGATGCTAGGAAGGGCGCTCAGGCCCGTGCTCTTCACCATGGCCAGGTGCTCCCTCGTTGAGTACGTCGTGCTTTTACAAAGACTCTTTGGGAACTGGTGCCAAGTTCTCAGAATACTCCTATCTTATCTGAAAAGTGAGGATAATAATTTCTCGTTTATAGGGTTTTGTTTTGGTTTTGAGAACCAAAAAAGAAGATCACAGTATGTGAGATCACCTAGTTCAGGACACACGGTCTGTCCCCACTAAGAGCCGGGTTCTGTGCATTTATAGGTAAAATACTTTCTCACGTGCAGCTCAGAACTCCCCACATCTGTAAAGACTGAGGAGGCTGAAGCTAAGAGAAATGCCTTCACTGTGAAGGGCTCATGGACGGTGGACCCCAGTCCAGAGCCTGGGTCTCCTGGTCAGTGGCCCTAGGGACTCCACCCCAGTGGCAGAAGAGAGACGCATAAGTTCCGATGATGACGGAACGCCCCTCCCTCCGCCCCGAGGCTTGGGGAAGAAACCGGGCTCGGCCTCTACCTGCGGCGCCGGAGCCTCCAGCTGCCTCTGTAAGTGCTCCAGGAGCACCACCGCCTCGTCCCCGCTCTCCGGGTGCTGCCCCCGCACCCGGGCCTGGAGCTCCGCGGGCAGGATGGTCAGGAACTGCTCCAGCACCAGCAGCTCCAGGATCTGCTCCTTGCTGTGCGTCTCAGGCCGCAGCCACCGGCGGCACAGCTCGCGGAGCCGGCGCAGCGCCTCGCGGGGCCCCCCGGCCTCCGGGTAGCAGAAGCCCCGGAAGCGCCGGCGCGAGCTCTCGGGGCCGGGGACCGGGCTGCCGGGCGCGCCCCCCTCCGCCGCGGGGACGTCCTCTTCCTCCACCTTCACGGTCAGGACGCCCGTCAGCAGCCCCGGCCGTTCCTCTGCAGCCCCGGCGCCCAAGGTCGCTCTCGCCTTCGACTCTCCGGCCATCCCGGACCTCGCGCTGGCTGGCGGTTGCGCTCCCGGGGCGGTTCTTCTGGAGCGGGAGTCGCTCCCGGCCGGCACGACTGCGGGCGGCTCGGCTCCCCGCGGCCGGAGCCGTCCTCCGCGCTCGCCCCGGGCCCCGCAGCCAGTCTCCGCACGGCCGACCGGACCCGCGGGCGCCCAGGAGCGGCAGCGAGGGGGCCGGGGGCCGGAGGCCGGGTCGCGCCACTTGCCGGGTCGCGCCACTTGCCGGGCCCTCTAGGACGCGGCTCTCGGTGGCTGCCTGGTTAACCGTTCGGCTTCCGGGCCGCCGCCATGGAGCCGCGGGAGAGGACGGCGGGTTCTGAGGTAAGCTTGCCTGAAGCTGACGCCTCACGTTCCCGAGATTGCGAGGCCGGCCAGCGCCCTCAGAACTCCGTCAGGAGAGCCCTTCCCCGGGGCCGCGTACGTCACGGGGCCAGGCTGGGAGAGCAGCAGCTGCGCCTGCGCCTGGCCGGCTCCGCCCTCTCCTACGAGGCCGGCCGGCAGGAAGTCCCTCCCCGTCTCTGCTTTTGTCCTCACTTCTGTGCATCCTTAATACCTTGTCTGCGTGAGCCGCTAGCTGAGCCATTGCGATCCTTCCTGCAAAAGCAACCGGAGATCCCCAACCGCCCCCACCAGTTACCAGTTTTCATTTTCCGTGGCCTCCCCTCGGGCAGCCAGGCTTGTGCTGCTCCCTGCTTCCAGCCTTTCGTGTGTGTGCCTGGTGGACCCTGTTCACTCCTGCTAGCTCTATTCTTCCTTCTCAGTTCCCATTCACAGTCTAGCACAGTGAAAGCCGCACACTCTCAAGCCAAATTATCTGGGCCCCAAATCCTGGCTTTATTGACCATTTAACTAGCTGAGCGCCCGCCGTTAACTTCGTAATCTCTCTGTGCCTGGCCTTCCCACTCTATAACTAGGGATGCTGATAGGAGATAGGGGTGTGAGCAGTGGGTGAGTTTGTTTGTGTAAAGTTCTTAGAATAATGGCTAATCTGTAACGAGCTAGGCCTACCCTGAAATGAAAGGAAGCCCTGAGAACATTTGAGCGAGAGGAGGCTATATTTTAAGCCAGAAGTGACAGCAGTTACTTTCCTGGACTGAGATGTCAGTGGGTCCCCTTTATACTCAGTAGAATGCAAGCTTGCTAGATGTTTTGAAAATGGAAAGATATCATGCTGGTACCTTCCGGAATTTTTATTCCTCAGTCTATCCCATCTGCTAGTCTTCTGGCCTGGCCGTGACTACTTGGTGAGCACATACAGCCACTCCGGCCCTGCCCAGTCCTGGGGTCTGGCAGCAGCTCACCCCTGTGCCCCTGGTACTCAGAGGGCAGCAGGTGCAACCCTTCGCTAGTCGCCTTCCATTGGGTCCAGTGGAGACTGGGGTGTTCAGTTGTAAGTAAATGCCTTATGGCTTTTGCTGTCAACTCTTCAAAAAGCCACGTACCAGTGGGTCCCTGGAGTACAAACCCTGTTGTTCAAGGGTCAGCTGTTCTTCATTCAGTCCCATTTCACCCGCCTTTATCAGGGTAAGAAACAGGTTGTAGTCATAATACAAGAGTTTGTTTCCTCTTCCCGACATAAATTTTGATAAGCTTGAGCTTATCCAGTGAGATAGCTCTTGTGAAAACACTGTGAAATGTAAATCAGAGCACTGTGCGGAAGTGCGAATGTGAGTAGCTGGAGGGCACTATCAGGTCATGAGTCCCATCAGTGAATGACTGTTTCTGTTGCTTGGTGAGTAAAGGTCACTAAATATTTGCAAAGACAGTAAGTATGAAGTAACTTGGAGGGATGTTTAATTCCAGCTTGTCCTCAGAGTTCTATATATCTTGCTTGTTAGGAATTTCTTAGTAATAAGTATCGATTGAGACAAACTAATGTTACATGGTTTCTGCTGAGATACCATAAGAAGTATATTTCACCTGTGATCTGCCAAACAGAATTACCCTAAATCTCATCATGAGGAAATTATCAGATAAATTCAAACTGTCAGACATTTTACAAAACAATCACCCTGGACTCAGCAAAACTGTGTCAAGTAATATTTAGAAGGTGGACGTGGAAGCATACATAGAGAAACTATTGTAGATTAAACAGATAAGTAGTCACAATCAAATGCATTTCATGAACCTTGATTGGATTTTCATCCCATTTTAAAGACATTATTGAGGGGCATCTGGGTGGCGCAGTTGGTTAAGTGTCCCCCTTCGGCTCAGGTTATGATCTCGCCGTTGCTGATCTCGTTGTGATCTCGTGGGGTTGAAGCTCCACATCAGGCTCTGTGCTGACAGCTCAGAGCCCGGACCCTGCTTCGGATTCTGTGTCTCTGTCTCTCTGTGCCCTTCCCTGCTTGTGCTCTGTCACTCTCTTTCTCTCAAAAATAAACATTAAACAAAATTTAAAGACATTATTGGAACAATTGAGGAATTTTGAACATATCCTGCATATTAGATAACACTACCTAATATTTAATAATAATATTAAAGTTCTTTAGAATAGTGATGGCATTGTGGTTGTGAAGGAGAATGTCCTTCTTAGATATTGATTACTGGAGTACTTAGGAGTGAAGCATAATAAGGTCTAACTTTCCTTCAAGTGAGTAAGAAATACAATTTTAACAATTAGTGAACCTAGGTAAAGGGTACGCAGGTATTTAACTTTTCTGTAGGTTTGAAAGCTTTTAAAATAAAAATATGGGGGACATTTATGTAAAACAATTTTGAGAAATTTTGAGAAAGATCTTTCAATACCTTTCTGTGCTCTATCTGAATATTTGCTCATTTATAAAGAAAATTAAGAAAATAAAAGCCCCTCACCAAAACCAAAAGTTATGGTGGGCATTTATTTCTATTCCTATTGTCATATTTTTTGCAGCACTGTTTTCTCTACTAAATCAGAGGCCAACAAACTACTGCCTACAGACAAAAATTGGCCCCCTGCCTGTTTTTGTATGGCTTGAGCAAGAAATTGTTTTATATTTTTAAATTATAGGGGGAAACTCAGAAGGATTATAAAAGTTTGTGATATGTGAAAATTAAAGAAATTCAAATTTCACTGTCTATAAGGAGTTTTATTAGGACACATTCATGTTCATTTACATATGGTCTATGGCTGCTTTCGCCCTACAATGGTAGAACTGCAATTTAGCAAAATACTCCTCAAAAAATTTTTTTATTCTTGGGGCACCTGGGTGGTTCAGTCGGTTAAGTGTCCAACTTCAGCTCAGCCCCTGATCTCACAGTTCGTGGCTTTGAGCCCCGCATCAGGCTCTGTGCTGACAGCCTGCAGCATACTTTGGATTCTGTCTCCCCCTCTTTATCCCTCGCCACCTCGTGCTCTGTCTCTCTCTGTTTCTCAAAAATAAATGTTAAAAGTTTTTTTATTCTTCCCATTAGACCTATGTTACAAAAAAACATATCTAATTATATATTTTAACAAAATTAATTTTTATTCAATTTCTAATAAAATATTGTAATACTTTATTTTCTCATTAAAAATTTAAATGTTTACAACATTATCAGTTTGGAAAAACAAAGAGTAAAAATCGAGAAAAATGATCAAAAGACAAATTCAATGACAGAATAAATATAGCCTATTTAAATGCCTGCAGCGAATTCTCAGCCTCAGAATAAGCAGTAATTCAAAATCTCCTTCAGCTTCAAAACGTCCAAAGGAGAGATTATGGTGACTTCACAGAAGACCTGGTGAGAATACTTGGAATGCAGAGTCCCGAGCTTATTTCAAGGACACAAAATTAGCAGGATATTCAACTGCTTGATCAAGGGGTGAGGATCAGAGGTCTTGTAGCCACTGTAATACTCCAGGATAGGAGCCCAGTGTCTGAACTTCTTCACGTAGACGGCCAGCAGGAAGGAGTCAGCAGCTAGTTTGGAAGCACTCTCCCCAATATATTCCTGTTCCTGCGGAGTCATCTCACAGATGAAGCGGGTCAAAGTCAAGGTCCTCATGCTGGCATGGAGATACCTAATAAAACTGCACAGGAAGTGATAAGTGATGGGAATGTTGATATCAAGTTTGAGAGTTTGCAGGTTGCTGACTTCCATGGTGAGCATCTTGCTGATAAATATCTAAAATTTTAATTTGACCCTATTCAATTTAATTTCCCACTTCACTGTCTTAGTCTTAGCACCAGGAAAGCACTATACCTAAATTCTGGTTTAGTTTTTCTGTCACTTTCCAAGTCTGTCAAATAACAGCAGGTCAATTTACAGAAAACCGTGATGGTAATGCCTCCGTATCTTTTAAGCTTAGAGGAAAATGATCTTGCATGAATTGCTGGCCATTTCAGACAGTGAACAAAGTGTGTGCATAAACTGGTTCCCAAACACAAAAATTCCTGAGGAAATTAACAAGAGTAGGAGATATCTACAAGACTGGGTTGGATGCTTCCCTGAATTTCAGGGGTAGAAACATCTGTGAGTGTTAAGAATTAAAATCATGGCGCTGGCCTTCACGTGGCTCAGAAGCTGAGCTTAAACTTTTTGATTCCAAAAGAAGTTCCGGTGCTTGCTTCCCGTAAGAACAAGTGGGTTTTGAAGTCAATAAACGTATTTCCGCCATGAAAGCGGTGGACAGGTTCCTTTCTAACGGATCCACAAAAGAAGCGTGGAAGTAGGGGGCCCTCGACAAGGGGTGACGATAAAGAGGGCAGAGGGGAGCAGGGAGGCGTGAAGGGTACCAAGTTGGTTAAAGGCGAATATCCAAGCGCAGTAGGAGACGTCTGAACAGTAGAAAGGTCACTGAAGCAAATTCCTCTGTTTGTGTCCCCAAGGGGTCGGCGCGGCGCAAGCGTACACGAATCACGCGAGGCGCTGCGCACCTCCACCAACCGCCTCAGAGAAACCTCCGGGACTGGCGCCTTCCGCCCTGGCCCGCGCGCCACGCCTTCGCCCAGCAACCCGCCGGAAGCGGATGCCGCGCGGGGACCGTCGCTGACGCGCCTGCGTGGGCGGGAAGTGCCGGGCCGCCGCCGTCTCCGTGGCAACTACTCGGGGTCGGCCGTTCGGTTGCGGGTGGAAGTGTTGCTCATGGCCCCAGTGTCCCGGCCCCGCTACCCCGAGGACGCCGCGGGCTCTCAGAGGCGGCGACGCAGCTCGTCGGGGAGCCCGCCGTCCGCGCAGGCCAGACGGTCCCCTTGGGGAGGCCACTCCCGCTCTCACTCCCGCGGCCGCGAGGGCCTCAGGCCTCCGTGGGAGGTGTCGGGCGTTGGCGCCCCGTGCCCGCTGGGCCGCTCCGAGTCTCGGGCGCAGCCACCGGGGCCCCGCAACTACGCGTTCTCGTCCTCTTCCGTCTACTGTGGCGGATACCGCTACCATCACCACCACTATGCGGGCGACCGGCAGCGGGCCGGAGAGTACGAGAAGGAGAAGGAGGAGAGCTATCGGCAGAGGCGGCTGAAAGAGAGAGAAAGGATTGGGGAGCTGGGAGCTCCTGAGGTGTGGGGGCTGTCTCCAAAGTTTCCTGAGCCAGATTCTGATGAACACACCCCAGTGGAGGATGAAGAGGTAAAGACTCGGGAGACCAGCAGTTCAGATTCCAGCTCTGAAGAAAAAGGGAATACCAGTCGTTCAAAAAGCAAGAAAAAAAGAAAGAAAAAGTCCAAAAGGAAACATAGGAAACACTCTGATAATAGTGATGGTAATTCAGACTCCGACACTAATTCTAGCTCTGATGATAAAAAGAGAGCCAAAAAAGCCAGGAAGAAGGAAAAGAAGAAGAAACACAGGGCAAAAAGAACCAAGAAAAAGAAGAATAAGAAGACTAAGAAAGAATCCAGCGACTCAAGCTTTAAAGATTCAGAAGCAGAGTTGCCAGAAGGTACCTGGATTGAGCAGTCAAAGATTGCAGATACTATGGATTTAATAGGTCCAGAAGCACCTGTAATACACACCTCTCAAGATGAGAAACCTTTGAACTATGGCCATGCTCTGCTCCCAGGTGAAGGTGCAGCAATGGCTGAGTATGTGAAAGCTGGAAAGCGAATTCCCCGAAGAGGTGAAATTGGGCTGACAAGTGAAGAGATTGCTTCATTTGAATGCTCAGGTTATGTCATGAGTGGTAGCAGGCATCGTAGAATGGAGGCTGTGCGACTGCGTAAAGAGAACCAGATCTACAGTGCCGATGAGAAGAGAGCTCTTGCGTCCTTTAACCAAGAGGAGAGACGAAAGAGAGAGAATAAGATTTTAGCCAGTTTCCGAGAGATGGTGTACAGAAAGACAAAAGGGAAAGAGGACAAGTAAGGACTTTTTGTTGTACAGTTGGACTTTTAACCACAATTTTATGTGGCCAAAATAATATGAAGAGACTTAACGATGCTTCTATATCTACAGTGTTAGAAAGCCCTTCAGGAAAAAGCTGCTGAGATCTCTATATTTTGTTATTTTTAACTTAAAATGTGCACATGACTTAAAAAATATTCAAGCGCCAATGTAGGAGTAAATAAAAGGTCTTTCACCTTAGTCTCTAATTCTTCTCCCCGAAGAAATCTTTTTGATGTCTTTTATATTCGTTCATAAATTCTGTGTATATGCAAGCATATTGCAGAATAAAGGTTGGAGCTATTAACCTGAAGGTTATTTTCCCTGTGGTTCTGACTTCTCTCTCTCTTGAAGGGCCTTATGGAGCCCTTCATTTGCCCCAAGAATGATCAGAAGAACCCCAGAAAGAACAAAGGATTCAATTGAATGTGTACTTCTGGTTGCAGTTAATGGCTGGTGTTAAAAAATAAAGGAGATTACTGGCTCATGAAACTGAAAAGTTCTGCATGAGAAAGGGTGTCCTATATGGTTGTATGGGACTTTGTCTTTTTTCTTATCCATGGGTCATTTTCCTTCTTAGTCTAGTTTCCCTTAAATAACAAAAGGGCTGCCAAAGTTCCTGGATATGATTATATAGTTCCTGGTCCACCTCTGAAGAAAGAACATTTCTGTCTTGGCATTCCGAGCAAGAATCCTGGGATTCACCCTAATTGGATTAGCTTAGGTCACATGCCCACTCTCAAAAAAGGTGCTGTCGCCATCGAAATAGGCCCACTCCTGGAGCTGTAGATACAGTCAGTTTATAGGCTACATACATGGGGAAGAACTGAAAGGCAGGTGGGCAACCAAAAAAATGCCAACTACAGTTGTGCATGATTTCTAAAAACCAAAACATGTGCTGAAAGCCAAAATTTTCTTGAAGCTTAGTTTTGACTATTAGGGAATACCTGATTGGAGGGGACATAGTGTTTATCCATAAAATAGATATAAAGAAGAAATGCCGAAGGTCTTTGTTGCTTGGATCTTCCAAAGAGTAGAGTAACTGCCACCTTAGACTAAGAGGAGAAGGAAAGAAATGAGAAGGTATAAAGAAGAATGCAGTTCATGGAGCTCATGAGAAGGAGATCAGATCAGGAGGGACCTCATGCACAACAGAGTTGGCATTGAGAACCCGGCTAGCACCAGTGCTGGAGAACAATTTAGAGTGAGCTTCGCTCATGGTCTATCATAGAGCCTTCGTTTTTATCAGTGACATCTGCCTGAAATTTGAGACTTCATTTGATCACTAGGCAAACTATCTCATTTGAAGAGGGGACCCCGTGGGACACCTGGGTGGTTCAGTTAGTTGAGTGTCGGCCTCTTGATTTCAGCTCAGGTCATGATTCCAGGGATCGAGCGCGAGCATGGAGACTGATTAGGATTCTCTCTCCCTCTCTTTCTGCCCCTCTTCCTGACTCATGCGCTATCACTTAAGAAAAAAGACAAGGAGAAGAAAAGAAGAGTGAACTCCGTTTTCAAGGCTCAAGACCCTACTAAGCCCCACAGAACTGAAGGTGGAGGAGTTCCAGAATCTCGCAGGCAGCGTAGTGTGGAAGGGCATTTTCATCCTAGTAGATGACTGCTGGTGCTGGGCCACACGACCAAAGAGGGTTGAGCAACGCTGGTAAAAACCAGTGTTACATATGTATCTTTCCATTTTTAGAAACAAACTATACCACATTACATGCATGGACTTATACCTTGCATTTTCCACTTAATATATCTTGGAGATGTTTAATCAGTGCATATAAATCTACTTTATTCTTTTTGATTAGTGACTTTATAATATATTGAATGAAATGACCATATTTTATTGGATATTTAAGATGTTTCCTATATTTTGCAATTACACAGTACCCTAGTGAAAATCTTTGTGGATATGGCCACCTAGGTGTAGAGTTCTTTGATCAAAAGGAAAATATTATTAGGTGCTTTTCTTTTTTAAAACGTGTATAGTGCTTTATTTTTTTCAAAATAAAGTTATTCATTTTGAGAGAGAGCACTAGGGAGGGCACAGAGAGAATCCCATGCTGGCTTTGTGCTGTCAGTGCAGAGTCTGGTGCAAGGCTCGAACTCATGAACTGTGAGCTCATGACCTGAGCTGAAACTAAGAGTCAGACACCTAACCGACTGAGCCATACAGGTGCCCCTATTAGGTGCTTTTTATATGCTAGGCACTATGGCAGGTGCTGGATGTAAACCAGAGAGCAAGTTAAGTTTGATCTTTGCCATCACAGAATTTTACATTCTACTGGAGGAGATGGACCTTTAAAAAACTAACAGACAAATATGCATTAATTGCAGCATGCTGTGAAGAAAATAAAGGACTAGAGACAGTAATCGGGGGACATTTTCTAAAGGGTGTTCAGGAAAAGTGTAAGAATGTCATCTGTAAGAATGTAAGCATTGCAACATTGCTTTCCAAATAAGATGTACCAGTTTTCACACCTACGTCACCAACAATGTTGTACTTGTAAACCTTTTGATCTTTGCCAATCTGATGGGTGAAAAATGGCATTTCGTTCTTTACGTTCATTTAAGGGCAAAGTTGAGCATCTTTTCATATATGTATATATGAGTCTTTTGTAATATTTTTGGTGTGTGCGTGAATTACGTAAGTTTTGTCCATTTTCCTACTGGGTTGGTCTTTTCTTGTTAATCATAAGAATTCTTCAAATAATAGCTTTCGATCACATGTCTTGGAAGTATTTCCCCTCTTACTTGCCTTCTGAATAGCTTTTCTGTGAAACACTTGATCATACTGCTTTTTAAGGCCTAACGATTCTCTAACACTAGCCAATTAAAGATACTTGCCTTTTTCACTTGGGAGAAGGATGCAGCCATGGAGCTGTGGCTTAGAAGGCAAGGTAGGATTGGTGGGCTTTGCCAGAATGGTAAAATACACACAACGCAACAGATGGTGCAGTGCCCACAGCGGAAATCCGTGACAGCACTCCGCGCCGTCAGTAGGACGGACTGCTGGTTAATGTTGTTATTAGGGTTCTGCCTGTACATATGTCTTAAAACAAGACGTTGAGATTTGTAATTTGATTACAGATCACGTTGTCTCAGGGGAGCTAATAAAAGGCGTTAGACTCCCCCCCCTTTATTTTTCCTTTTAAGTAGTGTTGCCCAGAGTACATGGTTATGGATTGTGGAATAGAAGAAAAACAGAACAACAAAAATTTTGTGTCATATTTAGGTTTCAAAAACCATCAGAATCATCGTTTATTAAATTCCATTCAAGGAGAAATTTGAACAGATCAAATAGCTTGAATTAACCACCAGAGTTACACTGAGGGTTTTGTTTTTGTTTTGTTTTGTTTTGTTTTGTTTTTAGAGAGAGAGAGTAGAGGAGAGGGGCAGAGTGATGTAAGGTGTCACAATCCCAGTAACTTGCTTATTTCACTTCTGTAACTCCGCCCACTTAGGTTGCAAAATGCTCCCCTACCCCTTCTACCAAGATCTGGCCTAGGCAAGACCAATATGTAAAAAGTTCGAACTCACTGCCTCGTGATATCTTAGGTGTCTCACTATGATTGGTCATCTTAAACCTTAATACAAAAAACTTTATATTGATAGGTTTCCCGTCAAAACTATGGTCTGTGCGTCACAATATAATTGGCTACCATGAGATGCTGTAAATTGTAATTGGTTAACTAAATGATGACGTACTCTGACTTGCTAAAATCCATATAAGCCCACTGCTGCCTTTGTTTGGGGCACTATTTCTCCTTAAGATCAGGAGATTGGGTTTGGCCCTGCCGTAAATAAATCTTGCCTCACTTCTGTTTGGTGTCTGATGGCCTTTTTCGACAGCACCCTGTTTCAAGGGAGAGAGAGAGAGAATCTTAAGCAGGCTCCAGCTCAGCATGAAGCCCAACTTGGGGATCAATCTCATGACCCTGGGATCATGATCTGGCCTAAATCAAGAGTCAGATGCTCAACCGACTGAGCCATCCAGGCACCCCTACACTGAGTTTTATTCAGTACTGAGAAACAGGCCAAGAAAGCAAATTAGCGTGGCTACTGCTGTTTAATTACAATGATAAATTTTGTGAGACATCATTAATTTTTCCCTGAGCCATTCTTTTATGACTGGGGGATTACATAAAATAGTGTTTCACAAGATATAAAAACTCCTCCACTGGAATAAAGGGTTCTAATGGGGACGTCACGGTAGGTTTTCTCCTTTTCTTCGCCTTCTCCTTCTTCTTTAGCACAGAGAGGATATTTCTACCTATAGCTATAAGCAGGTTAGGGAGTAAGAAATTATTAATTTGGCAAATTGCTGTCTTTTTATTCTTAACAAATTCAGTGGGATTTTTCATTAGAATCCTTGTAAGATTTCATAGTCAATCCTAAAGGAGGGTTTTTGGGATTGTTTTTTGTTATTTGTGGTTTGTTTTTTTTTTTGAGATATATATAGTTTTGCATGTAAAGGTAGTATCCATCTATTCCTGTTAGGAGTTTACACTTTTAATCAGAAACGCATGTTCAATTTTATTAAATGACTTATTAGCATTTGTGGAGATCATGGGATTTTTCTTATTTGCCTATTAATAAGATGGTTTAAAGTTATAGATTTCCAGTTGCCTGGGTGGCTCAGTCTGTTAACCATCCAATTT